>JAVJIX010000065.1:4355000-4955000 GCA_036785185.1 Paratrypauchen microcephalus | reverse complement strand
ACTCCGCCAGGGCTGCCCTTTGTCACCGGTTCTGTTCATTATATTTATGGACAGAATTTCTAGGCGCAGTCAGGGGCCGGAGGGGATCCGGTTTGGGAACCACAGGATCTCATCTCTGCTGTTTGCGGATGATGTTGTCCTGATGGCTTCATCAAACCGGGACCTCCAATGTGCACTGAGAGCACAGTTTGTCCAAATGTAGTGCGTCTGTGTGGACCTCACAGTTCCCCTGGGCCGTGGCCCTAGTTCCCATCCCACTGACAGTCTTTGTTTTAATAAAATCTTGTAGCAAAGGAGGAGCAAGTCCATGTAAAACTTTATATATAAAACAACCATATTTAAAATGAACAAAATGAACAAAAGACTGTTTGACCACATGAGAAAAATTAACATTTTATCTGTCAACGTGTATTATGGAGCTTGTATCACTCTTTCACCACTACTGTTGTGTCCATAGGCAAGATCTGAGGGCTCAAACAATGATGTCTATGTCAAGAGTGGGATTTGAACCGCTAACATTTGGATCAGTGGACAAACACTCGACCAAAACTAGGGAACATTCATCATAATAAACAGTGGAGGAAATAAGTATTTGATCCCTTGCTGATTTTGTAGGTTTGCCCACTGAAAAAAATCTAAAGTCTATAATTTTAGTGGTAGGTTTACTTTAACATTGAGGGATAGAATATCAAAAAGAAAATCCAGAAAATTATAGAAAATATATTCGTAATTTTGTATTTCAGTGTGTTAAATCAGTATTTGATCCCCTAAAAAACATTAAGAGTTCTGGCTCCCACAGTCCAGTTGGACACTCCTAATCAGCTTGTCGCCTTAATTAGATGCCTGTTTTAACAAGTCACCTGCATAAAGACCCTTGTCCACAGAATCAGTCAGTCAGACTCCAAACTCTCCAACATGGAACACACCAAAGAGCTGTCAAAGGACATCAGGGACAAGATTGTAACCATCTTGCAAGAAGCCGGTGATAAGGAGACAACTGGTCGTGTAAGTGTTCAAAAATTTAAGAAATACAAAATGACCATCAATCAGTCTGGGGCTCCACACAAGATCTCACCTTGTGGGGTTTCAGTGATCATGAGAACAGTGAAAAATCAGCCTAGAACTACACGAGAGAAGCTAGTCAATGATCTCAAGGCAGCTGGGACCACAGTCATGCCATGATGGATTAAAATCCTGCAGTGCTTGCCTGAATTATTTAGAGTGTTTGGGAAAAGGCAATGTGGTCAGATGAGACCAAAATCAAGCTCTCTGGCATTAACTCAACTCGCTGTGTTTGGAGGAAGAGAAATGCTGCCTATGACCCCAGGAACACCCTCCCCATCATCAAGCGTGGAGGTGGAAGCATTATGCTTTGGGGTTGTTTTTCTGCCAAGGGCACAGGACAACTTCATTGCTTCAGCGGGGGGATGGACAGAGCCATGTACTGTTAAAATGCTGAGTGGCAATAACCTTCCCTCCACCAGGAAACTGAAAATGGGTCGTGGATGGTCCAACACGACAATACCCCAAAACATACAGCCAAGGCAATGAAGGAGTGGCTCTAGAAGACGCACATTAAGGTCATGGAGTGGCCCAGCCAGTCTCCGGACCTTAACCCTATAGAAAACCTATGGAAGGAGCTGAAGCTCCGAGTCGCCAAGATAAGAGAAGAGAAGACTTATTGATCTCACACAGGAGAAATTCACTTGCCACATTAGCTCCAGGCAGTTTAGTGCAAAAGAAAGTTTGAACAGAAAGTACATGCAGGCAAATAGTAATAATAATAAAAATAAGTAAAAATAGAGTATAGAAAATATTGCACCGTACGTAGTTACTCTCTTTCTCCTGAGTTCTGATTCTCTGTCGTGTGTTTCTTGGCTCCTCCACTTGAGGCAAGGATTCTCCACCCACCCGGAGAGGGCAAGCCACCTGTTTCTGGTCAAGAACCATGGCCTCGAATTTGAAGGAGCTGATCCTCATCTCAACCCCTTCACACTCGGCTGCAAACCGCCCCAGTGCATGCTGGAGGTCTTGGTCTGATGAAGCCATCAGCAAAGATGAGATCTTGTGGTCCCCAAATTGGATCCCCTCCAGCCCCTGACTGCGTATAGAACTTCTGTCCATAAATACAATGCACAGAACCAGCAAGCAGCCCTATCAGAGTCCAACCTCTACCGGAAACAGGTTTGATGGAGAGTGTAGAGCTGGTCCAGTGTTCTGCAGCCAGGAAGAAACCCACACTCCTCCTCCTTAATCCAAGGTTCAACTATCGGTCGGTTTCTTACTGGGGAGGTTGAGGAGTTCCCTATAGTTGGAACATACCCTCCGGTCCCCCTTCTTAAACAGAGGGACCACCACCAGGGTGGTACAGAGGTACTGTCCCTGACTGCCATGCGATGTTGCAGATGTGTCAGCCAAGACAGCCCCACAATATCCAAAGACATAAGGTACTCAGGATGGATCTCATCCATGCCCACAGCTTTGCTACTGAGGAGTTTGCTAACCACCTCAGAGACTTCAGCCAGGGTGATGGACGAGTCCGCCTCCGAGTACCCAGCCTCTGCTTCCTCCTCAGAAGATGTTATGTTTGGATTGGGGAGATCCTCAAAGTATTCATTCCACTGTCCAACAACATTCCCAGTCGAGGTTAACATCTCTCCACCCCCACTGTAAACACTGTTTCCCCCTTCTAAGGCTAGGTTTTAGTTTTGTCAAAAAGTTTAATCTGGGTAGTTGTAGCTAAACTTAGTCATCAGATTTTGGAGATTCTACTGAAAGTAGCAAAATTTGGGAAGTTGTTTTAGAGCGGTAGCTATCAGTCATTCCACCAATGATCGAAGACAAGGAATGACACAACATCCAATTATAATAAAAAATAATTCCATTCTATAATTCCATTCTCAAACCTAAATCAAAACAAACAAAGGAAACAATAGGGTTAGCCAGGTCAGGTTCAGAGGTGTGAAAACACCCATTATGGTACTGAATGGGTAGCTAACAAGACCCCAGACAGAAACTGAAAACAAAGAGGTGGGATTGTTTCATTGATTTCATTGTAGTTAGCAAAAGTAGCTTGGATGAGCTGCGAAACGTCTTCAACCAAATAAACTTTGTCCATTTGACAAATTGAATTTCTCCCTTTACCATTAACCAACTGAGCCAAACTCTATTATAGTATTGGTAAATCTTTTTTTTTTTTTTTACATAAAAGGGACAATGCATATTCATGAACATATACTTCTAAATATGCCAGAATTAGCTCAAAGGTACTTTACATCTCTAGTCCTGAGCAGATCAGAGAGATAAAACCAACAGGAAACAACTTCACACAATAGACAAACTCATAGGACAAACATGATAGAAACAGCACAATAAGACATACAACACAATCATGACATACAACATTGAAATTTACACAGAAGCAGGGACGTGCACAGGAATTTTGAGGGGCAGTTGCTCTGACCTGAAGGAAGGACAAACTAATCCCCCCAACCGCCTCTTTTCCGTGGGCATCACTTATCATAACACACATTACCCAAAAATAGTGATAAGATTTAGTCATTTAAACATTTTGAATGAAAGAATTCATGTGATGCATTACTTCCTGTCAGAGTTAGATCGCAGATTCAATACTGCCACAGTATTACTAAAAGAACAACCAGTGACACCAAGTTGCAGTTTTACTTGTCGGCAAGGGGGGAACAGAGAGACTGACAGCACCTCTGAGTCAGTTCACCAATGTCTCCCAAGAATGGGAATGCCACTTCAGCTTTTATTGAGTTAATCATATGACACACAGATCACATAAATCATAGGAACATACACAGTTTGTGACTGAAACAAGATATGAGGAATCAGGGACTTATTTTTCTGGAACACATTTTATCATAAGTGCTGATGTCATATTGATATCATATGTGATATCATAGTGTGTAAGTCAGACCAACAGTGGTTTTACATCTGATGTCCATATCCTGTTTCACAAATCTAACCATGTCAAGGATGTTAGACATTAAGCACAAGATTGCAATAATAAGTTTTACAATGGATAATCTTATAATTTCTTTAACACTTCCATCATTCATTCTGCTGCTAAAACGAAAAGTTACAAACTATAGACATGTAGCTTAGTTTGCCTACCACAAAATTAGCAGCCTGATTATTAAGCCTAAACGTATTATGGTATTTATGAACATTTTTGTTCAATTCATAAACCTTCATGGTGATCATTTGTTATAATCTCACTTTCACCTTTTACGACAATGTCAACCGCGACAGTCTCTTTCTACATGAGGCTCGGGCGCCGGTCATGTAAACAGAGCCACTTCCCCTTCTGACTTTCACTCTCGATGTCCGAATGGAAGTGAATCAGGCTGCTTTTATTTTAGGAAAAATGTTTTGGTGATTTATTTGTTTTCATTTTCAAATCTAGGCCTGTATCCATTAAATGATTTATTATTATTATTATTATTATTTTATTTATTTATTTATTTATTTATTTTTGACACAGAAGGGCAACGTCAGTCCAGGAGGGCATAGGGGCAGTTGCCCGGGCAACCTGAGCAACCCCCCTGTGCACATCACTGCACAGCATAACGCATAACGTTAGTGATCACAGATCTGATTTCTCTTAAGCCATCGTTTCAGATTTCAGGTTTTAAATGTTCTGAATGTGGTCGAGATTCTTATTGCAGCTGGATGTTGTTCCAGATTTCTGTACCTTGACTAAAAACACCTGCTGACTGAAAGTTCTGTGTCTATAAAGTGTTGTGCGTCTATAAGGTGTTACACAGTCGCCTCTGGTAGAGGCTCTTGTTGCCCGACCACTAGTCCTGAATTTGGGCAAAATGAACTCCTCCAAAGGTGGTTTAGTGAGTCCATTTACGACCTTATTTACCGAGCAGGCTACTTTAAATTTTCAAAACTTAAGATATTATATTTCTGAAGTAGAAGACAATGATGAAAAGATAGAGATTTTCTGTCATTCATTCATTTTCTTCTGCTTTTCCCATTCTCTGGGTCGCGGGGGCAGCAATCCAAGCAGTGTTCCACTGCCCAGAACACAATGCACCAGCCCTCATGAATCCTCCCGTGGGTGGTGGGTCCACAGGAGGACGGCTCACGTCACAACGGGCCTTGATGTATCTTCTGCCATGGGGGCTACAAGTGTCCACAGACACTGGGGTCGAGGTGGGGTTAAGTGTCTTGCCCAAGGACACAACACAACACACAACACACACTCACCTGTGGGAGCTGGGATCACACGCGGTCCACCCGTCAAGAGCAGGATTTGAACCGCCAACCCCTGGATCACTAGGCAAGTGCTCTACCAACTGAGCTACTGCCACGTGATTTTCTGTCAAATATTTTTAAAGTTTTTTTTTTAAATGTGATTCTATTGGTTTTAAGGTTGTCATGCTTGTCACTGACCAATTACTAATGCAGAATTCAATGTGAGAAAAAATTATGCTGTGGAGAAATATTTTAGCTGCATTTTCTGGCAATGATGATCTAATTTGCCTAAAGTTATGAATAATAAAATTAAGAATTTTTGATGATGTTTTTTTAATAAAAATGAATGAACTAAAATAAAATACATTTTAATTAAAAACAGTGGTCCCTGGCTCTTTCGCAGATTTTTTTAAATAGTGTATCAATACACATTGTGTTCTGCATCGTGATTGGCTAAGGGACTGTAGACCTTTGTCTTTGTCCGTCATTCTCCTCCGTACCATGTCTCCTGTACAGAATGCGTTCAGTTTGCCAAATTTATTTAAATGTTTGATCACGAGCAGTGTGACTGAAGCAGTGAGGACTGAGCGGTCTGGCATTTGGGCACATGCCAGAAGGGCCGCGGCCGTGCGTCTCACCTGGGACGGATTTGAGCCGCATGCGGCTCCGTAGCCGCGTGTTGCCGACCCCTGACATAGACCAAAGGAGAAATCAGGTTGGATACACATTATTACAAAGGTACAATACACTGAACTCGTTATGGACACAAAGACTGACATAAGGGATAAAATCTATGATTTTGAAACTGATTTTGCACACAAACTACTAACACCTGGTGAATGCAATTATTTTACAGTACAACAGTTCAATTCTAGAACAGATAAGATAACAGCTAATGCATTCTCTATAATACATTTAAATAGTCAAAGTCTGAAATGTAAATTTGAAAAGATAAAAGATAAAAGAGTTTTTCAGTGATTTTAAGTGCACCTTTAAAGTAATAGCCATTACAGAAACCTGGTTAAGGGAAAAGTGCAGAGAGAAGGTTATAACATGTTTTATATAAACAGGATAAAAAAGGGGAGGAGGGGTTGCCATCTACGTCGACAAACATTTAAAATGTAGGGTTGTAGAACAGAAAACTGTAACTATAAATGGCTTGATGGAAATACATCAATGATACAATAGAAATCATTAATGATAATGACAAAAATATTCTAATTAGTTGTGTGTATAGACCACCTGGGGGCAATGTGGACTTGTTTACAGATAAATTACTTGAAATGTTTGAGAATGTAAACAAATCAGTAATTTTATGTGGTGACTTCAACATACTGTAGATCTAGGAAACACTGTAACAACAAACGATTTTAAGAAGTACTTGGAAACTGCTGGCCTGTGCCCCATGATAACAAAACCAACCAGGATAACTACTCATAGTGCTACGATCATTGATAATATATATATACAAATATACATGGTGAAATAATTAGTGGTGTCTTTATGACATCCCTCTATTTATGATTCATGAAAAATTGTGTTTTGATGTTGTACAAGAAGAAAATCAAATTATTGTAAGAGATAAACCTAGTAAGGCTTTAAAGGCCTTTAGAGAAGACTTAAAAAAACAAAATTGGGATCAGTATAAAACATATAAAAAATAAACTTGTATCAATCATAAGAAGACAAAAAAGAATCACTACACCAAATTATTAGATAAAAATAAAAATATTATAAAAAACACATGGGGAGTAATAAACACAGTCTTGCAAAAAGGCAAAACCAAATCAATTAGTCCAACCTACTTAACAAAGAATAATGTAGATATTTTTGGAAAAGAAGAAATCGCAAATGAATTTAATAATTACTTTGTGAATATTGGTCCAACGTTATCACAAAATATTCCGAAAGAAACAATTGATGGACAAACTATACAAGAAAATATAAATAGTATTTTTCTGGAGCACGTGCAAGAAATTGAAATTTTGACAATTGTTCACAAATTTGCTAATAAAAAATCAAACAATTACACAGACATAAATATGTCATTGATAAAGCTAATTATAGATGTTGTTATTCAACCTTTCACATATATATGTAATTTATCATTCACCCTAGGAATATTTCCCGGCCGTATGAAAGTAGCCAAAAATAATGCCACTTTTTAAAAAAGGAAATAAAAATGATAACTCGAATTATAGACCTGTTTCATTGCTTTCACAGTTCTCTAAAATATTAGAAAAACTATTCGTGATCAGATTGAACATATTTATTGAAAAATATAAAATTTTAAGCAACAGCTAATATGGATTTCAATCTAAACATTCAACTGCTACAGCAATAATGGAACTGAGAGAAGAAATAACCAATGCCATGGACAATAAACAGTTTTTGGTCAGCATTTTTGTAGACTTTCAAAAAGCATTTGACACTCTGGATCATGAGATACTATTGCAAAAATTATATACATATGGCATAAGAGGGGTAGCACATCAGTGGGTCACGAGCTACTTAAAAGACCGATATCAGTATGTGGAAATCGATAACAATAAATCAGAGTATTATCATACATTATGTGGAGTACCCCAAGGATCGCTTCTTGGACTCATACTTTTCCTTATTTATGTTAACGATATTGTCCACTTTACTCAAATGTATTTTGTTTGCAGATGATACTACTCTATTTTACTCAGGAAAAAATATAAATGAGGTTTTACAAATAGTGGAGAGAGAGTTTCAGAAAATTTTGATATGGTTCAAAGCCAACAAACTATCTATAAATATTAGTAAGACAAAGTTTATGATTTTTAGTTGCAAAAGGAAAGACATAGATGCAAGATTGGTCATACAAGGACTGGAGATTGAAAGGACAAGTGAGATCAAGTTTTTAGGTGTTGTAATTGATGAACATTTGACATGGAAATCACACATAGAACGAGTTAAATCAAAAGTATCACAAACAATAGCTGTATTACACAAAGTGAAGGACTGTCTTAGCAAAAATGCCATGTTTCTTTTGTATAACTCACTGATTGTTCCATATCTGACTTATTGTATTGAAGTGTGGGGAAGTGCCTGTAAAACCCTCATTCAACCAATCTTCCTTTTACAGAAACGCACTATCCGTGTGGTAAATGGAAGTGGATACAGAGCCCACACTAACCCTATATTTGTACAATTAAAAACATTAAAATTTAAAGAATTGGTAGAATATAACTTACTCAAAATTATGTACAAAGCTCATCAAATAATACTACCAATCAACTTGCAAAATAGGTTCAAAAAGAGATAATCTAGTTATATGAGTAAATTAAGAGGAACTGATTTTTCTAAACCAGTATTCAGAACAAAACCAAAGGAAAGATGCGTCTCAATCCAAGGAGTCAGTCTATGGAACAGTCTTGAGCAGGAAATTAAAACTTCTAAGTCTATTCAGGTTTTCAAGAAAAATGTGTGGCATTAATGAAAAGATATAGTAGTACTGCGCAGTAAAAAGATTATGTTTTATTATTATTATTATTATTATTATTATTATTGTTGTTGTTGTTGTTGTTGTTATTATTGATATTATTATTTTTGTTTGTTGTAATATATAATATTTTGTTGTAATATAATTTTGAGTTGATAAGGGGCAGATATCATAAGCTTATGCTTCTTTCTGTTCCCTTTTCATTCATATTTGAGTTATAATTGTATAGATGCAATTGTGTTGCATCTGTTATTTTTTGTTTTGTTTTAACGAATGAAATAAATAAAGAAAAGAAAATAAATCCCCCTGGCAATGAGCAAGCCAGTGTGGGTCCTTGGGCAAGACTCTTCACTGTGCTGCCCACTGCTCCTGAAAAGGATGGGTCAAATGCAGAAGTAACATTTCTCCTGTGTGTCACTGTGTGTGAGATCAATAAAGGCTTAATCTAATCCTAATCTAATATTACTACACAAACTCGAACAATATGGTATTAGAGGGGTAGCTGGGAATTGGTTGAAAAGTTATCTTACAGAAAGGGTGCAATATGTTCAAATGGAAAGTATACATCAAAAAACATTTTCATTGCTTGTGGTGTCCCCCAGGGGTCTGTTAATAAATTGTCATTAAACTTGAATAAGACCAAGGCAATGTTTCACACAGAGTTACCAAATTCTGATTGAAGGTGTCCAAATAGAAAAAGTCTTGCTGTAGCAAACAAAGTGAAATATTACGTTGATCATTCATTATAATGTTCATTGGTTCTCCTTATTTCACATACTGTGTTGAAGTGTGGGGGAACACTTAACCAATGTACAGTTAATCCATTGATTATACTACAGAAAGGAGCTTTATGAATTATACATAAAGTTGGATTTTTAGAACACACCCATAATCTTTTTATTCAATCCAAGCTCCTAAAGATTCCTGACATGGTAATTTTATATAGAGCATTCAGCAATTTACTACCAAGTAATCTACAAATCTTGTTCAAAATGAGAGAGAGAACTCATAATTTAAGACTACCTGAAACTCTGGAACAGTATGGATACACAGTATGTAGCCCCTCCTTAAAGTGGTTGAGGGGTTTGAGTGCCCAAATGATCCCAGGGGCTATGTTGTTGGGGGCTTCATGCACCTGGTACACTGTAAAAAGTGACTCTTTGGATCAAATTAAAAAATTTGCGTCAACTTGTCACATGTAATTTTTTTAGTTTCTCTCAAATTAAAAAAATTAAGTTTGAACAAAGTAAATAATGTAGTAATATCAATTCAAAAATATAATTTAAACCAAGGACAGTTTTCAAATACAATGAAATCATAATTTCAATTTAAATTTCCTCATATATTCAACCTGGCTTGAGCCAAAATCTTACATAACTTCACAGTAATATTTTGTATGAATACAATGCATTTTTTCACCTTCAGAAAAACTAATGAAATTGCGTCGTTTTGTCACAAGTAATCAAATTACTTAACGCCAACATACAATCATGAAAAGACACAGTTCCAATTTCTCACATTTCTTTTATTACAACAACCTTCTGAAATGATTTTGAGATGAGCTGGGCTAGAATATAACTGTATAAAAATGAAATAAAAAAAATATATAAAATTAAATAGTTTTACAATCTCAACTCCAGCTGTTCAAAGGCACAAGAAACCGCTCAAAATTGTGAGGTAGGCCAATCTTTCAAAAAGAAAAACTGTATGAACATTATATGCATATAAAATTAAATTCCGTGACAGTGGCAGTGCATTTAGCAGACGCGCGTGCACACACGCACAGACTCACTCACACACAGACGTGCGCGCACACACAGACGTGCACAGACACGTGCACGCACACACACAGACACGCGCACGCACACAGGCACGCACACAGACACAAACACACGTACGCACAGACGCACGCATGCACACGAGTGCACTGCCCTCCACTAATCAACAAAGCATCAGACTGGTGTGAATACCCACCAACAATGTTGCATGACAACTGGGGCAGCAACACTCTCAATAAAACAAGTGCCATTTAAACTCCATGAAACATGTCCCATTTTAAAACAAAGAAACATGAACAAAATCACTGAATGACGGAACAATGTTTTCTCTTGCAACAGCAACAAGCAATGTGATGAATACCAAGGCTCAGACTAACCATGTGACAATGTGTTTCTCTTCACAAGTTTTCAGTCCTGCAGCTTAGCACAGAGGTTCTGAATCCTTCTTGACATTTGCCTACTTTCAATACCCATGATGATTTTTTGAAAGGTCTCAAAGGTATATTTGAGTTCCACTGGGTAACTCAGGTTGACTGCATAAGTCAGGCCAAATAGCATAGCACAAGCCGATGCAATGGAGAACAAGTTGTTGAGTACCTCAACACCATCGATAACAAGACCAATGTCCTTTGGAGGGGAGAGATCATCACCATCGCGGAGGACAAAGATGGCCATGGTGGCATTTTCAAGTTCTGCCTCTGCCTCTTCCTTTTGGACAACCTAAAATCACATAATTCAGTTAGTTTAGCCAATTCCCCATGGAGGGAGAGGGGGATTATTCATTCGGTAAATGATTACAGTTGTTGACACTCATAATAAAAATGAAAATAAAATCTGCTACAACCAGTATTTTTTGCTCCCACTTAGTTAGTTAGCATTGTCACTTACCAGGTACTCTTTGATCAGGTGCCTTACATCCTCACCGAGGTAGACCACAAGTGACTTCAGGATGCACTCTCTTCTTATGTTCGAGTCCACACCCTGTAGCAACAAAGCCATATCAAAATATAAAATGCGCATCAGCTTTCAACTCACCAACAGAGAGAACTGAACTGACAAAAGAGGAATCAAATGCGAAACATCTGCATTTCATACCTGATCCAAAGGCTTAAGGGCGTCGCTGATTTTCTCCCCGACGGCTCCACCTTTTTTCCTCATGACCCGAAGAAGCTGACTGCTCTGCTTATCCAAACCAGCCAAGAATCGTGGTTGTAGTGGTACTGTTGTGATCCGTAGAAATTCAGCATTGATCTAAAATACACAAATTAGACAACACATTTCATGTTAAGGCATATGAGTGGCAAAGTTAAATAGATTAGGAAAATATAGTGTTTGCCTGACTTGACTTTGGAATAGAGTTTTAACAGATTTTGACAGTGAGTCTACCTCATCTTCTTGAAACATTGCTGGCCATCGCTCCTGGAGTTCTTCTACCCTGGGCTGTTTTTCCACAATTTCTTGCCTACGGAGGGCAAATGTCTTGGCCATTTTTTCTCTGATGATCTTCCCGTTGTTCCGTTTCTTCACCTCCTTCAAAAGTACCTGTCGCTCCATCTCAAGATTTTCTGCTGTCTCGCCAACTGGATAGGACGGCACATGGTTGGCCTCACCACGTTTAGGTCGCTTGACATTTTTTGCTGGATGGGCGTCATCTGTAGCTTTGGTCTTTAGAGAATTGACAGCTAGCTCAGGGCATCCAAGTCCCTTCAGTTGGGTACGAAGGTTTCCCATCTTGGTTTTAAGTCTCTGTGTCCAACCATAGCATCCATTCCAAGATCCTGCCTCTGCCAAGCAAGGGATGCTTCTTGATCAGTGCCTCTGAAACCTCACAAAAGTCTATGTTTTTTGGGTAGGCTTTATACTTGTAGATCAGATCAGACAACTTTTCCAGAATGTCTGACTTCATCCTCGGACCGGCTGTCAATCTTGTTCCGTTTGCCTTAAAGGCAGCATTTCCCCTCTCTAATTGGACTTCAGTGTCATATGAAAAGCTTGGAATGGGAAACTCTTTTGGCCATTGCTCGACCCTTGAAGAATGACTAGAGGAGGGTGAGGAGAACATCAACGTGTCATCAGTATCACCGGAAACGGAAAAGGCGTCATCACTACAGAGGCCAACATTGACAGCTGTCTGTGCAGGAGCTGCATCTTCATCAGGCAAAGGGATTACTTTGATGGTACAAAGATCCTCAAGTTCTTCAGTAGATGTTAAATTTACAAATGTATCACCAAAATCTTGGTCCTGGTACTGGATCCTGAAGTTTCCCCTCAATCCACAAACTCCCCTCACATCATCAACAAGCTGATCCATGGACTCTGGAATCCCATTTGGCAGCAACAATTTCCTTTTGTCATCTAGACTCAGAAAAACCAGCAGCTTTGCAGGCCTCTTCCCAGCCATGCTCAAGAGTCTGAGAGACAGGGAAAGAGAGAGAATAAGATTAATTCATGTCAAGCTGGCTTTGAATATTAACAGTATACACATCATTTAAGCAGTTTTCATGGAGCTACGAATAAAATTCTTTCCCCCTCCTTCTCTGAGATCCGCCCCCCCCCAAACACACACAAACATTCCTCCCCTCTCCTCTACCTACCCCCTCCCCTCTCCTGTGCCTTCTCCCCCTTCCCCTCCTCCACCCATCTCCCTCCTTTCCCACCTCCCCAACCTTCTTCCCCTCCACTTTCCCCTCCTTCTCCTCCCACCTTCCCCCCCTCCTGGAGGAGAAACACAATAAGATGTCATAATGCACAGTAATAAAGTCAACGAATCAGACAGTAATATCCACAGTATAATCATGCACATTTTAAAACACAAGCCATAATGTCACCTTAAACGTGGATATATCTTTTGGAACCACCAGACGCCTCCCCTGAATCATGTAGTCAGCCAGTGGGTATGGGTCATTAAGACTGTGGTGTTCAAGAAGAAGAATTTCTCTAGCCGACGTGGTCAGTATAAAGGCTCTGTAATGTTCCGTGTACCACGCATCAAGCCGTCTGACAACAAAAAGTGGCTTCTCTTGGAGAATGATCATCTGAATGATCTCACAAAACTCTGGCAGACCTGCAAGCTCCCCATGTGAAATGATCATGCCCTTCCTATAGTTATAGGCTTCATACGTCACATTTTCCGCAATGCACAGAACATCAAGGTTTGGGTGCTTCTGCTTCACAGCATGTGATATTTCCTCACACAGAACATCAATGGGAATGGAAGAAACATTTCCAACTTTCAGAGTTGATGTGGGTAAGCTGCACAGGTGCAGCTGATGGGCCATATGAAATTGATGCCGCTGTGACAATGATAGAAGCACATTTTTGAAGCAGTTCGTGTGACGCACAACCCTTTTAAAGAAGCTGTGTTTAGATTCAAAACGCATCGTCCATAGCTCCACCAGGGGACCAAACTGCTCAATCAGCTGGGGGTAATGCTCCAGATAGTGGTGCTTGGGCAGAATTCTTTGGTCAGGGAAAACTTCTTGAAATCTCAGTCTGTGTTCAGATATTTTACTATCCAAATAAGCTATAGATTCTTTGGTGTGAAAAGGTGCAACTACAAGGTCCACAATATCCTTCAAATCAGTAAGGACCTGCCAGGCAGGTTCATTAGCAGGGACCTTGTCTCCAATCAAAAGGGGTAGAAATCTCACTAGGCCCCAGTTCTCGTGTGCATTCCCCCCGATCCTTTTCTTTGTTGAAAATGCAAGAGGTACAGGATGGGGACGATTATTTTTATCACTCCATTTAAAGGGAAAAGTTTGGATTGCTTCATTCAGGTTGTTCAATGTAAAATATTTTTTACCTACAAAGACAGCCAAACACAATGCTACTTCAACAGGGATAATACCTTCAAAGAGGTCATGGGCTATGTCAGGGGGAAAACCTGTAGTCACATTAAAGTATGATAGTCTCTTTGATAACACACAAACCCCTTTCACACCAAAATGAGGCACTTCCTCTTCTCTTACAGCCTCAAGATGAGCAGCGTGAATCCCCTTGGTTCTCAGACAAAATGCTCCTGAATTAACTTGTATGGTCTGAAATTCTTCACTCTGTGCTGTACAGAATCTACACACATATGCCCCTGAGAAATTCTCAACGAATCCTGCGATGCTATGCGCACCGAGGTTGTCAGCAACAATGCACTGAACAGTGCCCTTTATAGTCTTTCCCAGCTTAGAGATAAAAACTCCATGTTGCTCCAACGTGACAAGATCATCTACCAGAGGCTCAAGCACTTTTTCATATCCATACTGCTTAACATCATTACTATTTATCAAAGCAGCTAAATTTATGGAAGACAGGGATGAGTGAGACCCTGGAGGTAAATTACCTAAAATCCAATAGACACCCAAGATCTTGTGTATTTTCTTGGATGTGCCAAGGGGGTTACAAATTTCAAATTCATCGGCATACAATATCAATGAAATAGCAGTTTCATTAGAGAGCAATTCATTCTGCTGAAAGTTCAGTGAATCAAAAAAACATGCATATTTCGGTCCATGACCCCCCCTATGACGAAATTTCAAATTAATAGCTTTATCTAGTATTGACTGGCAACTAAGAATCTGCTGCAATGCCTTGAGTATTGGAACATACTGGAATGACCTTTTACTCTTTTGGTCCAGAACATACTCCAAGGGTTCTACAACATTGAAATGATTTTTGTAGTATACCTTTCGTTTCCAAGATGTAGAGAGAGGACCTTTATCTCCAACTGCAGTTTGAATGGGACTTGACTCACACAGGACAGAGGCTAACTCCTGTACCACTGCAATGTCAACTTGGCAGTTGCGTTCCTGCAGTAGCTGAGTTATGGTGTCATAGGTGACAGGGACTGAAACTACTCTTATCAAATAGTGCAGCTCCTGCAAAAGATAATCAATAGCCACACTAGGGACCAGGAAACCATGCTCTAGTTTCAATAGCACTGAAGCAATTTTGTGCTCTATAGCACTGGACAAGTCTTCAGTACCTTGTCTGTCAAAGACAGAAGTAGTTACTTCATCCTCTGAAAAATCCTCATGTAAATCATCGGCATTAATGTCTTCAGAGGAATGGTGGATTGGCTGTACCCTCTCAGCAATTTCAGCTTTTAAATCGCTTACAGAGGATAACCTGTGATTTCTGTACCGATGACTCCTGAATGAACCATAAACATTTGTTTTGTACGAGCAACTTTGAAAAATGCAATTTAAAGTCTCATGATTTTTCAAATGCTGCCCTAAGTGCTGCAAATACTCTTTGAGAGTTGAATGTTGCTTGTATTCACACAAAAGGCATCTCAAAGTTGTCTGCTTGTCCTTTTGTGGGTTCAGTCTAGGGTGGCTTCTTGACAAATGGCTCTTAAGGGAATTCCAGGTGGTAAAGGAACAAGGGCAGATTGAATATGTGCAAGGATACCCACAGCGACGTCCAAAATGGCTATGCCGAAGTTTGTAATGCTTCAGAAGTTCAGATTGTCGTAATTTGGTGACACCACAGCCTTTACAAGTCCACATTCAGCAGATGACTGAAAAGGGGAGGATGGGGTGATTGGAGCACAAGAGAGACCGAAATTATTGGCATTGTTGGTAGAAGTGGAAGTGATGGTGAACACTCAATTTATGTAATAAAACTCCCCATCATGGGCGATTAACAAGAATAATGCTTCTCAACTGCATAACTCAAATGGCATTCAAATATGACCACTTACCCATTAAACGTTGCTCCTTTTAACAACTTGATTTCAGGCCTAGAAGAAAGGAGTCACTTGTTAATGAGAGCAAAGTGACTCAAACAAGACCGTGTTTTTCCATTGGAACACACAGAAACGCTGTTTTTCACCTTTTGTTTAAACGAAACATGCGCGCGAGTGAACAATTTTTGGCGCTTGAATTGCGTGAGAAATGCCGTGTGAGCGTGTGAACACGTCGAATTGCGTGTTGAGAGCTGTTTGTCTAAAGAGCAAACTTAAACTACAAAGCAACTAATGAGAGTTATATAAATTAAGTTATTACCTGATGGTTCTCAGTTTGTTTTATCATCACCGCACTTTGTCAGTGCGCGCTGAGAGGGGCGGGGAGGAGGGAGCGGGACATTTTTAACGGATTCATGTAAGAGTCTGGTCAATGCACCGGGCCCGCGTCTCATCGCGTCTCACCGCGTCTCACCATGGGCAGTTCGGCTCTGGGCCGCGCGTATTCCGCGCGTAAGCCGTCGGGGGGGACACGTTACGCACAGACAGAGACACCGGGACCGGAGTCGGTGCGTCTCAGAGGAGACGTGGCACCGGGACTGAGGCTCAGGACGTGCCCGGGGGACGGCGAGCAGACGCGCCGTCCCCCCCTCGCCCTGTTCCCCCTGCTCGGGGGAGCAGGGGGAACAGGGGGCGGCGCTGAAAACGCGCGGAGCCTGCATAAACTAAGCCACACAGACCGATTTTCTGGGCACAAAAAAAAAACAACAAAAAAAACAAACACTAATCAGGCATTTTAGCCCGCAACAATCACAAAAAATGCCCGCGAAATCCTGGGGGGTCTGATAAAGTCACATTGTATACGAGTGGTGTATATATGTATGCACATTATTCAACAGTCATGCATATTTCTTACCGATTTCTTTCTCTGGTCTTCCCGTCGGTGTGGAGCTCCGAACTTCGTGCAGTTAAAGACAATGGCGGATTCAAAATTCAGTTCAAGCTCTGGTTGTGGTGGCGTGACGTCAGTACGTACGCACGTCACGTGACATGCAACGTTTTCACTTGAATGGAATTTTTTTATTTGATTGTAAGTGTGCCAATTACTTTGAACCAATGAGGCCTTGATTTACATTGGATGAAAGTAATATAATAAATTAAACCAAACAAACGACAGAAACATAGCGATAATAGGTCAGTTCA
Organism: Paratrypauchen microcephalus; assembly: GCA_036785185.1. Classification (NCBI taxonomy): domain Eukaryota; kingdom Metazoa; phylum Chordata; class Actinopteri; order Gobiiformes; family Gobiidae; genus Paratrypauchen; species Paratrypauchen microcephalus. The sequence goes on along the minus strand of JAVJIX010000065.1, from coordinate 4,937,641 downwards.
ATTAGATATCCTTCCTTACATCAATGGTTGCCCATGTTCACTTTTTTCAGTGTAGGGTCACCTAAGGCAAACAGGTCCTGGGGGAGGAGTCAGACTAAAAGCGGTTCAGAAGCCCTCATGACGAGAAACACAGGAAGGCCAGTTACGTCACCCTGATTGGTGTCTCCGGGGCCCCACCCTGGAGCCAGGCCTGGGGTGGGTGCGGTGACGGTGAGCGTCTGGTGGCCGGGCCTTCCCCCACAGGCCCGGCCAGGCACAGCCCAAAGGAGCGACGTGGGGCCGTCCTCCTGTGGACCCACCACCCACAGGAGGATCCATAGGGGTTGGTGCAGTGAGTTCTGGGCGGCAGATCTGTTTAGGCTGTTGCCCCCGTGGCCCGAACCCGGATAAGCGGAAAAAAATGGATGGATGGAGTATGGATACACCTCTCAAGCAATGCCAAAATATCCATAAACATCCATAAATAAAGTGGTTACATAAACATATGGTCTGGTCACAGTATATAGAGAGTGGGTCTTAATATTAGAACAATGCTGCCTTCTGTAGTACTGGTTTACGCTTGTTGTTTCATGACCATTGCTGGTATGTTCTGTCCATGAGCATAACTTGTATCTGCTGTGTGTTTCCATTGTTGGTGTCCTTAATTTTCTTACCATTGTTGGTGTCCTTTTGTATTATTGCAGTATGATGATAGTTGTGTTACCAAACAGTGACTCACTGTCCTCACTGTAAATACAGTAGTTAAAGTCTAATGTAAAATGTCTGAAGAATGCAAAAGAAAGCTCAATATTACATGAGACCTGTCTTGGTCTCGAGACGAGTGCGATCACATTTCATTACGGCTAGTGATGAGCGGATCGATACCAAAGTATCGATATATCGATCCTGATGGAGTATTTAATATGGATCGATCCTGGTATTAAATTATCGATACCAAGTCATGTTTTCTTACTGACTTAACTTTCAGTTTATTTAGTTCAAATTAATATGTGTTTTGTTCATTATTCAACCATTGCCACTTGTCAGGCTCTACTTTTCCTTCCGCGTTCTCACCAAACGTGGGGTAGTACGTCATCCCACGATAGACTCACTGCTGTGAGATTTCAGTCAAAGCGGCGCGAGGCTGCGGGAGCCATGGGAGATCGCAAGCGAAGTGTGGTGTGGAGTTATTTCCACACCGTGGACGACAATGTTGCGAAGTGCAGTGTGTGCCAAAAAATGATACCACAAATTTAAATAAACACTTGATCATAAATCATAAACCTCAACATGACGAAATGCTACTGACCAAACAACGACAGGAGGCTAGTCAGGCAGCTCCCTCCAGCACAGCAGCAACAGCAGTACGACAGAGGTCAGTTGCCGAGGCGTTAGGCATAGGCTGCAAGTGCACAACTTACAATAGATTTATTTATTTTATTTTATTTTATTTTATTTATTTATTTGATAGGGACAATGCACATTAATGAACATAAGTATAAAACTAATGTAAATATGCCGAATTTTAGCTACAAAGCTAGTTTTCATCCGCAGTCCCTAGGCAGGCAAATACATAAAAATACAACATACAATAATACAAGCAGCACAAACAAAAGTCTAGTGGTCACATTTGATGTCTGCATTGCTATTTTCATTTCATCAAAGATTTTTTTTTCAAATATCTGGTGTTAGAATGTATAATCCCCCTGGTGGAGCTTTGCGAAGCCAAGGTATCTAGTTAGAGCCAGGTTAGTGTTTTTCTGTAGTATTAAAAAATGTATGAAAGTATCGGTATCGATATCGCAATTCTAACCCTGGTATTACTTGGTATCGTATCGAAACAAAAATAACTGGTATCGCCCATCCCTAATTACGGCTGCTGCCGTCGGCAATAAACTTGTTCCGGTGTGCGGGACTGCGCGGGGTTTCACACTGCAGCCTGTGCACTACACGGCATGTCACCACACACGCCCCCAGCGCGCGCAGCTTGTTCGCAAAAGCGTGTACCTTTGCATGTATCACAGGTCAGGTTAAACTATTTAAAACATCCTACCAGTCGGTCTGCCTCACGTCAGTGTGCCACTCCTTGCCTTTTCGCAACCTCTCCTCCTCACGTATAGAGCACACAGACTCCCTCCTCAATGCGCTCTGATTAGAAGAGCAATACAAAAGCCAAAAACTAATCTAAATGTATGTTACAGTGTTGGCACAAAGCAGGTCTACAGCACAGAGCAGGACTACCGCAACATGTTGAATTTTGCCTAATAAAAGTGCACAAATGCATCTGTGTTTGTCAGGACCAGAAGACAGTGAGATTAAGGATCCCCCCCAAAGGACCAAACTGCATTTGAAAATGAATTGAAAAATACAGATTGGGATGAAGTGATACAACAAAGTCAAATGAATGACAGTTGTGATATATTTATGACTAAAATGCAAAAACTTTTGAACAAGTATTTAAAACAATGTAAAAGGCCACAAAGAAAAGTGCAACTTCCATGGGCGAATGATGCAATACGACAGCTGATGAAAAAGAGAGACCTTGCTCTTAAAACCTTTTATAAAACCAACTACAATACAGATTCACTTTTATTCAAAAAACTGAGGAATCAAGTTGTGAATGAGCTGCGTCGCTCAAGATCTGACTATTATATCAAAATGTTTACTGAAGCTAGTGGAAATAGTAAGTTAATATGAAAGCATTTTAATAATCTAACCCAATTCAATGTTAATAAAAATCATAAATATGAATTAAAAATAGGAGAAGATCATATTTCGGATCCTGCCAAAGTTGCTAATGCATTTAACAATTTTTTCATCCAATCAGTGCAGGATCTTGCCTCCAAATTTGCAGAAGATGAAATTAATAGAAGCCATTTAAATACAACTTATGAAACAAATGAAAATTCTTTTGTTATCACTGAAGTTCATTCAACATCTGTCCTAAAGGCAATTTCCGACCTAAATACTACTCTTTCTAGAGACACATACAATATGGATGTTGCTTTTCTAAAAGAATATGCTGAAGTGCTGATCCAGCCCTTGATCCACATTATAAATATATCAATTAGGAGTGGAACATTTCCAGATACATGGAAGAAAACACTGGTAAGGCCTATTTTTAAGTCTGGGAATACTGCAGATGCCAGCAACTATAGACCAATAAGTTTAGTTCCTGTAACGTCTAAAATACTGGAAAGAATTGTTTCAGAACAATTAATTGATCACTTGGAAACCTTTTATTATTTAAACCCACAACAGTATGGTTTTAGGCGGAACTATTCAACCGAATCTGCCATCTGCTCACTTCTGGAGAATATCGTTCACCCACTTGATAAGGGTAATAATATAGTGGGTGCAGTGTTTCTGGACTTAAAAAAGGCCTTTGATACAGTAAACCATAATGATCATCTTTCAAAACTGTCTTCTTTTAATTTTTCAAAGCAAGCACTTACATGGTTTGAATCTTATTTGCACGGTCGAGAACAATGTGTGGTCATTGACAATGTAAAGTCTTCCTCATTTGAAATTAAGACAGGCATTCCCCAGGGTACAATCCTGGGGCCAATCCTTTTTTGTCTTTATGTGAATGACCTGCCTGAAGTGTGTCCCGAGTTGGGCCTTCAGATGTACGCCGATGACACAGTGGTTTATGTGTCCGGCAAAACCCCGGCTGTCATCGGTGCTAAATTAACCCAAAGTCTGGAGAAAGTGTCAGATTGGCTAAAAAAATCGTGCCTGACACTAAACACAAAGAAAACTAAATCTATATGCTTCTCTATAAAAAGGACACAATCAGAAAACAAACTAAACATCACTATGAACAATGAACTCATAGAACAGGTAGAGCAAGAGAAATACCTCGGTGTGACACTAGACGCTCAATTAAATTTTAAAAAGCATGTCAAAAATATATCATCAAAAATGAAAGCAGGCATTAACTGTTTCAAAATTTTTAGAGACTGTTTGTCTTTTGAAAGCGCCTGTGTCTTTGTAAATTCAATTATTCTTTCTCAGCTGTCGTACTGCACTACTGTTTGGTCTCAAACCAACCCGACCACTCTAAAGCCTCTCGAACGACTTTATAACCGTGTTTATACAATTTTGGACAAAAAACAATCAGATTTCATCACTGTCTAATTTTATCCAAATATAAGTTATTAAATTTTACACATTTTTGCAATTTTAGCTATGTAAAGCTTGTTTTTAAATGTTTGAATAGACTTGCAGCTGAACCTCTCAGCAGATGTGTAAACGGACTCTCCACAAGGTCCACAAGAGCCACCACACATGGGGACTGCACAGTTCCCTTTTGCAAGACCTCATTTGCACATTTCAGTGAAAGGAGCAAACCTTTGGAACTTTTTACCTGCTCATATAAAAACTATAACCAGACTCTCCACTTTTAAGAAACAGACTAAGTCCTGGTTTATTCACCAGCAGCAGTGTGATCATGTGTAACTGCTGTATGTTTGTGTGTGTTTGTGAGGGGAATGACAGTGCAAGTGTGTTTTATGTGTCTATGTTTAGTGTGATATTGTTGTTTTAGCTCATCTTATCATTATCTTATCATTATTTTAACTTATTGTTGTTTTAGATTATCCATCTCTTTTATTCTTCATTATCAATACATTTTAACTTTTTTTTACTTCCTGAAATATGTTTAAAAGCCCTCCTAGGGACTGGTGTTGCGAATTAGCCATTGACTAAAACACTGTGGTACCTGCATCAGATGTTGATGATATCTGTCCCTATCAAATAAACAATAAAGTAAAGTAAAGTAAAGTAAAAGGACGTGCTTTTGGTAAATGTGCAGAGGCTGCAAAATACCACTGCAAAACCACTAAGAGAATGTAACTCCAGTTAGGAAATTGAAAAAACTGGTTTAAAAATTAAAGAAGGGGTTCTCAAACTGTGGGTGAGGGTCCTAAAACGGGGCACATATTGTTTAAGTGCAGTACAGTTTGCTTGGCTTATTTTAAGCTTAAATTAACATTTATTAGATAAAATGGAGATAGATCTATGAAAAAACTTTTTTTTAATGTGAGTTTCTATGTGAGGCTTTTTTCACACATGAAGATCATTAAGTCCCTATACCATTCCACCATAACTGATTCATTCAGAAGTGTGCATGAGGCTGGCTGTCAGCAGCTACTGTCCGGACTACGCATCCCTAGCTGATTCCATCCAGTGCAAGTCCTCAGGGTAAGGTAATGACAAAAAATGTGCAGAGTTACATTGTGCAATGGGTTCATGAGGTTATACTAGTTAGGCCCCTCCTTGAGCCGTCACCTTAACGTGATGGAGGGGTTTGAGTGCCTGAATGATCCCGGGAGCTATGTTGTCGGGGGCTTTATGCCCCTGGTAGGTTTAATTGCATTTGTTTACTACATTCACTACATGATGTCACGTAAAAGGAATTTTATCCAACCAGCTGAGTCGGTTATCAATTAAAGTACATTCAAGTACAGTAGAGTACAAATTAATAACAATAATTATTAGTGCTGTCACGTGATTAAAAAATTAATCTAATTAATTACAGGATTTGTAATTAATTAATCTAATTAATCACATTTTGATTAATTTTTTAGGTGGTTTATTGTGCTCTCCCACAGTGCAAAAAGGTGTCAAACGTGTGATTTATAGTGGTACAGTGAAAAGACTACAAACTTCCCCTTTAAGTCTTTAAGTCTTTCAGTCTTTCGTTCGCTCTCTTTCTTTCCGTGCACATTATTTCCACTGTAACCAAAACAAGACTGTTGGCAGACCTGCAGAGTGCACCCCCATTCCCCCTCCCACATTAAATAACATTCATTCGAAAGCTCATTTTCACCATTCCACTATTAAGTGGCAAATATTTCTGGTGCCAAAAGGTGAGCACGTACAGTAGCTTTCATGCAACGTCAATAAAAAAAATATACAAAGCTTCAAATATACAGAGAATACAAATAATTGCCCGTGCAAATTACTCATGGCTCACATGACCCACAGAACCCGCGAAACTAAGGATTTAAACTACCGGTGCGGATGTGTCTGGGTAGATCGCACCACGGGAGGAGGGAGAATGCGGCAGCGCGAGGGGAAGTAAATGATCGAGTTTAGCGCGATTTGGATGGGCAAAACTAGCGCTTCTATGTGTGCACCCTTAGTCCTGGCAGAACACGCTGAAGAGGTTATGGGGAATTAGTTTATGGATGATAATGAAAAGGGTTCAACGCGCGGAGCGCAACAGATACGGAAACAGGTGCGCCTCTTCACATACTCTCCCCAGGGACAACGCTCTTAGGAACGAACGTGCTCTGTCACATTTTTATAAATAAACTTGCCGTTCAAAGGCCCTGCACGCCAAATTTAAAATGCACACGCATTGAATTGCAGCTCATAATTAATTGTGTTAATTTTTATAATGTGTTAATTAGCAGTGTAATTAATTAATCTAATTAACACGTTAAACTGACAGCCGTAGTACTTTTGGACTATCCAGCGCCTCAGGAGGGGGAAGCAGTGCTTCACCAATACTGTTTACACTGCGGGTGGGGAGCTGTTGACCTCGACTGGGGATGTTATCGAACGGTGGAAGGTCTCCTTCCGAGGAGGAAGCAGAGGCTGGGCACTCGGAGGCGGACTTATTCATCACCCTAGCTGAAGTTACTGAGGTGGTTGGAAAGCTCCTCAGTGGCAAGGCCCCGGGGGTGGATGAGATCCATCCTGAGTATCTTAAGTCTCTGGATGTTGTATGGCTGTCTTGGCTGACACGTGTCTGCAACATCGCGTGGCGGTCAGGGACAGTACCTCTGGACTGGCAGACCGGGGTGGTGGTCCCTCTGTTTAAGAAAGGGGACCGGAGGGTGTGTTCCAACTATCGGGGAATCACACTCCTCAGCCTTCCTGGTAAGGTCTATTCCAGGGTGCTGGAGAGGAGAATTCGACCAATAGTTGAACCTCGGATTCAGGAGGAGCAGTGTGGTTTTCATCCTGGCCAAGGAACACTGGACCAGCTCTATACTCTCTATTGGGTGCTCGAGGGTGCATGGGAGTTTGCCCAACCAGTCCACATGTGCTTTGTGGATCTGGAGAAGGCATTTGACCGTGTCCCTCGTGGGGTCCTGTGGAGAGTGCTCTGGGAGTACGGGGTTCGGGGCCCTTTGCTAAGGGCTGTTCGGTCCCTGTATGACCGGAGCAGGAGCTGTGTTCACATTGCCGGCAATAAGTCGGACCTGTTTCCTGTGCATGTTGGACTCCGCCAGGGCTGCCCTTTGTCACCGGTTCTGTTCATTATATTTATGGAGTCAGAAGCTGGAGGGGATCCGGCTTGGGAACCACAGGATCTCATCTCTGCTGTTTGCAGATGATATCCTGATGGCTTCATCAAACTGGGACATCCAGCGTGCATTGGGGTTGTTTGCAGCCGAGTGTGAAGTGGCTGGGATGAGGATCAGCTCTTCCAAATCCAAGGCCATGGTTCTCGACCGGAAAAAGGTGGCTTGCCCTCTCCGGGTGGGTGAAGAGTCCTTGCCTCAAGTGGAGGAGTTCAAGTATCTCGGGGTCTTGTTCACGAGTGAGGGGAGGATGGAGGATGAGATTGACAGGTGGATCGGTGCAGCGTCGGCAGTGATGCGGTCGCTGTACCGGACCATTGTGGTGAAGTGGGAGCTGAGCCAAAAGGCGAAGCTCTCAATTTACCGGTCAATCTACATTCCTACCCTCACCTATGGTCATGAGCTGCCCGGGGCAGCTGTGGCTACAGAAAGTAGCTTACCACCACCAAGTGTGGAGTGAATGAACAATGAACTGTAAAGCGCGTTGGGTGTCATGAAAGGCGCTAAATAAATGCAATGAATTATTATTATTATTATTAACATATATTGTGCATGTGAATAATTTTCTATATATTTATAAATAAATAAATGATTCACATTTTTGTAGTAGTAGATCATTTTGACTTGGTTATTTTTAAGTAGCTCACATGCTGAAAAAGTGTGGGCACCCCTGTTCTACACCATATGGCATAAAACTCATCTATCTCCATGGAGAATATTGTGAAATATGGTTTTAACTTACTATTTACACAGAATCAAACAGGTTTTGTGACACCGACAGAAAGTTACTGTGTGGCTTTAACTTATCAGATTGTCTTTAAGAACCAATGTTTATATTTAAACTGCATATGATAGGTTTACAACATGTCCAATTATGACCAGGTTTGGTGGAACGTACTGATATTGATATATTTATTTCATATTTATCATAGTTTACATCAGTTAAATTGTGGGAAAAAGCTGAGAAGAAAGGTAGCAAAATACAGAAAGAAACACTGAGTCCAAAAGAATCCCTCTACCTATGTCATCAATATCTGAATTCCATCCAATAACGTAGATAATTACCACACAAGAAAGACATTTTTGTGATTTTTGTTCACTTAACAAAATAAACTAGCTGTCACTTACTTCTTTTAGAGTAATTATAACTATGATGAGTCTAGTTAGAACTATGTTGGCCCTTGGTAACAATGTGATTGCTCAGTGACACTTGTGGAATTATCAAGGCGGTAATCCTCATACCTGTGGGTTATTAATCTGCTCTTTTTTTGTCATTCTTGGTATTGTTGGGTGTTACTCTTGCTCCTAATTAATGGTTCATATGATATAATATAATAATAGGTGGTGGAGCGAGAGGCGTATAAAAGAAGCTGCTCCTCTCATTTCACTAAGGAGCCAAAGAGCAGCTGACTCTAGAGCAGAACGAGCCAGAGCACCGCTTCACTTCACTCCAGCAAAATGAACAAACTGGTACAGACTTACATCTTTTTTAACACTCATGAGATTTGACACAGTCTAACTCTGTGTCACTCTATTCTCTCATTAATCCTTCTTTTATTTCATCTATAGTTTGTACTCCTGGTCTTCATTGGAATGGTCTGTCGTAAGTCACTTTTTCACATGTTGTATTTGCTATTTCAGTTTGGTTAGTTTTATTATTTACTTCTACTGCTACTACTGCTGCTGCTATTACGACTACTACTGCTACTACTTCAATTACTAATTTTGGTACTACTACTGCTGCTGCTACTGTCACTACTTTTTCCACTGCTACTACTCCTACTACTAACTACTACCACTGCTACAGCTACTAATACCACTACTACCACTATTAACAGAATAACAACAACTACTACAACTATTACTAGCATGCTATTATTAATGTTGCTACTATTATTTCTACTACTTCTACTACTGCACCAACTACTATTACTACTGCTATTACTACTACTTAGACCTGTCATGATAGTTACTATATTAACTTACTGTTCAAAACATCATAGATGTAACAATAGGTCAATGGGGCGCCAGTCGCCAAAAAAAAACAGAAAAAAAAACAAAAACTGTTGCTGTGTCCTTAAGCAAGACACTCCACCCACATTGCCTAGTATGAAAGTGGTGTGTGTGAGTGTTGGTGGTGGTTGGAGGAACTGATGGCACAGATTGGCAGCCTCGCTTCCATCAGTCTGCCCCAGGGCAACTGTGGCTACAATAGTAGCTTACCACCAAGTGTGGAGTGAATGAACAATGAACTGTAAAGCACTTTGGGTGTCATGAAAGGCGCTATATAAATGCAATTGATCAATCAATCAATATTTATCATGAGTACTATGAGTACTACAGCTTCTGCTGTACTACTACTACTACTACTATTACTATTACTAGTAGTAGTATTGCTACTACTACTGCTCATTTTTACTACTTCTAAGACTACTACTGCTTCCTACTAGTACTCCTACTACGTAGTACTACTTGTAGTAGTACTACAACTACTGCTGCTACTTCTACTACTACACTACTTAAAGCGCTTTGTGTGCCTTGAAGGTGGAAAAGAGCTATTAAAAATGTGACCATTTACCGTTTACTAATACCACTACTACCACTATTAACACAACAATTACTACTGCTATTATGTTATGTTTCTACCACAGAGACCTACCAGGCGTCCTTTCTGATCCCTGATGATTCATCATCAAGCTCGTCGGAGAGTCACAGTCATGAGGGCAGTGGTCATAGTGATAGTCAAAGCAGTGACGAAGACAGCAACAGCAGAGGATCTAGCAGCAGTGCTCAACTTCCAGTGTTAACTTGAGTCATGCTAACGAAGCAAGAGCAAAGAAAAGCACACTAACCAGGTTTATCATGACAGTAGGTCAGATAAGCTGCATCCATATAAACAATCAGTGTATCAGTGCCTGTATATGATCTGTGTGGTGTAATCATCTGTCATTCTTCTTAAGCCAGTTCATATTATGCTTGTATTTGTCCAATAATAAATTAATTGTCAATGAATTGCTGAAAAACCTGTAGCTACACTCTGATACAGATTAAAAAAAATAACAAAAATAAAAATATTTAAAATCCAATGCTGTTCTGGAGGATTTGTTTACACTTGGGTCTCTTTGCTCGTGAGCTCAATCAGGACTCTCACATGCTATTGCTGGGTCTCAGATAGGATTGTTTCGATACTGATACTGGTATCAGCAAAAATTCAGATACCGCACATTTTTCAGGTATCAGTTTTGGCGAGTACTCAGCCCAAATCACAGATCTGATACCACATTGTATTTTTCACAATGAAGACCTGTAGATGTGAGCACAGCCGCCTTGGTGGCTAAGGCTACCGCTAATGCCCAGAGCAAGTTAAATAGACTGTGGAGGCTCTGCAGACTCTTAACCCTCCTGTCGTGTTCGGGTCAAATCTGACCGTTTTACAACTTATAATATTCATAAATATTATGTTTTTCATCTGATTACCTCAAGACCTTATGATATCCTCCACACTGTGGACTTGAACATATAAAAGTGATGATCACCTGTTTCGTTAAATTTTGAGTGTTTTAATCAACCTTGTTACACCTGTGGTGTTCCCGGTCAAAAGTGGCCGCCATAGGAAATGAATGGGTATCCAGAGTAAATTCATTCAACATACAGAAAACATCCCCATACACACTGCCCCAACTCACTCACTCACTCTCACACACACACTCACACACTCACTCACTCTCTCACACACACACACACACACACACACACACACACACATACACACACACACACACATACAAACCAGGGTATTCGTGTTGTGCTGGACATGACAACCGGTCTCCAAGGGCATAATATCACATGTGACAACTTCCTCACATCACATGCTCTTGGTCAGGAGCTACTGAAAAGAAAGCTCACCATGGTAGGGACAGTGAGGAAGAACAAGCCCGAACTTCCCCCTGCGCTGGTATCGACCAGAGGAAGACAGGCACTCTCATCACAATTTGCATTCACTGACACTCACAGTCTTGTGTCATACGTTCCAAAGAAGAACAGAAACGTCATCCTGATGAGCACAGTACACAAAGACGCCGCTGTCAGCACCACAGAGGACAGGAAGCCCCTGATGATCCAGGACTACAACAAGAACAAGGGAGGCGTTGACTGCCTTGATAAGGTAATGTAAAGTCTCATCATGCATTTTATTTTATTTTTATCTAGGTGAATCATAGCATTTTGTGTATGACAGATTGAATATTGTTCCTAATCTCTTATTATTTATTGTTCCTTTATTGCAGCTTACTGGTACATACACCTGTAAGCGGATGACGGCTCGCTGGCCTGTGGCACTGTTCCACAACATCCTGGATGTGTTAGCTTTCAACACGTATGTGGTGTGGACAGCAATCAACCCAACCTGGAATCAGGGGAAAAGTTTCAAGAGGAGACTTTTCCTTGCTTTGGTGACTCCTCTTATACAGCGACACCAGCACATTCCCCGCACACCAGCCTCCGCCAGTCTGGTTAGGAGCATGCAAGCTCCAGCCACTGCCCTGGCTGCTCTCCCCCAACAAGGACATGGGCAGAAAAGGAAGCGTTGTGGCCTCTGTGCCCCTAGAGATATCAAAACGAGCCTGACATGCTGCTAATGTCATGCTTATGTTTGCAAGGCCCACTCTGACCTGAGTGTCACATGCCACTCATGTGCATGAATACACACACACACACACACACACACACACACACACACACACACACACACCCTGTTGAGTTTGGTGTTTGGTTTTCCATTTATTTTTTGTATTATATGTTCATTTTGTAGTTCATTTTCAGTGCCCAATTGTATTTTAACTGATGTTATTTAATGTTTACTTCAATAAATTGTTGTTAGACACTACTTTGAAACATTGTTCTCAACTAAAGAATGCTTAATAAAAAAATTGGTGTGGAAAAAAAAAAGTTTGTGCTAATTTAAGAGCAGTTAAAACAGACCGGTCAATTTTGACCGGGAACACTAAAGTAGGGGGCTGGAGGCGAACACGACCGGAGGGTTAAAAATGCTGATAATGGCAGAAAAGATATTTGTGTTACTTCTTTGATACCTTCATTTAGCCTTTAGTGTGGATGCTGAACTTAGTAGGAAAACTGCACTACAGAGAGTACAGCTGGGCAACAGCAGCAACAGCACTAACTTGGACTTTGTTTACTCTGCAGAATTCGGCATGTGCTCCCATGATAAGTGTCTTTTTACAGGCCTCACTGTTGTTTTTATCCCCGCACTGGGGTAGAAAGTCCATCCATCTATTTTCTTCTGCTTATCTGGGGCAGGGTCACGGGGGCAACAGTCTAAGCAGTGACTCCCAAATGTCCTTCCCACCGAACACTTCCTCCAGCTCCTCCAGGAGGACCCCAAGGCGTTCCCAGACCAGCTGGGAGACATAGTCCCTCCAGTGTGTCCTGGGTCTTCCCCGGGGCCTCCTCTTAGTGGGACATGCCAAGGGAGGCGTCCAAAAGGCATCCGGAACAGATGCCCAAGCATCCACCTCAGCTGGCTCCTCTTGATGTGGAGGAGCAGCGGCTCTAATCCGAGTCCCTCCTGTGTGACTGACCAACTCTAAGGGTGCGCCCAGCCACTCTGTGGAGAAAACTCATTTTAGCTGCTTGTATCCACAATCTTGTCCTTTTGGTCATTAACCAAAGCTCATGACCATAGGTGGGCCTATTAAATATGTGTGGGGTCTTGTTAGCAGAACCTTTAGGGCCATAATGGGTGTTTTCACCGTGGTTAGCACTATAGTTTTCTTTGTTTGTTTTGAATTATGTTTGAGGATAGAATTATAAATGGAAGCTTTATTTGTCATCGTAAACAATGAAAAGACTTGGAAATGGACAGGTCCATGGACCTTAAAGCAGCCGACATGGGGCGCTAACGTCCCCCCCTCTCTCTTCAGTGGTACAAAAACATAAACAGAATAGGAATGCAATACAATAGACAAAGACATAATGCAGTGGAATAGTTTACACAAGGTATCTTTTTGTTTGGAAAACAATACGATGTTTTGTGTTCTAGCCAAATGATAAACATGTCCTTTTGATTATGGTGAGCTGTGATTATCACAGTTGTGTCCTTGAGAGTGTCCAAGTGCAGCAGACAGTCAAAAACAAAAGGTCCTCTTTTGCAGAATTTCTGGGAGATAATAGCCAAGGGGGAGAATGAACATAATCAATACATTTTAACTTTAGAACTCAGGTGAATGGACAATTAGAGACCGCTAACATTGCGGACTGAGACGCGTTGTTTCTCCTACGCAGTTTCACAAGTACGTTCATGATGTAATCCGGGCGTCAGGGGAGTTTCCACAAATTGGAGATGGTACAGTTCCTCAATCCGTGTCACCTTCTGATGCAGTATCTTCACCAGGTCAGCAATGGCTCTGCCGTGGTGAGAGATGAGAGGAGACAGCTACAGGGTTTATTGGCTGCCAGTTTTCAATTTTTCCGATAGAACAAGTACATCCCCTGGCCAATGAATAAGTCTAGGAACAGAGGTGCCAGACAGAAGGAGAGCCACCCTGCAAGAGTCCCATTTTGTCCAGCAGCATGAGTTCCTTCCAGACATGTCGGTTCTCCTGAACCCACATTCCTTTGTGAAAAAATTGCATTGAGGGGCCAGCTTCTCAATTCCATAATTTTGGATTAGAAAAATCTACAAGACAAGACAGGAGAAAAACACCAGACACAGAGTAGCAGATAGGAGATAAGGGAAAGGAGGAAAAACACGTCCAACCTCGGCGGGAGAGAAGTGATATCTGAGACCTCCATTTCTGTTCAAGGAAGGATTCTCTTTCTTGACAAAAAAAATAGCCTCTTTAACTCCCCTCTCAAACCAGTTCTTTTCTCTGGCCAAGATCTGTACCTCACTGTCCTCAAAGGAGTGGCCGGTGGCTTTTTTTATGTACGGCAGACTGAGGTCCACTCTCTCCCATCTGTGTTGGTACGTCCTCTTGTGAAGTGGTTTTGTTTCTCCAATATAGCGCTCACTGCAGTCTTCACTACACTGAATGGAGTAGACCACATTGCTTTCTTTGTAGCTCTGTGTTTTGTCCTCTGGGTGGACTAGTTTCTGTCTTAAAAAGTTTGTGGGTTTGAAATAGACTGGGATTTCATGTTGTCTGAAAATCCTCTGTAGTTTTTCAGAAATGCCAGCCAGTTAAGGAATCGTTACACCCTTTCTCCTGGGTTCTTGTTCTCTGTTGTTTTGTTTCTTGTCTCTCTTAGTTTTATTGAAAGCCCAGTTTTATCAAAAATCTGAATATCAAATTCACTCGTGAAGATGCCAAGGACAACACATTAGCTTTCGTAGATTGTGCAGTAATGATAGGAGAAGACCGGCAACTCCACGCAGAGGTCTTCAGGAAGCCCACACACATGGACCAATACCTGCTTTTTGATTCAGATCACCCACTGCAGCACAAACTTGGAGTTATTTGGACATTACAACACAGGGCCCAAGTCCAGTTGACAAATTGAATTTCTCCTTTTGCTATAAATAATAACATAATGATCCACACGTGTCGTACATTTGAACTATAACAGGTTCAAACACAATATGTGATCTTTAAGTCGTTTGAACTTACCTAGATTTTGCTTTCTGCTGTGTACAACTCACATGAGTAAACTACAATTTTAAAATGAAAATGTTGTATCCAAGTATGACCACCTCATAATTTCATAATTTCATAATTTAGAACATTTTTGGAACTCTGTAATTAATGTAAAATACAAACATAAGCAAGGGAGTGTGTTTGTGTTTGTGGACGGGAGTTGCCTGGAGTCAAAAAGGATTTCACCAACAAAGAGAGGTAGAAAGAGAGAGAGAGAAAAACATCAAGTGAGAGAGAGAGAGAGAGAGAGAGAGAGAATGGAGGAGACAGGGACAGGAACCTATTGGACAAACAAATGAAGAGAGGGAGAGAAAGATGGGGGATAGGGGGTTGGGGTAGAGAATAAGCAGGGGGAAAGAGAAAGAGGAGAGGTGGTGAGAGAGGGAGAAAGAGAGAGAAGTAAAGGAAAAAATGAAGGTGAGAGAGAGAGGAGAGAGAGAGAGAGAGAGAGGGAACAGGACTAAATAATGTCTGAAGAACAAATCAGGCGATGGAGAGTGAAAGAGCGAGAGGAGAGGAAGAGAGGTTTCATCCCTCGTTCATGTGCTTGGGTCTCATTAGAGAGAGTGCTCAGACTGACAGTGACGTCAATAAGAACTGGAGATGATGGATTCCCCCCTCTTACTCCCCTTCTCTTTCTCTATCCCCCTCTCTCTTTCTCCCTCCCTCTTCTCTACTATTTCCCCTTTCCTCCTTCTCTAACCCTCTCTTCCAAAGCTACCTCTGTCACTCTCCTTTCTGTTTTTTTTCTCTCCCTCTCTTTCTCTTTCTCCCTCCATCTCTTTTTATCCCTCTCTTTGCCCCCACCACCACATCTGTCCTTCTCTCTGTTCTCCCTCCTTCTCTCATACACTCTTTCTTTCTTTCTTTCTGCCTCTCACTTTCCCTCCTTCTCTGTTTTTTGTCCTCATCCCCTTCATCTCTCTCCCTCTGTTTGTTTTTCTCTTTGTCCCCATCTCTCTCTACTTTCTCTCCCCTCGTCTCTCTCTCTCTGTCTCTCTCTGCCCACCCCCTGTCCTTTTGCTCCATCTCTCTTTCCCTCCATCTCTCCCACTCTCTCTCTCTGTCTCTTTTTCCTCTCTCTCTCCTCTCTCCTTCTCTCCAGGCCCTGAATAAATGAACTCCACAACTATAAACTCTGCGTTATGAAACAGTGTTCTTGTTTATCATTGATTAAAGCTCTAATGTGTAACTTTTCTGCTCTTATAGCAGGTGTGGGAGGAGAGTGGAGCAGTTTACACCTGAAAATCAATCCACAAAGATTCTGCTGATACGCCACACAGGGATTCAGACTGCTCAGCAAAACTATCTTTAACCATGGCCCCTCCAGACTGGGAGTCTACAACTGGTCACATTTTATACAGCGCTTTGCCACCTTCAGGCTCAAAGCATCATTCACCCATTCACACGCACAGAAACACACACACACACACACACACACACACACACACACACACACACACACACACACACACACACACACACACACACACACACACTGGAGGCAAGGTGGGTTAAAGGGCCCATATTACGTTATTTTCTGATCTATGTAGTTTCCTCATCACAGTTATACTTGGAGTTGTGTTTTGTTTCATTCACACATGTTTTAAACACAAACTCTTCATATTTAAACTGAGTTCTTCTGTCAAACTGCAAACACTTTGTTCCACCTTGTGATGTCATGTGGTAATACAGGAAGTGCTCCACTGTGTTTTCCACACACCTTCACTAGAATCATCTGGATGATTTCAGATCTAGAATTGCCTCTCTCTCTCTTCTGTACTAATTTAAAGGTGAAAGGAGCTGTTCACTTGAAAACCATCACTTCATGACATCACAAGGTGGAGCAGAGCATTTGGAACTAATAAGGGTTACTCAAACATGCGTGAATGAAACAAAACTCCAGGTCTGTTTTTGAGGAGGTAACAATATGGCTTAAAGCTCCTTTTTGTATTTATTTATTTATTTATTTCTATTTTCTTTATTCAGACTACCTTAAAACTTTTTTGGCAGCGTTTGCTAATGTGTGTATTGTGTCACCATGGTAACTGCTGAATATCCCACCATAGAGATGCATGTAGAACACCCCCAGCGTTGTGTTACTGCAGAGTATCAATTGTGTTATAGCACTGGTAATGTGTGTAGAATAAATGACGCTATAGTCCACTGTGTGTGTGTGTGTGTGTGTGTGTGTGTCTCTCTCTGTATGTGTGTGACAGCTGATGGACGAGCCGGACTCTCATTACAGAAGCTGCCCAGGTGCCCTCGAGCAACACACTCATCAAATGGGCAGCATCCGGAGATTTGGACCTGGATGCTTGTGTCACCGATCTATTTTATGTGCTGTCAGTCAGAGCGGAGGAAGGAGATGAAGTGAGGACCCGAGGAGAGATCTGCTCCATACATCTAAATAATTGATCCAGTGGGACTTGTAAAGAGCTGAAAAGTGTCACCAGAAATACCAATATGGCAACGCACAGATGGAAAAATGTTTGGGTTAGGATCATTTAAAGTACGAGACGGGTTAGACTACGCATTTCACTAAATCACATGTAACAACAGACTAAAATAAAGATGATTACAAAACACAGAAAATAGCCCCCCCCCCAAAAAAAAAGTAGTAAGCAAGAATGAGTGTGCCAGAAAATGATATCAACAACGGAGAACACGGCAAATTTGAAGACACCAAGAAATACATATTGAAAGATCACTCAGTAGCACCACCTCAAGAATAGATTTTCATGGGGTAAATGGGAGCTCAACCTGAATAAAAAAATAAAAAAATATCACCAGAAACATGAAACATAGCATGGAAAATAGAACATGTCAGAGCATGCAAAAATATATTTTATTTTTGCTTACTACTACTACTACTACTACTACTACTACTACTACTACTGCTTTCTACTACAACTATTACTTCTTTCCAAGATGGTGGCACGGACACACGCAGTGACTGCTCTCGTTCCCAATGTTACACTGTTTTTGTGTGTTTTGTGTACGTCGTTTTTGTTTGTCGACGTCTTTGTCATGTGAGCCTCCTCAAAGGCGCAGAAACAACACCACAAACAACTCATACGTCGAAGGGCACACACTCAGAGACAATGGCGTGCTCCGGGAGCACTCACCATCACCGACCCCCACTCCTAGATCTCGCCCGCAGTGGAGGTGCCACAAGCAGTGTGAGAGGAAACAGAAGCGGAGTTAAAGGGATATTCCAGGATTTCTGACATGGGGGCTCATTTCCGAGTTAGCCAGAGTGTTGCAGAGATGTGGAGACACTTTTTAGCGAATTTCATGCAGTCCTTCCAGCTGCAGAGTTGTCAGATGCTAGGCTAGCGCAAGTCAATGGTAAATGGTAGCCTGATTTTAATCAGGCTTACCTACTCCATAGTGCACCCAAGACAAGTCAATTATAACGGCAGACTGTCGACGTAAATATATGTTGTTTGAGCAATTTTTGAAATAAAACTGACTGCGAATATCATGAATCATTCTATATCTGAGGGACTAGCTTCGCAGCAGCAGCGGAATTTTACTTTACTCTAGTTGGTTGTGAAGTGACCAATCACGTAAACAGAAGCAAGAAAAGTCGTAGTAGGGAAGACCACAGAGTGAAGAGGTGAATTTTAAAAGAACTATTGGGCAAAATGTTTTTTCAGTGTGCATTTCGAAAATGTACAAATAAAGCCCTCAGGTGGGCACCACAAAGTTTTCACAGCGTTCCGGTGCACGATCGAGAAAGGACTCGACTGTGGCTTGTAGCTGCTGGCTTAGACATCAACACACCGGTGGAGACGCTACATAAACAGAAGATTTGCAGTGATCATTTCGGACCAGACGACTACACCAAATCCCTTGGAAAGCCTAGTTTGACAACCACTGCAGCACCATCTGTCTTTCCAAGCGCAAGATCCCGTGATGAAGAACAGGTTTGTACCTTTTTTACCAAGTTTGCTCCTGTCGTTATATTAGCCTGCTGGTCGATTGATGAAGACTGTGCTAGAGCTTTTGCTTCACTCTTGCAGTCCGGCAGACAGAAAAGGCATGCACATAAAGTTGTTGCTAGTTGCTAGTTGTTGCTAGCCCATGAACATTCATCTGTATATTCCGGCTCGTACAGGTACGGTTCAGTGGAGAAAGCAAATTGCTCAGCATCGTTTTCAAAAGCATCGGGGAGACCTCCAAACATGGCCATGTCTGGATTGTAGAACAGGGCAGGCTACTGTACTCTACGGCTAACGATGACAGCTGAAGGTAAACAAATATCAGCTGGAAACCTAGCTGCAAGGTGATATCACTCCACCCATGCCTAGCTTGATCAGGAAAAAGAACGCGCTGTTGCATAAGGACATAAATCCTTTAAAGTACAAGGTTGATTATATTTCTAAAATTGTTCCATCAACACAGACATTTACATCGACAGTCTGGCGTTATAGTTGACTGGCCTCGAGTGTCCTTTGGTGTGGGTAAGCCTGACTAAAATCAGGCTACCAGTTACCATTGACTTGCGCTAGCCTAGCAACTGAAAACTGCAGCTGGAAGGACTGCATGAAATTCGCTAAAAAGTGTCTCCACATCTCTGCAACACTCTGGCTAACTTGGGAATGTCAAAAATCCTGGAATATCTCTTTAATGTGGAGGCATCCAGAACAGGCTAGCTGCTAACCCGCAAAAGCCAGCAATCCCCACCATCATACTGGCTAATGTACGCTTGCTGGATAATAAACTGGACCACATATGTTTACTTCGAGCTACGTTAAAATCAGTGAGAGAGAGTTGTGTCCTTGTATTTGTGGAAACATGACTCAACAACAGCATTCCCGACAGCACCATACAACTAGGGTGACCACCGGCATGAAACAGGAAAGGAGGACACTTGTGTCCAAAAAGGAGGACAAAGGCCCTAAAGTGATGACACCTTGTTGTTTTTTTTTGTTTTTTTTTTGTTTTCCCTCGGGGTCGATTATGAATAATGTATGAAGTCAACATATATTTATTAACATGGAACACCCATCAAAAAGAAAAATGTGGCAAATTATGGTCAAGATGATTAGTCTGGTTAACACCTGACCATATCACAAGTGAGATATGGGTCTGGAAACTCGCTTCGAAAAATCCCGTAGCGGAGGTGTGGTTAGCGATTGCCAACGACCGTTTATGGGGCGTTAAGAAAAGAAGAAATGCAGAACTAGTAGTTCTGCATTTCACTTTTAAGTGAAATGCAGAACTAAGATCTCGCTACCTGGATTTGTCATGTAGTACGCGTCACCGTCTTTCCACCCCTCCCCCGCTCTCTGATTGGGGCCCTAAATCTGGGACTCTCGCTTGGACGAGCTGCCAGGCCGCCTTCCAGTTCGAAACGAACGGAAGCGGCCTGGGAATTCCCAAGTCTACATTGAGAGGAAACGTAAGCGAAACCTGTTACGCATGGCACTAAAGAAAACAAAATTTTAAGGGACAGTAATAAGGCGATGAAGATGGAAGAAGGAGCCAAGTTGCACCTCAAAGAGTGGCTGATAGCGCAGATAGAGAGTGGACAATACGAGGGGCTGACAGGCTGTATCAGCTGCGCGCGGTGCGGATCGCGAATGTTTGCATACAACACAACATCGCAGAGTAGCAAGTGTAAATAATGGGTGGGGATTTATGACGATTTATGCAAGGGTGGCCGATGAGGGTCCGAAAGGAGGACAAAATGTAAAAAAGGAGGACACGTGACAGACGGCCGGACAGACAGCTCTAAAACCGGACTGTCCGGACGAAATCCGGACGAATGGTCACCCTACATACAACTCGTCCAGCTAGCATGTAATAACATAGCACAGATCTCTCCTCGAAGGAGGAAAGACTCACTTATATTAACAATGTCTGGTGTCGAGACGCTGTCATGGTCTGTAAACACTGTTCACCACCGCTACAACGTGCAATACCATTTTTCAATACTCTCCTTGTTACTGTTTTATTATTATTACTTATTCTATTATTACTTATTTTATTATTATTGTTACTTATTTTTATGCCATTCTTGCCTGCATGCACTTTTCTTTCTTGCTCAAACTGTCCCTACCTGGACCTACTGTGACAAGTAAATTTCTCCTGTGTGAGATCAATAAAGTCTTATCTTACAGACTATGATCAAGTGCAGACTGTTCTACCTGCCGGGGGGATTCACAGCTGTACTACTTGTTGCTGTTTATATCCCTTCTAGCTCCAATAATAACAACAGGAGCAAGACAGTTAATGAAATGTACCAGCATGTGAGTAATCAGCAAACTGCCCATCCAGATGCTTTTCTCGTTTTGGCGGGCGATTTCAACCATGCAGATCCAAAATCCATGTCCCAAATTACAGAAACACATCAACTTTCTTACAAGGGAAAACAACACACTAGACAATGTTTACACTACCCGGAGGGGAGAATACAAAGCCTTCACCCTCCCCACCTGGGCACCTCTGACCACATCACTCTCATGCTAATGACAGCATACAGGCCACTGTCCAAAGCCACCAAACCATTTTGGAAGCAGGTACAGGTGTGGCCAGAGGGGTCTTCAGAGGCACTGCAAGACTGCTTCTCCACCAATGACTGGTATATATTCAGGCTGCCACCCACGACAACACCATAGATCTACAGGAATATACAGAGACTGTCACTGCCTACATCTCAAAATGCTTTGATGATGTCACAGACACCAGGACCATCACTGTTTGGGCCAACGAGAAGCCATGGCTCACTCCTGATGGTAAGGAACGCTGCCTTCAGAGCTGGAGACGAGGTGAGCCTAAGGACAGCAAGGGCAAACTTGTCACGTGGCATCTGAGAGGCTAAGAGACAATACTCTAGGAAGATAGCACAGCACTTCCATGACAGCAGAGACATGCGGAGTCTGTGGCAGGGGATACAGACCATAGCGGACTACAAGCCAACGCCACAGACTGCCGACAGCTCCACCTCCCTGCCGAACGAGCTAAACGAGTTCTTTGCTAGCTTTGAAGCACACAATAGCACCCCGGCACAGTTTATGGTGCCGGGGAGCTGTTGACTTCGACTGGGGATGTTGTCGGACAGTGGAAGGAATACTTTGAGGATCTCCTCAATCCCGCCGTCACGTCTTCTGAGGAGGAAGCAGAGGCTGGGTACTTGGAGGCGGACTCATTCATCACCCTGGCTGAAGTCACTGAGGTGGTTGGCAAGCTCCTTGGTGGAAAGGCCCCGGTGGATGAGATCCGTCCTGAGTATCTTAAGGCTCTGAATGTTGTGGGACTGTCTTGGCTGACACGTCTTTGCAACATCGTGGGACGGTCGGGGACAGTACCTCTGGACTGGCAGACCAGGGTGCTGGTTCCTCTGTTTAAGAAGGGGGACCAGAGGGTGTGTTCCAATTACCGGGGAATCACACTCCTCAGCCTCCCCATTAAGGTCTATTCCAGGGTACTGGAGAGGAGAATCCGACCAATGGCCGAACCTTGGATCCAAGAGGAGCTGTGTGGTTTTCGTCCCGGCCGTGGAACACTGGAACCAGCTTTATACTCTCCATCGGGTGCTCGAGGGTGCATGGGAGTTTGCCCAACCAGTCCACATGTGCTTTGTGGATCTGGAGAAGGCATCAGACCATGTCCCTTGTGGGGTCCTGTGGGGAGTGGTCTGGGAGTACGGGGTCCGGGCTCTGTGCTAAGGGCTGTCCGGTCCTTGTATAACCGGAGCAGGAGCTGCGTTCGCATTACCGGCAGTAAGTCAGACCTATTTCCAGTGCGTGTTGGACTCCACCAGGACTGAAAGGCAAAGCTTTCAATTTACTGGTCAATCTACGTTTCTACCCTCACCTATGGTCATGAGCTTTGGGTATTAACCGAAAGGACAAGATTGCAGATACAAGCAGCCGATAAAAGCGGCCAAAATGAGTTCCACTTATCCGGGGCCGAGTCATGGGGTAACAGTCTAAGCAGGGACTCCCAGACTCCCGAGGGAGGCACCCAAGAGGCATCCGAAACAAATACCCTAGCCACCTCAGTTGGCTCTTCTCGATGTGGAGGAGCAGTGGCTCTACTCCAAGTCCCTCCCGTGTGACTGAGCTCCTCACCCTATCTCTAAGGGTGCGCCCAGCTACTCTGCAGAGGAAACTCATTTTGGCTGCTTGTATCCACCATCTTGTCCTTTTGGTCAATAACCAAAGCTCATGACTACAGATGAAGGTACGAACATAGATTGACCGGTAAATTGAGAGCTTTGCTTTTTGGCTCAGCTCTTTCTTTACCACAACGGTCCAGTACAGCGACCACATCACTGCAGACGCTGCACCAGTCTGCCTGATAATATCGCGTTCCATCCTCCCCTCACTTGTGAACAAGACCCTGAGATACTCCTCCACTTGAAGCAGGGACTCTCCACCCACCTGGAAAGGGCAAGCCACCTTTTTCTGGTCAAGAACCATGGCCTCAGATTTGGAGGAGCTGATCCTCATCCCAGCCGCTTCACACTCAGCTGCAAACCGCCCCAGTGTACGTCATCAGGACATCATCATCTGCAAACAGCAGATCCCCTTTGGCCCCTGATTGCACCTAGAAATTCTGTCCATAAATATAATGAACAGGACCGGTGGCAAAGGGCAGCCCTAGCTAATTCAACATGCACCAGAAACTGGTCCAACTTACTACCGACAATGCGAAAACAGCTCCTGCTCTGGTCATACAGGGACCGGACAGCCCTTAGCAAAGAGCCCAGACCCCATATTCCCAGAGCACTCCCCACAGGATCCCATGAGGGACACGGTCAAATGCTTTGGGCACTGGTTGGGCAAACTTCCATGAACCCTAAAGCAACCAATGGAGAGTATCGAGCTGGTCCAGTGTACAACAGCCGGGATGAAAACCACACTGCTCGACCATCGGTTGGATTTTCCTCTACAGTACCCTGGAATAGACCTTACCGGGGAGGCTAAGGAGTGTGATTTCCCTGTAGTGGAACACACCCTCCGGTCCCCCTTGGAGAACAGGTTGGTGAAGCATTGCTTCCCCCTTCTGAGGCGTTGGATGGTTTGCCAGAATTTCTTTGAGGCCATCCGATAGTCCTCCTTCATGGCCTCTCTGAACTCCTCCTCACCCCAAGTTTTTGCTTCTGCGACTGCCTGGGCTGCAGCATGCTTGGCCCACCTGACTACCTGTCAGCTGCCTCAGGAGTCCCATGAGCCAACAAGGCCCGATAAAACTCCTTCTTCAGCCTGACGGCATCCCTTACTTTCAATGTTTCCCACCGGGTTCAGGGACTGCAGCCGCACCAGGCACCTCAAACCTTACGACCACAGCTACGAGTGGCCGCATCGACAATAGAGGCCGAGAACAAAGCCCACTGAGACTCCATGTCCCCAGCCTCCACCGGAATCTGGGAGAATCTCTCCTGGATGTGTGAGTTGAAGGTCCCCCTGACAGAGGGCTCTGCTAAAGCAACATTGCTTTTTTATTTTTTATTTTTTTAAGTGGAGAGTTGTTGTTTTTCTCATCTTAAGTGTAGCAAGATCTATTTTCATATTTGAAGTACAAAAAGTCTTGTTCCACTGGTAGATCATTTTACTTGTCAAATGTACTTACATCATGATAAAACGCTCTTAATTCAAATAATTTTCACTTGGCGAGATTTGAGCTTTTGCATTGTTTATTTTAAAAAAATGCTTCTTTGCTTTTATATTCTATTTATTATTATATTATTTTAAGACGTAAACTCTTACAAGCATCAACTTAAGGTACATATGACAGGGTTGTAATGATTCTCCAATTCGGACTTAAGGTTGATTGGATACTACAGTACCTGTTGAAAATATATATAAATATAATAATACACCAATCAAGAAGCAGTTTGTGAAGAAAAGGTGAAAAATATGTTGAAAATAACAGGAAGTCGAGAGTTGTTTTAGAGCAGGCATGGGCAAACTACGGCCCGGGGGCCATATGCGGCCCATTAAGCTTTTTAATCCGGCCCTCCAAACTTGAAGAAATTATATTAATAAATCTTTTTAATGTTTTAATTTCCCTGCAATTGTGGCATTTTCCAATAGCTGGCACACTAGATACATTGACCTTTGTTGAGGTGCGGCATTTTGCTCCACATTTGTGCTTTACTCTTTAACCCCTCAGCCCTCCTGTAAAGATGAGCGGAGCTAAGAAAAGAAAAGTGGACAGAGAATGTCGAGTGTTTAATAAGGAGTGGACAAGTAAATATTTTTTCATCCAATACTTATCACCTGCTGTATGCCTGCTTTGCCAGGTGTTGGCATATTTGTTGTAATGCTTTTGTTAATTTTTAATTGAAATAAAGAACAAGTTTTCTACATATCCCATGTTATTTTTTGCTCTTATGAGGTGGATTACCAAAACACTAAATCCACCTGCTCCTGGTCCGGCCCTTCTGTCAAATTTTAGAACCCTTTGTGGCCCACAAGTCAAAAAGTTTGCCCACCCCTCTTTTAGAGAGTCTCACATTGATGACATCACACTGGGAGAATTCTGTCCACAAGTTCACACTGCAAAAACTGAAATCTTGCCAAATTCATATGACTTGAATTAAGAATTTTTTTAATCGTGATGAGTACATTTCACTTGATAAGTAAAATGGTCTGCCAATGGAACAAGACTTTTTATAACAATAACAAGAAGAAGAATACATGGGCTTAATATAGAGCTTTTCTCAATAAAATAACACTAAAACTTTTTAACACCTGCCTCATGCGCAGAGCATCCTGCATTGTGGGTGACCCGAGCCACCCCTCACACAGCCTCTTCAGCCTCCTGCCCTTGGGGAGAAGGTACCGGAGTCTCCGGGCCCACTCCACCAGTGGTGGTAGAAGCTACTGTTGCACTTTTATGTTTACCTTATTTTCAATGCACATTCTATTACACATTACTAAATCTGTAAATAGGTATTTATTCTTTGCACTACTTTTTAGATTTAGTCTTGTTTTTTGTATTGTCTTTAGTGCTGTCAGGAGATTAAAAAAAATAATCTAATTAATTACAGGATTTGTAATTAATTCATCTAATTAATCGCATTTAGATGAAGAGAGATAGAGATTTATTTATTTATTTATTTTTATTCAGCACATACATAACATAATAAAAAAAAAGAAAACATTAGATAAAAAGTAGGTGCAGGAAGATGCAAATGATATTAAAGCCTCCACCTTATAAACATAAACAGCTGTGCATTACTAAAAACATAAATTTACACATTAAATACATTTGATTCAGTCAGGAATTAAAATACAATAAAACATCCCACAACTGAATGGTTAACAACCACCGTCATGAAATATCAAACATTTCCTCAAACTCTTTTTAAAGGTCCCATGGCATGAAATGTTCACTTTCTGAGGTTTTTGAACGTTAATGTGAGCTCCCCTACCCTGTTTAGCCCCCCCCCATGGTTAAAAGTTGTGAAATGTCTAAACTGAGCATTTGCGATCCTTTTCTGCATTACAAAAAATCGGAGGTCAAACGGGCGAGTTTGAACAAGGCACCTTATTGACGTCAGATCGAAAAAAGAAATGCAAATGCAGTTCCACCCCCGTCTGTCTGTACTCAGCGTCTCTGTAAATCACGCCCAGAGAGTTTGGACTGCGAATGCGCTAGGCAATGCGAAATGCGTTTTTTTATTTGCCTGGAGGCACGTCCGAGTGTTTCTAGGCTCGGAAGTCCTTTATCTGAGCCTCTGGACCTTTGAACAGCAGTGGTTTAATTTTATTTTCTGTGGAAATGTGTTTATTTTTCAATGGAACGCTTCAAATCTCTCCCCCGTGCAAAAACAAGGAAATGGATCAGAGAGCGCTCAGAGCAGAGAGCGGAGCGTTTAGCCACGCCCCCACCTTCTACTATTGGCCAGCTTTTTTCTCCTCATTTGCATTCAAGCAACAACGCCCATTATAGAGTGTTCTGAGTGAGAAAAATTACTCTTTCTCAGCTTATCTCTGTTTCTCATGCACTGAGTGTTGATTTTGAAGAAGGATTCATTTACAGTATTAGGGAACCATTAAGGAGCCATATAAAAGCATCAAGAAGTACCATGTCATGGGAT
The DNA here is from genome assembly GCA_036785185.1 of Paratrypauchen microcephalus. Taxonomy (NCBI): domain Eukaryota; kingdom Metazoa; phylum Chordata; class Actinopteri; order Gobiiformes; family Gobiidae; genus Paratrypauchen; species Paratrypauchen microcephalus. Next base: position 4,910,627 of record JAVJIX010000065.1, on the reverse strand, counting down.
CTTTAAATAACGCTTCTGAAATGCCCTCACTAACCAGATGAGAAAAGTGGCTCCACAGTTTACAGCCTCTGTATCGGAGGCAAAACTGAGCTCTTCATGTGACACATTTTGGAACATGAAAATTACAATTTTGATGAGTATTATATATCTATGAATCTCAGCATTGGTTTTAAAGTAAAAGGTGAAATGTTTGTATACAAATACAAATTTGATGAATATTAATATCATAAATATTAAGAATGTTAAGTTTAATAAATAGATTTGCAGACGATGTTAATGGCTTGGAATGACTTGCAATACGAACAAAACATTTTTGCACCAATAATATTTTGTTCAGAGTGGTTGAGAAAGTACTTGCCCAAACTATATTACAATATGAGAGATAGGGATAAATTAGAGTATAGTATAATGTAAGTATAGATTTAGAGTCCAGAAATTTACAAACTTTTCTTATAATACCAAGAGATTTATACATTTTTCTAGTCTGGTTAACACCTGACCATATCACAAGTGAGATATGGGTCTGGAAACTCGCTTCGAAAAATCCCGTAGCGGAGGTGTGGTTAGCGATTGCCAACGGCCGTTTATTGGGCGTTATGAATGTCTATCATTGAGCGTATACGTAAGTCCATAGCCAATCATGTCAGTTGTCAGTTCAAACTACAAGCTTCCGTTTGTCATGTAGTACGCGTCACCGTCTTGCCACACCTCCCCCGCTCTCTGATTGGGGCCCTAAATCTGGGACTCTCGCTTGGACGAGTTTCCAGGCCGCCTTCCAGTTCGAAACGAACGGAAGCGGCCTGGGAATTCCCAGGCTAACATTTTTCTGGTCACCCAGTCGATATGCTCTTTCTCAGTTCATCTGAATGAATTTTGATATTAGGGTTAGTTGAAATTGATAGAGAGAGAGAGAGAGAGAGATTGTGAGTGAGCGAGCGATCGAGCGAGTGAACCCACTTTGGATTGAGTTTGTCAGTTTTCAAGTGGTCGCACATTGACTTCCCGCTCATAATTAATTCCCTTAATTTTTATAACGTGTTAATTTGCAGTGTAATTAATTAATCTAATTAACACGTTAAACTGACAGCCCTAATTGTCTTTATATTGTATTTTGTGCACTTTCATTTTTGCACTGCTTGGCCAGAGAGAAACGGAATTTCACAATTCACTGTATGTTGAACACATATAGCAGAATTGACAATAAAGTTCACTTTGAACTTGAACTAAAACAAGGACAGGACAGACAAAAACAGTGATGAGGAGCAGGATAATTCTCTGGATAATACTCTAAATAATACTGAACTCTCAATAATACTGCACTAAACTACTTTTCATTATGCATAATATGTTTACTGCTGCTGCTCTGTATGAATGTATCATGTTTGTCACTACCTCACTGTAAACTACTGTTACCTGTGCAATAATCTGTGCAATAACCTATGTGCAATATTTATACCATACTATGTGCAATACGAAATCCACATGCAACACTTATACTACACCATGTTATGTGCAATCTGTGAAATACTTACACCTTATTTGATCTTTGATTTAATCCTACCTGCACCTTGTACATTGTACCTTGTATTTTTATAAAATTTCATTACATATTTTATTATATTGTTTATTATATTGTTTACTTCTTCCCCTGCACTTTTGCAACACTTTTTTTTTACCATGTACTATTATTGCATGTTATTAGTACTTCTGACTATCTTAGCGAGTCAACGGTTCTTCTGATCCTAAGCATTTCATTACATTGTTGACCTTGTGTTGATTCTGCATATGACAAATAAACAATCTTGAATCTTAAAATCTTGAATCTTGATCATGTGTGGGGTCTATAGGCTCTGAGGAAAATGTGTGTTTTCAGCAGTTTTTTGAAGGTGGTAAGTGAGTCTGAAGGTGTTTTCCCAGGATCCTTCCTCCAAACACCACTTTGTAGCACTCTTCCAGAGTCGACTCCTCCAAATCAGAGCCGAGTGTCCTGCTCACAGCTCCTGGAGTGCACCTGGAAAGGGCTCCAGACCCTAATCAAACACGATAAAACTCTGAGCTTTAATAAACATGAATTCTTCTAGAAATGTAAAGTGTTCACGTGTTTTTGTGTCAATGTGCATTAAAAATATCACAGTTGGGTTTGTTATTGGTGCAGTTTGCATGTTCTCCCTGTGTTCTTTGGGTTCTCACATCCACCAACCCTTTTTGCTGGACTGAATTTGAATGAAGCATGTAGTATGTCTTGACGTGAGGCTCTTGTGTGTTGTACATTAATCAAAGATGGTTCTTCCTTCTCTCCAGATGCCATCTTGTATCTCTGTATTATAGTTTGTCTGCTGTTGCTGAATCTATGTAGTAACCAGGCAAACTGAAAAAGAAAAAAAAAAAAACTACTAAAGGGCTGTCCGGTCCCTGTATGGCAAGAGCAGGAGCTGTGTTTGCATTGCCAGCAGTACGTCGGACCTGTTTCCGGTGCATGTTGGACTCCGCCAGGGCTGCCCTTTGTCACCGGCTCTGTTCATTGTTTATATGGACAGGATTTCTAGGCGCAGTCAGGAGCAGGAGGGGATCCAGTTTGGGGACAACAGAATTTCATCTCTGCTGTTTGCAGATGATGGTGTCCTGATGGCTCCATCAAACCAGGACCTGCAGGGTGCACTGGGACAGTTTGCAGCCAAGTGTGAAGTGGCAAGGATGGAGCTCAGCTCCTCCAAATCCAAGGCCATGGTTCTTGACTGGAAAAAGGTGGCTTGCCCTCTTCGGGTGGGTGGAGAGGTCCTGCCTCAAGTGGAGGAGTTTAAATATCTCTAACCCGTGTACATAAAGCTCTCGATTTACCGGTCAATCCTACCCTCACCTATGGTCATGAGCTTTGGGTAATGACCGAAAGGACAAGATCGCGGATACAAGAGGTTGAAATAAGTTTCCCCCCGCAGGGTGGCTCCCTTAGAGTTAGGGTGAGGAGCTCAGTCACAGGGAAGGAGCTCTGAGTAGAGCCGCTGCTCTTTCACATCGAGAGGAGCCAGCTGAGGTGGCTCGGGCATTTGTTCTGGATGCCTATTGCATCCCTAGAGAGATGTTTCGGGTACGTCCCACCGGGGGGAGAACCAGGACGGTGGGATTATGTCTTTAGGCTGGCCTGGGAATACCTTGGGGCCCCCCTGGAAGAGCTGGAGGAAGTGTGCGTGGAAAGGGAAGTCTGGGCCTCCCTTCTCAGACTGCTGCCTCGCTGTCCCGGCCCCAGATAAAGCGGGAGAAAGTGGATGTATAAAAAACTACTACTCAAATAAGATTGTCCACATAAAGTTTTTGTCACTTTAGACTTACTCACAGTGGGAAGAGGAAACACAACTTTACTCAAGTAAGAGTACTGTTACTTCAATGAAAATATGACTCAAGGCGTAAATGTGTGCAACTTGAAAAGTACTCTGAAAAGGACAAATTATTTTAAAAGTTGCTTCTTAAAGATGCACTGTGTAACATTTCTTTTGGAGGGTCCGCTGCTTTGGCTAGAATGTTCCACAGTATAGATTAAACCTGTCTATCACAAAGGAGACAAGCAGTTTACAGCACTATGCTACATTACAGTTCAGATCTGTGGAGAGTCGCCCCTATTCACAGAAGGAATGAGTTTTATTGAGCAATAGAAACACCTGTAATGAATAAATGCCAGATTGATATGTTTAAAGTCATACCATGGAACATTCTAGGCAAAGTAATAACATCTCCAAGGAGACAAGTATGATGTGGACTCTCCAATACTACACAGTTTTTGTTGTTTTTAATGCACCTCTGGTTGTTTTCTCCTTTGTATGTGGGTTTAGCTACAGACCTCATTATAAGAGCTAATATGTGAAAAAGACATTTGTACAGACCGAGTCCCGCAGACATTTCACTAATCTCTCTCTCTCTCTCTCAGAATACATTATTTAACAGCATTTTGTCCCATTTTTCTCTCATACATCTCAAATGAAAACGTAAAACAGAACCGTGCCCCGGGTCACATTAAAACTCAGCATTAGATTAAAGGAGCAGAGACACAGAAGGGCCCACAACACAGACTAGAGAGAGAGGGAGAGGAGAGGAGAGGAGAAGATGAGGGGAAAAGGGGAGAAGGGACCAGAACATAGACAAGAAGAGAGAGAGGAGAGGTGAGGAGAAGTGTGAGATGGAGGGAGGGGGAGGAAGAGGGGAGGAGGGCCCAGAACGCGGATGAGAGAGAGAGAAGAGGAGAGGAGGGCACAGAATACAGATGAGAGAGAGAGAGAGAGAAGAGGAGAGGAGAGGAGGGGGAGTGGGAATGATGGAGAGGGAGGGGGAAAGTGAGAGAAAGAGGGGAGGAGCGTAGGGGAGGGGAGAGAGAGAAGAGGGGAGGAGAGGATGGGGAGAGAGAGAGAGAAAGAGGAGAGAGGGGGAAAGATTAGAGAGATAGAAGAGGGTAACAGGATATTAATTTGTATAATGTGCATCCAGGCATGGAGAGAGAAGAGGAAGGGAAAGATGAGAGAGAGGGATGGAGAAGGAGGACAGCAAAGAGAGAGAGAAGGAGACGAGAGAGATGGAAGGATAGAGAGAGGGGAAATAAAGGAGAGATGGGAGCGATAGAGCCAGGCTTTACTGGACAAATGAGTCATGTATTACACAACGAGGAACAGAGAGAACATTTCCAAGAAATATTGTTTCACATGTTTCACTTTTTCTCACACTATAAAATAAAAGTGTTCTTCAGAGGATCTGAGCTCTTTAAAGCTTTAATGGTCCACTGTGTAACTTTTTGGTTCAGGGTCCATCACCTGCTTGTTTGTCATTGCCTGGAATGTTCCACAGTATGGCATTAAATTAAACAGTTCTGCCTTACATTTATTCATTTACAGGTGGGTTTATTGCTCACCTAAATACCCAGTGACTGTGAGCAGGGTTGCCTCTCCACAGATCTGACTTGTAACTTGGTCTGGTTTGGTCACCGTGAGCGCTTTGTGAATGTTATTGTGGTTTTGAAACATGTAACTTTAATAATAAAAGATTTAGAAATATTTAATGCCATACTGTGAAACATTCCAGACAAAGCAATAACATTTCCACGGAGAAAAGCATTTGTCAGACCCTCCACCAATGCACCTTTAACTCATGTTGTTCCCTGCTCAAACACATAACTGAAATGTTTGGTTTCATTCACACATGTTTGAGTAACACTTTATTAGTAGTCTGTCTACACCCTCAACGCTCAAAACACTCTGTTGCAACATGTGATGTCATGAAGTGGTAGTTTTCAAGTGAGCAGCTCCAGTAGAGATTGGCAATTCCAGGGCTGAAATGATCCAAATGATTCTAGTGAAGGTGTGTGGAATTTAAAAACACAGTGGAGTACTTCCTGTATTACCGCATGACATTACAAGGTGGAGTTTTCTGTTTGAGAGAAGAACTCAGCCTAAATCTGCAGTTTGTGTGTTGAACATGTGTGAATGACACAACTCCAGGTGTGTTTGTGATGAGGAAACTACATTAGAATCAGTAAATAGTGTCATATGAGCCCTTTAATATGCATTCACAGCCTCTACTGCTGTATATAGGTCTAGGAATCTAACCCGCAACTTTGTCACGGAGAGGAGGACATAGGCTAACCCAGGGGTGGGCAAACTTTTTGACTCGTGGGCCACAAAGGATTCTAAAATTTGACAGAAGGGCCGGACCAGGAGCAGGTGGATTTAGTGTTTTGGTAAAAACACTAAAAATAACATGGGATATGTAGAAAACATGTGCTTTATTTCAATTAAAAATGAACAAAATCATTTCAACAAAATGTCCATCTTTCAAGTTCCGCGGTATTTAGCTATTTATTGAAATGACTCTTAAAAAACAGAACATTTAATGAATAAAATACAGCTTTTTTAAAATTACTAACAGTTACTATTTTAAATCACTGAAAGTTCTGTTCTCCTTCAGGTTCTTTTGTTCTTTCGTTGACTGTTTTGTGGCAAAGTGGCGGCTGATATTCTTTAAAAACCGCTACAGTCTCTTGGTATATCAGGCATACAGCAAGTATTGGGTGAAAAAATATTTACTTGCCCACTCCTTATTAAACACTCGACATTCTCTGTCCACTTTTCTTTTCTTAGCTCCGCTCATCTTTACAGGAGGGCTGAGGGGTTAAAGAGTAAAAGACAAATGTTGAGCAAAACGCAGCACATTAACAAGTGTCAATGTATTTAGTGCGCCAGCTATTGGAAAACGCCAGAATTGCAGGGAAATTAAAACATTAACACATTAACAAGGTTTTTTAATATCATTTCTTCAAGTTCGGCGGGTGTGAGATCTATTCTTTTATTCTTGAAGTGTTCTTTGTATCGAGTTTATTCCTGGGTTTTAAGTCTTACTGTGAGAACCGTGTCACCTCACAAATTCACGTATCTTAAGAACACCTCACCACTTGTTTCTCCATATGTTGTATACCTCAACTGTGGCTATAGGTTATAAAAGGCTGTAAACTAACTTGGGGTGTGTGACCCTTCCTGTGTTTTATTCACAGGATACTACATGCTACATTTACTGTGGGGTTGTGTTGTGTTGTTTGATTGGCTGACCTCACTTTTGGACACTCTGCATAGTTAAACTATTCTCTGATAGGCTAGCTGTTGCTGATGTCATAAATATTCAACAGTGTACTGTATTTAAAGACAGTTCCTTGTGGTCATTGTGTGTGTGTGATCCGCCCCCACTGGGGAGGTCCCTCTTCACGTCTCTCTGCTAAGCTGACAACATGGATGCTGAAGATGCCCGATGTCACCATTTTGTTTGTATTCTGCTATTTTTACATTAAAATGCTGAATAACCTCAATTTCGACTAATGCCTTCCTTCAGACCTCCTTCTGACCCATTTTTGAAACTGACACGGGCCAGATTAAAAAGCTTAACGGGCCGCATATGGCCCCCGGGCCGTAGTTTGCCCATGCCTGGGCTAACCACTCTGCCACAGTTACACATATTAAAACCTGGAAGTCCATTTTAAATGACTTTCATGTATCTCCCCTCTGCTCACACATTTTCCTCTATGATTATATGTAATTGCACCTTTCACGGTCGTAAAAACGCGTTTCCTCTCTACTCTCTGGGTCCGACCTGTTCTCCTGCCCATGTCTGAAATAAAGCCACACTGCGGGATATCTTAATAAGATCTGCCTCATATACGCTCTACATTACACACGCGAGAGCAAGGGCTGGTGGGAGACCGCACACGGCGTCAGGGTCAATAAAAACAGAATCTTCACACCTCCTCAGCCTGTCTGCTGCCCCTCAGGGTCGAATGTGCTCGTAATGAAAAGCTACACTTTATAAACAAATGTGAATGTGGTTAAAAAGACATGAATTTATGTTTTTTTTTGTACAGTTTTTTTGTTCATAGTATTTTGGGTGATATTTCTTTAGTGTGGTTTTTGAGGAGGTAACAGCTCTAACATGGTTTAAAGCTCACAAGAATCAATTTTGTGCAATACCTTAAATACCTTAAATATTTTTTGTGTAACTTTAAAGCTGCTGCATGTATGGAACACAAAAAGGGGATTGTGTGAAGGTCTGAAGTTTAATTCAGTGTATTTTTGTAAAAGCCCCAAATCACAGCAGCAGTTGCCTCTTTAGGGCTGAACAGGATCATGGATTTAACAAAGAAAAAGTTAGAAAATCAAACCATGAAACAGACACTGGTCTATAACAGTCAGAAAACAAGCAAACGGAGAACTGTCCCAGAGCACCCCCTATCTTTAGAGCCTCCTCCTGCAGGAAAAAAAATCTAAATCTAAATCTGGGAAATAGAGAAACCTGAACCACTAGAGAACCACTGAAAGAGAAATCCACTGCCATGGACTGAATCAGGACTAAACCAGGACCGAACCAGGACTAAACCAGGTCTAAACAAAGACTAAACCAGGACTGAACCAGGACTAAAGCAGGACCGAACCAGGACTGAAGCAAGACTAAACCAGGACTAAAGCAGGACTAAACCAGGTCTAAACAAAGACTAAACCAGGACTGAACCAGGACTAAACCAGGACTAAGCCAGGTCTGAACAAAGACTAAACCAGGACTGAACCAGGACTAAAGCAGGACTAAACCAGGACTAAACCAAGACTAAACAAAGACTAAACAAAGACTAAACCAGGACTGAACCAGGACTAAACCAGAACTAAACCAGGACTAAACCAAGACTAAACCAAGACTAAACAAAGACTAAATCAGGACTGAACCAGGACTAAACCAGAACTAAACCAGGACTAAATCAAGACTAAACCAGGACTGAACCAGGACTAAACCAGGACTAAACCAGGTCTAAACAAAGACTAAACCAGGACTGAACCAGGACTAAACCAGGACTAAACCAGGTCTAAACAAAGACTAAACCAGGACTGAACCAGGACTATACCAGGACTAAACCAGGACTAAACCAGGTCTAAACCAGGTCTAAACAAAGACTAAACCAGGACTGAACCGAACCAGGACTGAAGCAAGACTAAACCAGGACTAAACCAGGACTAAACCAGGACTAAACCAGGACTAAACCAGGTCTAAACAAAAACTAAACCAGGACTGAACCAGGACTAAAGCAGGACTAAACCAGGACTAAACCAAGACTAAACAAAGACTAAACCAGGACTGAACCAGGACTAAACCAGAACTAAACCAGGACTAAACCAAGACTAAACCAAGACTAAACAAAGACTAAACCAGGACTGAACCAGGACTAAACCAGAACTAAACCAGGACTAAACCAAGACTAAACCAGGACTGAACCAGGACTAAACCAGGTCTAAACCAGGTCTAAACAAAGACTAAACCAAGACTGAACCAGGACTAAACCAGGACTAAACCAGGTCTAAACAAAGACTAAACCAGGACTGAACCAGGACTATACCAAGACTAAACCAGGACTAAACCAGGTCTAAACCAGGTCTAAACCAGGTCTAAACAAAGACTAAACCAGGACTGAACCAGGACTAAACCAGGACTAAACCAGGTCTAAACAAAGACTAAACCAGGACTGAACCAGGACTATACCAGGACTAAACCAGGACTAAACCAGGACTAAACCAGGTATAAACCAGGTCTAAACAAAGACTAAACCAGGACTAAACCAGGACTAAACCAGGACTAAACCAGGACTAAACCAAGACTAAACCAGGACTGAACCAGGAATAAACTAGAACTAAATCAGGACTCAATCAGGAATAAATTAGGACTGAACCGGGATTGAACCAGGACTAAACCAGGACAAAAAACATGACTAAACAGGAACTAAACCAGGACTGAACCAGAACTAAGTAGTAGACCAGTAGTAACTGTAGCAGTAGCAGTTGTATTAGTATTAGTAGCAGTAGCAGCAGTAGTAGTAATAATAATAGTAGCAGTAGTAGTTGTAGTAGTAGTAGTAGTAGTAATAGCAGTAGCAGTAATAGTAGTAATAATAATACTAGTAGTTTATTACATTTGTGTATTGTGTGTTGTGGTCAGCTGTTTTCCTCGCGGTCAGAGCACATGTAACAGCACACAAGCCTCTGCAAACTCCGGCATCCAATCAGAATGCTCGCTGCTGCTAAATCCTAAAACAACACTACATAAAGTTTCTCTGAAGGATGGTGCATGTTTGTGGTTTTATTGTTTTAGAGGACGAATGAGGACAGGAAAGTCTCAAAAGATATAAATATAATTACGGAATTGATCATTTGCTGCATAAGAGAAGTCACGTTTATAAATCACACCTTATTCATTATAATTCCTTTTTCATCATTTGTTTTTAAAGGCCCCATATTCCAAACCTATGCTATTTATATTATCTATGTTATCTATGTTCTGATGTAGTTTCCTCATCACACACAGACCTGGAGTTGTCTTTTGTTTTATTCACACACGTTTAACACACAAACCCTGCAGATTTAGCCTGAGTTCTTCTTGTATTACCACCTTGTGATGTCATGTGGTATAAGGGTAATTAGGCTTGCTAAAGCTGATGTTTCAAAATGGGAAATTGCAGATACAGTGAACCCTCGCTGTATCGCGGTTCACTCTTCGCGGCCTCGCTGTTTCGCGGATTTTTTTTTCCATTTTTTTTTTTTTTTTTTTTTCCAATTTTTTTTATAGTGTAACTTTTTTTTACAGTGTAACATTCTGTCCTGCGCCCTGATTAGCTAAGAGACTAGACCAGGACTAAACCAGGTCTAAAGCAGGTCTAAACCAGGACTAAACCAGGTCTAGACCAGGGATGGTAGGGACAGAGTCTCAGATGTCCTTCACGAGAGCGCCTGGGTGACAGGAGGTGTGGCCTTTGTTTAAGATAAGATAAGATATGCCTTTATTAGTCCCCCAGTGGGGAAATTCCAGTGCCGCAACGCACAGATCAAGAACAGCACGAAAAAGTAACGTCGGCCTCTGCGCGTCCTCCGTAGCAGCTCCTCCGCACATAGCAACGCACATAGCAACGGTGAAAAAGTTAAAATCCAGAGAAAATAGAGGTTGAAATGGAGCAGAAACATCGCGTATCTGAAGCACTTAGCCTTATACACATAATCTTCAAAGTGTGCAAACGAACAAGCAGGTAAGAGCAGAAAAAAAGTTGGAAAATAAGGGAGCGCGTTGCAACCAGCTCCGGCTCTCGCCGCGCCAGATCAAGTACTTGCACGAGCCATGGAAGAGAGTGTGAGCCGGACCATGGAAGAGCCAAGAATCAACATGGACGGGCCTGGCGCCTGGCCGCGCGGCGTCCGGGGGAGCCGCAGCGGGGGGAGGACACTCGTGCGCACAGAGGAGACAGTGGCTCTTCCCGAACGAACCCGACCCCGTCCTAGAGAGCTGTGGAGTATTGGCGACGCATTGATAGCGGTCTGATTTTGGAGCCGGGGTGAAATGCAACCTACCCTTGTGAGCGCAGGTTAGTCTTACCTGGTCTTCTTCTTCTTTTTTTTTTTTTTACTTAGAGTCCGGCCCACAATTTAGGACTGAACCAGGACTAAACCAGGACTAAACCAGGACTACATCAGGTCTGAACCAGGACTAAACCAGGACTAAATCAGGTTTGAACCAGGACTAAACCAGGACTAAATCAGGTTTGAACCAGGACTAATCAGGTCTAAATCAGGACTAAAACAGGTCTGAACCAGGACTAAACCAGGACTAAATCAGGGTTGAACCAGGACTAATTACATCTAAATCAGGACTAAATCAGGTCTGAATCAGGTCTGAACCAGGACTAAACCAGGACTGAACCAGGACTAAACCAGGACTAAATCAGGTTTGAACCGGGACTAATCATGTCTAAATCAGGACTAAAACAGGTCTGAACCAGGACTAAACCAGGACTAAATCAGGATTGAACCAGGACTAAACCAGGACTAATCAGGTCTAAATCAGGACTAAACCAGGACTAATTATGAGGGACTGGTCTAAGCCTCTGAAAGCTTTTGTCGTCTTTTTGCATTGAGTCAGTTTGTCACGCTGCCGTCGCCAGCGTCTCACCATGGACTCATCAATGACAAGCTCACGTGCAGCAGCTCCATTTCCTTCTTCGACAGCCAGATCAATTGTCTTTAGCTTAAAAGCTGCATCATATGCATTTTCCGTGTGTTTTCCATGAGGAGGGTGTGTGCATGAAGCGAAAAATAACTGTTCAAAACTAAACCAAACTAGCATCTTCCTCAGCGAATCGTCTCTTCACCTGTCTGTCTCACTCTTGCACCCCGTCACTTCTTGTTCTACTGTCCATGTCTCCTGCAGAAAGAGCCGCTGGCCTCACCAAGGATCTGGTCCTGTCAGTGTCTTAGAGGATTTCAGGAGATTTCAGACTCCGCGGGGGCGGGTATAGGTGTATCGATTAGGTATGAGTGGATGTCCGGCTACTGAAGTTTGAGACGTTTCTTCTCATCATTTATTATGCACTCACCTGCATTTAACACATATGGGTCATTAAAGGGATAGTGTGGGTTTTTTGATGTTAATCTGTATGGGTTTCCTTCTAAAAGTTCCATGTGTTGACACCGGCTTACCTCTGACAGTCTCAGCTGATCCCGGTTCGGCTCGCTTTCTGGAGCCCACATAAGTAGCTCCGGTAACTTCCCTGGAACATGAAATAAAGCTTGTTTTTCTTCTCAAAACAAACCATTTGTCCGAAAGGTGATATATTTGCGTCCGAAACAGTTGTCCACGAAACATCCAGCAGCGTATTTCGCAATCGCTTATTGTCTCTCTCCACTCGTATCACTACGCCCATGTTAACTCTATCAGCCTGTTCACTTGTAAACTTTGGTGTAGACATCCGCTGAAGGTGTATGTGTATATAAGAGAGTAAATATACCCCCAGGTGTTTGTGAGAAGGTAACAACATTCTAACATGGCTCACAAGAGTCCATTTTGCATAATACAGGAGCTTTAATGAGGCACTTCCACTGTTGTCATCACAGTCTTACAGAAAAATATAACAGAATCTTCACAGTTACAGTCATGCGATTTGTGTTTTGCCTCGGGGCACAAAACCTGTGAGCTGCATCTTAACTCATGTAGTGGGCTTCTATCACTGTATCCTGTAATGTCACTCCTCTTTCTCTCCTCTGTCCTCTGTATCTATTCTCTCCCCTCCTTTGATTTCTCTTGCTCTCCTCTGCCTCTCCCTCACCGCCCCTCTCTCTCTCTCACACACACACACACACTCTCTCCTCCCTTTCTTTTCCCTTCCCTTTCTCTCCCACACTCTACCCACCTCATTTTCTCTCCTCTGCTCTCTCTGTATTCTTCTCTTCTTTCCTTTCTCTTTCTCTCTGTCTCCCTCCCCTCTCTCCTCTTTGCCTCTTCCGACTCTCTTTTTCCACTCCTTCTCTCCCTCCCCTCCCATCCTCTCTCTCTTCTCTCTCCCTCCCTTCATCTCTGTCAGGTCTGATCCTTGTCATTTTGTCTCTGTAACATTTGACCCTGTGTTGAGTGTTGAGTGCGCGCACACACACACACATGTAGACACACACACACACACACACACACACACACACACACATACACACATACACACACACATGTAGAGACACATGTAGAGACACACACACAGACACACACACACACAGACACACACACACACACACACACACACACACACACACACACGTAGAGACACACACACACACACACACACACATACACACACACACACATACACACACACATGTAGAGACACATGTAGAGACACACACACAGACACACACACACACACACACACACGTAGAGACACACACACACAGACACACACACAGACACACATGTAGAGACACACACACACACACACACACAGACACACACACAGACACATGTAGAGCCACACACACACACACAGACACATGTAGAGACACACACACACACAGACACACACACAGACACATGTAGATACACACACACACACAGACACACACACAGACACATGTAGAGACACACACACACACAGACACATGTAGAGACACACACACACACAGACACACACACACAGACACATGTAGAGACACACACACACAGACACACACACAGACACACATGTAGAGACACACACACACACACACACACAGACACACACACAGACACATGTAGAGCCACACACACACACACAGACACATGTAGAGACACACACACACAGACACACACACAGACACATGTAGAGACACACACAGACACACATGTAGAGACAGACACACACACAGACACACACACAGACACATGTAGAGACACACACAGACACACACACAGACACACATGTAGAGACACACACAGACACACAGACACACACACAGACACATGTAGAGACACACACACACACAGACACATGTAGAGACACACACACACACAGACACATGTAGAGACACACACACACACAGACACATGTAGAGACACACACACACAGACACACACACACACACATGTAGAGACACACACACACACACAGACACACACACAGACACATGTAGAGACACACACACACATACAGACACACACACACACACATGTAGAGACACACACACAGACACACACACACACACATGTAGAGACACACACACACACACAGACACACACACAGACACATGTAGAGACACACACACACATACAGACACACACACACACACATGTAGAGACACACACACAGACACACACACACACACATGTAGAGACACACACACACACACAGACACACACACACACACATGTAGAGACACACACACACATACAGACACACACACACACACACACATGTAGAGACACACACACACATACAGACACACACACACACACACACATGTAGAGACACACACACACACAGACACACACACAGACACATGTAGAGACACACACACACATACAGACACACACACACATACACATGTAGAGACACACACACACATGTAGAGACACACACACACACACAGACATACACACACACACGTAGAGACACACACACACACACACACACAGACACACACACACACACATGTAGAGACACACACACACACATGTAGAGACACACACACACACACATGTAGAGACACACACACACAGACACACACACACATGTAGAGACACACACACACATGTAGAGACACACACACACACAGACACACACACACACACATGTAGAGACACACACACACACACATGTAGAGACACACACACACACACATGTAGAGACACACACAGACATACACATGTAGAGACACACACACACATGTAGAGACACACACACACACACAGACATACACACACACACGTAGAGACACACACACACACACACACACAGACACACACACACACACATGTAGAGACACACACACACACACATGTAGAGACACACACAGACACACACACACACACATGTAGAGACACACACACAGACACACACACACACACATGTAGAGACACACACACACACACATGTAGAGACACACACACAGACACACACACACACATGTAGAGACACACACACTCACGCAGGCACGCACGCACACACACACGCACACATAGACACACAGACAAACACACAGACACACACACACACACACACAGACATAGACACACACACAGACACACATGTAGAGACACACACACACACGCACGCACGCATGCACACACACACACACACACACACACAGACACACACACACACAGATATCATCACAATTTTAGAATCAGTTTTATATAAAGCTAAACGAGAACTGAACCAGGACTAAACCAGAACTGAACCAGGACTAAACCAGAACTGAACCAGGACTAAACCAGAACTGAACCAGGACTACACTGATGTTGTTTCATTTGTAGAAGGAGTCCAAACATTTAAAGGTGCACTGTGTAACGTTTTGGTTGGGGGTCTGTCTGGAATGTTCCACAGTATGACATTAGACAGCTCTACTTACATGTATTCAATTACAGGTGGTTTAAGCGCTCAGAAAAACAAACATTCTGACTGTGAGCGGGGTCGCCGCTCCACAGATCTGACCTGTAACTTAGTCTGGTTTGGTCTCGATGAAGATAGGTTTAATACCATACTGTGAAACATTCCAGACAGAGCAATAACATCTCCATGGGGAAAAGAATATGACAGACCCTCCCCCAGGAAAGTTACACAGTGCACCTTTAAATAGAAGAGTAAAACCCAGTGGCATTTTGAGTATTTGTGATGTTGATATCCTGTGTCTGTCAACCCTCTGTACTCCAAACACTATATATTATCTAGGAGGAGAGAGGAGAACGAAGAGGAGGAGAGACGAGGTAAGGGGAGGGAGGGAGAGAGGGAGCGAGACACTGAAGTACAAGGAGAGAGAGACGAGTAAGGGGAGAGATACTGTAGATAGAGAGGTGGGAGGGAGGAGGAGAGAGTAAAGAGAGGGAGTAAAGGAGAGGAGAGAGTGAGAGAAGAGTGGATAGATGAGGTGTTGGGAGAAAAGAGGGAAGGAGGAGAGAGGGAGAGAGAGAAGAGGAGGAGAGGTAAATGATGTCCCAGAGCTTGAGAGATTTGATTGTGAAATATTTCAGAGGTCAACTCCACACCCCATGCTCTCCTCCCCCCCCCTCTGTCTATGCTCCCTCTCTTTTTCCCCCTCTCTTTCTCTGTCTCTACCTCTATCTCACTCTTTCACCCTCTCCTCTCTCTTCCTCTCCCTCTCTCCTCTGTATCTATGCCCCCTCTCTCTTTTTTTTACTCTTTCTCCTTCCCCTTTACTCCTCTCCCCTCTATCTAAACCCCCTTTCTATTTTCCTGTGCTCTCTCTGCTCTTTCGCCCTCTCCTCTCCCTTCCTCCTCCTCTCTTCTCGATCTATGCCCCCTCTTTTTTCCTCTCTTTCTCCCTCCCGTTTCCTCCTCTCCTCTCTATCTATGCCCCCTATTTTTTCCTCTCTCTCCCTTCCTTGCTGTTTCACCCTCTCCTCTCTCTTCCTCCCCCTCTCCTTTCTATCGCTGCCCCCTCGTTTTTCCTTTCCTTCCCTCGCTCTTTCACCCTCTCCCCTCTCTTCCTGCGCCTCTCCTCTCTATCTATGCCCCATCTCGTTTTTACTTTCTTCCTCCCTCCCCTCTGTGTTTTTCCTCTCATCTCCTCCCTCTTCTCTCTCTTTCTGTAAGTATGAATGTCTCTTGGTTCTTTGTTCGTGTCTAAACTTGAAGGAGCAGTTCTTCATGTGATTGGGGGAGTGGGACCTCTCCATAACTCACTCTTTCTTGGCTCGGCCCAGAGGAGGAACCAAGAAGTCGACTGCACAGAGATTTAGATGACACATTCCGGGTGTATTCACACCTGCCTTGTTTGGTTCATTTAAAACAAACCAGAGTTTGTTTGTTCCTTTGATTCGGACCTTTTGGGCTGGTGTGAATAAAAAACAAAAATCTCAATCAAGAGCAAACAAGCAAACCGATCGGCACGGTACCATTCGAACCCTGGTGCGGTTCGTTTGAGGTGAGAATGCAGACTGGACTCGATCCGACACAAGTTGGCTTTTTGTACTTAACGAGCTCCCGTCATATGTCGAGCATTATGGGAAACTGAGGCTTATGAAATGAAACGAGGCTTACTTACGTTTTGCGTGAAGAGCAAGAGTCAGAACTTGATGCGCGCACATGAGCGCTGTCCTCCGTAGTCGTCTTGTCCTGTGTCTTCGTCCTTTGTAAATTGATTGTAAAATAGTGTAAACCTCACGATGCTGCTCAAACATTTGTGAGAACTGTAAAAACTGTGCAAACCATATCGCTAAGGCTAGATTGAAAACAGCAGGTAACACCATTATTCTCCTCCTTCCGGGTTTGGACACCGCGTTTGGACACGGCTCATTTCTGTCCAATGGCTGAGTGACCTCAGCACATGTGGTTTTGTTTATAGATGTTGGTCCACTTACAAAAAAAGTACAGTGTGAAAGCGAACCGCACCAAAATATATATATATATTTTTTTTATTTGGTCCGGACCGAAGCAAGTGAACTATCGGACTTTCCTGGTGTGAATACACCCTCAAACATGCTCTGTGTGTATGTGTATACAGGGGGTCCTCGGGTTACGACGTTGATCCGTTCTTAAGACGCGTCGTAACCCGAATTTCGTCGTAAACCGGATTTTGCCTTTGATCTTCCAACCAAAGCACCAATAACCTTTCCATCTCAATAATTAGGCCATTACGCTGCTTGGTTATCACTGTCGCTTTCATAGGAGCAGATCAGAGCCCACATCAGGTACTTCCGCCCACATTGGGCACGCACATGAGGCCGTCTTCTCTGCCCTATAACCACAACAGAGCGTATTCTTCCGCCGTGCGCCGCGCGCCGTTCACGTTTGTTTACATCTCTTACCACGCTAAACCGCGTAAGACGGAATGACACGTAATATATACATATTTTTTTTAATGGGGGCGCGTTCGTAACCACGAAACGTCGTAACCCGAGACCGTCGTAACCCGAGGACCCCCTGTATGTGATGTTTTAGGTCGTTTTCACACCAGGAAAGTCCGATAGTTCACTTGCTTTGGTCCGGACCCAATTTCTTTTTTTTTCTTTTTTTTTTTTTTTAGTGCGGTTCGCTTTCACACTGCACTTTTTCCCCAAGCGAACCAACATCTATAAACAAAACCACGTGTGCTGAGGTCACTCAGCCATTGGACAGAAATGAGCCCTGTCCAAACGCCGTGTCCAAACCCGGAAGGAGGAGAATAATGGTGTTACCTGCTGTTTTCAATCTAGCCTTAGCGATATGGTTTGCTCAGTTTTTACAGTTCTCACAAATGTTTAAGCAGCATCGTGAGGTTTACACTATTTTACAATCAATTTCCAAATGACAAAGACACAGGGCAAGACGACTACGGAGGACAGCGCTCATGTGGGCATCAGATTCTGACTCTTGCTCTTCACGCAAAATGTAAGTAAGCCTCGTAAGTTTAGTTTTGTTTCATTTAATTTCATTTTGTTTCGTTTCGTCAGCCTTGGTTTCCCATAATGCTCGACATACGACGGGAGCTTGTTAAGTACAAAAAGCCAACTTGTGTCGGATCGAGTCCGGTCTGCATTCTCACCTCAAATGAACCGCACCAGAGTTCGAATGGAACCGTGCTGAGACCGAGCTTTTTAGGTGGTCTCGGTTCGCTTGTTTGCTCCAGATCGAGACTTTTGTTTTTTATTCACACCAGCCCAAAAGGTCCGAATCAAAGGAGCAAACAAACTGGTTCGTTTTAAATGAATCAAACAAGGCAGGTGTGAAAACAACCTTAGTCATGGTGTTTATTGTCTTGTTTATCAGATGTTTTATGTTCACTGTGGGCCTAGGGGGCGCTGCAATTTCAAATCCTGTGTGTGCAACCTGTACATATGGTTTTTGACAATAAAGCTGACTTTGAACTTGGAAACAGCAAAGACATCAACCAAAAAGAACTTACAAGTGTGTCCTCTCTGCATTTGACCTGTCCTTCAGTCCTTCAGTGTCTCTGTGTTCAACCTGCCAGGAGCAGTGGTGCACCCATAGGACCCATCTCAAGATCTTGAGTTACAGGTTTTGTCAGGAGCACCCAGCGATACACCAATCACAACAGAGGGCCCATATGATGTTATTTCCTGATCTTATGTTTCCTCATCACAAACACACCTTGAGTTTTTTGTTTTATTCACACATGTTGAACACACAAACCCTGCAGATTTAGGCTGAGTTTTTCTCTCTGTTCCATCTTGTGATATTATGTAGTAATACAGGAAGTGCACCAAAGTTTTTTTAAACTCCACACACCTTCACTAGAATCATTTGAATGATTTCAGCCCTGGAATTGCTTATCTCTACTGAACAAAAGGTAAATGGAACTGTTCACTAGAAAATTTTGGAGATGTAGACAGACTAATAGTAAAGTGTTACTCAAACATGTGTGAATGAAACAAAACACAACACAACTGAGGTCCCTCGTTCAATTACCTCCACCAGTGGGCGACCCCGGTTTAGGGCCAGTGCCAGCTCCTCTGCAGGTGAAAGATTTTGAGGGGGGCTCCCATCTCCTGTGGCTTGGTAGCTACTGTTCATTTTACATTAAATTAAGGTACCATTTCAACAGTATTACTAATTTCACTGAATAATAATATTAATATTAGCCTACTTACCACTCTGCAAAATGTTTTTATGCTTTGTCTTTACCAGCAAAACAGTCTTCTTCACATTATTCCTGCTCAAAGACAAGATAACACAATTTAACATATTAGTTGGTGCAAATACTTTTACGCAGTAAAAAGAAATTACAACTGGCAAGACTGCTCTACAAATATGAATATAAACATTTTATGACTTCAACTGCTCTCCTTGAGTATCGAACTCGGGTCTCCCACATAAAATACTGTAGCGAGTCCTCTCCCCCACGCACTTGTCTTGATATCGATGGTAAAAATATACTTAAAAAAACTCAACATTCAGCATTGTTTTAGAACTTAACTTACGCATTTAAGCGGTCGGCGATCTTCTGCCGCGCCATGTCTCTCGCCTTGGTTATTGCAAGTGTTTTGCAGAGTTCCAAAAGCAACTTCTGTTCTGATGCGCTGAAATAATCGGCCCAAATCTTCGACATGATTGCGTTTTCAACAGTCACTTGTTCTGGGCTTCTTATGTCCCCCGTGCACGCACCTAGCACAATACTGGATAGGCCTGGCTGAAGTTAGCGCCGCCGAGGTGCAGCTAAACTGCGTTAGTGGAATGACTTTAGGCTTTAGTCTAAGGCAGGGGTCGGCAACCCGCGGCTCCGGAGTCGCATGCGGCTCTTTGATCCCTCTGATGTGGCTCAGGATATTGGTCCCTTGTTTATCGTGGGGGTTACGTTATAAAAATAACCCGTGACAGGCGAAATCCGTGAAGTAGTCAGCTTTATATTTTACAATTATTCTACATGTTTTAAGGCTGTAAACGCTTCACCACACACATTTTACATTTTTCTCAGACTTTTCTCATATTTTCTCACATTTCTCTCTTGTTTAAACATTCAAAATTTAGTAGATTTTCAACAAAAAGGCACAGCATTATAGAATGAAACCAAGGATCCAAACCTGTTTTCAGGCCTAAACATATTGCATGTATTTCATAGTTCCTCTGACCGAGCCTCTTCGTCCTGGAGCCGTTGTGCTGTCACGGGTTTTTTTGGGGATAAAACTTGCAAACATACAGCACTTCAGAGTCATGCTGCTCACGATCAAACATTTATATAAATCTGGCAAAGCTGATCCCATTCTGTACTGTACAGGAGACGCGGCACGGAGGAGAGTGACTGACAAACCGGCAGAGGTCTACAGTCCCTTAGCAAATCAGGATGCAGAAATGTGCGTTGATACACTATAAAGAAATTGGAATAAAAAAATCTGCGAAACAGCGAGGCTTTAATTAAAATGCATTTCATTTTAGTTTGTTCATTTTCAAAATGTAATTCTATGGCACAAAGGCAAAAAAATAAATAAATAAAACGTTATAGGCAGTGTTATTTCATTTTAAATTTCAAAAGGGTTTTGTGGCTCCCAGTGTTTTCTTTACTGTGTGAAACGGGTCCAAATGGCTCTTTGAGTGGTAAAGGTTGCCGACCCCTGGTCCAAGGTGACCCTTCTTCAGGTGAGGCTTAATCACTTAAGCACTGCTATGTTTAGCGACGTTGATGGAATACCCCCCAGGTCTGTTTTTGACATTCTAACATGGCTTAAAGCTCACAAGAGTCAATTTTGTATAATATAGGACCTTTAACTCATTTTAAGTGAGGTTGGGCAATATGGCAAATGGCAAAAATGGGCAATATGGCAAATGGCAAAAAAAACACTTTATTTGAGTCAGGTCATGATTACAATTTTAGCATGATTCATTTACATTTTATGTATTTAAAAACCCTCAATCATCCAGGTAGAATCCATGGCAAAGGAGAAATTCAAATTGTCAACTCGACCAAAATAAACAGTTGACTAATTTGAATTTCTCCTTATACATATACATATACATTTTATGGTAAATCAAGTCTTCTTCTTCTTCTGAAAGTACACACTTCACTGTGATTGGATAATAACATACAGAGATTAACCAATGTATGGCCTCTGGGAAAAAAGTGCCTGTTTAAATGCATTAAGTAGTGATTTACAATTTAGCAAGATGACCAAAATAGCAGATTTTCACAGGGATATGACATCACAATTCGATTTCTTTTGAGAGACATTCAGCTAATTTTCAACGCTGAGAATTGTAAATTGTGAATTGAACGCAATGGTCAATACAGTGGCACCCATCTGTATCCAAAGGCTGCATTTATAGAATGTACTGATCCATTACGTATGTGGAGATACAGCATGTTGCTGTTTTGCAGAATCTAAACCAGGATCATTGTTCCAGATCAGTCAGATCAGATACTCTTTATGTTCTTATGGATTATTCTGTGTCTTCTGCTGTGGAGGTCTGTATTTACATGTGCAATTATAACCCAGATCCTGCTGCTGCAATACAAAAGCATTTATCTTTGGAGCTGTTGGTGTGAAAATGCATGTTACTGCAAAGTTATTTACGCCACAGACCAAGAATATGCATGAATGTAATAAACCAGAACACTGTGCATAGACCCCACTGTAAACCCGAAGTACTACCACGCATGATACTACTACTTCTGCAGCTAACCCTAACCCTAACCCTCTTCTACCACAGGCTCTACTGCTACTATTACTACTAGTTCTGTTACCACCACTACTATGACGTCTACTACTACTACTACTACTACTACGACGTCTACTACTACTACTACTACTACTACTACTACTACTACTACTACTACTACTACTACTATGACGTCTTCTACTACTACTACTACTACTACTACTATGACGTCTACTACTACTACTATGACGTCTACTACTACTACTACTACTACTACTACTACTACTACTACTACTACTACTACTACTATGACGTCTACTACTACTACTATGACGTCTACTACTACTACTACTACTATGACGTCTACTACTACTACTATGACGTCTACTACTACTACTACTACTACTACTACTACTACTACTACTACTACTATGACGTCTACTACTACTACTATGACGTCTACTACTACTACTACTACTATGACGTCTACTACTACTACTACTACTACTACTACTATGACGTCTACTACTACTACTACTACTACTACTACTACTACTACTACTACTACTACTACTACTACTACTATGACGTCTACTACTACTACTATGACGTCTACTACTACTACTACTACTACTACTACTACTACTACTACTACTATGACGTCTACTACTACTACTACTACTACTACTACTACTACTACTACTATGACGTCTACTACTACTACTACTACTATGACGTCTACTACTACTACTACTATGACATCTACTACTACTACTACTACTACTATGACGTCTACTACTACTACTACTACTACTACTACTACTACTACTATAACGTCTACTACTACTACTACTACTACTACTACTACTATGACGTCTACTACTACTACTACTACTACTATGACGTCTACTACTACTACTACTACTACTATGACGTCTACTACTACTACTACTACGACGTCTACTACTACTACTACTACTACTACTACTACTACTACTACTACTACGACGACGACGTCTACTACTACTACTACTACTACTACTACTACTACTACTACTACTACCAGTACTGCTACCGTTATACTACCACCACTGCTACTAGTACTGCCACTATGACTGATGCTATTTCGATTGCTACTTCTACAGTTACTACTACTAACTAATAGCATTACTACAAATACTGCTACTGCTACTATTGCTTGCATCACCTCAAACACCCAAAGTACTACTGCTTCTAATACTGCTACTGCTACTGGTGCTGCTGCTACTACTACAAATATTACTACAACAACCACTACTACTACAAGTGCCACTGCTGTTGCTGTTGTTATTCTTTGAGCGTAGTTGTTTGCATGTTAAAGTTCATATTCAGACATTTACCAAACATTATTCGGCCTTTTCTTTGACATTCACCAACCTTTAAGCAGAGCACTGACCCGTTCGGAGCATCCTCCTAAAAACATTTCAGTAGAAAACAGCGAAGTCCCTCTCAGCTCTCAGAAGGAGCAGTGTTCTGTATCTGGATTTTCATGGAATATTCAAAAGGATCATTCTTTAGTTGGTGAGGTTTGAAAATACTTGTTGAAATATATTGTAACACCCTGAATTTGAGGTCGCTCACAGGTTGGAGGGGTAGTTTTTAGAATTTTCAAATTATGAATAATAAGTAAACGTACGACAGGCACCTTTATGTGAAGTAAAAGTCTAGTAGTAGGCATTTATTGCGTAACATAGGCTGTATAAAAGAACATACAGTATAACCTGCGAGGAAGTAAACAGACTTCCGAGCATGAGCACGCTTCAGGCTCAATCGCCTCTGTCTCCAATTCACTTTCTATTGAAAAAAACATTTATTTAAATTATTTTCAGGTTCACCCATATAACCACAGGCCTTGATGAGCTTCATTTGACAGTTAGCGTGTAAAACTGGCATTTGCGCTAAAACCTCACTAATGTGTAGACTCTCTGATGCTATGTGGTCCTGACCCACACCTCCTCTTTTGATTTTTCTTAATAATTATTAGCATATTTAACACACTTGCAAAAATACACGCACATAAAGACATACGTTTCCCCTGCCCTTCCACAGGTGTAGCTATAGGATGATCTGAAGTGCAGCTCAGTGCTTTTACTGATCGGCTCTGCGGAGGACGAGACAGATCATGTGTCAGTCGGCGTAATTGCTCTGCTGGATGTGGAGGGCCCCGCTGAGACTCAGAGTTCCAGAGAAATGATCATGAGGGGCCCACAGGAGCGTCACAAGCCCAGGGACAGACCCCACGCACTGGGCACTTTGTACGGAGAAGGGGGGGTAAAGGTATTATAAAGGTATTATCACAGAGACACAAATGTATGATGTAATACTGACGAGGAACAGAGCAATGATTCACAGATTTGTTTTAAAACAAACAGAAAATCAAAAATCAAGTTGCAAGGTATAGTAATGTTGAAGAAACACTACAGTATGCATTCATTGTATTCTTATATGTGCTCCTACACTGGCAGTAAGGAGAATTACTGTACAATTAACAAGAACAAAGTGTAGCGACTTTTTCTGACATGCTAACAGAAACAGTTATAATGAATGTGATTTGACAGTAGAAATTGACAGCAGCTCAGATTTTGATTTATGAACTTTATTGCAAACAGTGCCTCTGGAAGGGAAGTTCAAAATCATATTTTTATGAGGTTTGGAAGGAGCATAATTACTAAACAAAGATTCATCAAACAAGCGGGAAGAGTAGTAGAAGTAGAAATGTTCAAAATACAGTCTATATACCAATAAATATGAATTATAATTTATTAATCAGGAAACAAAACTGCAGCACAGACACAACAGTCAGAGTGCTCCTATCACACTGCAGTGCACTGATGGAAATCAGGCTCTATTCAAAGATTCGGTTCTTTTGGATTGACTCCCAGTGAGGAATCGGCTTTTATGGCTCCCAAACAACATTTAATTAACCATTAATTATATTAAATATTTTTACACGGGGGCAGTAGCTCAGTTGGTAGAGCATATGCCTTGTGATCCAGGGGTTGGCGGTTCGAATCCTGCTCTTGATGGGTGGACCGCATGTGATCCCAGCTCCCACAGATGAGCGCTGCCGTTGTGTCCTTGGGCAAGACACTTAACCCCACCTCGCCCCCAGTGTCTGTGGACACTGGTAGCCCCCATGGCAGAAGATACATCAAGGCCTGTTGTGACGTGAGCCGTCCTCCTGTGGACCCACCACCCGTGGAAGGATTCATGGGGGCTGGTGCATTGTGTTCTGGGCAGCAGAACACTGCTTGGACTGCTGCCCCCGCGACCCAGAAAATGGAAAAGCGGAAGAAAATGAATGAATGAATGAATGAATGAAATATTTCACATTTTTAGTTGTTAAAGGTGCATTGTCTAACATTTTTGATGAATGTTACTAGGGCTGTCAGTTTTAACGCATTAATTAGATTAATTAATTACACTGCAAATTAACGTGGTATAAAAAATTATCGCAATTAATTATGAGTGGCAATTCAATGCGCGTGCATTTTAAATTTGGCATGTGGCGAGCAAATCGCTGCTCAGGGCCTTTGAACGTCAAGTTTATTTATAAAAAGAACGGAGATGGGACGATCAACAAGAACACAGTGATTTGGAGCTTTTGTCAAAGAGAATTTTCCTATCACCAAAGCTGCTCCAGCCTGACGGATCATTTGAATGCTAAAAACGTCCGGACAAGTTCCCTCATTACTGGTGATAGTGTGCACTTCAACAAACCAACAAACCACGCTCGCAGAATTTGGAAAAGGAATGTGACCACATGAAAACTGATGCAAAGTGGGTTTGTTCGCTCTCTCGCTCACTCACTCACAAGCCCTCTCTCTCTCCCTATCTCTCTATATCTCTCCCTCTCTCACACTCTTAAAATGCGATTAATTAGATTAATTAATTGCAAATCCTGGAATTAGTTAGATTATTTTTTTTAAATCAACTGACAGCACTAAATGTTACACCACTTTGTTTTCTTTAAGGAGATGTTATTTTGGTGTTTGTATATGTGATGTTTAGTCATGGTGTTTATTTGTTGTTTTATGTTCACTGTGGACAGTGTTTCCCAACCTTTTTTGTCTTGTGTACCCCCTCAGCCTTTTTGTCATACCTCAAGTACCCCCTCACTCATACGTGTTTATAATTCTCCAAAAGTAGACCGTGACACAACAGATTATTGAATGAAAATAATTTTATTTCATCTCCTTAATTTGAAAATTTTATTCTCAGGCATTTCCTCTCTTTTCTTTAACTCAAATTTACTCAAATTAGTATTAAAAAATTAGTAGTAATATTGCCGAGTACCCCCTGCAGCGTGCTCACGTACTCCTAGGGTTTGTAATTGTACCCCTGGTTGGGAAACACTGACCTAGGGGGCGCTGCAATTTCAAATCCTGTATGTGCAACCTGTACATACGTTTTTTGACAATAAAGCTGACTTTGAACTTTGAACTTTTATTGCTTTGCTTGGCATGTTCCACAGTATGGCATTAAAAGTCTACTCAGCCTTTCTTTCATTAGAGGTGATTTCATTGTTCAGAAATACCTTTAAAAACGGACCCACCCCTCCACAATAATCCTTTACTCTGAAACATTCCAGGCTGAACAGTTAAAGGAAAAGTAACGTTTTTTTTTTACAATCTGAGCCTTCTTTCGGCAATAAAACAAGTAGTTTTACTCACCCATAGCAGTTTCGTGTCAATTGGAGTGGTATCGCAGAAGTTATGTTGGAGCCGTTCTGTTCTACTAATTATCCCGTATCCGTTAACGTGGTGCTCGTATCATATGCTCGGGGCATTACTTTGCGCTCTCCAAATAAAGGGTAGACTTTCAGTGGATTCCAAAACGGCCTGAAACCCGATATCAAAGCTATAGTTTCATTTGATGACGTCATCAGAGAGGACAGTGCGCATGCGTGAACTCAGCTGTTTTGTAAACACCGCTAGTCCGAAAGAAGCTAACACCGCCCTGAACTTTACTTTTCTGTTGCGATATCGGGTTTCAGGCCATTTTGGAATCTACTAAAAGTCTACCCTGACACAGCGATCTTCTGTGATTTGAAAAGTGCTAAAGTTTGTGTTATTTGGATACCGCAAATCAGTGCCCCGAGCACTCACGCTAACGGATACGGGATCACTAGTAGAACAGAACGGCTCAACATAAGTTCTGCGATACTGCTCCAATTGACACCAAACTGCTATGGGTGAGTAAAACTACTTGTTTTATTGCCGAAAGAAGGCTCAGATTGTAAAAAAACGTTAATTTTCCTTTAAGAACATTGACATGGAGACTACCCTCCCCAAGAAAAGTTACATAGTGCAACTATTAAACTACTACTAAGATGGCTTTTCAAATACTATAACTCTGCACTAGGTCAAATTCAAGAATTTGTCTGTATTTGTAAACACAAAACATCTGTCTTCACATGAGACTGGTGCCTTCGAACCATATTCCTGCTTTATAAAGTCTGTCTGTTTTTTATTGAGCTGGACCTTCTAATGGGAATCGATCTCTTCTGATTTACTACAAAGAACTGATTCTTTGAGCCAGATCTGAGCCAACGATCCATCACCACCCCTAGTGCATAATGGGGGCTAGAGGACTTCACAGCTAACAGGTCCTGGGTTCGATTCCCTGGGGATGTGTGGAGCCTCTTCTTGGCCTGGTTGGGTTTTCTTTGGATGCCCATGAGTCCTAATTATGCACCACAGGCTAATGCTAATGCTACTGGGCTAATGCTAATGCTATAGGCCTGATTTGTAGAGGCAGGTCCCCAGTCTGCGGTGGCCCACAGCTCCTGACAGGTGGCCTCTGTGGTGCTGGTGAAAGCAGAGAACAGTTTACATATGGGGCCAATAAGTCTGCAATACAAAACCTGTATAAATCCTCAACTTAAGTTATTAAAGGCTCTGTACCTGATTTCTAGTGTCTTAAAAATGTAAAAAAAAAAAAAAAAAGATCTAGTTCATTTGAAACTGCAGTGATCCAGTCTTATTCCTCACTTACCTTATCCTCACTTACCTTATCCTCACTTACCTTATCCTCACTTACCTTATCCTCACTTACCTTATGCATTCACAGCATCCTACTGATTCGTCACAGTGGATTTATACAGGCTTTTCACACCTTTCAGAGACAAGCTAATCCCATAAAACACTATAATTCTATGCAGACAGGACACAGTAAACTTGAACTGAAGAGCGCTTATATAATATATCTGTACTAGGGAAAGACACATACAAAAGTCAGGTACAGGACTTTGACCAGTGCAAAAATCCATCTCACACTACTGCTTATTCCCTTTTAACATTGAATTCAAATTCAAATGGTGTCAAATGGCCAAATCTCTATACAATGGTACCTCACCTTACGAAATTAATTCGTTCCAGAAGTGGTTTCGTAACGTGAATTTTTCGTAAGTTGAGTAACTATTTCAATGGAAAAAGCCTGATTCGTTCCAAGGCCCCGATCCAAGTTTTTTTTTTTATAGTGTAACTTTTTTTTATAGTGTAACATTGTGTTCTGCGTAGAGACTGTAGACCCAGGACTAAACATGGACTATACTAGGTCTAGACCAAGGTCTAAACCTGGACTAAACCTGGACTAAACCAGAACTAGACCAGGTGGATTAAAGCGCCGCACGCGGGTCTATTTCCTGGTTTCGTTTCGAGTCACGGCTGAGGCGAGCAGCGAGGGGGACCGCACGCACGAGACCCGTGCTCAAACCGTGCCTCCTCTAGACCTCCTCTAGACCTGGTCTAGACCACTGCGGCTCTTGCATGCGTTCGTTCATGCGCTCAGACTGCGTGCGGTCCCCCTCGCTGCTCGCCTCAGCCGTGACTCGAAACGAAACCAGGAAATAGACCCGCACGCGGCGCTTTAATCCACCTGGTCTAGTCCTGGTTTAGTCCAGGTCTAGACCTGCTGGCAGCCCCACGCTGGGTCATGCTGCGCTATCACACGTGTCCGCGCACAGTTTTCTCCCCCCTCCCCCTTCCCCCCACACTTCACGATTAATAATTTTGTTGAAAATCTATGAATGTTTGAGTGTTTAAACGAGAGACAAATGTGAGAAAAGTTTAAATTCAGTCTAAGAAAAGTGTATAATGTGTGTGGCTGAGCGCGCATTATTTGAATTTTTGAGATTTCGCGTTTCGTAACTTGAATTTTAACTTGAATTTTAACGTGAAGGCGTTTCGTAACTTGAAATTTTCGTTTGTTGGGTCTTTCGTAAGGTGAGGTACCACTGTACATTCATTGTTGGTGGTCTATGGTCTTCTGTAGGACAAGTCTGCAGTTTTACCTATGACACAACAAAACTGGCCAGAGTAGACAGTTTTAGATTAATGGATTAATGAAACAATGAAATAAGCATCAGTGACACAAAATACAACTCCAGGTATGTTTTTGATGAGGGCACAAAAGTGTAATATCATTAAAAAGTCAAAAAGTCATTTCTGCATAATGTGTCCTTCAAATAAATGTATGGTGTCAATACTAGGCACATTTGTATTTGTGTATACCGTGGAGGTGTAGGTTTGCCCACTTACAAAGAAATTAACAGTCTATAAGTTTAACACTGACAGAAATCCAGAAAATCACATTATAGAAAATATATTCATTGATTTGCATTTCATTATGTGAAATATGTATTTAATCCCCTACCAAACATTAAGAGTTCTGGCTCCCACAGACCAGTTGGACACTCCTAATCAGCTTGTCACCTTAATTAGATGCCTGTTTTAAAGAGTCACCTGTATAAAAGACCCCTGTCCACAGAATCAGTCAGTCAGACTCCAAACTCTCCAACATGGAACACACCAAAGAGCTGTCAAAAGATGTCAGGGACAAGATTGTAGACCTGCACAAGGCTGGAATGGGCTACAAAACCATAAGCAAGAAGCCGGTGTTAAGTAGACAACTGTTGGTGCAACTGTTGGAAAATTTAAGAAATACAAAATGACCATCAACCTCGGTCTGTGGCTCCACACAAGATCTCACCTCGTGTGGTTTCAGTGATCATGAGAACAGTGAAAAATCAGCCTAGAACTACACAGGAGGAGCTAGTCAATGATCTCAAGTCAGCTGGGACCACAGTTACTAAGAAAACCATTGGGAACACGCTGCAATGGATTAAAATCCTGCAGTGCTCGCAAGTGCTCTTTGACATTAACTTGCTGTGTTTGGAGGAAGAGAAATGCCCCAAGAATACCATCCCCACCATCAAGCATGGAGGTGGAAACACTATGCTTTGGGGGTGTTTTTCTGCCAAGGGCACAGGACGGAGCCATGTACAGTTAAAATCCTGAGTGACAACTGCCTTTCCTCCACCAGGAACCTGAAAATGCGTCATGGATGGTTCAACATGACAATGACCCAAAACATAAAGGCAAGACAACAAAGAAATGGCTCAAGAAGAGGAACATTAAAGGAGAATTAACGTTTTTTACAATCTGAGCCTTATTTCGGTAATACAGTGAACCCTCGCTGTATCGCGGTTCACTCTTCGCGGCCTCGCTGTTTCGCGGATTTTTTTTTCCAATTTTTTTTTTTTTTTCATTTTTTTTTTATAGTGTAACTTTTTTTACAGTGTAACATTCTGTCCTGCGCCCTGATTAGCTAAGAGACTAGACCAGGACTAAACCAGGTCTAAACCAGGTCTAAACCAGGACTAAACCAGGTCTAAACCAGGACTAAACCAGGTCTAGACCAGGGATGGTAGGGACAGAGTCTCTGATTTCCTTCACGAGAGCGCCTGGGTGACAGGAGGTGTGGCCTTTGTTTACTTGCACGAGCCATGGAAGAGAGTGCGAGCCGGACAAATGGAAGAGCCAACAATCAACATGGACGGGCCTGGCGCCTGGCCGCGCGGGGTCCGGGGGAGCCGCAGCGGGGAGAGGACACTCGCGCGCACAGAGGAGACAGTGGCTCTTCCCCGTGAGAGGACGAGAGGACGAACCCGACCCCGTCCTAGAGAGCTGTGGAGTGGAGTATTGGCGACGCATTGATAGCGGTCTGATTTTGGAGCCGGGGTGAAATGCAACCAACTCTTGTGAGCGCAGGTTAGTCTTACCTGGTCTTGTGGTGAGGACTGGTGCTCAGAGGCATCTGTTAGCGGTTTGGCACTGTTAGCATTGGCTTGAGTCTTGCCCAAAATGATATCCAGGTCTCTTTCCACTCGACTTTCGCACATGGCATGGATATGTGGTACCAAAACAAACACACGTGTCCGCGCGCACGTGTCCGCGCACACGTGTCCGCGCGCACGTGTCCGCGTGTCACGTGCCCCCCCCCCCCCACTATTAATATATTTTAATGAAAATCTACAAAAGTTTGAGTGTTTAAACAAGAGAAAAATGTTAATACCAGTCTCAGAAAGGTGTATAATGTGTCTGGTGAAGCGTTTTCAGCCTTAAAACATGTAGAATAATTGTAAAATATAAAATTGTCCTACTTCGCGGATTTCACTTATTGCGGGCTATTTCTGGAACCTAACCCCCGCGATAAACGAGGGTTCACTGTAAAACAAGTTGTTTTACTCACCCATAGCACTTTGGTGTCATATGGAGCACTTCCGGAGATGTTTTAGATTAGCGTTAGCCTAGCGCGAGTTCTAGCCGTAGCTTGGGGCATATAATATATTCCCCGAGCATGTAATATGCCCCGTGCGGTCTCCAAATAACACAAACTTTAGCACTTTTCAAATCATAGAAGCTCGATGTCTTAGTCTACGATTTCATTTGAGTCAAAAGTGGCCTGTAATCCGAGATTTAGCCATAGTTTCGAGTAGATGAGGAGGCCAGTGCGCATGTGCGGAGTCACAGTTTATTTCGCTCTCAGCTCCCGGGACCCAAACATGAAATGCAAAGCTGTAAATTATGGATAGTACGCAGATGTGATTTGAGTGTTTTGTTTCTCAAGCTGCTCCAAATCAGAATGATGCCATCGTTTGAAACAGAGAAATGAGCTGAGGAGGTGCAGAGCTTTCTTTAAAGAACCAAGAGTTTATAAAAATCTTCATCAGAAAAGCAAACGTGGATCACCTGGGTTTAAGTGCATATGACAGGTCAGATACTCACATAACAGAGTAAACAGATTTTGCTCTTGTAGTTGTTGTTTTTGTTTTGTTTTTTTCTTTTTCCCATTTGATCAGGAATTTGGGTCAAGACAAATAGCGATGGGATCTTAATCTTTTGTATCAATTTATTTCAAAGGACCGTTCAAATAACTACACGTCTCTTCTTTTACTATTTATTTATTTGATTTTTAAAAATTTTAACAAGGAACTAATCACAGAGAGAAATGACAACGCTCAAGTCTGTTTAAAACGTGGTGTGAGTGTGACTTACCGTTTGAAATTATGAAAATACTGATTTAAAAACTAGCTGTTATTATGATATTTTTGTGTGTGTGTGTGTGTGGACAAAGGTTTCAGTGATGTTGAAGCAGGTATTTGTGATGAGGTAGCAGCATTCTGAAATGGTTTAAAGCTCACAGGAGTCCATTAGGTGTAATTTGGGGCCTTTAAAGGAAAAGTAAGGTTTTTTACAATTTGAGCCTTATTTCGGTAATAAAACAAGTTGTTTTACTCACCCATAGCACTTTGGTGTCATATGGAGCACTTCCAGAGATGTTTTAGATTTCCGTTAGCGTAGCGCGACTTCTAGCCATAGCTCGGGGCATATAATATATTCCCCGAGCATGTAATATGCCCCGTGCGGGCTCCAAATAACACAAACTTTAGCACTTTTCAAATCATAGAAGCTCGATGTCTTAGTCTACAATTTCGTTTGAGTCAAAAGTGGCCTGTAATCCGAGATTTAGCCATAGTTTACAGCTTTGCGTTTCATG
This sequence comes from Paratrypauchen microcephalus, assembly GCA_036785185.1. Lineage (NCBI taxonomy): Eukaryota > Metazoa > Chordata > Actinopteri > Gobiiformes > Gobiidae > Paratrypauchen > Paratrypauchen microcephalus. The sequence continues at coordinate 4,877,635 of JAVJIX010000065.1, read as the reverse complement.
TTTGGGTCCCGGGAGCTGAGAGCGAAATAAACTGTGACTCCACACATGCGCACTGGCGTCCTCATCTACTCGAAACTATGGCTAAATCTCGGATTACAGGCCATTTTTAACCAAACGAAATCGTAGACTAAGACATCGAGCTTCTATGATTTGAAAAGTGCTAAAGTTTGTGTTATTTGGAGACCGCAAACATGTGCCCCGAGAACTCACATTATGGAGATCGCAAATCTAAAACATCTCTGGAAGTGCTCCATATGACACCAAAGTGCTATGGGTGAGTAAAACAACTTGTTTTATTACCAAAATAAGACTCAGATTGTAAAAAACTTTTCCTTTAAAGATCCCATGACATGGTACTTCTTGATGCTTTTATATGGCTCCTTAATGGTTCCCTAATACTGTAAATGAATCCTTCTTCAAAATCAACACTCAGTGCATGAGAAACAGAGATAAGATGAGAAAGAGTCATAAATATCTCTCTCAAACTCTTTATTCTGGGCGTTGTTGCTTGAATGCAAATGAGGAGAAAAGAGCTGGCCAATAGTAGGGTGGGGGTGTGGCCAAACTCTCCGCTCTCTGCTCAGAGCCCTCAGCTGATCCATTTCCGTGTTTTTGCACGGGAGAGAGATTTGAAGCGTTCCATTGAAAAATAAACACATTTCCACAGAAAATAAAATTAAACCACTGCTGTTCAAAGGTCCAGAGGCTCAGATAAAGGACTTCCGAGCCTAGAAACACTCGGACGTGCCTCCAGGCAAATAAAAAAACGCATTTCGCATTGCCTAGCGCATTCGCAGTCCAAACTCTCTGGGCGTGATTTACAGAGACGCTGAGTACAGACAGACGGGGGTGGAACTGCATTTGCATTTCTTTTTTCGATCTGACGTCAATAAGGTGCCTTGTTCAAAATCGCCTGTTTGAGCTCCGATTTTTTGTAACGCAGAAAAGGATCGCAAATGCTCATTTTAGACATTTCGCAACTTTTAACCATTGGGGGGGCTAAACAGGGTAGGGGAGCTCACATTAACGTTCAAAAACCTCAGAAAGTGAAAATTTCATGCCATGGGACCTTTAAGTAAATGCTGTTTCATAAAGCACCTCGCTGTAACAGATTGTGGTCATTAGTCCACATTGACCTTGTTCACTGACTCCCCCCTCTTCCACGAACTCCCCCTCAATGTGAAAAATACCTCCTCGCAAAAGAGAGAAAACTGCCCCTTAAACCTATCATGCTCACACATACACACACACACACGCACACTTACTTACTGACTCACTCACAAACACGCACATCCACAAACGTAATGGGAAAGCAAACACACACAGAGACACAGAGAGTGAGACATGCATACACACACACACACACACACACAGGCACCCACTTTTACTCACTCACAATACGCACATCCACAAACATAATGGGAAAGCACACACACATACAGGGAGACAGAGACAAACACACACATACATAGGCACACACCGACCTCCACAAACACAATGGGAAAGCACACTTAGCATAGCACCACACGCACACGCACATATACACAGACACACACACACACATATACACACACACACACACACGCACAGCGCTGGTAATTCCCACGATATGGGCCGCTCTGGAACACAGCGTGACCTCTCATTTAAAACTCCAGTGCTCCATGTTATGTCCATGAATAATGCAGGAGGCTGGTGTGTGTTTCCACAGGAGGAGGTGATCGCAGTCCCCAGGTGCACGGGACAGGGAAAAGAGGGAGGAAACAGGAGAGGAAACAGAGGGAGGAAACCAAGGAGTGGGAAGAGATGAGACAAAAGAGAGGAGATACTGGTCACTGCTGGTGCTTATAGTAAAACAATAGTTATTTGAACCACAAGAGCAGCATCGGATTGTGCATAAGAGGTTTTCATGTTTTTTTTTCTAATTCTGACTTGGTTTGGTGGGATAGTACATGTGGTCAGTATGCATCATCCGTTAAGTGGCAATTTATGGGGGAAAATATTGAAAAGAAAAGTATAAAAAGGGCTGAGTTGTAAGACAGAATCCCTCTAGTATCTATGTCATCAACACAGAAAACGCCATTCACAATGTAAAGACAATTTACGCTCAAGGAAGGTATTTTTTGGACAGTTTAAAGCGTCTTTTAACAAAATGAACCTGTTGTATTATATTTTTATTAGCCTATCTATGGTGCAATCCAACCAGGAAATAAAATAATGCAGTTTACAAAAATTAAAAGAGAAAAAGACTAGTTTCATACATTCTATCTATTAAAAAATTTGTCTCCCCTCTCTCATTTAAGACCAAAGTGAGCCTCATTTTGGTCTTAAATGTTTCACGTTGTCCAGTGGTTTTCAGCAAGATCCATTGCAGATTGATAATGTGTAGAAGTCACTTTAGAGACACACAGATCAGTCTGACATTATCCAGTTTCTCCAGGGCTTTCCAAACAGACCGTGTTGCACAGGGAGATTTAAAGGAAAAGTAACGTTTTTTACAATCTGAGCCTTATTTCGGTAATAAAACAAGTTGCTTTCCTCACACATAGCACTTTGGTGTCATATGGAGCACTTCCAGAGATGTTTTAGATTTGCGTTAGTGTTAGCGTGACTTCTAGCCATAGCTCGGGGCATATAATATATTCCCCGTAGCATGAAATATGCCCCGTGCGGGCTCCAAATAACACAAACTTTAGCACTTTTCAAATCATAGAAGCTCGATGTCTTAGTCTACAATTTCGTTTGAGTCAAAAGTGGCCTGTAATCCGAGATTTAGCCATAGTTTACAGCTTTGCGTTTCATGTTTGGGTCCCGGGAGCTGAGAGCACAGTCCGCACATGCGCACTGGCGTCCTCATCTACTCAAAACTATGGCTAAATCTCGGATTACAGGCCACTTTTGACCAAACGAAATCGTAGACTAAGACATCGAGCTTCTATGATTTGAAAAGTGCTAAAGTTTGTGTTATTTGGAGACCGCAAACATGTGCCCCGAGAACTCACATTATGGAGATCGCAAATCTAAAACATCTCTGGAAGTGCTCCATATGACACCAAAGTGCTATGGGTGAGTAAAACAACTTGTTTTATTGCTGAAATAAGGCTCAGATTGTAAAAAAAAGTCCATAATCTCTATCAATCTTGTTTTTCCAGTTTTCGATGCATGAAGGTGTGTTACTGAATGTAGTTAACCATCAGATATGAGGTTTGGTTTGAGCATATTCTAACTGACTCTACCCTTGGCATGTTGTAAGTTGCATTAAACATCAAAACATGATAAATGTGCAGTGAAAAGTGGTCTAACAGAGACGTGAAGGCGCCATCAGCTTTGATTAAGACTAATGTGATAAAGCAGAGCTGCTCCACTGGTCTCACTCAGCTCCAAACACTGTGGATGTTCACGCCACATTATAACTCAATACAGCAACTCTTCTACAGCTATCGCCATCTATCACAACACAACACAGCTTCATCAGAGCAAATGAGACATGCAAACTTCAACAGCGGTTCAGCAAAGTTTGAGAGGACGTGTGGATGTGCAAAGTCATTCCCGTTTTTTCTTACATTTTTGAAATTGGTAGTTTTCAGATTTTAGAATGTGATGATGTCATACTCTCAGATGGGGGTAGGAGAGAGTAACATTGTACTTTGTCATGAAATATCCAAAAGGTAAATTCACAAAAGTGGAACTATGATTTCTATTAGTGACTAGAATCATTCATTTACTGTATTACGGCACAAATGCATTATAGGGATATTATTTGTTGCTGCCTCTTGGTGGGTTTCAGATGACATCACAGCATTCTATAGGACTATAGGAATTAATACAGATGGGGGCAGCTCAAATGAATATTGTTAAAACGCAAAAATATGTTGTAAAAAAGTGAGTTCTTGGGTTTTGTCAATAACTGAAAATGCCCAGTTCAACATTTGTGCATTTACCTTTTGGATATTTCATGGCAAAGTACAGTGGTACCTCACCTTACGAAATTAATTCGTTCCAGAAGTGGTTTCGTAACGTGAATTTTTCGTAAGTTGAGTAGCTATTTCAATGGAAAAGGCCTGATCCGTTCCAAGGTTTTTTTTTTATAGTGTAACTTTTTTTTTTATATAGTGTAACATTTTTTTTTTATAGTATAAATTTGTGTTCTGCGTCCTGATTGGCTAAGAGACTAGACCAGGACTAAAAGTGGAATAAACCAGGTCTAGACCAGAACTAAACCAGGTCTAGACCAGGTCTAAACCAGGTCTAAACCTGGACTGGACCTGGACTAAACCAGGACTGGACCAGGTCTAGACCTGGACTAAATCGGAACTAGACCAGGATTAAATCACTCCGTGTGGCTCTTCGCTGGTTTCGTGCAGCTTTTCCGTTTGTTTGTGCGTGTTCGGTTTGTGGCTTGGGCTGCGTGTTCGCCGCGGTTCTATCTCGTGCTCGCGGTGCTCCTGTCTCCGGCGCTAGAGCTAAGAGGCCGAGAAAGGTGCTTTTGTGCGGGCACGACCGCGGGGTTTCCCCCGGGGCTGGCTCTGGTTCTATCCGACTTCCAGAGCCGGGGGTCTGACACTGTGAGCTGAGAGGCCGAGAAAGGTGCTCTAACAGCGGGGCGTGCATCTGAGCGCGCATTATTCGGATTTTTGAGATTTCGCGTTTCGTAACTTGAATTTTCTTTCGTATCTAGAGACCAAAATTTAACGTGAAGGCGTTTCGTAACTTGGATTTTTCGTATGTAGGGTCTTTCGTAAGGTGAGGTACCACTGTACAATGTAATCCATAGGAAAATCTGACCCAATAGAATGTTCTTCATGCAACCTCTTCTGTCAGTATAGATAAACAAAAGTGAAATGATCTCCTTAGTATAGTTTCAATCCAATCCAATCCAATCCAACTTTATTTCTATAGCACATTTTATAAACAGAGACAGTTTCCAAAGTGCTGCACATAAAAATCAATAAAACTTAAAGGGACAGTGTGTAAGATTTTTACCCGTTAATTACCGAAATTGAAGATACCCATTCAAAAATACATTGTTTTCCAAGCCTTTTCACTTCCATCATGAAATCAAAGTATTCTTTTGGACTTAGATATAGTCACATAAAATGGGGATCTTCCCCATGCAGAGGCAGCCATTTTGAATACGAGAGCCGCAGAAGGACATTTGGGCTCCGCCTTCGCCTTCGGCAAGGCTCGTGGTAGCACCGGAGGCAAAGCAGGGGAGCGCGCCGGAGAGAAGGACAGAGGGAGAGAGGTGCGGGTGGGGTGGGGGGAGGCTCGTGGTTTTGGGTAAACAACAAGCATGCTGCTGTATCACACGTCGTAATGGATCTAACTAGGGGTGGGCGATATAGCCTAAAATTTATATCACGGTATAATTTGAACCATAGACGGTAGACGGTATATATCACGGTATACTTTGGTATGTAACAGTATTAACTGTTAACAGTATTAACAGCTTCTTAATGGTCACCAGAGCACATGGAAAAAGCATTCAAGCAGGAAGCTGTTTTTTTAAACTATTAAATAACATAAACGTCAAGAATATTACTACAAGAAAATGTATTGTGCAAAACTGTAATTGTAAAAAACATAAAACAAGTAACTTCACTTTCAAGCAGTATAAAATTTGAACAAGGCAATGTAAATCGAAAATGAAACTGCTTTAACATTGGCGTGGTCGTCAGGGAAATACGATGTTTGCAGTACACATGTACTGTTGAAATGGGCCGTACACAGGCATTTGCCGCACAACTTCCAGTCGTCGTCAATAAAGTGGATTGTCAGGCTGATATACGGGTCCATAGTGCGACTCGACCACAAGTCCGTGGTGGTTGCATCGTATTTTATGTCACGAAGCTCTTTTCCCACTTGATTGCGGACCACATGCAGTCTGGGCACTTCCACCTGGCTAAAATATTTGCGGTTTGGTACCACGTACCGTTGATCCAGCGTCTTCACCATGCCTAAAAAGCCACTTCTCTCTACGGTTTGGAAAGGCACCGTGTGCTCGCGTGCTCGCGGCTTGCGCGTGCTCGTGGCTTACACCGGTAGAAGTTTAATACGAGACACATACTTTTGTTTCTGAATACTGGACGATTCCCCCGTATTCAGATGACCCCGCGGCTGAAAAAAAGCGGAACTCTTTCATCCCTGCGCTGCATAGGTTTTCTTGTGCGCTGAGAATGTGCGAGGAGTGCGCAATTGCACAGGCGCGCAGCTTAGAGGGAACGTTGGCTTTTAGTGTTTAGCTTTTAGGTGGTAGAACAGATTGCTTGTGTTGCCATGTTTTGCGATCACTGTCGCCCAGCATATTCTGCAGATTGTTTTCCAATGTCCTGTTCAGTATCCGATGCCTTGTATCCAAACCATGACCAGATTACAGAAGTTGAGCCGGTCTTTTTCACGAGCTCCTCCTCCTCCATGTGCTCGCTGCTCGCAGCGATTTTTCCTCCTTCCTTGTTGTGGTGACGCAATGAACTATCGCGATAGGAAGGTATAACCCAAATCTCTACCATTGGCCAAATTTATACCGCATACCGTTTATACCGTTTATACCGCCCACCCCTAGATCTAACACGTGTTTTGGACTAAATTGTTTTACTGGATTTTATTCGCTGGATCCTTACGGACAGATTTCAGACCAAGCTTATGGTGAAATGCTGAGTTTGACCTGCGCAGAGCCTTCAAAGGTAAGCTTTGTGCTTTTCCGTTTTGTGCTTTTCCATATAAAAGCCCCATGTGCTCGGGGAGAGATTGTTGTGCCGGGAAATGAATTGCATAGTCAAAAAGAGGAGACTGTAAGGTTTCATTTGATGTGTAGATTGTCATGATACATGACCGGGAATGTGTGTTTTCATGCGAAAAGAAAAAAAAAAGTGAACGGGGGACCGCGTTTTATGTATACAGTGGAGCGCGGTTCACGGAGCTGTCGGCGCTACGGCGCGCCCGGGTGACCCTCGAGGTCTGCCGTAGCTAAAACAGGAAGTGCAATAGCCACTATCCACCTATGCGCCACGAATCCTACACACTGGGGCTTTAATGTTATTATTAATAACATTACTAAAATAGCAATAAATAAAGTGATAATAAAATAACTAAAAACAAAAGCAATTATAAAAACATTACTAAAAAAGCCATAAATAAAGTGATAATAATAAAATAACTAAAAACAAAAGCAATTTATAAAAACACAGAGGACCACACAGCTCACGCGGTATTAAAAGCCAGAAAATAAAAGTGGGTCTTAAGACGAGACTTAAAACTCTCCAGTGTGGGGGCTGTTTTGACATGAGGGGGCAGAGTGTTCCATAACAGGGCCAACCACAGAGAAAGCCCTGGGCCCCCGAGTTTTAAGTCTAGTCTTACGCCCCACGAGCTGGAGCTGGCCCTCTGACCGGTCTGTAGATTTGGATGAGGTCAGAGATGTATTTTGGGACCAGTCCATTCAAACCTTTAAAAACAAACAATAAAATCTTAAAATCGATCCTAAAACGAACAGGAAGCCAGTGCAAAGACGCAAGAATAGGGGAGATGTGTTCATATTTCTTCCGTCCTGTTAAAAGGTAGCCTGGGAATTCCCAGGCCGCTTCCGTTCGTTTCGAACTGGAAGGCGGCCTGGAAACTCGTCCAAGCGAGAGTCCCAGATTTAGGGCCCCAATCAGAGAGCGGGGGAGGTGTGGCAAGACGGTGACGCGTACTACATGACAAACGGAAGCTTGTAGTTTGAACTGACAACTGACATGATTGGCTATGGACTTACGTATACGCTCAATGATAGACATTCATAACGCCCAATAAACGGCCGTTGGCAATCGCTAACCACACCTCCGCTACGGGATTTTTCGAAGCGAGTTTCCAGACCCATATGTCACTTGTGATATGGTCAGGTGTTAACCAGACTAGTTAAAAGGCGCACAGCAGCAGCTTTCTGGACTAACTGCAGTCGATAAAGTGCGTTTTGATTCAGAAAGTGTTTCAGAAAGTTTCAGAAAGTGATGATTGTCAGCTGAAAGGACTTTAAGCCATAAGATTAATATGACAGGTCTGTGGAGCTGATCCCAAACAAATAATGAGAAGGAGAAGCATTTGTGCATCAGACGTTTGGAGATTTCTTGAAAAAAATAAGAAAAAATAAAAAATAAATAAAAAATTAAATAGGCCTCATGAATATTTTCTTTTAAAAATGTTATAATTTCAACTTTTTAGAAGATGCTGAGGGATCTTTTTTCTATTCAAAACATGTTTGTACAAGACAAATGTCTTCTGAATGAAAACATTACATTACATTACTAATTTACATATAATTTACATAAACTTACTATTTATTTTGCATTTCATTAAATGAATTAGTAGAATAGATGAAGTGTTATGTTTTATTTTTGTGTTATTACAATGATGCAGGAATTACAATTTCTTGTGCATTATTAAAGTAATAATAACAGGTAAAAATAAATAACAGCAGGATTTTTGTCTGTACTGTTTAGTGGGATTGATTTCAAGAACAACAGAAAACTTTATGTGAACGCTCCAAATGTTCGTAACAAGGCCAAGTAGAAATTTGTTCATAAGAATAAGGTGCAGTGATCTTTTCTCCTCTTCTCTCCTCCCTCTCTTTCCTCCCCTCTCTCTCATCCCTCTCTTCTGTATCTCTCTATTGATTATATGTAGTAATATAAAGGATGCCTAAACCCGGGCATTTCCTCCGGTCCTGAGCCGCTGTGCCTGAGTGGACATGTGACCTTTCTAACATCAGATAAATACTCCTTAGACTCCTCTCATCACCAAACTGCACTTCTATCGATTCTCGCTCTGTTCTCTGTTTTTACTCCCAGTCACCATTACGCGAAGATGGATATTTGGGTGAGATGCCAGTGAAGCCGAGCCAGAGTGCAGTACACAGGTGAGGGGAGGGTGTTATAGCCACTATTTTGAGGACTTTTGACCATTTAAAAGCTGTTCTTTTTAGGTACTTAAATACTTCAGTCTTATTTTGAAGTACATTTGACTTTACCCTCACTGAACTGACCCCAACAATAACTGCTCACCAACTAACTGATCCAGGTGGAAGTGTGAAGCAGCTGTAGTTGTGATATCTTCTCCGAAATGACTGGAATGGTATGAGTTTACAAATGTACAACCTGCTCGTCTCCATGGAGATCTGATTGCTTTGCCTTGAATGATATTACATTTTTTCAGGTATTCTAGTTCTACATATTTATCAATTTGGGATCACTCTTGCTGAAAGGATCAGGAAAAGGCGGGAATGTTTCGACAAATACTTTGAGCTGATTGGTCGAAGAGTCTTGTTTTACTTCATTTGGGCACTTCGCTATGAGGGGCCGTTCAAGACATTATTCATTCTGGTCCTCTCACATACATACATTCTCCTCTCACATACATACATTCTCCTCTCACATACATACATTCTCCTCTCACATACATACATTCTCCTCTCACATACATACATTCTCACTCGCACATACATACATTCTCCTCTCACATACATACATTCTCCTCTCACATACATACATTCTCACTCGCACATACATACATTCTCCTCTCACATACATACATTCTCCTCTCACATACATACATTCTCACTCGCACATACATATATTCTCACTCGCACATACATACATTCTCACTCTCACATACATACATTCTCACTCGCACATACATACATTCTCACTCACACATACATATATTCTCACTCACACATACATATATTCTCACTCACACATACATATATTCTCACTCACACATACATATATTCTCACTCTCACATACATACATTCTCACTCACACATACATATATTCTCACTCACACATACATATATTCTCACTCACACATACATATATTCTCACTCTCACATACATACATTCTCCTCTCACATACATATATTCTCACTCTCACATACACTCAACAAAAATATAAACGCAACACTTTTGTTTTTGCTCCCATTTTTCCTGAGATGGACCTAAAGATCCAAAATTCACTCCAGATACACAACACTACCATTTCTCTCAAACATTGTTCACAAATCTGTCCAAATGTGTGACAGCGAGCACCTCTGCCCCGCCGAGACAATCCACCCCACCTCACAGGTGCGCCACATCAAGATGCCGATCCGACATCATGACCAGTGCACAGGTGCGCCCCAGACTGCCCACAATAAAAGGCCACCCCGAAATGTGCATTTTTTTTGCTTTATTGGGGGTCTGGGGACTCAGAACCAGTCAGTATCTGGTGTGACCACCATTTGCCTCATGCAGTGCAACACATCTTCTTCGCATAGAGTTTATCAGATTGTCAATTGTGGCCTGTGGAATGTTGGTCCACTCCTCTTCAAAGGCTGTTATGGACAAAGAACACAGGTGCATTTTATTGATGACATTTTGAATGCACAGAGATACCGTGATGAGATCCTGAGGCCCATTGTTGTGCCATACATCCATGAACATCACCTCATGTTTCAGCAAGATAATGCACGGCCCCATGTTGCAAGGATCTGTACACAATTCTTGGAAGCTGAAAATGTCCCAGTTCTTGCATGGCCAGCATACTCACCGGACATGTCACCCATTGAGCATGTTTGGGATGTGCATGACCGGCGTATACGACAGCGTGTACCAGCTCCCACTAATATCCAGCAACTTCGCACAGCCATTGAAGAGGAGTGGACCAACATTCCACAGGCCACAATCTACAATCTGATAAACTCTATGCGAAGAAGATGTGTTGCACTGCATGAGGCAAATGGTGGTCACACCAGATACTGACTGGTTCTGAGTCCCCAGACCCCCAATAAAGCAAAAAAAATGCACATTCCGGGGTGGCCTTTTATTGTGGGCAGTCTGGGGCGCACCTGTGCACTGGTCATGATGTCGGATCGGCATCTTGATGTGGCGCACCTGTGAGGTGGGGTGGATTGTCTCGGCGGGGCAGAGGTGCTCGCTGTCACACATTTGGACAGATTTGTGAACAAAGTTTGAGAGAAATGGTAGTGTTGTGTATCTGGAGTGAATTTTGGATCTTTGGGTCCATCTCAGGAAAAATGGGAGCAAAAACAAAAGTGTTGCGTTTATATTTTTGTTGAGTATACATACATTCTCCTCTCACATACATACATTCTCACTCACACATACATACATTCTCACTCGCACATACATACATTCTCACGCGCACATACATATATTCTCACTCGCACATACATACATTCTCACTCGCACATACATATATTCTCACTCGCACATACATACATTCTCACTCGCACATACATATATTCTCCTCTCACATACATATATTCTCAGGGTGAGAATATATGTATGTGAGAGAGAGAATATATGTATGTGAGAGGACCAGAATGAATAATGTCTTGAACGGCCCCTCATACTTCGCCTCATCCACAATGCTGCTCTGTGATTGGTGCAACCTCCGTTAAACCGGTGGATTGGGCCAATCACGTTAGTGGGAGCAGGAGAAGATAGTGCACCTTTACTGATTCACACTAAAACTTTAGAATTTAAGAACTTGCCTCATCCAATCCATGTCTGTAGATTCCAAGGATCTGTAGATGGGTTCAGGCACTGTTCAGGTCAAATAATATTTGCGTGAAGCATCTGGGGAGAGGGAGGTCGGTCTTTTTCTTTAGACAGCTGCAGTTTAATTAGAAAAAGACATTGCTGAATAAAGAATAGGCCTGAGTTTCTCTGTTATATAAGAAATGAGTGAAAAGGTATTTTTAAACAGACACGTGTCATATTAAAGGAGCACGGGTCACACAGCTCTGTATGACTGTACTTACAGTAGCCTCTGTGTGTGTGTGTGTGTGTGTGTGTGTGTGTGTGTGTGTGTGTGTGTGTGTGTGTGTGTGTGTGTGCGTGTGTGTGTGTGTGTGTGTGTGTGTGTTGCTCTTCTCTCAAACAGGTTCTTATGACTTCTTGCATTTAACTGTGATATACTATATTTATATTACTATATTTCTGCTTTGTATATACTTGTACATATACATTTACATTATTATGTCTTATTTGACACAAGTTTTATATTTTTTACTCTTGGTTATTATAATATACAGGGGGTCCTCGGGTTACGACGGTCTCGGGTTACGACGTTTCGTGGTTACGAACGCGCCCCCATTAAAAAAAATATGTATATATTACGCGTCATTCCGTCTTACACGGTTTAGCGTGGTAAAAGATGTAAACAAACGCACGCGGCGCGCGGCGCACGGCGGAAGAATACGCTCTGTTGTGGTTGTAGGGAGAAGAAGACAGCCTCGTGTGTGTGCCCAATGTGGGAGGAAGTACCTGATGTGGGCTCTGATCTGCTCCTATGAAAGCGACAGTGATAACCAAGCAGCGTAGTGGTCTAATTATTGAGATGGAAAGGTTATTGGTGCTTTGGTTGGAAGATCAAAGGCAAAATCCGGTTTACGACGAAATTCGGGTTACGACGCGTCTTAAGAACGGATCAACGTCGTAACTCGAGGACTCCCTGTATTGTGATGTGTGAGCTACTGTGTCCAAGTCATTTCTCTTGTGGATCAATAAAGTCTGTCTAAGTCTAAAATATTCTGTTCCACCTTGTGATGTCATAGGGTGATACAGGAAGTGCTCCATTGTGTTTTTAAACTCCATAAACCAGGACACTAAACCAAGATTAAACCAAGCCTAAACCACAACATTAAACTGGGACTAAACCAGGTCTAAATCACCTCTAAACCAGGTTTAAACCAGGTCTAAACTGGGCTCAAACTAGAAGTAAACTAGAAAAGTAAACTTGCAGCCTAAGGCCCTGTCCCCACGACAACGTTTTTTGGTGGAAACGGGGAAGTTTGTGTTCGTTTGGGCCTGTCGTCCACACTGCGCCGGCGTTTTGGGTGGGTGTAAACTGTGTTTTTTAAAAACGGGTTCCAGAGTGGAGAAGTCGGAGAACACCGGGGGTCGCGTTGTCCTGTGGGCGGGCAAAACGCGACTTTTGAGAAAACATGACATCACGTAACCAGTGACCAGAAGGTAACCTGCGCATTCGGCCGGTAACAACCAGATAAAAACAACCATGGCGGACAATGGAGATGAGTATGTTATGTGGACATTTCTAAGTTATGTTATATTTGCACTGTTGCGTCAAAACCTGTTGATCTACTATGCAGTGCAACACCAGCGGAGACGCATGCACAATTACGCACGTCGTGGCCTGGCAGTACGCACAACACACAAGTGTTTGCCAATTCAAAGCTAAAGGCGTATTTTAAAACTGGAAAGATCCCATCAATGAAAAGGCAGATAGTGGACAATGAGGAGCCCATACCAATTTGAATGTGTTGTGTGCTGTAAATAAAGAAAAGAGTAACCATTTCTTGTCTTTTTTTATTGAATGAAAATGTACCTGTTACAAACAGGCACATGCAGTATCACACACAAAAATATATAAAAGCATTTCTGTTTTCTTTACACAAATTCACACAACTATATAGCTGCCCGTTGTGATGGTCCCCGGTTGTATATTCTCACCGAAAAGCCAACATAATGTCCGAGTATGTTTAACATTCCTGTATTAAGATCCAAACAAGCATTTTGCCTAAATAACACAACCAAGGTTAACGAGAGTTCTACTTGTTAATGTCCATCTAATAAAACGATAGCAAGTAATACTAACTATTGATTTATAGGCAAAACCTCTGCTCACGCAGCGCAAACCTTCGTTCTGTGGCGTCTGTCTATGTTAGGGACCGTCAACAAATGATCACATTACCGGAGGATGTCACTGGTACATTGGTGGAGCAGGGGGACGAAATAATGTTGCATTTGTTGACGGTCCCTAAAGTACACGTGTTTGCTTGTTTACGAAAGAGAAAGGACTTTATGCGCATGCGCTCTTTGTAGTATTGCGTGTCTGGGTGCTCTGGCTGTTTTCTGTTTACAGCACCACATATCGGTGTGGCATATGTATTACATCGTTTTCACTCAGCGCTCCGTGTTCGCTTGGACGCGAATATTTACTGATCCGACACGTGTGTGGACGTGTATTTTTTCCAACTCGCATTTAAAAAAATCCAGGAGTGTTGTCATGGGGACAGGGCCTAAGAGACAAGGTCCATCTCTATATTTATCCAAACACAGCAGCACGGCATCTGCAGATTAACTGGAGACATTTGATCTGCCGCCATCTCATTTACACACATTTACTGCTAATGCTAATGTGCCTCCACAACACCTGGGGCTATGCACTGGCCTCACAGGAGGTTTGTGTCTAAACTCAAAGTGAAGTGGAAAATCAGATGGAATGTGTTCATAATGAATATTTCAGCCTTCACACACGCGGCGGCCATTACGGCTCCGAGCTTTAAGTTGCTCTGATTGGCTTTGTGTGTTTGTGAGGACAGTTGACCTGAGGACGGCAACAGAGGAGGGACAAAAAGCTGCAGCAATGCAAATGAGATTAGCACATCACTCATAAGGTAAAGACTGACAGTTTGAGTGTTTAAAGGTTCACTACAGTGGAGGAAATTAGTATTTGATCCCTTGACTGATTTTGTAGGGTTACCCCCTGGCAAAGAAATGAACAGTCTATCATTTAAATGGTAAGTTTAGATAGAAGCCAAAAGAACTTGGTACTTGGTGGCAAAACCCCTGTTTGCAGCACAGAAGTCATACGTTTCTTACAGTAGATGACCAGGTTTGTGCACAGGAAGGAAATTTGGTAGAGCTGGGCGATATGGCCTAAAAATAAAATCTCCGATTAAAAAAAAAAAAATCCGATTTCCGATTTTAGTCGATTTTTCTCTGCCCTACTCAAAAACAAATAACAGATGACAGACAAATAGCTCAAAACAATGCAAAGTTCTTTTATCAAACAAATACATTACACCTAGCATCAATTAAGCTGTTATTGTTTTTTTTTTTTTAAATATCACAGTTATATAAATATGTTTCTTTTATAAAGAAGCATTTTATGGAGTTAAATTATTCCCTGATTGTGAGAAAGATGGCCTGGAGTGGGTAGTGTTTTGTTTTAGTTTTTGTTTTTCCTCGAGTGATGCAGAAAAGAGGGAGCCACTGTCTGTGTTCATGTATGTTAGCTTGTGCAGTCTGTATACAGCTGTCGCAACTAAATAAAAATATTTGTGGCTTGGTAGCACATACTTCGGGTCCAAATCTTTCACCATGTTAATGAACCCGGGCTTTTGCACAGTATATTACTTTACTACACCTTCCTCTAAACTAAAGATAACTGTGGACATTAAAAGCCTTGAACCCCCCATGTTGTTTGCTCAGGTTCACGTTCTGCACACGGCTCACTCTAAACATTCTGTGTTTATATAAATGTCTGAAATGTGCCTGAGGTCTTTTGGCAAAACATGACTTCCTCATTCTTCTCCATCTTTTATCCATGAGCACAAACAGCACACTCACAACTCACACACCGTCATCTTGGGTCTATCACTGATGGAGCGGAGAGGGGAAGCTACAAAATACGCTCACATTTTAAGTTTTTAAAGTCAGAAAATGCATTGATACTTTGCAAAGACATCATGCTGTAGGGTTCTGCACAGGCCCGGATCTACACTGCGCAGATTGGGGGGGCATTTCAAAATTTTGGTGGGGCATACACATACACACACGCACGCACGCATACACACACACACACACACACACATGCACACGCGTACACACACACACACACACACACACATGCACACGCGTACACACACACACACACACACACACACACACATGCACACGCGTACACACACACACACACACACACACACACACACGCACATGCAGGCAGAGCCTGCTCGGCGCCTGCACGTGAGGACGGACCCCGGGGTCGCGATGGAGCTGTGGGGGTGAAGCGGCGCGAGGAAAAAGAGGAATACTGAGGAATAATGTGGAATACTGTGGGTTTGCGCTTGGATTCCACGGGCAGAGCCGCACCGTGCAGCGCGCGTGTTCATGCAGACAGCGGGACACGGAGGGGACCACTAGCGGCAAAATGAGGCTCTATCCTCGGATCACCTGCTCCGCGCTGCTGCTGCTGCTGGGTGCTTTGTGCTCGGGTAAGCGGCTTGACAAATCAGAAGTCGTGGAATTTTGGCGCCACAAACAAGAAAACGTGATAGGCAGGTTGAAATTACATCAAATACAGCTGACCAATTGGGTGGGCAGGAGAACATTTTGGGTGGGCATAGCCCACCCCTGCCCACTTCTAGATCCGGCCTTGGTTCTGCATGTATGTTTATGGCAGAATGTTCAGGAGTTACCATGGTGACACAAGCACACATTGGAAAACACACCTTTTTAGATCATCTGAAAACTCAAGAAAAAATATTCAAATGGATTTAAAGAGCAGATTTTCAGGAGCCTGTCATCAGTCCCAGCGTTCATGGTCCTTGATGGTCAACCAAAATGTGAGCATGACAAACTGAAAAACTGTTAACTACTGCTACCTAGCTTGTGACTGTAATGCTATCTGAGAGGAACATGGTTAACAGATCAGATTAAAGTCTAAAATTTTCAGACAGAGCAGTGCATCTACTTAACTTTACAACCCATGGAATGTTGGTGATATCAGCTGCAAAATATCAATAGATTACATTCACAATATTCTAGAATGTCATAATTTTAGGCCTGTATAAATCAGCAGGAGAGGTTTTTGAAAGAAATGTCAAGTAAAGTAAAGTAATGTAAAGTAAAAATCCAAAATTGTTGAACAATTTGTTAAGAATTAGATCCTCACGTTTATATACTGGTAAAAAAAAAAAAAAAAAAAAGCAACTAGGGCTGTCAGTTTAACGCAATAATTAGATTAATTACACTGCAAATTAACGCGTTATGAAAATTAACTCAATTAATTATGAGTGGCAATTCAACACGCACACATTTTAAATTTGGCGTGCGGCGAGCAAATCGCTGCCAGGGTCTTTGAACGGCAAGTTTATTTATAAAAACAACGAAGACGGAACTATCAACAAGAACACGTTGATTTGTAGGTTTTGGCAAAAAGAATTTTCCGATCACCGAAGCTGCTCCAGCCTGATGGATCATTTGAACGCTGAACACGTCCGGACAAGTTCCATTGTCACAGGTGATAGCGTGAGCGCATTTGGCCAAACCACGCTCGCAGAATTTGGTAAACGAATGAGCAAAGCAAACAGAAAAACTGACAAACTCAATCGCAAAGTGGGTTAGTTCGCTCATTCACTCACTCACAACCTCTCCCTCTCCCTCTCACAGATTGGACATCTGTTTGTGTGAATGTGTTTTGTTCTGACCTGCTTTAGGACTACGGATGTAAATTAGCTATTGTGCTAACTCCGGCATATTTATACTCAACAAAAATATAAATGCAACACTTTTGTTTTTGCTCCCATTTTTCCTGAGATGGACCCAAAGATCCAAAATTCACTCCAGATACACAACACTACCATTTCTCTCAAACATTGTTCACAAATCTGTCCAAATGTGTGACAGCGAGCACCTCTGCCCCGCCGAGACAATCCACCCCACCTCACAGGTGCGCCACATCAAGATGCCGATCCGACATCATGACCAGTGCACAGGTGCGCCCCAGACTGCCCACAATAAAAGGCCACCCCGAAATGTGCATTTTTTTTTTTTTTTTTTTTCTTTAATGGGGGTCTGGGGACTCAGAACCAGTCAGTATCTGGTGTGACCACCATTTGCCTCATGCAGTGCAACACATCTTCTTCACATAGAGTTTATCAGATTGTCAATTGTGGCCTGTGTTGGTCCACTCCTCTTCAATGGCTGTGCGAAGTTGCTGGATATTAGTGGGAGCTGGTACACGCTGTCGTATACGCTGGTCAAGCACATCCCAAACATGCTCAATGGGTGACATGTCCGGTGAGTATGCTGGCCATGCAAGAACTGGGACATTTTCAGCTTCCAAGAATTGTGTACATATCCTTGCAACATGGGGCCGTGCATTATCTTGCTGAAAATGAGGTGATGTTCATGGATGTATGGCACAACAATGGGCCTCAGGATCTCATCACGGTATCTCTGTGCATTCAAAATGCCATCAATAAAATGCACCTGTGTTCTTCGTCCATAACAGCCTTTGAAGAGGAGTGGACCAACATTCCACAGGCCACAATTGACAATCCATCTCAGGAAAAATGGGAGCAAAAACAAAAGTGTTGCGTTTATATTTTTGTTGAGTGTACATTGAAGCTCTCTGCTGACATGTCGATTAATATGCATGGTCCTAATTTAAATAAATTGATTGATTAAATAGATTAATTAATTACAAATCCTGTAATATTTTTTGTAATAGCCTGACTGCACTAAAAGCAACACATTACATATCAGTGTGGGGAAAAAAAGAAAAGAAAAAAAAATCAGTTGGATATCTGTACAAATCTTGACAGGACGATGTCTTATTAATGAAAGGACCCCACATGGAAAGGAACAACAGGTGCACTACAGTGGCAACAATAAGACAACCCCTAAAACAGGACTGGTTTTGCATGTGGAGGTCATTTCAAGTTTTTTCTGCTTGGTATTTTGTGGCTGCTTTTCCACTAGTGGTGCTTTCTAGAGTGATTATCACTGCTGGGCCATTCCTTAACCTTACACAAGCTGCACAGATTGTCCAACTTCTCCTGGACGGCACATCCGGACGAGCCATTGCAGGGAGATTTAATGTGTCTCCCAGCACAATCTCCAGAACGTGGAGGAGATTTGAGGAGATAGGCAGTTACTCTAGGAGAGCTGGACAGGGTTGTAGAAGGTTTTCAACCCATCAGCAGGACCCATCAGGCAGGCCACTGGTGTGAATGCCTCTGCCCAAACAATCAGAAACAGACTTCATGAGAGTGGCTTGAGGGTGCTATGTCACAGATGATTTCACAGATGAGAGCAGGTTCACCCTGAGCACCTGTGATCAAGAGTCTGGAGAAAGCTCTGCAGCCTGTATCATGGTTCAGCATGAACAGTTTGGTGGTGGGTCAGTGATGGTCTGGGGAGACATATCCATGGAGGGATGCACAGATAGAACACCTCTGGGACATTATACTTGGGTCGATCAGACGCCGCCAGGCTGCTCCTCAGACTCTACAGGAGCTCAGTGAAGCCCTTGTGGGATCTGGACATCCCGTCCCATTAGGAGGACACCATGACTTTGTCAAACATGGCTATAAGCACATGGGGGCCACACAAGACACTGAGAAGCATTTTGAGTTTGGCAAAATGAACTAGTCTGCCACATCATTTTTCACTTTGAGTTTTTTTTTTTTTTACTCTGAGATCTGATGTGTTTTCAGAGGATTCCTTTTGAGTTGTATAGCAGTGAATCTATAAAAATTACATAATAATAATAATAATAATAATAATTATTATTATTATTATTATTATTATTATTATTATTATTATTATTATTATTATTATTATTATTATTAGGGCGCGGCAGTAGCTCAGTTGGTAGAGCACTTGTCTCGTCATCCAGGGGTTGGCGTTTCGAATCCCGCTCTTGACGGTTGACCGCGTGTGATCCCAGCTCCCACAGATGAGCGCTACCTTTGTGTCCTTGGGCAAGACACTTAACCCCGCCTCGCCCCCAGTGTCTGTGGACACTGGTAGCCCCCATTACAGAAGATACATCAAGGCCTGTTGTGACGTGAGCCGTCCTCCTGTGGACCCACCACCTGCGGGAGGATTCATGGGGGTTGGTGCATTGTGTTCTGGGCAGCAGATCTGCTTGGACTGCTGCCCCCGCGACCCAGAAAATGGAAAAGCGGAAGAAAATGAATGAATGAATGAATGAATATTATTATTATTATTATTATTATTATTATTATTATTATTATTATTATTATTATTATTATTATTATTATTATTATTATGTAATTTTCTCAGTGGTTTCAAAATGAGAAGAGAAGCAAAAAAGTATACATGTATTTCAGTGACAATATTCTATATGTAGATCAATCTGAATACTGAATATAAACAGTACTATTAAGAAATACTGTGTATTTATTTATTTATTAATTTATTAAAGGGTGATGGCTTTTCTAAACAATTAAAGTAGCAGGTCAAGTGGATTAAATTAATTTAGGTCCTAAAATGCAATAAAAATATTGTCTTGACTCCAAAAATGTGGAGATCTCCTCTTCCTCTCCTCCAAAGGTCGCTTTGAACTCGCCAATAACTTCTGTCCCCCGGAGATTTCCTCTGAGGGATGACTGTGTCGGAATGCGACGGACAGCTGCTCTGACCAATCACAGACGAGCTTCCCTCAGCTCGGACCAATGGCTGCGCACTGGGGGCGTGTCTACCCGGCTCTCTTTGCGTTTTTGGAGTTTGCTAAATTACTGCAGCAAGCAAAGCCAGTGTGTTGTACTGTACGGTCTCCCGGAGCTGTGACCGGCCACTTCGCACGTGCACGCGCATATCGGAACGTGCGCGCACCCCATAATGTTTCTCTAGCCGCTCCTGTGTCATGGAATAGACTGGTTTGTGCACTTATGGGAGGGATTTTGTGCTTTTTGACTGCAATGGGGGAAAACACCGGCGCCTCTCCAACTTGACCGATCTCCAGACAATGGGTATAGCCGAGACGTGCTGCTGCGACTACGCTTACTCCAAGTACGAACCCCGGGGAGAGACGAGCGAGCAGGAGCTGACTACCGCGGGAAGCACGGAGGAAGGAGGACAGGGGCAAAGGCTCGTCTCTCTACCCACAGACCTCCCTCGTTGAGCCGGACACCCAGAACGGCGCACTGGCGGTCGGTCTGGAGCCAGAGATTGAATTGAGAATACCCAAGAGAGCGTGAACCGAGCCAGCACGCTATAAACCGACGTGGATTCTTGGATTTTTACGCACACCAAAGCATGAGTATTTCCAGTTTGTGACGGAATATATCATTTTGATTTTGTTTTCCCCAATTCGGACCACGTACAGTAGACTTGGAGCGCCGGTGTGATTACATTAATTGAGCTGTTTTCTGGTCATTTCGTCCCGACTCGAAAGCGCTGGAGTGGTTTTGGCGCTGTCCTTGGTCCTGATTCACCCTCCATCGCTGTCGGGGCATTGATTTCCGTTCGCTGTGGAGGTGCTACGCCACAGGACAAGAAGCGGTGGCCGGCGCCGAGGTCATGAGAACGGCTTCAGTTCACGAACAGCAGCGGGACATTGTCGAATCACCTTGGAGGTCGTAACCAAGCGCCCAAGTCCCCCCCTCTAGGAGTATCTTTGCCACCGAGCGTCTCCGTATCCGACTCTCTCCAGAACCGAGCCAAAATGAAGCTGTCCAAACTGCGCCGACTTAACGTGCTGGGGCTATACGTGTGGGAAACAGTGCTGTTTTTCAGGTAAGACCAAAGCGCGCATGAAACAGACTGAATTCACTGCAAAAAATAACATCTACCTGCGTAAAAATGACTAGAATTTACTATTTTTTTCGTATTTTGGTTACGAAACTCAAGATTATTTGTGTTTGTGTCCATTTCTGATTAGGATCTGTCAGCTTTAAAAAATACGCACAGCCAATTAAGTCAATTAATCTGGTCCCAATAAGAGAATTAAATCAAAGTCAATAGTTAGTCAATATGACGTAAATTATGATCTTTTTCAAATTATAATTATAATTTCAAGTCTTTTGCACTCTGGTAGATTGCCATTTTGCAGTCTTCACGGTGTGTGGATGCGGGCAAAGCGTAATTTGCATTTTTATTACTTTGGGGACTGAGCCATAGCTGCTCAGAAACGCACAGTGAATGCAAGTGCCGTTCGGTCACAGTTTTCGCTTGCAGTTTGTTGGCTCACGTTGTGCGTAAAGATGCCAGGGCGCAGCGGCGGTGAGTTGGCACGCGCTGGGCAAGGGAAAAAGGCGCACGGGAGCGTCGTGTCGCTCGGGGAGGGACGGAACGGGAATGAACCGCGACCCCTAGCGGCAGGACGGAGCGCGTGAGAGAGTCAACAGGCACACGCCATCACAGACAACACGCTCGAGGCTTAACGTGAGGGAGGGCGCGTGCTCATTCATGTGCAACCACTCAATAGAGTCAACAAGTGAAGTCATGTGACGTGAATGTGCTGTTCGCGAGATCCACATCATTACAAATGAATAAGACTGGCTTTGTTCTGAGTGTCCTGTGGGCCAGTCAAACGTTAAAGGGCCCATATGATGCTATTTTCTGATCTCTGTTCCAATGTTGTTTCCTCATCACAAACACACCTGGAGTTGTGTTTTGTTTCATTCACACATGTTTAACACACACACCTACAGATTTATGCTGAGCTCGTTTCTTAAATAGAAAACCATGTGGTAACACAAGAAGTGCTCCAGTATGTTTAGACACTATACATCTTCAGTCTTGTACAAAAAAATGTTTATGTGCAGATGAAATATCAATAATATCAATAACACACACACACACACACACACACACACACACACACATATGGATATTATATGTATTATAAATTACTGTATATGTATGAGAGTTGATACTTTTCAATACCTCAGTCAGTATATATTGTTAAAGGTCCCATGGCATGAAATTTTCACTTTCTGAGGTTTTTGAATGTTAATGTGAGCTCCCCTACCCTGTTTAGCCCCCCCCCCATGGCTAAAAGTTGCGAAATGTCTAAACTGAGCATTTGTGGTCCTTTTCTGCATTACAAAAAAACAGTGCTCAAACGGGCGAGTTCGGACAAGGCACCTTTTTGACGTCAGATCGGCAAATGCAGCTCCAGCCCCTCCCTCTGTCTCCGCTCAGCGTCCCTGTATATCCCGCCCAGAGAGTTTGGACTGTGAATGCGCTACGCAATGCGAAATGCGTTTTTTTATTTGCCTGGAGGCACGTCCGAGTGTTTCTAGGCTCGCAAGTCCCTTACCCGACCCTCTGGACCTCTGAAATACCAGTGGTTTAATTTTATTTTCTGTGTAAATATGCTTTTTTTCATTGCAAAGTCTCTCATCTGTCTTCGTGCGTAAAACACGGAAGAGAGGAGACAGCTGCGCTGAGCTGCCCCCTCATTTACAGTATTAGGGAACCATTAAGGAGCCATATAAAAGCATCAAGAAGTACCATGTCATGGGATCTTTAAAGGTGCATTGTGTAACTGTTTTGGTGGAGACTCTGTCACCTGTTTGTTTCTATGGATATGTCATTGCTCTGCCAAGAATATTCCACAATATGACATTAAACAGTGGTTTTATAGCTCAAAAGGAAAAACAGACATTCTGACTGTCAGCGGGGAAGGTTTAATACCAGTGTGAAACATTCCAGACAAAGCAATAACATTTCTATGGAGAAAAGCATCTGACAGGCCCTCCACCAGAAAAGTTATACAGTGCACCATTAAGTCAATATTTGGTATTGATCCTCTCATCTCATGAGATGTAACTCACCAACATGTGACCCTTATTTGTCCAATTCAAATATGAACAAATGGGAAAAAAAATCTCACAAGATAATTTTTCTCATGTCTGCACAATCGTGTGGCAATTTTGTCTCACGAGATGCATGCCAGAGGGACTATCTCTCCCAGATGGCCTGGGAATGCCCTGGGGTCCCCCTGGAGGAGATGGAGGAAGTGTCCGGAGTGAAGGAAGTCTGGGAGTCCCTGCTTAGACTGTTGCCCCCGCGACCCGATCCCGGATAAGAAGAAGAAAATGGATGGATGGATGCACAAGATCTTGTACCATCCCTACAAAGTACAATTATATAAAAGTTGCTTAAACATGGAACTTATTCACAACATTTTAAACTGTCAGCACCTTTAATAATTATTGTGATATTAACATTAATTGTAATTATCTTGGCCATGATCATCTTGACAACAAATTCCTATTTGGTCCCATTCCTATATCCCACCTGGAGCAGATCTGGAGAAGCCTCCTGGATGAGCTGCAAAACAACTTTGTGGCCATACCAGTTTGTCAAAGCCTGATCCCGTCAGATCTCAGGCCTGGTTAGTACTTGGATGGGAGACGGCCACAGGGGGGCGCCAGTCACAAAAACTGTCCTTGTGCCCTTAGGCAAGGCACTTCACCCACATTGTCGAGTATGAAACTGTGTGTGCGTGAGAGTTGGTGGTGGGCGAAGGGGCTGATGGCACAGATTGACAGTCTCACTTCAGCCAGTTTGCCTTAGGGCAGGTGTGGCTACAATAGTATCTTACCACCACCGTAGGTATGGAGTGAAGGAATAATGCTCTGTAAAGCGTCTTTGACTGTCCAAAAAAGCACTATATAAAACTGATGCATTATGATTATCATCTTCAAAAAACTTTAAAACCTTTATCCAGATGAGAACAGAACAGAATTTTCTTTTGCTTTGTGCATTGTCCTGTGAAATAAATATACGGAATTCAAACATTTGTACATCTAAGTGAATAATGTTTCAAAATAAAATAAATGAAATGAACTCAAATGCACAATTAATTCAACATAAAAGATGTAATATATATAATTAATACAAAAAAAGGCATGCATTACAATAAGGTGAATAAAAAAATCGACTTTGAATATACATCAATCTTATAATGCTGTATACCTGAAGTTGTGCTTTGTTTCATTCACACATGTTTGAGTAATCTTTTATTATGAATCTGTTTACATCTCTAAAACTCAAAATGCTCTATTCCACCTTGTGATGTCATGAAGGGAACAGCTCCTTTTACCTTTAGTTCAGTAGACGTTGGAAATTCCTGAAATTCTCCAAATGATTCTAGTGAAGGTGTGTGGAGTTTAAAAACACAGTGGAACACTTCCTGTATCACCACATGACATCACAAGGTGGATGTCACATGGTGTTTCCCGTTTAAGGGAAGAACTCAGCCTAAATATGTAGGATTGTGTGTTGAACATTTGAGACTGAAACAAAACACGACTCCAGGTGTGTTTGTGATGAGATAAGATTAGAACAGAGATCAGAAAGTAGGCTCATATGGGCCCTTTAATTAACTACTGCAGACCCCAGACAGGGCGCGAGCAGAGGGCGAGGTCTGTGTTTGTAGTTTATTGGCTCAAGGCCCTGGCACTACCCATAATGCATCAGGTACAAGGTGAAAGCTTTTAATAAAGAGTGAGAGAGTGTTGATCGGCCTTCACTGCTTGGGCCTCACAGTGATCGTAAATAATAAAGTCCTTCTGGAAACAGGAAGCCAATTTAAATACTTTTAGCACTTTAAGACAAACTTTTAACAAGGCTGTGGAGGGAAAGTCAGCCATTTTATAATCAAAATAAAAATGTAGACTTAATAAGGTAATGATATGGAGGTAGCTTTTTTGAGGGGAGATTTTTGCTGGTGTTGAAGATCTCTATATGATATTGGTGATTTCAGACTTGTCCTTAATGTTGTGATTAAAGATTTATGGCAGCCATCTCATACCATGCAACATGAAAAAAAAGAACTAGTTTGCAGTGGTGCAAAGTTATCCCTCACTTACCTTCTGCATTCAGAACATCCTAATGATTCACC
Organism: Paratrypauchen microcephalus; assembly: GCA_036785185.1. Classification (NCBI taxonomy): domain Eukaryota; kingdom Metazoa; phylum Chordata; class Actinopteri; order Gobiiformes; family Gobiidae; genus Paratrypauchen; species Paratrypauchen microcephalus. The sequence continues at coordinate 4,852,185 of JAVJIX010000065.1, read as the reverse complement.
ACGATGAGTTTATAAGAGCTTTTCATAACTTTCAGAGACCACACAACTTGTATGCTAATGCGCAATTCCTAATTCTCAGACAGTAGTTACAGAGAACTTGCAGCAGACCTCAAAAGCTGCTTATAATAACCATATCTGTACTACAGATACATGGGAAATATCTGGTACAGGCTGTTTCACCAGTGAATCTATAATTAAGATTAAGGAAGACATAGAATTTAAACAGAGGGATCAGAATGTTAATCCAGGTCAATTATAGCTCAATTATAAACCATTTTAACAATTTTGAGCAATTAGAATGTTTTGTATCATGTATCAGATCTAAACCAGAACTAAACCAGGTCTAAACAAGGTTTAAACCAGGTCTAAACCAGGTCTAAACAAGGTTTAAACCAGGTCTACACCAGGTCTAAACGAGGTTTAAACCAGGTCTAAACCAGGTCTAAGATAGGTCTAAACCAGGTTTAACCCAGGTATAACCCAGGTCTAAACCAGGACTAAACCAGGACTAAACCAGGACTAAACCAGGACTAAACCAGGACTAAACAGGTCTAAGCTAGGTCTAAACCAGGTTTAACCCAGGACTAAACCAGGTCTAAACCAGGTCTAAACCAAGTCTAAACCAGGTCTAAACCAGGACTAAACCAGGACTAAACCATGCATAAACCAGGTCTAAACCAGGACTAAACCAGGTCTAAACCATTTCTAACCCAGGACTAAACCAGGACTAAACCAGTTCTAAACCAAAACTAAACCAGGACTAAACCAGGTCTAAACCAAGTCAAACCCAGGTCTAAACCAGGTCTAAACCAGCTTTGACCCAGGTCTAAACAAAGTCTAAACCAACTCTAAACCAAGTCTAAACCATGTCTAAACCAGGTCTAAATGAGGTTTAAGCCAGGTCTAAACTAGGTATAAACCAGATCTAAACCAGGTCTAAACCAGGTCTAAGCTAGGTCTAAACCAGGTTTAACCCAGGTATAACCCAGGTCTAAACCAGGTCTAAACCAGGCCTAAACCAGGTCTAAACCAGGTCTAAACCAGGACTAAACCAGGACTAAACCAGGACTAAACCAGGTTTAAACCAGGTCTAAACCAAGTCTAAACCTGATCTAAATCGGGTCTATACCAAGTCTAAACCAGGTCTAAACCAGGACTAAACCAGATCTAAACCATGCATAAACCAGATCTAAACCCAAGACTAAACCAGGACTGAACCAGTTCTAAACCAAAACTAAACCAGGTCTAAACCAGGTCTAAATCAGGTCTAAATCAGGTCTAAACCAGGTTTGACCCAGGTCTAAACCAAGTCTAAACCATGTCTAAACCAGGACTAAACCAGGTCTAAATCAGGTCTAAACCAGGTCTAAACCAGGTCTACACCAAGTCTCAACTAGGTCTGAATGAGGTCTAAACCAGGACTAAACCAGATCTAAACCAGGTCTAAACCAGGTCTAAACCAGGTCTAAACAAGATCTAAACCAGGTCTAAACCAGAGCTAAACCATGTCTAACCCAGGTCTAAACCAGGACTAAACCAGATCTAAACCAGGTCTAAACCAGGTCTAAACCAGGTCTAAACAAGATCTAAACCAGGTATAAACCAGAGCTAAACCATGTCTAAACCAGGTCTAAACCAGGAGTAAACCACAACAATCTGTGACCATCTAAATAAGGACTGCACTTCCAGAGAAACTGAAAATGTGAAAAAGTATTATGAATGGTTGACATTTTCACAATGCTGCAGTTATTGATGTAAAATAATGCCCTCTGTAAACAATAAAAGGTGTGCTAACCCTGTAGTTTGGACCTCTACAAACTGTTCTGATGTCTCTGTCTGTCAGATGTCCTTCCGATGTGTCAGATGCCCTCCTGTGTCTCCATGGGATCTTATTCAGTGTAAAAGCTGTTAACCCTAGAAAATTATTAGAGCTGGATGATATGGAAAAAAAAAGAATCAATTCCCCCCATATTGATCGATCTCGATTTTCGATTCAGTCTTCTTCCATTTTAATAAGATGCATACACAGGTGGACTTCAGGCTTAAAGGGAAGGGTGTCAGGGTCACTACAGTTTTTATTTAGTCTTGACAGGACCAATAATTGGAATGAGGAACAATACATTAAACCTAAAACGATGCATGTTACCATTAGAGATGAGGGCACACACACACAGAAGCAGACGCACACACAGAGACAGACGCACACACAAAGACAGACGCACACACATAGGCAGACGCACACATAGAGACACACACACACAGAGACAGACGCACACACAAAGACAGACGCACACACAAAGACAGACGCACACATAGAGACACACACACACAGAGACAGACGCACACACAGAGACAGACACACACACAAAGACAGACGCACACACAAAGACAGACGCACACATAGAGACAGACGCACACATAGAGACACACACACACAGAGGCAGATGCACACACAGAGACAGACGCACACACAGAGACAGACGCACACACAGAGACAGGCGCACACACACACACGCAGAGGCAGACGCACACATAGAGACAGACGCACACACAGAGACAGACGCACACACAGAGACAGACGCACACACAGAGACAGGCGCACACACACACACGCAGAGGCAGACGCACACACAGGGACAGACACACCCACAGAGGTAGACACACCCACAGAGGCAGACGCACACACAGAGGCAGACACACACAGAGACAGACGCACCCACAGAGGTAGATGTATACACACAGAGACAAACACACACTCAAAGAGGCAGACGCATACACAGAGACAGACGCATGCACCCAGAGGCAGACGCACACACAGAGGCAGACACACACAGAGACAGACGCACCCACAGAGGTAGATGTATACACACAGAGACAAACACACACTCAAAGAGACAAACACACACTCAAAGAGGCAGACGCATACACAGAGACAGACGCATGCACACAGAGGCAGATGCACACACAGAGGCAGACGCACACACAGAGGCAGACGCACATACAGGGACAGACGCAGAGTTAGACGCACCCACAGAGGCAGATGCACACATAGAGACAGACACACACACAGAGGCAGACACACACACACACACACACACACAAACAGACACGCACCCACAGGGACAGACACACACACAGAGGCAGACACACACACACAGAGGCAGACGTATACACACAGAGGCAGATGCACACACAGATGCAGACACACAAACATAGACAGATTTAAGTCAAAACTTGTGCACACATGAGGAGACATAAAGAGACACACTGTGGCTACGGTGCTTTTCCCTAAACAAGACGTAAGTCCTCATGAGAACCACACGCTTTTACTGACACATGTTTGTGTGGACCCGTCGATTAAAATGTGCATGCCTTATCATCAACATCGACCTAAGTAGAAATCGCTGATAAAAGGAGAAGTTCAATTTGTCAACTGGACAAAGTTTGTTTGGTTGAAAACGTTTCGCCGCTCATCCGAGAGGCTTCGTCAGCTAAGTAGAAATCGTGATCTAGCACAGCCCTAATGCCGACATAGATATGCAGTTAATCACATTTTCTTCTTTGGCCCTGAGAGAGACCTGATCCTTTTTGTTTCTATGGAAATATTGTTCCTTTGGCTACAATATAGTTTGGAGTTACCGATCACCATAGAAAATGTTTGGTTTTAGCTATGGTGATGCACTACCTGTAGAAAATTCCATACTGGATCTTTAAATGGTACTGGTTAAAAGCACATCTTGTTAACATTCTTCAAATTTATAATGAAAGTCATACCAGTTCTAACCAAACTACATCAGATATTGTACTTGGACCACAGTTTGAGAATAGGGATGCATCGATACGATACGATACGATACGATACTAGTATAGGATATTGGTGCCGATATTGATAATTTTACTGGCTTCCAAGATATCAGTTCAGCCGATGTCTGGATTTGGACAGAGTGGCAGAGGGACAGCTGATGGCGATCAGCACTGGCCACCCCTTCTGCCGACTCCCCACTCCTCTTCACACCTCCCTGGAACAGTAGCCATGAAGACCATGGAGAGAGTGATCCTCAGTCACCTCCGCTCTGTGGTGAGCCCCACCTTGGACCCGCTGCAGTTTGCCTACAAGCCAAATGTAGGAGTAGAGGAGGCCGTCATCTACTTGCTGCAGTGGGCGCTCACCCACCTAGAGACCGCCGGGAGTGCTGTGAGAGTCATGTTCTTTGACTTCTCCAGTGCCTTCAATACCATCAGGCCGGCGCTGCTGCGGGGGAAGCTGGAGGACACGGGAGTTGATGGACATCTCTCTGCCTGGACCATCGACTACCTCACTGACCGTCCACAGTACGTGCGGCTGCGCGGCTGTGAGTCAGAGGTGGTAGTCTGCAGCACTGGGGCCCCCCAGGGAACTGTCCTCACCCTTCCTCTTCACCATCTACACCTCGGACTTCACCTACAACACAGACAGCTGCCATCTCCAGAAGTTCTCTGACGACTCGGCCATTGTGGGCTGTGTGTCAGAGGGGAATGAGCTGGAGTACCGCTCGGTCATCAGAGACTTTGTGGACTGATGTGGGCGCAACCACCTGAGCCTTAACACCAGTAAGACAAAGGAGCTGGTGATCGACTTCAGGAGGAGACCACTACCTCACTCACCAGTGAACATCCAGGGGCAGGACATAGAGACTGTGGACAGTTTGAAGTACCTGGGTGTTCACCTCAACAATAAATTGGACTGGTCCCACAACACCGACGCCCTGTACAAGAAGGGCCAAAGTCGCCTCCACCTCCTGAGGAGACTGAGGTCCTTTGGAGTGTGCAGGCCTCTGCTCAAGACTTTTTTATGAGTCTGTGGTGGCCTCTGCTCTCCTTTACGCTGTCGTCTGCTGGGCCCTGAGCAGCACAGAACGGGACAGAAAAAGACTTAATAAGCTGGTCAGGAGGGCCAGCTCTGTCCTGGGCTGTCCTCTGGACTCTGTAGGTGGCTGAGAGGAGGGTGCTGGCCAAATTCACGTCCATCATGGACGACACCTCTTACCCTCTGCACCGGACTGTAGAGGAGCTGAGCAGCTCCTTCAGCAGCCGACTGAGACACCCCCTGTGCAAGAAGGAGCGCTACCGCAGACCCTTCATCCCCACAGCCATCAGACTGTATAACTCCACTGTAGAGTCCAAATGTGTAATATCTTTTTTCCATACTCTCCTAGTTACTGTTTTATTATTATTACTTATTTTATTATTACTTATTTTATTCCATTCTTGCCTGCATGCACTTTTCTTTCCTGTTCAAATTGTCCCTGCCTGGAGCTACTGTGGCAAGTAAATTTCTCCTGTGTGAAATCAATACAGTCTTATCTTATGTTATCTTATCTTATCTTATATCCCGATATATTGGTCTATAAACTGGTATAATAAGATGATTTACTCACCAAAGTCATCTTTATCCTCTATATCTTTTTTTTACAAAGCTGTTCTGTAGTTACAAAACACATTTGAATCATTTTGGTTTATGCTATTTGTGTTTAAAGGAGAAATGTTATCTTCTGTCCCTACACTAGTACACTTGATAACGCTTAGTGACTTATATTGGTATTATTGGTATTCTTGAGGACCACTGTTCAAGCATATTGCTGTTTCAGATGACATCACAACATTCTATGGAGAATTCAATACAGTGATCTTGGGTCTTTTCACTAATAGAAATGTTCAGGTTCAGCATTTGTGAATTTACCTTTTGGATATTTTCATGGTAAAGTAATTCTGTCTCTTGGCCCCATCTGGGAGTATGCCATCATCGCTTCAGGTCAGATGTTCAGGTCAGTGCTGTAAATCTGTGTATCTTGACCCCAGTTTCACTTCCTGTTTGTTCATTTTAGGCTTGAAACTTAAAGGAATATTACTGTTTTTACAATCTGAACCATCATTTACTCACCCATTGTACTTTAGTGTCATTTGGAGCATTTCCAGAGATTTTGTAGTTTAGCGATATCTGTAACGTGAGTGCTCAGGGCAAGCAATTGCAGTCACCAAATAACACAAACTTTAGCACTTTTCAGATGACAAAATCTCAATGTTAGTATGCACTTTTGCTGGAGTCAAAAGTGGCCTGTAATCCGATATCCACCCATGTTTTCGTGTTTGGGTCCATTCTCAAAGCAACTAGCCACAGCTTCACTCCGGATTGTGATGAGGAAGCCTGTGAAAACTCAACTTCGTCCAAGCTGTCATTTGGTTTTCACAACCGGAATAAATGCATGTTCGCACCATTTCGGGTTTTCTCAAGCGGAGATGTTTATGACTGTAAGCGAGAGCTGAGAGCGTTGTGTTATCTGCAAATCAGCTGTCCTCGTCATCCAATGAAAACATGGATATCGTATTACAGGCCACATTTGACTCCAGCAAAAGTGGAGACTAACATTGAGCTTTTGTCATCTGAAAAGTGATAAAGTTTGTGTTATTTGGTGACTGCAATCGTCTGCCCCGAGCACTCACGTTACGGATATCGCTAAACTACGAAATCTCCGGAAATGCTCCAAAAGACACCAAAGTACAATGGGTGAGTAAATGACGAAATAAGGTTCAGATTGTAAAAACGTTAATATTCCTTTAAAACAATTGTTTTTGATGGCATAGAGTTAAAGGTTTTCCCAATCCACAAAAAAAACTCATCAATATTCACCGCTCTGAAGCCACAGAAGCCAATACTGTGAATATATTTATGGTACCTTCAATACTCCATAAACAGACCCATGCTGCTGCTAAAGATTTAGGTGTCTAAGCTAATGGCATATTGTCTTTGGGGGAAGTGGCTGAGTTTGTAGAGCGTCCGCCCACTCACCAGAGGGTTGGTGGTTTGAATTGATTCTTGCGACCGTGATTTTATATTGTTATTGGGAAATTTATATGGAATCGTTGCACGGAGAAAATGTTAACTTTAAAAATGCGTGGTTACCTTTTCCATGTAATTGTATTAAAATAAAGTTATGTTTACATTTCAAAGGTGCTATATTCCACACAACTGGAGATGTAGACAGATGTAGACATGTTTGAGTTACTCAAACATGTGTGAATGAAACAAAAGAGGTCTGTTTTTGAGGAGGGAACAACATTTTAACATGGCTTAAAGCTCACAAGAGACCGTTTTGCGGAATATAGGATTTTTATCTTAAAGGAAAAGTAACTTTTTTTACAACCTGAGACTTATTTCGGTAATAAAACAAGTTGTTTTACTCACCCATAGCACTTTGGTGTCATATGGAGCACTTCCGGATATGTTTTAGATTTGCGATCTCCATAATGTGATTTCTCGGGGCACATGTTTGCGGTCTCCAAATAACACAAACTTTAGCACTTTTCAAATCATAGAAGCTCGATGTCTTAGTCTACGATTTCGTTTGGTCAAAAGTGGCCTGTAATCCGAGATTTAGCCATAGTTTTGAGTAGATGAGGAGGCCAGTGCGCATGTGCGGAGTGTGCTGTCAGCTCCCGGGACCCAAACATGAAACGCAAAGCTGTAAACTATGGATAAATCTCAGATTACAGGCCACTTTTGATTCAAACGAAATCGTAGACTAAGACATCGAGCTTCTATGATTTGAAAAGTGCTAAAGTTTGTGTTATTTGGAGCCCGCACGGGGCATATTACATGCTCGGGGAATATATTATATGCCCCGAGCTATGGCTAGAAGTCGCGCTAGGCTAACGCAAATCTAAAACATCTCTGGAAGTGCTCCATATGACACCACAGTGCTATGGGTGAGTAAAACAACTTGTTTTATTACCGAAATAAGGCTCAAATTGTAAAAAAAAACAACAAAAAAAAACGTTACTTTTCCTTTAACTTCATTATACAGGAAAGACTAAACCTGCAGCATCGGTACCAGCAGTTGTATGCTTTTTGAGAATCACAGTGTTTCCATAACAGGGTCCCTTTTCCCCAGGCCCCTCACAAACCTCATCACAGAGAGTAGTCATCACACATGTCTTTGGCTGGAGCTGGTTCCATTAGACTAATGATTCTGCACATTCTCCTACACCTGAGACTGGGACTGTATGCATAAACAAGTCCTGGTTTACACCTGGTTCACTCCTAGTTTAGTCCTGGTTTAGACCTGGTTACTCCTGCAGTCCTGGTTCAGCCCTGGTTCAGTCCTGGTTCAGTCCTGGTACAGTCCTAGTTTAGTCCTGGTTCAGTTTGGTCTTGGTTTAGTGTTTTATTGGAGCTGATTCCATTAGACTAACGACACTGCACATTATTTAACATCTGAGACCGAGCAATATGAAATAGTGCTGTCAGGCCATTAAAAAAAATAATTTAATTAGTTACAGGATTTGTAATTAATTAATCTAATTAATTGCATTTTAATAAAATTTTTAGGTGGTTTATTGTGCTTTCCCACAGTGCAAAAAAGGTGTCAAACATGTCAAACATGTGATTTAGAGTGGTACAGTGAAAAGACTGCAGACTTCCCCTTCAAGTCTTTTAAGTTTTTCAGTCTTTGGCTGCTCTCTTTCTCTCCGTGCACACAAGACAAGACTGCTGGCAGACCTGCAGAGTTACCTATATACCCCCATTCCCCCTCCCACATACATAACATTCATTCAAAAGCTCATTTACACCATTCCACTATTAATGATCAAAGGAGAAGTTCAATTTGTCAACTGGACAAAGTTTGTTTGGTTGAAAACGTTTCGCCGCTCATCCGAGAGGCTTCGTCAGCTCTGGTTATTGTACTGGTTAGACCCTGCTTATATCTAGCTGCCGGGAGGTGCGTCCTACAATGACAAAGCTCTGAAAACGATCCCCCCTAATCTGTCTCTTTGTTTTTCAAATTACTCTGACGGCTAGTTACGACCCCCTATTCAACGTCTAACGACCCTCTCCACCCCTCTGCCCTGGCTCTGTTTGACTGGTCTAAGAATCGCATTATAAATGGGAGACAAGTTATGTCTAACTCCCCCATTTCTGTTTAATGACGGATTCTCTTTTTTGACAAAAATAGCCTCTTTAACCCCCCTCTCGTTTTCAGAGCTCGTTTTCAGAGCTTTGTCATTGTAGGACGCGCCTCCCGGCAGCTAGATATAAGCAGGGTCTAACCAGTACAATAACCAGAGCTGACGAAGCCTCTCGGATGAGCGGCAAAACGTTTTCAACCAAACAAACTTTGTCCAGTTGACAAATTGAACTTCTCCTTTGATCATGGATTCTACCTGGACGACTGAGGGACTTTTCACATTCCACTATTAAATGGCAAATATTTCTGGTGAACATGTGCAGTAGCTTTCATGCAACGTCAATAAATAACATACACAGCTTAAAATATAGCCTACAGAGAATACAAATAATTGCCCATGCAAATTACTCATGGCTCACATGACCCCCAGAACCCGCGGGTTTGCCAGATCGCACAAGATTGCACCGCGGGAGGAGGGGCAAGGCAGCCGCGCGCGGGTGAGCGAACGATCATGTTTAGCGATTTGGATGGGCAAAACTAAACTAAACTAAACTTCTAAGTGTGCAGCCTTAATCACGGCAGAACACGCTGGAGAGGTTATGGGGAATTGAAAAGGGCTCGGTGTGCGGAGCGCAGCAGATAAGGAAACGAGCGCGCACGTCTTCACATGCTTTCCCCGGTGACAACGGGCTTTGGAACAGACCTGCTCCGTCACATTTTTACCAATAAACTTGCCGTTCAAAGGCCCCGCACGCCAAATTTAAAATGCGCGCGCACTGAATTGCCGCTCATAATTAATTGCGTTAATTTTTATAACACGTTAATTTGGGGTGTAATTAATTAATCTAATTAACGGGTTAAACTGACAGCCCTAATATGAACATCAAGTCCTGGTTTAGACTTGGTTTAATTTGGAAAAAGAAAGTATTGTGATTTAATGGCAAAAGGAGAAATTCAATTTGTCAACTGGACAATATATCATATATCTGCCTGAAGGGAGGAGCTAACTACAATGAAATTACTCTGAGACTACCCCATCTATTTGCTTACAGTTTCTGTTCGTTTGGTGGGCCTTTTAGATATGCAATGGGAGTGGAGTGTGGGGTCCACTCCATTGATTTATTGTTGAAAATCATATTGTATTGTTTAAAGAGTGTTTTTTTAGTATCAAAATGGACTTGAAATGCTTGTGTTGTGACAACACTAGTAGCTCCATTGTCTGTGTTTGGACTGGAGTCTCGAGATGACTCGTCCAATAACTGGGTAGAATTGTGGTTCGTGGCAGAGGTGAGTGGCTGAACGGGCTCCTTTGGTCTATAGTCTCTGTTCTGTGGTGTTTGCATGGACTCACAGTGGAGTTAATGAAGCCATGTTTTATATTGCCACCTCAGCTCTGCAGACCCAGGCTCAGCAGTCTCTACTCTAATTGATGTATCTCTCTTCTCTCTTTTTCTCTCTTTCTTCCTCCCTCTGCCTCTCCTGTTTGTCTCTGTCTCTCTTTCCCATCACCTCTCCCCATCCCATTCTCATTCTGTTTGCCTCTCTCGCTTCCTCTCTCGCTCTCCTCTCTCTGTCTCTCTCCATCTTTCTCCCTCGCACTCTCACCTTGTCTCTCTGTTCTCTCTCTCTCGCTCTCCTCATTTCTCTGTCCTCCTCCAGTCCTATCACCCAACATTGATCACTGTCAGTGTGAGGCTAGACCTGCTAATACAGGGCTGTGGAGATTTGAGCCCGAGAGAGAAATAGATTGAGAGCTGCGATGTAAATGGGAACAATCGGTGAAACGCAAAGGATACAGATTATGTTTTGGTGATGTTCTTTGAATACTACAAAATATTCTGTCTTTATTGCATCTTTTTCTGCCCACCCTGTAGTTTAGATCAACCTTCCTACTTGGAGCAGTAGGACAACAGCTCCATCTGCAGTCCCACTTCTTCATAACTGTGACACAGCCGGTATGCCCCCTCGTCCAGTTTCACAGTCTGGTGGGCCTGTTTCCAGATCTCAATGGCCTCCCTGATCCAACAAAGAAACTTGTTGCTCTCTCTGCCTGTGACCTATGGCTTCAGTGTCCCAGTCCATAAGATGGTCTTCCCTCTTGCAGTAGTCTGATATTGCAGATTTAAAGGTACAGTGTGTAGGATTCGTGGCGCATAGGTGGATGGTGGCTATTGCGCTTCCTGTTCTAGCTACGGCAGACCTCGAGGGTCACCCGGGCGCGCCGTAACGCGGACAGCTCGCGTACCCGCGCACGAACGCGTGAACGCACCCGGCACTACTGTATAAATAAAACGTGGTCCCGTTCACTGTTTTTTTTTTTTCTTTTCACATGAGAGCACACATTCCCGATCGTGTACCATGACAATCTACACATCAAATGAAACCTTACAGTCTCCTCTTTTTGAATATGCAATTCATTTCCTGGCACAACAATCACTTCCCGAGCACATGGGGCTTTTATACAGAAAAGCACAAAACGAGGTTTGTTACTTTGCTTACCTTTGAAGGCTCTGGACAGGTCAAACTCAGTATTTCACCATAAGCTTGGTCTCAATGTGTCCGTAAGGATCCAGCGAATAAAATCCAGTAAAACAATTTAGTCCAAAACACGTGTTAGATCCATTACGACGTGTGATCCAGCAACATGCTTGTCGTTGTTTATCCAAACGCGCACTATCTCGTTGTGTGAAAACCACGAGCCCTTGCCGAAGGCGAAGGCGGAGCCCAAATGTCCTTCTCCGGCTCTCTAATCAAAATGGCTGCCTCTATATGGGGAAGATCCCCCTTTTATGCAGGTATATCTAAGTCCAACAGAATACTTTGATTTCATGATGGAAGTGAAAATGCTTGGAAAACACTGTATTTTTGAATGGGTATCTTCAATTTCTGTAATTAACGGGTAAAAATCTTACACACTGTCCCTTTAAGCTGTTCTTGGGGGACTTGGTTCTTAGTGGCTCGGCACATGTTTTAGTTGTTTTTGCTGCTTGTACCAGAAGAGCTAATGAGCCTAACCAGAACACATAGAACTTTAATAACTTGTAACTTGTTTAATAACTTTAATAAAATGTAGATAATTGGGAAGTATTAAGACATAAATATTTGAGCAAAATTGTGTGCATATAATAGATATAGCATAATATATGTTTAGACAATTCATAGGCATGGCCATATTATGGCTGGATCATTTCAACCCTGAAATTGCCAATACTGAACTAAAGTTAAAAAGATAGCTGCTAACTTGAAAGCAGAGGGTACTTTTGATGAGTTAGCAACATTCTAACATGGTTTAAAGCTCACAAGGGTCAGTTTTGTGTAATATGGGACCTTGTCTCCGTACAGATGTTATAATGTTATTGCTATGCTTGGCAAGTTCCACAGCATTGTATTTGACTTTTCTATCTTGCATTCATCTAATTATAAGCACTTTTATTGTGAATATAGGCCTAATAGTGGCACTTATTTGAAGTTATCTCCAAAGAAACATAAATCAGCATTTAAGATATCTCCATCACCTATAAAGTCAGAATAATTCACTGTGTGGGACTTTTATTGCATGTGTTTGTCTCCTATACCTGTTATTCATCAGACAGATCAGATACGCAGCAGAAACAGCCTCAGACTCATGATTAAAAGATGGTGGAAACCTCGGCTCTTGAAAGCGGTGGTGCACATGTCCCGATGCATTCTGGGTAAATTAGTGTTTATGGCAGCACTCAAAAGAATCGCTTGACCAGAGAAAAGAAAACTCTCAAGCATATTCATCATTAAATCCCTGTGGTAACCTTTATGCAAATTTATGATAATGTAAGGTAGGAACAAACACGGACACAGTGCATTACAATCAATATGGCTCACCTATGCCCCTGTTCGGAAAAAACAGGAGAGGTTTCAGGGTTTAATTTCCTGCTTTGTGACTTTACACCAGCAACGTGTGGTCAGGGGAGGCAGGTGAGGGAGTGCCTCACGAGTCATTTTGGGGATAAAAAAATCAACTCAGTGTCAATAAAAAAATACTTACTTTATATATATATATATATATATATATATATATATATATATATATATATATATATATATATATATATATATATATATATATATATGTGCTCCTCACCTTCCACGGTGGTTGGTCTCTCACTCTCATCCAGCTCTACCAGAGGCCTGGGAGCGAGGGAGAGTGCTGGGAGAGTTCTGCGCAGTATCTTTGCTGTTCCTAGTACTGCACTTTTCTGGACTGAGATGTCTGATGTTTTTCCTGGGATCTGTTGTAGCCATTCCTCGAGTTTGGGGGTTACAGCCCCGAGTGCTCCGATCACCACGGGAACCACTGATGCCTTCACCTTCCAGGCCTTCTCCAGCTCTTTCTTGAGCCCCTGGTATTTCTCTAGTTTCTCGTGTTCCTTTTTCCTGATGTTACCATCGCTTGGTTTTGCAATGTCCACCACCACGGCTCTGTTCTGCTGCTTATCCACCACCACTATGTCTGGTTGGTTCGCCATCACCATTCTGTCAGTCTGTATCTGGAAGTCCCACAGGATCTTGGCTCAGTCATTCTCCACAACCTTCAGAGGTGTTTCCCACCTTGACCTTGGGGTCTCCAGCCCGTACTCTGCACAGATGTTTCTGTACACTATGCCCGCCACTTGGTTGTGTCGCTCCATGTATGCTTTCCCTGCCAGCATCTTACACCCTGCAGTTATGTGCTGGACTGTCTCAGGAGCCTCTTTGCACAGCCTACACCTTGGGTCTTGTCTGGTGTGGTAGATCTGGGCCTCTATTGCTCGGATGCTCAAGGCCTGATCCTGTGCAGCCAGGATGAGGGCCTCTGTGCTGTCCTTCAGACCAGCCCTCTCCAGCCATTGGATTTCTTGATATCAGCCACTTCATTTATGTTTCGGTGGTACGCCCCATGTAGGGGCTTGTCCTGCCATGATGGTCCCTCCAGCACCTCTTCCTCTGCACTTCACTGTCTGAGGCATTCCTTGAGCACATCATCTGTTGGGGCCTTGTCCTTGATGTACTTATGGATTTTGGATGTTTCATCCTGGACAGTGGTTTCCACACTCACTAGTCCTCGGCCTCCTTCCTTCCAGCTCGTGTACAGTCTCAGGGTGCTGGATTTAGGATGGAACCCTCCATGCATGGTCAGGAGCTTTCGTGTCTTAACGTCTGTGGTCTGTATCTCCTCCTTTGGCCAGCTTATGATTCCTGCTGAGTATCTGATCACTGGCAGGGCATAGCTGTTTATTGCCTGGGCCTTGTTCTTGCCATTGAGCTGACTTCTTAGGACTTGCCTTACTCGTTGCATGTATTTGGCCGTAGCCGCTTTCCTTGTTGCCTCTTCAAGGTTGCCATTTGCTTGTGGAATACCAAGGTACTTGTAACTGTCCTCAATGTCTGTTATTGTTCCCTCTGGGAATGAGACCCCCTCCGTGTGGACTACCTTCCCTCTCTTGGTCACCATCCTACTACATTTCTCAAGCCTGAATGACATTCCAATGTCTGTGCTGTAGATCCTGGTGGTGTGGATCAGTGAGTCGATGTCTCGCTCACTCTTAGCGTAAGTTAACAGCAGTCACCTGTGTAGATAAGTGGCTGACCAAGTCAAGTCTCTTAACACTAAAAAAACTGTCTGCTATTTTCCAAACGTCCATCAAAGTCTTGTTTAAATGTGGTGCTGAAAGGAGAGGGGCTCCGGTTTGTAAATGAATTCAAGTATCTTGGACTCTACATTAACTTTTAAAAAACATAATTAATATTCATAACTTCATAAGAAAATGAAGCTAAAATGTTTCTCCACAGCATCATTTTTCCCACATTGAGTACTGCATTAGTAACTGGTCAGCGACAAGCATGACAACCTTAAAAGCAATAGAATCACATTTTAAACAAGCTTTAAAAATATTTGACAGAAAATCTTTATCTTTTCATCATTGTGTCATACTTCAGAAATATAATGTCTTAAGTTTTGAAAATGTTAGAACTTTGAAACTTGCTTGCTCGGTATATGTGTCCGAACACATGAAAAACCGCTTCAACTCGGCATTTGCGAAACTGAGAAAATGACGTTTTTAGTTTTGTTTTGTTTTTTCAAAATTTGTGATTTTCATTTTTTTTGCAGAATGTGCTAGTTGAGATCAGGAAGAAGCCACACCATGTTTCAGATAACATCATTTGTTGTATTAAAAGCATACATTTTGTATTTTAAATTGGCTTGTTATTCGGAAAGAAAAGGGGACATGTATAAATCACCATAATAACCCACCAATCGCGTTCCCGCCAATCATGACGATTAGCGTCGTCATGATTGGCGACGATTAGTGTTTGCGCCTGTTCCCCAATCAGCTGTGAGCGAGCCTCGTGAATATGTACATGGCATTTCAAGAGAATAAGGACAGTGAAACTGGAGAAAATCCTTAACTTGCTACGTTAATGCTACTTAAGAAGGAACTCTCGCGTCTGGACATGTTCGGGATACATTCAGGATACGTCCGTTTCTCTGGAGCTCCGGATAATTTAGCTCCGAAAGTCCGTGGATATATGCGATACCGCATACACGTGGATACGCAAATTATCGGACAACACGGCAAAATGTTACAATGGAGCTGACTGCGTTCTTATGGTGTGAGTCATATTATCATATTATTTCTGCATCAAAGGGTGATATTAGCTGACAGCTGGGCCTTATGTCAGCGTGTGTGTACAGGACTAAACCGGGACTAAACCGGGACTAAACTGGGACTAAACCGGGTCTAAACCAGGACTAAACCAGGTCTAAACGACGTCTAAACCAGGACTAAACCAGGTCTAAACCAGGTCTGAACCAGGTTGTGTGTGCGTCCAGAGTGTGTGTGTGTGTGTGTGATAACATATATCCTGTGTATTATTGAATTATTGAATGATTATATGGACTTTCTGTTATAAAAGCATTTCCATTGTAACAAAGTACGTTCTAATTCTGACCACACCACACCACACCACACCACAGTAATTTCAGTGATGGGGAGGGCTTAGCTTAATGTCATGAAAATAAGCTTGTTTCTGCTCCACAAGCAGATCTTTAACGCGGAATTTCTCAGTTCGTCGTTTTCAGAATTCTTCAAATGTTCTCAGATTTCCATGTGTAAGGCATCATTGGAAAGCTTAGAATCTAGACTACCCTCTGGGAAGACTTGTGTCTGATTTTCCCACGGCTGGTGACGTATAAGGTCTTAAATGGACTCGCTCCACGACCTTTGTGGGAGTTCATCACTGGAACAACATCCAGCTGCAATAAGAGACTCTACCACATTCAGAACATTTAAAACCTGAAATCCGAACCAATGGCTTAAGAGAAATCAGATCTGTGATCACTAATGTTATGCTTCTGTGTAAATGTTGGTGTTGTATGTCATGATTGTGTCTTATTGTGCTGTTTCTATTTGTCCTATGAGTTTGTCTAATGTGTGACGTTGTTTCATGTTGCTTTTATCTTTCGGACCTGCTCAGGACTACAGATGTAAAGTACCTTCGGGCTAATTCTGGCGTATTTACAAGTATATGTTCATGAATATGCATTGTCCTTTTTAAATAAAAAGAATTAAAAAAAAAAAAAGATTTACCAATGCTATAAGAGTTTAGCTCAGTTGGGTTAATGTGCTTCTCTTTAGTGTGAACAGTTGGAGTTCAAGACTTCTGTTAGAGTTTCTTTTTTTTTTCCCTTTCGTTTATAAACCAAATGCTTTTATTAGTGATTAGTGAAGTTGATTCTTATGTGTTTGTAAAGAAAATATAAGCAGTTTAGTGCCCATCAATATTGAGCCTACTGCACTTTGCCTCACCAGCTGTAAACCTCACCACACATCACTTTACACACATGTGTTAGACTCATATATTATACTTCCCCTTTTCACTTTGTCACTCTCAGCGCACATTCCTTCCACTGTAACCAGGACAATACAGACTGTAGAGCTACAGAGCACACCTACTATACCCCTGTTAGGCCCTCCCCACAAATGAAAATATAATTTACACCATTTTGACTTTAAATGGCTAATATTTCATGTGACAAAAGTTACACCAAAAGCTCTAAAAGCAATAAGTCTCATACAACACATTTCAAATACGCACAAAATAAATAAAGTAATTGTCCATGCAAATTATTTGTGGCTTACGTGACTAACAGAGTCTTTGCAAATGGTGGATGGATAAGATACCGGCGCAGATGTGTCTGGGTTTGCTAAAACTCACCATGGGAGGAGGCAGTGTGAGGGTGAGTAAAGGAGTAAATTTTGCCTGATTTAAATAGGCCAAACTAGTGTCATGGCAGAACATGATGAGAGGTGATGGAAAATGTAGTTTCATATTTGTTTTGTAATTTTGTAATGATGGTTCAGAACACAGAACGGTACAGAACATGTCATTACAGAGACAGACATGCATGTCTTCACATGCTCTCCTCAGGTACACGCTGGCTCGTCAAACACAAGCTTTGGTCACAGTTTCCCTGTTCATTCAAAGCAGTTGTAACTAGTAATTAAGAAAACAAAACACAACTTCAGGTATGTTATGCCCCTTCCTGCTGTAGCTGCTGTGCACTGCCGTCTCAGTGTGTGGCTGTAATGTTCCAAATGAGTTTCTAGTTTCACAGTAAAAGCTTTTTGCCAAAAATGGGGCAGAACAAATTTTCCTCGAGGGAAGTTAGTGTAGTGGGGTATGAGCTGTGTAACAGAAGGTAACAGAGCCGCAGAATCATCACAACAGAAGGATCTAATGTGGAGGTGTAGTTTCTGTGCGAACCAGAATAGACACGAGTTTATTTACAGAACACATGCCTTCTGCTGTGTTTTGGATGAAAACTGCACGGCTACTGTATATGGGAAAACAATCCTCACTTTCATATGTGTGAAGAGTCCCTCAGTCGTCCAGGTAGAATCCATGATAAAAGGAGAAATTCAATTTGTCAACTGGACAAAGTTTATTTGGTTGAAAACCAAACGCAACTCATCCGAGAGGCTTCGTCAGTTCTGGTTAGAGTGCTGATAGACACTGCTTATATCTAGCTGCAGGGAGGAGCTAACTACACTGAAATTATTCTGAAACTATCCCACATCTTTGTTTTGAGTTTCTGTCTTTTGTTTTCAGTTTCTCTCTGGCGTCTAGTTTAGTATACCCATTCAAACCCTAATGGCTGTTTTCACACCTCTGGACCTGACCTGGCTGCCCTATTGTTTCCTTTGTTTGATTTGATTTCGGTTTGAGAATGGAATTATATATGGGAGACAAATTATGTCTGACTCCACCATTCCTGTTTAAAGAAGGATTCTCTTTTTTGACAAAAATAGCCTCTTTAACTCCCCTCTCAAACCAGTTCTTTTCCTTGGCTAATCTGAACATCCTCAAAAGAATGGCCCGTGCCTTCTAGGTGAAGATGTACGGCAGACTGAGGTCCACTCTGGCACGCCCGTCTGTGTTGGTACATCCTCTTGTGAAGTGGCTGTTTTGTTTCTCCAATGTAGCGCTCACTGCAGTCTTCACTACACTGAATGGAGTAGACCACATTGCTTTGTTTGTGGTTCGGTGTTTTGTCCTTTGGGTGGACCAGTTTTTGTCTTAAAGTGTTTGTGGGTTTGAAATAAACTGGGATTTCATATTGTCTGAAAATCCTCTGTAGTTTTTCAGAAACGCCGGCCAGGTAAGGAATCGCTACCCCTTTCCTCCTGGGTTTGGATTCTCTGTTGTCTTGTTTCTTGTCCTTGTCTCTCTTTTTGTACCAGCTGTGTACTCTTTAGTCTATATTCAAATTTTGCATATCTCTAAAAGAAACCATTGTGGTGTTATCAGTGTTCCATTTCGCACACCTCTCCTCTTCTCCTCTGTTTGTCCTCTCACACATGTTTGTGTGTGTGTGTGTGTGTGTGTGTGTATACCTTCACACTATGTTCATGTCATGTGTGCTTATTGAAGCGTGTTGTTTTATTCAATGTAGGTGAATCTGAGCGTTCTTATGCTCAGTGAAGGACACAGTGATGTCACAGAGAGGTATGTATGTGTGTGTGTGTGTGTGTGTGTGATTTATTTCACTGACACTACTGCTCCTATAGCAGGCATGTTTATTTATAGGACACGCTCAAAGGAGGTTTGGGATAGTCCAATGCCAGGAAACAAGTTTTACCCAGTTCAGAGTGTTGTTGTGTCCACGAGTAAGACACTTCACCCACCTTGCCTGGTATGAAGTTAGTGTCTGAGTGGGTAATTGGTGGTTGCAGGGGTAGATGTAGAAGACTGGCAGCCTTGCAGTCTGTCCCAGGGCAGCTATGGCTAACACCCAGTGAATGAACAATGACTACAGTGAAGTGTTTTAGTTTTAATAGTATTATCTACTATATGTTGCTTTTAGGGGAGGTTTTGTGGAAATGAGGTAAGTTTGCAGCTCAAAAACAGTCAAAAACTGTTGTATTCGCTGCCTTCAGAGGTCACTGCAATTTCAAATACTATGTGACATCACACAGGACTGCCCTGATTACAGCCAGGTGTTTCTGATACAAACACCTGTCTGCAGGGGTGAAGTACGTGGACATGTGGATCTGGAGCTGTGTCCTCTCTCCCTGATTCCAGAGGATGTGATTGCTCCATTTGCATCAAAAACAATAACAAAGGACTTAGCCCCCATCAACACTCACACACATACACACACCACTTTCATACTAATCAATGTGGGTGAAGTGCCTTGCCTAAAGACACAACAACATTTTTTTTTTTACCACTGGTGCCCCACTGTGGCACCTGATTTTCTCCCATCCAAGTACTAACCAGGTCCTGACAAGATCAGGCTCTGATCTTAGTAGGTTTGGCCACACACACTCTATGGTCCGATTCCAGACTCTTCTGGATTCAAACAGAATGTAGAAGGGACTGGCTGCTCAGGCAACAATGATGTAGCATTAATAATGGCTGTGTATTGGCTGTGACATGGTAAAAAAGCACTGGAGCATCCTGTACATGCTGAAAATGGTTGTAGTTTCCAGATGAGCGAACACTGATGTAGTTTTACCCAAAGATCCTGGAGCCAGAGCTGTCACTGGATATGTCTCTGTGGTCACACCCAGATGGCCACACCACTGATCAAACTGCACGTCAATAACACCACAGGGCAGACGGGGTGCCGTAGAGCAGGCTGGATGGGTGAGCCATACACAACACTTGGGCTTGCAACATGACCAAAGTGTGCTGCGAGAAGGAAAAAAAAGGATCGATTTGAGTAACAGAGAGAAAGAGGTGGGGAGAGTGGGAAAGAGGGGATAGGTAAGATAAAGGGAAGATGAGTGGATAGAGAGGGAGAGAGGAGATAAAGGGGAGACAGGTGGAGAGAGAGACAGAGAGAGAGTGAAAGGGGCAGAGGGAGAAAAGGAGGGACAGAGAGAAGGGGTGGGGGGAGAGAGAGATAAACAAAGTGTGTAGTCTGGATCCCAAGCTTCATAATAAAGTATGCTACAGCAGTGTTTCTCAACCGTGCCGCAGAAACGCAGCTGGCCGTATGCGAAATAGGCCTAAATAAATAATGTAATATTATAAATAATTGCCTAAATTAATATACAAATACTTTGTCAGTGGAATCTTTCATCTAGCATTAACGCAGTTCAGTAAATGTAGGCCCGACACACATATCTGAGATAAAGCTGCAACTTTGGAACGTGACGTCTACAAATGTGTTACTTTGAGCGGGCGTGATATCGGAGTCGCCATAATAGTAGAGTTGTGTGACAGACGGTTGCAACAATGGACAAGTTTCTAAAACGAAAAGCTCCAGAATCTGACACGCCTGAATCTGAGCCCTCGACATCTTCATCTTCATCGTGTGGTCATCCATGAAAGGATGTAGAGACCTAGTCTGGTTAACACCTGACCATATCACAAGTGAGATATGGGTCTGGGAGCTCGCTTCGAAAAATCCCGTAGCGGAGGTGTGGTTAGCGATCGCCAACGGCCGTTTATTGGGCGTTATGAATGTCTATCATTGAGCGTATACGTAAGTCCATAGCCAATCATGTCAGTTGTCAGTTCAAACTACAAGCTTCCGTTTGTCATGTAGTACGCGTCACCGTCTTTCCACCCCTCCCCCGCTCTCTGATTGGGGCCCTAAATCTGGGACTCTCGCTTGGACGAGCTGCCAGGCCGCCTTCCAGTTCGAAACGAACGGAAGCGGCCTGGGAATTCCCAGGCTAGTAGAGACCACCAAGAAAAAGAAACATCAGTATGATGAGAATTACCTCAATTTCGGATTTATCTCAGCTGGCGATCCATCGTGCCCTGAACCGCTGTGCCTGTCCCTGAGATGTGTGTGATAATGATAACCTACATTAAAATAGAAAGAAAAGGTTTGGGGTGCCTTGAGATTTTTCATGAATTTAAAGGGTGCCTCGTCTAAAAAAAGGCTGAGAAACACTGTGCTACAGTATGCTTGCAAGTAAAACAAATGTGAAAATATACTGAATGAATAGATGTTTTTTTGTCAATCTTACTAAATTCAAATATTCCTGAGTTGACCTTGTGTGCAGCGTGTCGTGTCATGTTTTAGTAGTCAGCCATGGAAGTATAATAAGATCTGGAAGATGAATCCAAGATGACACCATATTGTTTTCAGTGGCCTTTGCTTATTTTTACTTCCTCATTACTTCCTGAATACTGGCCTTACACTGCAAAACATGTGAGGTCAGAACCGTGCAGTTCAGTAGCGCTCAGAGCGGGGCTAGGCTACGGCTTACAAAGCAATTTTTAAGACGCTTTGACGATTCAAAATTTCTAAAATGTTCATATTGTAAAAATAGAAAACAATCCCTACGAAATCTGACCTTTGCAGTTGCCACTAATTGATCTCACTCGCAGACAAATCTTTTCCAGTTCTTATTATAGATCCATGTTGTCAGCTTTGATGTTAGCAGAGCCTTGATCCTAACAGAGCGCTACATGAAAAGCTTTGGGGCAGCGAGTGGAGTGAAAAGGTCAAGAGTCTAAGAGCAAAAACACAGAGAAATGTCACGAGAGTTTGTTTAAAGATCACAAACTCCTCTGAGGCCCGTCACTCACACAGACAGAGTACACAGAGGGTTTGTCAGTGTATACACCTGTAACTGCACATCTGAGCCTATGTACGTGTCATATTAGTTCGAGCAAATGAATGTCTCACAGATTAAAGTAGTGAGATAAATGACAATTGAATCAAACCATAAACAGGATAGAGGATGGAGATGGCTGATGGTACAAAGTGCATCACAGTTTTCACAATGCCTATTCTCCATTGATGAAATGCGTTGTCTTTTTTATTGAATAGATTTGTGTGTTCTTTTTAATTTTATTTTTTTTTTACTACCTCGACATGTTTAGATAAGCAGCTGTCACCTTCTTCTGATGTGAATGGTAAATGGTTACATTTTTATACAGTGCTTTTCCACCTTTAAAGGTCCCATGGCATGAAATTTTCACTTTCTGAGGTTTTTGAACGTTAATGTGAGCTCCCCTACCCTGTTTAGGCCCCCCCCATGGTTAAAAGTTGTGAAATGTCTAAACTGAGCATTTGCGATCCTTTTCTGCGTTACAAAAAATCGGAGCTCAAACGGGCGAGTTTGAACAAGGCACCTTATTGACATCAGATCGAAAAAAGAAATGCAAATGCAGTTCCACCCCCGTCTGTCTGAACTCAGCGTCTCTGTAAGTCACGCCCAGAGAGTTTGGACTGCGAATGCGCTAGGCAATGCGAAATGCGTTTTTTTATTTGCCTGGAGGCACGTCCGAGTGTTTCTAGGCTCGGAAGTCCTTTATCTGAGCCTCTGGACCGTTGAACAGCAGTGGTTTAATTTTATTTTATGTGGAAATGTGTTTATTTTTCAATGGAACGTTTCAAATCTCTCCCCCGTGCAAAAACAAGGAAATGGATCAGCTGTGGGCTCTGAGCTCTGAGCGGAGAGTTTGGCCACGCCCCCACCCTCTACTATTGGCCATCTGTTTTCTCCTCATTTGCATTCAAGCAACAACGCCCAGAATAAAGAGTTTGAGAGAGATATTTATGACTCTTTCTCATCTTATCTCTGTTTCTCATGCACTGAGTGTTGATTTTGAAGAAGGATTCATTTACAGTAACCATTAAGGAGCCATATAAAAGCATCAAGAAGTACCATGTCATGGGATCTTTAAGGCAATCAAAGCACTTTGTATGCCTGGGGACTGCGGGAAAGACGACTAAAGTGTCTTGCCCAGGGAAAAAGCAACAGTATTCATATGTGGAATCGGAAATCACATCACCAACCTGTGGGTCAGTGGTTCTGAACGCTCACCTATGATGCTCTGGTAGTCTCTGGAGAAGTGTGTCCCAGATGTGTGTGTGAGCATGTCTCTGTTCATGGTTATGGTGGGGCTGGTTGTTGTGTCCTTTGGCAAAACACTTCATCCACATTGCCTAATATGAAAGTGGCATGTTTGAGTGACGGTGGTAATCGGAGAAGCCAATGGCACAGATTGGCAGCCTCACTTCTGTCAGTCTGTCCCAAGGCGGCTGTGACTACAATCGTATCTTACCACAACTGAGCATGGAGTGAATGAATAAAGCAATGTAGAGCATCTTTGTGTCCACAAAAGCACTATATAAATCCAATGCATTATTATTGTTGTTATTATTATTATTATATTGTGAATTGTTTCTGCTTCAGGAATAATATTTTCAGCAAAGCAAATTTAGTGTTGAAATTCTCTGAAAGGTTTTAACTCTTAACCAACCCACCACCATTCAACATTTGATAGCAACCTCAGATTTAACCGTTTATAGCTGCTCCATTTGCACTGTTATCTTTTTGCCTGTGACGTAGCGCAGTCATTTGTATGCCAGCTTCTGACTTTATTGTCATTTAAGAGGGACTTGTCTATCTGCTCACCTTAAATCTTTCTGGTCAGATCGTGTTAAAACAAAGCTCAGATTAAAGTCTAAAGTCTAACAGAGTTTCAGACAGAGCAATGCCTCCAGTTAGCTTCATCCTCCCAGGAACATTGGTGACATCAGTTGTAAAATATTAAGAGTACATAGTAGTAATCTACAACTGTATACAGCTGGGATTGTACATCTTATTGGGGCCAAGCACCGAAGGTGCTCGGCACCATAGTGTTTCTACTGATTCTTATTATTATACATTATTCCTCTGACCATGGGAGTCTATGGCAACCCCTAGAACCGTCTGGTCAAAAGTTGTGAAATTTGGCATGCACATTCCAGCCAGTCTCCTCATTACCCACAGCAATTTATAAGCCCCCACCCCCAACCGTCTAGTGCCACCAGCAGGTCAAAGTTGCAGGAATTTTCAGGAATTTTCTGCGTTGCCTAGCAACTTTCTTTTTTTTTTCTCCTCTGTCCATCTCTGTATCTCGGTGCAGTTCTGTGATCTCCTGGCCACAGCTCAGTCTCATAATGACCACACTCAGGGACAACCATCACACTGCTTATTATCTACACCTCCACTCTCCTCCCTCGCTTCTCTCTTTTCTTCTCTCATTTAACATAATGGTTAGCCTGTCTCTATATCATCTCTCACTCTCATATTGCTTATACCCTGCTGTATATCCTCTCTCTGTTCCCTCTCTCTTCTCTCTCTTTCTTGTTTATGCTGTCTATCTATCTCCCCCTCTTCTTCCTCTCACCCTCTCACACTTAAAAAATTGCTTACTGTATGTAGAACAACCTGTTTATTATACCCCCTCCTCCTTTCCTCTCTCTTTCCTACTCTCATTTAACATATTGCTTCTGTAGCCTGCCATGTATATCATCTCCTCCCTCCTCCTCTCTTCTCTCTCTCTTCTTCTTCTTCTTCTTCTTTCTCTTCTCTCTCTCATTTAGCATAGTGCTTGTTTCCCTCTCTTCCCCTCTCTCCTTTCTCTCTCTTCTCTCTACTTCCCTCTCTCGTTTGGCATATTGTTTATGTAAATCCTCTCTCACTTCACTTTCACTCCCCCTCTTCTTTCTCTCCTCTCTACCCATCTCTTCCCCATCATTCATTTAGCGTAGCACTGTAGTCTGCCGTGTCTGAAAGTGGGAGGCCCAGTCTCAGCTCTCTCTCCTCCTTCCTCGCTCTTCTCTTCTCTCTTCTTTCCCCCTCTCATTTTGCTTAGTGCGCATGTTTGTGGGACTGGTAGTACAGTCTCAGTTCTCGTCCTCCCTCTCTCCTCCTTTCCTCCCTCTCTCATTTTGCTTAGTGCTTAGAGGAAGTGGCAGCCCAGTCTCAGCTCTCCTCTCCTCCCACTCTTCTCTCCTCCCTCTCTCCATTTACTTAGTGCTCGTGTCTGTGAGAGCGGCAGTCCAGTCTCAGCTCTATCTCCTCTCCTCCCCTCTCCCCTCTCTCCACCTTTTTCTTCTCCTTCTCTCTCTCGCTTTGCTTAGTGCTTAGAGTGAGTGGCAGTCCAGTCTCAGCTCTCTGTCCTCTCCTCTCTCCTCCATTCCTCCCTCTCTCATTTGGCTTAGTGTCGGTGTCTGTGGAAGTGGCAGATTCAGTCTCAGCTGTTTTGTGTGCCGTGCCCAATCCCAATCCCAATCCCCAGGAAAAGAGGGGGAGAGAGACAAAGAGGAGGAGTGAGGAGGGAGAGAGAGGGTGAAAGAAAAGAGATATAGAGATATAGAAAATATATAGATATAGAAATAGATGAGGTGAGAGAAAGTGAGTGGGAGAGAGAGGAAGAGTGTGTGAGGAGAGTGAGAGAAAGCAGGAGTGACAAGCGAGAGGGAGGGGGGCAAAGAGAAAGTGAGTGGGAGAGAGAGAAAGAAACTAGGGGAGAGAAAGAGAGAGAGAGAGAGAGTGATGAGAGAGAGAGAAAGAGGAGGAGCGACGAGCGAGAGAGGCGGAGGTAGAGAAAGAGACAGGTGAGGGAAAGTGAGATAGAAAGTGAGTAGGAGAGACAGAAAGAGAGAGTGTGTGTGCGTGAGGAGAGAGAGAGAGAGAAAAGGAGGAGTGATGAGTGAGAGAGCGGTGGCAAGGGGAAAGAGTGAGGAGGGAGACAGAGAGAGACCGTGAGAGAAAGGGAGAGAGAACGTGTGTGTGAGGAAAGTGAAGAAAGAGCGAGAGAGAGGAGTAACGAGAGAGAGGGAGAGAGGGGGAGTGAGGAGAAACTAGGGGAGAGTGAGAGAGAAAGAGAGAGAGAGTGCATGAGGAAAGAACGAGAGAGAAAGGAGGAGTGAAGGGGGGCAGAGAGTACGAGTGGGAGAGAAAGAGGAGATGTGGAGTTCACAGATGCTATTTATAATTATATAATCTATAAATATCAATAAATATAATCTGGGTGTTCTTTCCTCTTCCTCAAAGAATCTCATTGATAAAAGATTAGAAATGATACAAGTGATTTCGCTTTCTCTTTCTCCTTTCATACCAGTCAATCATATTCATCTATTCAATCTATTCATTCATTCAGGTGCTCCAGCAGCCTCATCCTGCGTTCCACCAGCTGCAGATTACAATATTCATATTTCTATTGTTTCCTTCCTTTAGTTCATCCTTGTTTAGACCTGGTTTGATTCTGGGTTAGTACTCATTTAGTTCTGGTCTGATCCTGGTTTAGTCCTTGTTTAAAGGGTCTATGACAGGTTGAACTATTCATTTTTTTTTCTTTGTTTTTTTTTTTTTTTACAAAAAATTTTACAATTCTTGATCTGAGTTTGGGGATTTTTGGGGTTAAAAAATTTTTACTTCCTTGGAAAATCATGACATCACGCTTCCATAACTTCCATAACTGTTACCTAGCAACCACCTGTTATGCTGGGCCAGAACTCCTGTAATGTACATGTGAATGAATATTTAAAATATAAAAATATTTTTTTTTTTAAACTCTATTTTGTTGAAATTATCTTTAAAGTGTCAGTAAAATGTGTTTCCTGTGTGTAAATTGTGTAAAAATACTGGACAGAATTCTCCCAGTGTGATGTCATCAGTGTGGGACTCAAAATTGAGCTTTGCACATCCTGTCATTATTAACATATTTTCCAACTTCCAACTTGCAAATTACCTGGTTTAGTCCTAGTTTAATTCAACTTTAGACCTTGTTAATCCTAGTTTAATTCTGCTTTAGCCCTGGTTTAGTCCTAGTTTAATTTTGCTTTAGACCTGGTTTAGACCTAGTTTAATTTTGCTTTAGACCTGGTTTAGTCCTAGTTTAATTTTGCTTTAGACCTGGTTTAGACCTAGTTTAATTTTGCTTTAGACCTGGTTTAGTCCTAGTTTAATTAAGCTTTAGACCTGGTTTAGTCCTAGTTTAATTAAGCTTTAGACCTGGTTTAGTCCTAGTTTAATTAAGCTTTAGACCTGGTTTAGTCCTAGTTTAATTAAGCTTTAGACCTGGTTTAGTCCTAGTTTAATTCTGCTTTAGACCTGGTTTAGTCCTAGTTTAATTTTGCTTTAGACCTGGTTTAGTCCGAGTTTAATTAAGCTTTAGACCTGGTTTAGTCCTAGTTTAATTCTGCTTTAGACCTGGTTTAGTCCTCGTTTATTTCTGCTTTAGACCTGGTTTAGTCCTCGTTTATTTCTGCTTTAGACCTGGTTTAGTCCTAGTTTAATTTTGCTTTAGACCTGGTTTAGTCCTAGTTTAATTCTGCTTTAGACCTGGTTTAGTCCTAGTTTAATTTTGCTTTAGACCTGGTTTAGTCCTAGTTTAATTCTGCTTTAGACCTGGTTTAGTCCTAGTTTAATTTTGCTTTAGACCTGGTTTAGTCCTCGTTTATTTCTGCTTTAAACCTGGTTTAGTCCTCGTTTATTTCTGCTTTAAACCTGGTTTAGTCCTAGTTTATTTCTGCTTTAGACCTGGTTTAGTCCTCGTTTATTTCTGCTTTAGACCTGGTTTAGTCCTAGTTTATTTCTGCTTTAGACCTGGTTTAGTCCTAGTTTATTTCTGCTTTAGACCTGGTTTAGTCCTAGCTTAACACAAGTTCAGTACTGGATCACCAATTTTGCGATTTTGGTGAAGCCATTTGTATTATATTTTTTATTTTCCCTCAAAACATCTAGAAGTCAAATGAAACGACGAGTCTGACCAGATGGTTGCTGGTTCTGTGGTTGGGTCCCTGAGCAAGACACTTTGGATTCATTGCTTCAACCTCACTGGTTATAAAATAGCTGGTCGTGACAGAAAGGGCATCTGGCTTAACATTTTTCAAGTGGCCATGAGACTGGCCCATTTCAACAACACTATAGTGTGCAATAGTGTGTGAATGGGGGAAATGTTCTGATGTTCTTTTAAGTAGAGTTCTTCATATTATTTTCGTATTATTTTCATATCATTTTGCATGAGTTTGAGAGGAGGTGGGTGCGTACATTTGCTTACTGATGCTTTGATTGAAAATGACAGTGATCTGGTTCCTCCGTCTCAGAAGCTAATTGAGACGTGCTAAGTTGAATGTGAAGTTGAAGCGCTTTTCTTATGTTTATTAAATCACAGCTTCTTCAGATGGAACAGATGCACGGATCACAGACAGGTGGCGCTGTGAAGAGATCAGAGCTGGTGTCTGAAGTGCAGGACTGTTAAAGTGTGTGAGCAGATGGCATTTTTACATAAAGAAAAAAGCACGAAACTGTAAAGCAGACATTTAGTGCTTGTGTCGCCTGTGTAGTTATAATCTATGACACCCATGGATCATGATGTTATAATTTGCATCTGAAATCATCAAAATGAAACAGAGACATTCCAGGGAAATTCCAGGGCCCATTGAGGTATAGGAGCCAGTCCCCACCCTTTAAGAAACGTCGCTGTAAACGTCATCACAACAAAGTGCCACATGCTGTGGACCCCTCCCATGGAGAGATGCACATCCCACTAGAGCAGAGCTTTTTTTTTTTTAACCTTTAGGGCCTGTTTACACGAGAACGCTTACGGGTAAAAACGACAAAATATTTTATCGGAAGTGCCTTTTGTTTACACGGTGAAGGCGTTTTTGGGGCCTAAAAATGCAAAAATCTGAAACCACCCTCCAGAGTGGAAAAGTTAAAGGTCCCATGGCATGAAATTTTCACTTTCTGAGGTTTTTGAACGTTAATGTGAGCTCCCCTACCCTGTTTAGCCCCCCCCCCCCCGTGGTTAAAAGTTGTGAAATGTCTAAACTGAGCATTTGCGATCCTTTTCTGCGTTACAAAAAATCGGAGCTCAAACGGGCGAGTTTGAACAAGGCACCTTATTGACGTCAGATCGAAAAAAGAAATGCAAATGCAGTTCCACCCCCGTCTGTCTGTACTCAGCATCTCTGTAAATCACGGCCAGAGAGTTTGGACTGCGAATGCGCTAGGCAATGCGAAATGCGTTTTTTTATTTGCCTGGAGGCACGTCCGAGTGTTTCTAGGCCTTTAAGTCCTTTATCTGAGCCTCTGGACCTTTGAACAGCAGTGGTTCAATTTTATTTTATGTGGAAATGTGTTTATTTTTCAATGGAACGCTTCAAATCTCTCCCCCGTGCAAAAACAAGGAAATGGATCAGCTGTGGGCTCTGAGCTCTGAGCGGAGAGTTTGGCCACGCCCCCACCCTCTACTATTGGCCATCCGTTTTCTCCTCATTTGCATTCAAGCAACAACGCCCAGAATAAAGAGTTTGAGAGAGATATTTATGACTCTTTCTCATCTTATCTCTGTTTCTCATGCACTGAGTGTTGATTTTGAAGAAGGATTCATTTACAGTATTAGGGAACCATTAAGGAGCCATATAAAAGCATCAAGAAGTACCATGTCATGGGATCTTTAAATACGCTCCGCTGTAGCGTTTCCGTGTAAACTGCCCAAGACGCAAAACTGGTCAGATCTGCTCACGCCGCGTACTCATTTACGTCACATAGATATGGCAGTACAGGGAAACAAACCTCGCACCCACACACATCTACGGTCTTTTCTCTTCTTCCCGTACAAGTCTTTCTCACACTCTCACAGCCACACAGACGGCCAAGACAAGCGACTTCCGCATGAGGCACTTCAAATGTAAAACCCGATGTGATTTTATATTTTCTAATTCACTGTAATCCTCCTGTAATGTAACTATTTTCAGTACAATATTCAAAAACATGTAAACGGTACAGTCGTGGTTAGAAATGTAACTTGACGCTGTTCCCTTCGCTGGCTTTTGCGTCCACTTTTGCGTCTTCGTATAAACAAACATTTCCTGTTGAGAACGCTCGTCTAAACGCGGATAAAAAATTGAAGACGAGACGCCACTTTTGCGTCTTCTGTTTTGATCGTCGCCGTATAAACGTAGCCTTAGACCAAAATGACTACGCAATGCTTCCCAATCCTACAGGTATCTCCAATTAAGAAAATAAAACTAGAAAACAAAGTACATACGTCACGTGGGCGTTTACCGGTGGAGGTGAAAACAGGTGTCTTGAAATTAAGCGATTAAAGATGACTCAAACATGAATCACGAATCTCTCCAAATCCATCTTCAGAGAGTCAATGAGAAGGAAACAATAGCATGGTATAAATCTCATACATTATGCAAATTTGACTCTTGCGAACTTTAAGCCATGTTATAATGTCGTTACCTCCTCAAAAACAGACTTGGAGTTATGTTTTGTTATAAGATCAGAAAATAGCATTGCATGAGCCCTTTCAAAGCTCTGGAAAGTCATTTTTGCAGAATAAGTCCTTTACTTTTTACTTTTTTCAATAATGCCATTAACAATACTAATGTTTTTAATTGGAGTTTCCAAATATTCCAACCATCCATCCCAATTTATGCCATCGGGAGTGCATTTTGTCAGTGTGTTCAGTTATGAGAGAAAATTGAATTAGAAAGTTCCAATGAAGTTATGAAATGTGTTCTTTCTTTCCTTCTTTTGTGTGACCCAGCAGTGGAACAATCTCCCCTTTATAAAACACATTTATTCTCTGCTTCTCTGTAAATGGATTTTTCCTCTCCTCCACCCTCTCTCCCTCTCTCCACGCCTCTCCTCTCAAACCTATTTCATCCCAAATTCCACTCTGCCTCTTTCACTCTCTTTCGCTTTCTGCAAATGCACAACAAACCCATGTGTGGCAATGTAATCTGGGTCTCCTCATACAGCTCCAGCATGGCCGCCGCTCTCTTCAGGTCTGTTATGTGTCCTTTTATGGCACATCTAAAGTCATTTTTGGCCCAAACAGCAGCAGGTAAGATTCTATCACAGCACAGACACTCTGCGACTTCAGGAAGTGGATTAGAATTCTCTCGTGGGGTTCATAACAGGAGATAAAAACTGAAGACAATGGACTTAAGAGAGAGAGTGCCAAAAGTTTGAGTGGGGTTTGCTTTTTTTTAACGTTCCTTTTTTGCTTTTCTAGTGAATGATGTAATGTTCATTAACCAGACGGCTCTTAAAGGAGAATTAACGTTTTTTTTACAATCTGAGCCTTATTTCGGTAATAAAACAAGTTTTACTCACCCATAGCACTTTGGTGTCATATGGAGCACTTCCAGAAATGTTTCAGATTAGCAATTAGCGATTAGCGATTAGCGATTAGCGTTCTCGGGGCATAGAGCATGTAATATATGCCCCGAGCGGTCTCCAAATAACACAAACTTTAGCACTTTTCAAATCATAGAAGCTCAACGTCTTAGTCTACGCCTTCGTTTGAGTCAAAAGTGGCCCGTAATTTACAGCTTTGCGTTTCATGTTTGGGTCCCGAGAGCTGAGAGCAAAATAAACTGTGACTCCGCACATGCACACTGGCCTCCTCATCTACACGAAACTATGGATAAATCTCGGATTACAGGCCACTTTTGACGCTTCTATGATTTGAAAAGTGCTAAAGTTTGTGTTATTTGGAGACCGTTCGGGGCATATATTACATGCTCTATGCCCCGAGAACGCTAATCGCTAATCGCTAATCTAAAACATCTCTGGAAGTGCTCCAAATGACACCAAAGTGCTATGGGTGGGTAAAACAACTTGTTTCATTACTGAAATAAGGCTCAGATTGTAAAAAAAAAACAAAAAACGTTAATTCTCCTTTAAAGAACCACTGGAATCAGATCATTTTTTACTTTAGTAGCACTTTAGTAGCCGAGAGAGAGATTTGTGCACAAAATACATAGGAGGCATGCAATAACACTCATCTCTTTGTTTCTCTGTATTTTTCTTTGGAAGTCTCCCTTCAAAGTGCACACAGCACAAGTATAAAAGTATAAATAGTGTACTAATAAAAACTATAAAACTACTTTGCTTAAAAACAAGACACATATACACATATCTACACACATACAGCATACTGGGTAGAGGTAGAGGTAGTCCAAAAGTTAGTGCAAATGGCAGTTCTTAGTGCAACTGGAGTTCAGCTTTGGGAAAGAAGTTGTCCCTGAGTCTATTTGTTCTGGACGGTATGGACCTGTAGCACCTGCCAGAGGACAAGAGGTTGAAGAGATGGAAGCCAGGGTGGGTATTGTCCTTCAGAATGTTTCTGGCTCTGCTGAGAGTTGTAGATGGAGGATATGGAGGGCAGAGGGCAGCCGATGATTTTTTGTGCTGTGTGCACTGTAAAAAAGAATTAGTTGAATGAACTTAAAAAAGTAACGCAACCTGCTGCGAAAGACTTCTGAGTTTATTCAACTTTAGGTCAGATAGTTGTGCTGACTTATTGTCTTAAGTTTGCATTTGTTCACACAAAAGAGAATGTTAAGTTGACACAACTTAAAATCATAGAAGAAGAAGAGACTTTCTTGATCTCACACAGGAGAAATTCTTCTTGGGCGACGCGGGGATCAAACCCAGACCATGCATGTAAACTCCACACAGAACGGCTCGGGCGACCCAACCCGGAATCTTCTTAGTGTAAAGCATGAGCGCTACCCACTCAGCCACTGTGCCGCCGTTAACAACCTGATACTAAAACTGCCTAAAAAACAAAATAGGTCAAGCTTTTATGACATTATCATTACTTCGCTCATCTGTCACAAACATTACAAAACAGTAGTAAGGGGTCTCCTAACTGTATATTACAAACACGCAAATTAGGTAGTCACAAACCTTCTCAGGCCATGTGAACCGCCGTCTGCATTTACAACATCCACCTGATGTCCTTAAAGGTCCCATGGCATGAAATTTTCACTTTCTGAGGTTTTTGATTTTGTTAATGTGAGCTCCCCTACCCTGTTTAGGGCCCCCCAATGGCTAAAAGTTGCGTAATGTCTAAACTGAGCATTTGCGATCCTTTTCTGCGTTTGAAAAAAACACAGCTCAAATGGGCGATTCCGGACAAGGCACCTTATTGACGTCAGATCGAAAAAAGAAATGCAAATTCAGTTCCACCACCGTCTGGATCTCCACCCCGTCTCTGGAAATCACGCCCAGAGAGTTTGGACTGCGGAGGAGCTACGCAATGCGAAATGCGTTTTTTTATTTGCCTGGAGGCACGTGCGAGTGTTTCTAGGCTCGGAAGTCCTTTACCCGACCCTCTGGACCTCTGAAACAGCAGTGGTTTAATTTTATTTTCTGTAAAAATTTGTTTTTTTTTTCATTGAAAAGCCTCTCCTTTCCGCCTTCGTGCTTACACACGCGGAAGTGGGGCCAGGCACAGCGCACTGCTAAAACAAGGAACCAGCGGCGCATTTGCCCCCCCCTCCTCTAACCAATCTGTCTCCTTCTCATTTGCATTCAAGCAACAAGGCCCAGAATGAGTTGTTCAGACAGAGAGATTATGACTCTGACTCTGTACATGTGTCTTTCTCATGCACTAAGTGTTGATTTTGAAGGATTCATTTACAGTATTAGGGAACCATTAAGGAGCCATATAAAAGCATCAAGAAGTACCATGTCATGGGATCTTTAAGTTGAGAATTGCGCATGCGCAGGGACGGAATAATCGTCGTCGACCACAAATGGAAAATGTCATTTGTCTCAACTTAACTGTTAACTTTCACTAAACTAAAGGTGAAGAAAAGAGTTATTTTAACAAGTTTGTTTATTCAACACTGAATTCTAATTTCAGTTAACTATTTGGCAAGTTGGACTTTTTACAGTGTTGGTCACCCTCTGCAGCCTCTTCCTGTCAGCTTCTGTGCAGCTGGAGTGCCACACTCACACGGAGTAGGTCAGCAGGCTGTATCCCTCCCACACTCTTTCTCTCCTCTCCTTTACCCCTTTCTCTTCTTTACTCCCCTCTCCTCTTCTCTGTTTTCTATTCCTCCCCCTCCCCTCGCCTCCCTCTCTCTCCCTTCTATTTCTTCTCTTTTCCCTTCTCCTTCTCCTCTCTCTCCTCTTTCTCTTTCTCTCCCCTCTTTTTCACTATTTTTACTTTACTCCCCTCTCCCCTTCTCTCTTCTTTCTACACCTCCTCTCTCCTCTCTCCCCTAAGTCTATCTCTCCTCTTAACCCCTCTCTCTCCCTCTCCTCTTCTCTCTCATCTCTCTCTCTCTCTCTCTTTCTGTCCCGCTCCCTCCCCTTCAACTTCTTCCTTTCCCCCCACTCCTCACCTCTTCTTTGTCCTATTATCTCTCTCTTCTCAAACCTCTCTCTCTATCCCTGTTCTCTTCCCTCTCTCCTGTATTTCTCCCCCTCTCTCTCTCTCTCGGCGTCCTTTCACACTCCTCCATCTCTCTTCTCTCTCTCCCCATCCCCTCTCCTCCTCCCTTGCTCTCTTTCTTCATTATTGACATTCCTGACGATGAAGAGGATTCTTAAAGAGCCCTTAGCCTCTGCGTGCACCTGTGTGACCCGGCTCATCCTCTAATGAAACTGAAACAATTACCCGCTAATGCTAATGCTAACCATTTAAAGCCAAACACAGTGAAATGTCAGTGTGCTAATCAACACACTTCTCATTTGGAAGGGCTTCATTACTGTCACCAAGCGCCTCATTGACTAAGAGTCTAGGCTTCGGTTTAAAAGAAACCAACGATGGACAAAATAGATAGAAAACGTTACAATGTTTGGTTCTTGTTAAAAAATTAGCAAATGTATTTTAGTAAGTAATAGTGAAGATGGAGAGGCTGCGGAGGCTGGTGGTTTTGCTGCTGCGGTGAAGACAGAGCAGAGGAGTTTTGTTTATAGGAATGTTCTCAAAGGCGATTGGATAAAGGTCTTATTACACAAAATGGACTCTCGTGAGTTTTAGCCGTGTTATAACGCTGTTACCTTCTTTAAAACATACAGGAGTTGTGTTTTGTTTCATTCACACATGTTTGATTATTGTTTTATTATTAGTCTGTCTACATTTCAAAAGCTCAAAATGCTCTATTCCACCTTGTGATGTCATAAAGCGGTATTTTTCAAGTTAAAGCCACAGTATGTAGGATTCGTGGCGCATAGGTGGATGGTGGCTATTGCACTTCCTCTTTTGGCTACAGCAGACCTCGAGGGTCACCCGGGCACGCCGTAACGCGGACAGCTCGCGTACCCGCGTGCACCCGGCGCTGTGCGAGCCCTCGCCGACAACTACGGTATAAATAAAACGCGGTCCCGTTCACTGTTTTTTTTTATTTTCGCATGAAAGCACACATTCCCGATCGTGTACCATGACAATCTACACATCAAATGAAACCTTACAGTCTCCTCTTTTTGACTATGCAATTCATTTCCCGGCACAACAATCACTCCCCGAGCACATGGGGCTTTTATACGGAAAAGCACAAAACGAGGTTTGTTACTTAGCTTACCTTTGAAGGCTCTGGACAGGTCAAACTCAGTATTTCACCATAAGCTTGGTCTCAATTTGTCCGTAAGGATCCAGCGAATAAAATCCACTAAAACAATTTAGTCCAAAACACGTGTTAGATCCATTACGACGTGTGATCCGGCAACATGCTTGTCGTTGTTTACCCAAAAACACGAGCCTTGCCGAAGGCGAAGGCGGAGCCCAAATGTCCTTCTGCGGCTCTCGTATTCAAAATGGCTGCCTCTACATGGGGAAGATCCCCCTTTTATGTGACTATATCTAAGTCCAACAGAATACTTTGATTTCATGATGGAAGTGAAAAGGCTTGGAAAACAATGTATTTTTGAATGGGTATCTTCAATTTCGGTAATTAACGGGTAAAAATCTTACACACTGTCCCTTTAAAGAGACACTCAACACCAAAACCACTTTTTTTTTACTGGGTAAATTGATCTAAAATAGAAGTGTATGCCTATCTATTTTGGCATTTTAGTGCATATTTATTAAAAATCTGACTTTTGGGTCAAAGCCGTGTCTGTACTAGCCTCTTTAGGATCAAATGACATTTGAATTTCTGGGTTGAAGAAACAACCGGCAATGAGTCAGATGCAGGTTATTACGTGACAAGCACAGCCACTCACGGTCTATGGGTGGTAGGTGAGGCCCTGCTCCGTGGCCGAACTCATGTCACTGTCACTCTCCACTGGCAGTATGCTATTGCCCGCTCTCACTGACCGATGCTGTCACCCAGCTGTCCTTCATAGGTCAAGGTCATAGTTGGGGTGGGGGCCCCCCACACCATCACCCCAACCGCGCTCCCGTAACCCGCCAAGTACCACCCACTTTGTTGGATTTTTCACATTTTGACTGTGGGTGGAGTAAACTCTACCACAGATGTTTAGCGGCTCTTTAACAGCTCCTTTTGCTTGTAGTTCAATATTGAAATGATCCAAATAATCCTAGTGAAGTTGTATGGAGTTAAAAGCACTTCCTGTATTACCACATGACATCACAAGGTGGAACCTTGAGTGTTTTCTGTTTGAGAGAAGAGCTCAGCCAAAGGTTTGTGCGTTAAACATGTGTGAGTGAAACAAAACACATCTCCAGGTCT
Organism: Paratrypauchen microcephalus; assembly: GCA_036785185.1. Taxonomy (NCBI): domain Eukaryota; kingdom Metazoa; phylum Chordata; class Actinopteri; order Gobiiformes; family Gobiidae; genus Paratrypauchen; species Paratrypauchen microcephalus. Next base: position 4,815,528 of record JAVJIX010000065.1, on the reverse strand, counting down.
GTTTGTGATGAGGAAACAACATTAGAACAGAGATCAGGAAATAAGGTAAGTAATTTGCAGTAATGTCGATTACTTTGGTGTCCCCTCTGCCCATCTCGTCACCATGGGGAGCAGAGCCTTCAGCCACTCTGCTCCTCAGCTCTGGAACTCTCTCCCTCCTGACCTCCGGAATATAGACTCTCTCCCACTCTTTAAATCCAGACTCAAAACCCACCTGTTCAGACTGTCCTACCTCTCATAGCCAATCACTCCACTCTGATTTTGTTTTTATTTAGTTTTGTATGTTTTATTGTATTGTTTGTTTGTGCTTTTTATTCGTTTTTAACCTTGTGCAGTGTCCTTGGGTGTTCTGAAAGGCGTTTTTAAATAAAATGCATTATTATTATTATTATTATTATTATTATTATTATTATTATTATTATTATTATTATTATTATGTCTCTTGGCTGGCCTGGGAACGCCTTGGGGTCCCCCCGGAGGAGCTGGAGGAAGTGTCCGGGGTGAAGGAAGTTTTGGAGTCCCTGCTTAGACTGGTCCACTTGTGTACTTCGTCAGATCCAGTCTAGTCGTCTTTTAGTATTGGTTTGATCCTTTTGCTCACAGTTGGGACATTTAAACAGTGATTTTCTGAATGCCAGTGCACAGAGCAGAGCCCGGGTCACGCTCCAGGTCACAACACTCACAGCTGAACCACATAAAGGTCAAATGTCAGTGAGTGGTTAGCCTCTGTTTACACTGTAGATTCGCACTGGAGTTGTTGACCTTTTTCTGGTGTATGCCATCAAGAGTTATATTAAAGCTGCACTGTGTCACTTTTCTGGTGTAAGGTGTGGAGTTTGAGATCTGCCTGTTTTTATGGAGACTGAAAAGTTAAATGCCATACTGTGGAACCTTCTCGGCAAAGTGATAATAAGGTCACATGACTGTCCCCTGACTCTGACCTGCTCCAGGCTAAAGCAGGACTCAAACCGACGCTGCCAAAAGAGTCTGTGCCGAGGAGTTGCTTCTGTCTCTGAGTCTGTGTGTGTGACCAGAGCAATCCTCCCACATAAACATCAGCTCTCAAACGTACCTCTTTGATTCAATGCAAACTTCAAGACTTCTTTCGCAGACACAGGGATTTTTCTCTTGTTCTGGGTTCAAACTTCTGAGCTCCAGGATCTGTGTGTTTTTAGTCTTCTTCGTTCTTCCAGGACCATTAAGCAGCAGCAGCTCAGACAGAACAGTGCAGTCTGTCGACTTACATAAAGCTCACTGGCTCTGTGTCAGTCTGGCCTGGCGATTAAGAGATACAGCACCCACATGAGCCTACAGAGGGCGCTGTACACACTGTTGATTGACTAAAAAGGGCAGAGGGGCATTACGTACCTTACCTCTGGGGGTGGGGCCATTGCAGACGCATTGCTGCCCGCTCATTCCCGCACAGGCACACGGTCCAGTCTGACCCGTCAGTCAAAGCCCCTCTTCATTAGATCTGCACCAACTTTAAAAGTCCAAACCAGCGTGGTTCTCCAGATGTTACCCTCTCAGAGAAGTCCACAGACAAAGCATCTTTGAACCTTTAAGTGGTTTTGAAACACGTACTGTCACCATGGTTTAGTTTAGTTTAGTTTATTAGTTTATTTGACAGGGACAATGCACATAAAAACATTGACCTACATAAAAGAGATCAAAGGAGAAGTTCAATTTGTCAACTGGACAAAGTTTGTTTGGTTGAAAACGTTTCGCCGCTCATCCGAGAGGCTTCGTCAGCTCTAATAAGAATACTGGTAAGACACTTGCTTATATCTTGCTGTAGGGAGGAGCTAACTAGCTAACTACTTTCCGGAACAAAAGACGGAAACCAATGAGATAGTTCCGGAAAGTAGTTAGCTAGGTAGCTCCTCCCTACAGCAAGATATAAGCAAGTGTCTTACCAGTATTCTTATTAGAGCTGACGAAGCCTCTCGGATGAGCGGCGAAACGTTTTCAACCAAACAAACTTTGTCCAGTTGACAAATTGAACTTCTCCTTTGATCATGGATTCTACCTGGACGACTGAGGGACTTTTCACGCTACATAAAAGAGGTAATATGTTTGTGCCAGGTTATAGCAAATATGCTAATTTCCACCTGCAGTCCCTGGACAGGTTGATATAAAATGGCATAAATACCAATAAAATACCATAAAAACAACTTACAAAAACTCAGTCATAAAGATACATACGTCACAACCACACGTACTACTATATATATATATATATACTTTTCATATTTGTGCATTCACGCAGTTCATTAATGTGTGCATGTTTGATTGGATAAAAGTCATCGTTTGGTCAGACGTGCAAACATTGCATAACTTGTGCATGAAACTATTTCAGATGGCAGTGTGTTCCAGAGGCTTATGGCTTTGTATGAAAAGGAGGACTGACCAAACGAGGTTCTAAACTTTGGAACAGTGCACTGTCCTTGGACTGTGGAGCGTGTGGCTCGGGAGCTTCTCTCTGACCTGAGCACCACAAACTTTTTCAGAGGGGGAGCAGCAGTGTTATGAATGATTTTGAACAAGGTTATAATTTGATTTAAATTAAGCAAGTTTTGAAAGTTCAGCAGTTTGTGTTTCTCCAAAATTGGGCAGTGGTGGTACAGACAAGATTTTTTGTCATGTATTTTTAGTGCCCTTTTATATAGAGTTATATAGAGTAGGGCGGCAGTAGCTCAGTTGGTAGAGCCCCCAAGAAACATCAAGGCCCGTTGTGATGTGAGCCACCTGTGGGAGGATTCTCCAGCTGAGGTCCTGACCAAGCTGAAGCAAGAAGATTATGGAGATGGTCCCCGGGCGCAGTAATGTGCAGCCCGCTGCTCCTGATAACAGGATGGGTTAAATGCAGAGGACAAATTTCTCCCAAGGGAGACAATAAAGGCTAATCTCTCTAATCTCTAATCTCTCTAGAGTTTCAATTGGGTTTAAAGATGTTTTACAGGCCTGAGACCAGCTGGTGATGCAGTAACGAAGGCATTAAAATATGCAAAGGAGGCCCCGGTTGTTAGGGAATTTCTAATATGTTTGAAATTCATTAAACTGAACTTGAGCGTGTTTCCAAGTCTTTTTATGTGATTTTTAAAGCTGACATCGGAGTCAATCATTAAACCTAGATATTTAAATTCATTTACATTTTTAATAATTTGACCATTTACTGATGGGATTTCATCAGCCAGAACGCTGCTGCAACCCTGCACATCTCACTCACCTGAACGTTTCCTCCTCCTGTGTCCCTCGGGTAGTGCCACCCTGGGCTCACCCACTTCCCCCACTGCAAATACCTCTGACTGGGAAGCCTTTTCACTCAGGGAGAAACATGAAAAACCTGAGCTGAGTCGAACCCCTTTTTCTATCGGTGCTCTGCTCTGCTTTCTCTCCATGCTGAATCTCTCTTTTGTGTTTTTCCAGTGGTTTTCAAGGTCATGTTTTAGTTTAATCTCCTTTATGTTAATGCCATTCACCTGAGCTGTGCATTAGTCTGTTTACATTGACTTTTCTACTCACCACTCTTCGTTCTCCCTCTCTCTTCTCTCCATCTCCCTCTGCTCTCTTCTCTCTCCCCCTCTCCCCTTAGCTTTCTCTTTCTTTCAAACCTTGTCTTTTCTCTTTATCGCTCCCTCCCCACTTTTTGTCTCTTTTCTCCCCGTCTCTCCCCCCTGTCCCCTTCAGTCTCTTTCTTTTTTCTCTCTCCCCTTATCTTATCTTTCACTCTCCACACCCTTCTCTTTCTTTCTGCCTCTTTCCCCCTCTTCCCTCAGTTTTCTCTTTCTTCTCAACCTTGTCTCTGCATTCTTTCTCTCTACCCCCTTCTTCTCCTCCCTCCCTCTGTCTCCTCTTAGCTCTCTCATTCTTCTGAACCTTGTCTTGTTCTTTCTGTCTCTCCACCCCTTCTTCTCCTTCACTCTCTCCCTCCCTCTCTCTGTCTCTCCTTGGCTTTTTCTTTATTCAAAACTTTGTTACTGCTTTCTATCTCTCCATCTCTCCCTCTGTCCCCTGTTTCTGTCCCCTCACCCCCCCCCACCCATCCATCTCTCTCTCCCTCTTTCTCTCAGATGCCATCAGTTCTTCCTCACAGATAACACCGTGAATACTTTGTGTGTTTATGAAATGCTAATGCCAATGTTTATCTCTCCGTCGCTCGTATTCATGGTCACGGTGGTGCGTTCACTTTTGGAGGTGAAAACTGAGACGCCATCGCGCGCGTGTCCTGTCACTATAACAAATTACAAGTTTAGGCGACGCTTGAACCTACGCTAACGCTACGCTAATGCTACGCTAACGGGTAAATCATTGAGTAATATTCTGGTGTCACAGATGTGCATAATGTTTGAATCTTAAAATGGGGTCACTTCTAAAAGTTCTTGTCAAAGTCACACTGAGACAATACATGTTTATTTGTGATGTCGGTAAGGGGCTTTAGACCTGGTTGAGATCTAGGATGGTCCTGGTGAAGTCCTGGGATGGGTTAGATCTGGGTTAGTCTTGGTTTAGATATGGTTAAGTCCTGGTTTAGTCCTAGTTTAATCTTAGTTTAGTCCTGGTTTAGATCTGATTTAGTCCTGGTTTAGTCCTGGTTTAGTCCTGGTTTAGCCCGGGTTTAGTCCTGGTTCAGAATTGGTTTAGATTTGATTAAGTCCTGGTTTAGTCCTAGTTTAATCTTAGTTTAGTCCTGGTTTAGATCTGATTTAGTCCTGGTTTAGTCCTGGTTTAGTCCTGGTATAGCCCGGGTTTAGTCCTGGTTCAGAATTGGTTTAGATCTGATTTAGTCCTGGTTTAGTCCTGGTTTAGTCCTGGTTTAGCCCGGGTTTAGTCCTGGTTCAGAATTGGTTTAGATTTGATTAAGTCCTGGTTTAGCCCGGGTTTAGTCCTGGTTCAGAATTGGTTTAGATTTGATTTAGTCCTGGTTTAGCCCTGGTTCAGTCCTGGTTCAGATCTGGTTTAGTCATTAGCTCTGATTTAGCCCTGCTTTAGGCCTGGTTTAGTCCTGATTTGATCCTGGTTTAGTACTGGCTTCACCTTGCCTGGTTTACACCAGACCATATCACAAGTGATATATGGTCTGGAAGCCACCTTCGAAATATCTCGTAGCGGAGGTGTGGTTTACCATCGCCAACGGCCGTTTATTGGGTGTTACGAATGTCTATCATTTGGCGTATACGTAGCCCATAGCCAATCATGTCAGTTGTCAGTTCAAACTACAAGCTTCCGTTTGTCACGTATATGCGCCACCGGCTTTCCACCCCTCCCCGCTCTCTGATTGGCTCCCAGAATCGGGAGAGCTCGCTTGCCATAGTCGCCAGGCTGTCTTTCAGATCGGAACGAACGAAAGCAGCCTGAGATTTCCCAGGTTAGGCTTCACCCTTGCTTAGTCCTTGTTTAGCCCTGATTTAGTCCTGGTTTAATCCTGGTTTAGTCCCTGTTTAATCCTGGTTTAGACCTGATTTATTCCTGGTTTAGTCCTGGTTTAGTCCTGGTTTAGCCCTGGTTTAGTCCTTGTTTAATCCTGGTTTAGACCTGATTTATTCCTGGTTTAGTCCTGGTTTAGCCCTGGTTTAGTCCTTGTTTAGTTCTGATTTATTCCTGGGTTAGTCCTGGTTTAGTCCAGGTTTAATCCTGGTTTAGTCCTGGTTTAGTCCTGATTTATTCCTGGGTTGGTCCTGGTTTAATCCTGGTTTAGTCCTGTTTTATCCCTGGTTTAGTCCAGGTTTAATCCTGGTTTAGTCCTGGATTAATCCTGGTTTAGCCTGGTTTAGTCCTGGTTTGGTCCTGATTTATTCCTGGTTTGGTCCTGGTTTAATCCTGGTTTAGTCCTGGTTTAGTCCTGTTTTAGTCCAGGTTTAATCCTGGTTTAGTCCTGGTTTAATCCTGGTTTAGTCCTTGTTTAGTCCTGGTTTAGTCCTGATTTATTCAAGGTTTGGTCCTGGTTTAGTCCTGGTATAGCCCTAGTTTAGTCCAGGTTTAATCCTGGTTTAGTCTTGGTTTAATCCTGGTTTAGTCCTGGTTTAAACGTTGTTTAGTCCAGGATTAATCCTGCTTTAATCCTGGTTTAGTCCTGGTTTAAACGTTGTTTAGTCCAGGATTAATCCTGCTTTAATCCTGGTTTAGTCCTGGTTAATGATATATGAGCCCTTGAAAGTGTTTTGCCTGGTCTTTGTGTGGGGCCTCGTACCTCCTGGTTTAATGAGGCTCATGTTTCACAGTCTCCCTGGTGCCTCTGTGTTTCTATGTTTTTCTGAATGAACTCTTCATGAATACTCTGCACTGAGCTCCAGTGGAACTGAAGATGCGGAGGGACGTTCAGTTGAACTCCAGTGACAGCTCAACATAATCAGAATCATTTATATGTCATCATCATGTTGCTAATAGAAGTTCTGCATAATCAAACTCGCCCTTCATTTGTGCAAACAGTTGGTAGAGCGTCCACTGATCCGAAGGTTGAAGGTTCAAATCCTGCTCTCCATGTAAACCTTGAACAGTTAGATCTTTTGACCCACAGGCTGGTGGTGCGATGCCAGCTTGTGTGTGTGTGTGTGTGTGTGTGTGTATGTGTGTGCTTGTGTGTGTGTGTGTGAGTGGTTCCTTAATGAAAAGTACTATATAAAAATATAACTCCTTGAACCGCCACCTTGTGGTGGGTGGGTTTGAGTGTCCGAATGATCCCAGGAGCTTCATGGGTCACCCCGGCAAACAAGTCCTGGGCACCGGGTCAGACTAAGAAGTGGTTCAGAAGCCCCTATGATGAGAAACACAGCATAGCCAGTTACGTCACCATGACTGGTGTCACCAGGCCCCACCCTGGAGCCAGGCCTGAGGTGGGTGCTCGACGGAGCGTGTCTGGTGGCTGGGCCTTCCCCCACGGGGCCCGGCTGGGCACAGCCCTAACGAGCGATGTGGGGCCATCCTCCCAAAATCAGTCCACTGTGTACTGTCTGTATCGAATTACAAATCATTTTATTGGCTGAGAATCAGGAAGTGCACAGTTAGCATTGGTAGTTATCTTTACCGTGACAGCAAAACTGGTCTCTCAAAGTTGTGAAAATCTCTTATAAAATCATCCTGGTGAATAATTAGGATGCTATAAGGTAAGTGAAGGACTATTGCGTCTGAAATGAACTAAATCTGTTTTTCACGTTTTTAAGACACCAAAATCAGGTACAGTGCGTTTAAGTTTGTCCTTCTTGTTTTTATTTAAAATGTAACTTTGTTTGCTAGCTGTTTTTGACTGTTGTCCTTGTGTAACTGTATGTTCTGGTGTAGCTCCCTGTAGGACCCGGTCTAATCAGGCCTGTTTCTGCTCGGCTGCATCTGATCGGCGCTTAACCACTGAAGATAAACAAACACACTGAGGTTCTATCTGTAATTATGAAAAGTGTCTGAACTCTGAGTGGAGATAAGAACCCTCCAAACTACTTCTCAACTCTATGTTTGCAAACATGTTCCACCGCTACAAGATCACAAGTCAAATAGGAAGTGCAATTTGATGGGTCACAATTAGCAAATCACAAAAAAATGCAAATAACAAAATGTGGAGTGTAGAAATGTGCTCTGTATTCTTATATTACTTTCTTTACAATTTTGGAAAAATATAAAATTGAAAGAAAAAACATGTATATATGTGACCGACTGCACCAAAACAGGACTCAAGTCATCGGTAGCATTTTGAGTTATTCGCAGATATTGAAAGTCTAGATTCTAAGCTTTCCAATGATGCCTTACACGTGGAAATCTGAGAACATTTGAAGAAGTTGTGGCCATTTGAACGCAGGACATCTGAATAATACCGAGCTGAGAAAAGCTTCTCTAAAGATCTCTAACTTCAGGCCTTTAGAGCTCATTTGCAGGACATTAAGCTAAGCCCTCCCCCATCACTGACTATCTTTGGTGTGGTGTTTACATTCAGGAAAAGTCAGAATTAGTGCAGAATTATACTTTGTTAAAATGGAAATGCTTTTATAACAAAAAGTCCATATAATCATTCAATAATTAAGTTAAATTAAGTTAAAAAGTTAAGTTAAAAATCACCTGTATTGTCAATTTAATACAATACAAAATAGGATAGGACACCACACACACACACACACACACACACCTGTCCTGTTTTAGTCCTGGTTTAGTCCTGTTTTAGTCCTGGTTTAGTCCCATTTTAGTCCTGGTTTAATGCTGGTTTAGTTCTTTTTTAGTCCTGGTTTAGTCCTGGTTTAGTCCTTCTTTAGTCCTGTTTTAGTCCTGGTTTAATCCTGCTTTAGTCCTGTTTTAGTCCTGCTTTAGTCCTGGTTTAGTCCTATTTAGTCCTGCTTTAGTCCTGTTTTAGTCCTGTTTTAGTCCTGCTTTAGTCCTGGGTTAGTCCTGCTTTAGTCTTGGTTTAGTCCTGCTTTATTCCTGGTTTAGTCCTGCTTTAGTCCTGCTTTAGTCCTGGTTTAGTCCTGGTTTAGTCCTGGTTTAGTCCTATTTTAGTCCTGTTTTAGTCTTGTTTTAGTTCTGTTTTAGTCCTGTTTTAGTCTTGGTTTAGTCCTGTTTTAGTCCTGCTTTAGTCCTGGGTTAGTCCTGGTTTTAGCACAGCATGGTCCCGCACAGCGCGGTCCCACACACGACGGCAGCGGCTGTCATGAAATATGATCACCACACGAAAGCTGAATTAGTATTTAAACATGTCCTAAAGTCTATAAAGTAAATGTGTTCCTGCAAACATCATTGGGTACACTTACTTGCTTCGTTGTTTGCCTCGTTGTCCGATTATTCGCATATCTACACTCTTTCGGCAGTAAAGTATCCAATCGCATTCTGTACATAAGCTTCGGAAAAACGAGTCCCATGTCCTGAGGAGAGATTCCTTCCTTCTTATGTAGCATTTACAGTCAAAGTTACAGATTTTTAAAGTTACGGATCCTGTTGAAATGCAGCTACATATTCACGAGCTGCTCAGAGCTGATAGGAGGAAAAAGAAAACAAAAGAGTGTTAATGTCACGTGATTGGTCCGCAGCAGTAGGATGGTAATTTAGACACGCCTCGATTTTTTCCGAAAAACAAGCCAATTTCACAGACAAAATGTATGTTTTTTAAGCAGCCAATGCTGTTTTCTGAAACATAGAGCGGCTTCCTCATGATTTCAACGAGCACATCCTGCAAAAAAACGAAAATAATACATTTTGAAAAAAAAAAATTCTTATGCAAATATTTCACTAATCACAACATGCAGCCTACTTTGCTGTGCTCAGTCACATATTTGCTGGCAAATGTTAAAGGCACACTGTGCAACCTAATCATCTCCATGGAGATGTTGCTTTGCCTTAAAATGTACCTCACTGTCAGTATAGTCTCCTCTCCACAGATCTGACCTGTCACTTGGCCTTGTAGTGCTAACTTGTTTGTTTATGTAGAAATGTATACGTTTAATACCGTGCAATAGAAAATTCCAGACAAACCAAAAACATCTCCATGGAAACAAGCAGCTGGCGGACCTTCCACCAGAAAATTTACACAGTGCACCTTTAAGAATTGCATTTTTTTTGTAGATTTGTTCAAAGTTCACATTTTAAATCAATCTAGGAACATTAACATATGAGAGAAGACTGAAATATGTGTCAGATGCCCTCCCTTCCTCCTGTATCCCTGTGTCAGATGCCCTCCCTTCTTCCTGTATCCTGTAGTGTTAGACTGAGACTGGCAGCTCACACGTCTCTAGTTAATGTGCAGATGTTGTGGTGTGTCAGATGCCCTCCCAGATGTTGTGGCGTGGAGAATTCCATACAGTGAAAACACATTTGTGGATTTGAATTTTGGAGATTTCTCATCAAAAAGACGCAGTAATGATACAGAACCCTAGCTCCTGCTCCAATGGTGAATGGGCTCTATGTTTTATTTTGTCTCCATGCATTTGGAGTTGCTGTGACATCTCTTCTAGCTCTGCACTCATCATTAGCTGTGACATTTGTTATGATAAATGATGACTGATGAAGATTACTGCGATCCAGGCTTCATTTATAAAACTACAGACAGCAACTTAGAGCCCCATTTATCAAACACGCACACTCAGACAGCTATTACATTAACCCAACACACATCACTTTAAGAGCTTCAAACTTTAAATTACACTTGACTCCAAGTAAATAACATGGCAGTACATACAGAAGGAGCTGTGTTACTGTGGCAGAGGGGATCATTTGGATTTAAACCATTTTTGTATGATAAAAGAAGATATTCAATTTGTCAACTGGACAAAGTTTGTTTGGTCGAAAACGTTTCGCCGCTCATCCCAGAGGCTTCGTCAGTTCTGGTTAGAGTGCTGGTAAGACACTGCTTATATCTCGCTGCAGGGAGGAGCTAGCTAACTACTTTCCGAAAATATCTCGCCTATTAGTTTCTGTCTTTTGTTTCTCTGGCGTCTAGTTTAGCATACCTATTCATCCCTACACGACTGTTTTTCACACCTCTGGCCCTGACCTGGCTAGCCCTATTGTTTCTTTTGTTTGTTTTGATTTAGGTTTAAGAATGGAATTATAGATGGGAGACAAATTATGTCTGACTCCACCATTTCTGTTTAAAGAAGGATTCTCTTTTTTGACAAAAATAGCCCCTTTAACTCCCCTCTCAAACCAATTCTTTTCCCTGGCCAAGATCAAGATCCTGTAGGGATGAATAGGTATGCTAATCTAGACGCCAGAGAAACAAAAGACAGAAACCAATAGGCGAGATATTTTCGGAAAGTAGTTAGCTAGTTAGCTTCTCCCTGCAGCGAGATATAAGCAGTGTCTTACCAGCACTCTAACCAGAACTGGCGAAGCCTCTCGGATGAGCGGCAAAACGTTTTCGACCAAACAAACTTTGTCCAGTTGACGAATTGAATTTCTTCTTTTATCATGGATTCTACCTGGACGACTGAGGGACTCTTCATGCACCATTTTTGTATCTTAAAGGGCCCCGCTGTTACACTATTTTCTAATTTCTGTTCTAATGTAATTTCCTCATCACAAACACACCTGGACTTGTGTTTTGTTTCATTCACACACACAAACCCTGCAGATTTGGACTGAGTTCTTCCCTCAAACTGAAAACACCCTGTTCCACCTTGTGATGTCATGTGGCAATACAGGAAATACACCATTGTGTTTTTAAACTCCACACACCTTCTCTAGAATCAGTTGGATCATTTCAGACCTGCGATTGCCAATTTCTTCTGAACTAAAGGTAAAGGGAGCTGTTCACTTGAAAACTACCTCACCATGACATCACAAGGTGGAACAGAGCATTTGGAGCTTTGGGGATGTCTATTGATGACTCTAACATGACTTAAAGCTCACAAGAGTCCATTTTGTGTAATATAGGACCTCATAATTAAAATATGTTTAAGTCTTATAACAATAGAGTTATATAACCTTTATGATTTTTGCGTTTTAATTTAGCAGTGAATGTGACATTTCTCTTCATCGATCTTGATTCTACCCTGTGCAGAGGTTTACACCGTGTCGTCTGAGGTGTCGATAAAATCAATAAACAGTTCGATTCATTAAAGTCCTACAGTAGCCGTTAATGAACCATCCGAGAATCGATTCTGTGACATTCTCCACGCGCCGCTGTCACTACCTGCTGCTGCTCACACAAAACAATACAACTCAATACAGACATCCCATAATGAATTCACTTTTAGAGGAGAGGTAAAGATGCACTGTGTCACTTTTTGGTTGGAAGGTATGCTACTTGTTTATTGCTTTGCCTGGAACATTCAACAATATGGCATAAAAAGTCCTACATTACACAAAATGGACTCTTGTGAGCTTTAAAGGAGAAGTAACATTTTTTACAATCTGAGCCTTATTTCAGCAATAAAACAAGTTGTTTTACTCACCCATAGCACTTTGGTGTCATATGGAGCACTTCCGGAGATGTTTTACATTTGCGATCTCCATAATGTGAGTTCTCGGGGCACATGTTTGCGGTCTCCAAGTAACACAAACTTTAGCACTTTTCAAATCATAGAAGCTCGATGTCTTAGTCTACGATTTCGTTTGGTCAAAAGTGGCCTGTAATCCGAGATTTAGCCATAGTTTCGAGTAGATGAGGAGGCCAGTGCGCATGTGCGGAGTCACAGTTTATTTTGCTCTCAGCTCCCGGGACCCAAACATGAAACGCAAAGCTGTAAACTATGGCTAAATCTCTAATTACAGGCCACTTTTGACTCAAACGAAATCGTAGACTAAGACATCGAGCTTCTATGATTTGAAAAGTGCTAAAGTTTGTGTTATTTAGAGACCACACGGGGCATATTACATGCTCGGGGAATATATTATATGCCCCGAGCTATGGCTAGAAGCCGCGCTAGGCTAACGCAAATCTAAAACATCTCTGGAAGTGCTCCATATGACACCAAAGTGCTATGGGTGAGTAAAACAACTTGTTTTATTACCGAAATAAGGCTCAAATTGTAAAAAATGTTACTTCTCCTTTAAGGCATTTTGTAATGTTGTTACCTCCTCAAAAACATAGTGGAGTTGTGTATTGTTTCATTCTCCACGGTGACAATTTATATTGTGTTTCTTAATCGTCTGTGTACAGTATCCCTGAGTGCCCAGAAAGGCACATTTAAATAAAATGCATGATTGTTTTTGTTATTAAGTTTCAGATCAGATGTGTGCAGACCTTGGCCCTATTCAGAATATGAACGCATGCTATTCAGAATATTTTTAGATATTAAAGCATCTGTAATTGAATAAAAGAAAGTAATAATAGTGTAATGCCACACTGTGGAACACTCCAGGTGGTAGAAAAGTACTGAGTAATGATTTCCTCGTGCATTCACTTAGTTATAAAACATGAAATACCAGTAAATATATGTCCAAAATGATAAAATAACAATTATTTTCTCTTTAAAGGGTCTCCATGAAAATTTTCTGGTAAAGGTTCCACTACCAACTTGTCTCCATGGAGATTACTTTACCTGGAATGTTCAACAATATGGATTTAAACTTATTTCTGTAGCACTGTCAGAATGTATATTTTTCCAAGGTAGCCATAAAAAATGTATGGTAATTGGGTAAATACAATACCTCTCCATGGGAAGAAGTTGTGTAATGCACCTTTAAATTGTCCAGTTTGCATCATTTTAGACCAGGGGTCGGCAACCCGCGGCTCTTTGATCCCTCGGATGCGGCTCAGTACTTTGGTTCCTCATTTAACGCGGGGGTTACATTGTAAAAATAACCTGCGATAGGCTAAATCCGTGAAGTAGTCAGCTTTATATTGCGTGTATAAATATGCGTGTATTTCACAGTTCCTTTGACCGAGGCGCCTGGCGCCGCTGCGCTGTTGCGGGTTTTGTTGTAGTGAGAACACTTCCGTGCGCTCTCAGGACTGGTTCCACCGCCTGGACTCCAGGTTCGTTCTGCGGAAACACCGCTGTTACTTCCCGATGTGCATTGACCACCCAGAGAAGTGTGTGCTCAGACATGTGCACCTGCACTCGTGGTCAAATCCGTAATAGAACAGCATGACCGGTGTGACCAGCCCCAGGTGAGACGCACGGCCGTGGCCCTTCTGGCAAGTGCCCAAATGCCAGACCGCTCAGTCCTCACTGCTTCAGAGTCACACTGCTCGTGATCACGCTTAAATAAATTTGGCAAACTGAACGCATTCTGTAGCCTACTGTACAGCAGACACGGAGGAGAATGACTGACGAATCGGCAAATTCTACAGTCCCTTAGCCAATCAGGATGCAGAACACAATGCGTATTGATACACTATAAAAAAAATCTGCGAAACAGCGAGGGACCACTGTATTTAATTAAAATGTATTTTATTTTCGTTTGTTCATTTTCAAAATGTAATTCTATGGCACAAAGATGTTATAAAAAATGTTATATGCAGTGTTATTTCATTTTAAATTTCAAAAGGGTTTTGTGGCTCCCAGTGTTTTCTTTACTGTGTGAAACGGGTCCAAATGGCTCTTTGAGTGGTAAAGGTTGCCGACCCCTGTTTTAGACAAATGTTTTTCCATCTATAACATACACTGTATTGACCCTGGTCTGACCTGAGTCCTTGTTAAACCTGGTGTGACTCGGTGGGACTCAGTGGGAGGTCTCTTACTCGACTTCATAAGAGAAAAGAGCTGTTCAAGCAAATACAGGTTTAGAACCAGCACACAGAGGGTTGAGTGAATTAAAGCTACAGAACTCAGTAGTATTTGGTCTATAGAGTTTTGTGACAAGACAAGATAAGATTTGAGTGGTTTGTTTTTAGTTTCATTTTAATAGAAAACATATTCCGCAGTGTGACATTCAAGTTGTAAACCTGCTGTTTTTTTTCAGTTACATTCGTTTGTGTGGTTGCCTCTCCACAGAGATGCCCTATAATCTTCGTCTCCATGGAGATAAATCAGCTTAATGTCACACTGTGGAATATTCCAAGGAAAGAATAACATCTCCATGGAGACGGACAGGCGACTGACCCTCCACCAGGAAAATTAGTCAGTCAACCTTTAAATATTTTTACTTCCTGGTTGGAGATGTGCAGCAGATATGGCATAGGTAGAGGGACTTTTGGAACTGTTACCTAGCAACCATAAGCATAAATAATGTTTGATTGATTGATTGATTGATTAAGGTAAGCAAGGCCTAAAACATGTCTAAATTACACAATAGTTGACTAATACAAGTAAGTTTTACTTTGGTAAATGAAGGTCTAAACGGTCAGAAAAATGTCTTCCTTGTGTGTAAATTGTCTCTGGATTTGGAATGGAGTTTTCTATGTTGATGACATAGGCAGAGGGGTTCTAATTTAGAACTGACATAAAACAACAAGAAGCCATCCACCAAACCAAACCATAGTTAGATCAACACAAAAGTCTGTCATATGCACTTCAAACCCTCATTTATGAGCACTTCTTGGATTTTCACAGTATTTTACAAGTGGAAAATGGTTTGGTGAGATCATTAAAATAAATTTCTTCAGAGACAGATTCCAGGCTGTAGTCTATCAGGTTCCCATCTTTCTGCCTGCCACATCTGCTCTCCCCAATTACAGACCAGACACTCCTCTGCAAAACCAACGTGAAAAACTGAGCCGGTTCATTGAAAACGGTTTACAGTCGTCCAAAGTTATTCCTCACTTATCTTCTGCATTCAAGAGCTTCATATTTAGATGGAGACGCTAACAACAACTAGCATTCTAACACGCACTACCATGATCCTCTGAGGTGCAGTGACGTGCGGTGAGGGTCACGGCTGGTGAGGCGCTGACTTCACCAGGTGTCGGCAGGTAAATTTGGCCCCGAGCCAATTTCTCTCCCTGTAAGTGACTGGAGCTGGTAGTATTTTTGATGTGAAGCTGAAAATGAATTATTATTGTTCAGTGCATTTTCCAGAGAGCACCGAGTAGCGTCATAAATTAAAATAGCGACGTTTTTAGCGCAGTCTGGCTTTGAATGTGAGCAGTGGAACACTCATGTTTAACAAGGCTTCTTTGCACATTTTTCAGCTCACAATATCCCATCTGAGTCCAGACACTGTCACAGCAGGTTGAGAGAAAAAGGCAGGAAAAGCAGAAAAGACGATTTCTGTTTGAAAAGAGCGAGTCTTTAATTATAAACTCCTGCTTCGACCGAAAGTCCAGTTTAGAAAACAGCTTGTTTTAATATGAAATCTTACTCCATTTAAAAAGTAGGGCCAAACAAGAAGAAAAAAGTTGAATGGATTATTAAACTTAACTTGCTAACTCTAAATTGTAGATTGCTGTCACTTATTCTAATCCGCTGCCCCAGGAGTGCAAGAAGAGCCGCTGGACTCCCGAGTGCCTCTACTAGGAGGCCAGGTAACTACATGCCTCACCGGCGCCTTTTTACAGCCACTTTGCTTTAGCGTAGTAGCTAACTGTCACTGCTGAGCTGCAGCACAGTCAATCCATGTGAGGCACGAACGGCTGGTGCCTCTCCACCCGTCTCTACTCAGTATTTGAACAGCAAAAGTGAAAATTCAGCGATTTTGAATAAAAAAATATTAAAATGGCAAAGTTAAATAGGAAATCTCTTTATAGTACAAATCATTGGATAAATATAACCATTTAATTTATTTTGTCATTTTACTTTTTTTTTCTCTGTGATGACAGGTGAGGCATGGCCTCACCTACCTCTAATGACCGCATGTCACTGCTTTATAATTAGGGTGTATTCACACCTGCCTTGTTTGCCTTAAAGTGAACCAGAGTTCGTTTGTTCCTTTGATTCGGACCTTTTGGGCTGGTGTGAATAAAAAACAAAAATCTCGATCCGGAGCAAACAAGCGAACCGAGACCACGCTCGGTCTCGGTACGGTTCAATTCGAATCCTGGTGCGGTTCATTTGAGGTGAGAATGCAGACTGGAATCGATCCGAAACAAGTTGGCTTTTTATACTTAACAAGCTCCAGTTGTATGTCGAGCATTATGGGAAACCGAGGCTTACGAAACGAAACGAGGCTTACTTTCGTTTTGCGTGAAGAGCAAGAGTCAGAACTTGCTGTGCACATGAGCGCTGTCCTCCGTAGTCGTCTTGTCCTGTGTCTTCGTCGTTTGTAAATTGATTGTAAAATAGTGTAAACCTCACGATGCTGCTCAAACATTTGTGAGAACTGTAAAAACTGAGCAAACCATATCGCTATGACTACACCGAAAACAGCACCAACGCCATGATTCTCCTCCTTCACTTGTTTGGACACGGCGCTTTGACACGGCTCATTTCTGTCCAGTGGCTGGACGACCTCAGCACACGTGGTTTTGTTTACAGATGTTGGTCCACTTAGAAAAAAAGTACAGTGTGAAAGCAAACCGCACCAAAAAATTTTGGTCCGGCCCAAAACCAGTGAACTATCGGACTTTCCTGGTGTGAATACACCCTTAGATGCAGACAGCACACAACAATCTCTTTTCTACCTATTTTGTAACAGCTGCTTTACAAATCCATCCAACTTTCCTCAAATCCATGGAAAAATCAGGTAAAGCACTCGAGAAAAAAGTTATGTCATTTGAAACACAGCAATATCTTTTTATGACTTTAAACTTTGCTAAAACTCACCTATTTTAACCCAATTCACAAGATCTTATTGAGAGATAAGAGCTCTTCTCCAATGCTCTGCTAACTGCATCTTCTCCACTGTTTTAGTGTCTGTAACCTGTGTTTCCTCTCATTCTGCTGTCATTACAAAGACGTAGGCCTGATATTCCGTTTCTTGTGAACTCTTATAGATTCATTACGTTGCTTTCTATTCATACAGTGTGTAACTGAGACTGGAGAGAGTAAAATGACAACTGTTGTGATGCAGATTATATGTTGTGTTTGGATAAATGAGGCGGGATGATGATGATTTTACTTCTAAAAATGATCAGGTTCAACATTTGTGGAGTTTCCTTTTAGGAGATCAACATACAGTGGCACAAAGTTGATATGAATAGCATTATCTTGAACTATTGAAGCCTGCACTACACACATACACAGAATTTCTATTCACATTATAGATATAAAAGAGAGATTTTTGCTTACTGCGAACTGATTCATGCTGCTTTGTAACTGTAGTCTGGTCAGCCCAAACAACATGTTTTTCCTATAGCCTGCTTTACATAGATTTGTAGTCTGGGCCCAGTCTTATCTCAAGAGTTCAGATGGGTGTGACTGACAGGCAGATTAACCAATCAGAGAAACACATGGTCATAGTAATAATAATAATACATTTTATTTATAAAGCGCTTTTCAAGACACTCAAAGACGCTGTACAGAAGGTAAAATCAGTAATAAAACAGGTAATAAAACAATAAACAATCAGACAAAACATTAAACATTAAGAACCACTAAAAGCAGTTTTAAAAAGGTGAGTCTTGAGTAGTTTTTTGAAGGTGGGGAGGTCAGAGCAGTCACGGATAGGTCGTGGGAGTGAGTTCCAGAGGGTGGGGGCAGGTTCGGAGCTTGGTCCTGTAGGGGAGGGACAGGAGGTTGCCGTCGGAGGAACGGAGGGAGCGGGATGGGGTGTGGAGGTGCAGGAGGTCAGAGAGGTATGATGGGGCCAGGTTATCAGGTTATGGAGGGCTTTGTGGGTCAGGAGGAGGACTTTGAATTGGATGCGCTGAGGGATGGGGAGCCAGTGGAGGTTTTGGAGGACAGGAGTGATGTGGTCTCGGGAGCGGGTGTGGGTGAGGAGGCGGGCAGCAGAGTTTTGGATGTATTAGAGTTTGTTGAGAGTTTTGGAGGGTAGACCATAGAAAAGGCTATTGCAGTAGTCTAGTAGTAGTATTAAAGGTCCCATGGCATGAAATCTTCACTTTCTGAGGTTTTTGAACGTTAATGTGAGCTCCCCTACCCTGTTTAGGCCCCCCCCCCCATGGTTAAAAGTTGCGAAATGTCTAAACTGAGCATTTGCGATCCTTTTCTGCGTTACAAAAAATCGGAGCTCAAACGGGCGATTTTGAACAAGGCACCTTATTGACGTCAGATCGAAAAAAGAAATGCAAATGCAGTTCCACCCCCGTCTGTCTGTACTCAGCGTCTCTGTAAATCACGCCCAGAGAGTTTGGACTGCGAATGCGCTAGGCAATGCGAAATGCGTTTTTTTATTTGCCTGGAGGCACGTCCGAGTGTTTCTAGGCTCGGAAGTCCTTTATCTGAGCCTCTGGACCTTTGAACAGCAGTGGTTTAATTTTATTTTATGTGGAAATGTGTTTATTTTTCAATGGAACACTTCGAATCTCTCCCCCCGTGCAAAAACACGGAAATGGATCAGCTGAGAGCTCAGAGGGAGAGCGGAGAGTTTGGCCACGCCCCCACCCTCTACTATTGGCCAGCTCTTTTCTCCTCATTTGCATTCAAGCAACAACGCCCATTATGACCTGTTCTGAGGGAGAAAAATTACTCTTTCTCATCTTATCTCTGTTTCTCATGCACTGAGTGTTGATTTTGAAGAAGGATTCATTTACAGTATTAGGGAACCATTAAGGAGCCATATAAAAGCATCAAGAAGTACCATGTCATGGGATCGTTAAAACACGTGTTTAAAACAAGGATGCTTTTACAGTTTCAACAGAAAGAGTGTCCAGGTATATGGACATTGTGTTAACTTATATTGCAATAACGATAAATTAGCAGTGACCAATGTGGTGTTTAGCTAAACATTCTTTTTTTTTTATTCAAACCATGAAACGTCCTGTGTTCAGTTTCTATGTATTTGAGCAAAATGTGCTCTTAAGGTCAAATTAAGTCACCTTACTATAAAGTGCTTTATTGTTCCAGAATCAGGAAGTGTATGCTTAACAGGCTAGTTATTGTTATATAACTGTGACAGCAAAACTCTGCTCCGGTCTCTGAAAGTTGTGGAAAGCTCATCAGCGTGAATAATGAAGACACTCAGAATGCATATGGTAAATGAGGAATAGCAGATGCAATTTAGACTATATATACACTGTATTATTGCTTCTAGCTTTGCCTTTGCATATTATGAAAAGTACTTTTTAATCACCATAATGTGGGGTTACACTGTGGGGCTCTGAGGGGTTTCATCCATATTTTTTGCCTTCTTCAGTTGATTTGCAAAAAGGTTGAAAACAATTAGTAAAAAAACAGAGAATTCCCCTGTTTTTACTGCACTGGTACAGGTCACAGAATATTATAGTAATACAACACAGTTATGTAAAGGTTGAAAGTGACATCCCAGTAGCTTAAAAGGAAGTGACAAACTTTTTTTGATTGAGAATTGAAATAAAAATCATGTTTTTAAAGGTGCTGTGGGATCTCATATTTAATTTACATGTGTACTTACATATGAAAACCCTTATCTCTGTATACTTAGAACATCCACCTGGTTCTTCTGTGTTTTAACCCTGTGTTCTGTGAACAGCTAAGCGTAACTTAATACATATATAGCCTATCCTGGGCTGTGTTGACATCACCTGCTCCCTATCCATCAATATTTTGGCTGACTATTGGGAAAACTGGTCTTCTTAGCTAAAGCTGGGAAGTTCTCTACATGGTCTGCAGAGCTAAACTATTCTCCTATAGGTTAGCTGTTGTTGATGTCATAAATAGTCAACAGTCTGTACTGTATTTAAAGACACCTTGTGGTCATTTGTGTGTGTGGGTGTGTGTGTGTGTGATCTGACCCCACTGGGGGGTTCTTTTCATGTCCCTCTTCACAGCCGACGTCTCTCTGCTAAAGCTTCAACATGGATGCTGAAGATGCCCGATGTCACCATTTTGTTTGTATTCTGCTATTTTTACATTAAAATGCTGAATAACCTCAATTTCGACTAATGCCTTCCTTCAGACCTCCTTCTGACCCATTTTTATGAAACTGACAGTGCACTGTGTAACTTTTCTTCATTAAATGCTTGTCTCCATGGAGCTGTTATTGTTTTGTGTGGAATGTTTCACAGTATGGCATTAAACCTTCCTATCCTCATGGAGACCAAACCAGTCCAAGTTGCAGGTCAGATCTGTGGATCTGTGTAGTTTTTCTAGGCATTTTTGAGCTATAAAACCACCTGTGATTGATTAAGTGTAAGGTAGAGCTGCTTTGAAACATTCCAGACCTTGCAGGCAAAGCAATGACTCCATCCATAGAAAAAAAAAAGTGGGTGAAGGACCTCCAACCAAAAAGTTACATAGTGCACCTTTACGTTCTCTTTCAACACTTTCCTGACCTGTTTTTCCTCTTTGCGTTTTCAGTTTGGCGGCGTCGAAAGAGGCAGCAGCCCGGAAAGCCACCACCCCCATGCCCCCTTCCGAGTTCCTGGACAAACTGATGGGCAAAGTGTCCGGATACGACGCCCGGATCAGACCCAATTTCAAAGGTAGGGGGCGCCACCAACACTCAGTCGGATAAATCAGGAATGTAGCCAAAATTGTGTGAAATTTTGTGCATTTAATTTCATTTTCTGAGATATGTTTTAAAGGTTTATAATAGACCACGCTTATCTCCAAGGAAGGTTTGTATCCCTGAATGATCTTGTAGTGTTTTCCCATTAATCTGATATATTTTTCTTTCACTCCTTCATTGCAGTATTTGACAAAGGTAATTTTGCATTGCACACTAGCTTTATTTAAGAAGGATACTGTTTAAGTGGAAGCCAAACCTATGTATTTTGAGGGTTAAAAAAGGACTTTGCAGTGTTGTGTTGCTCATAGTCAATGTATTTCCCAAGGTAGAAGGCAGTCAGACGTTTCAAAGTGGAGAAAAATACTCAAAAAATTGATAATAGCTAAGCAGTTAGATCAGTTATAGTTATGGATCACATCTGTGAAGAGGCAACCCTGCAACCCACCATAAGAATGCATGTTTTATGTTACTTTTCTAGACAATACAAGCTGTAAATGGACAAATGCAAGATAGATACTGTATGTCTAATGCAATAGTGTGAAACATTCAAGGCAAAGCAAAAACATCTCAGTGACAGACCCACCAACGGAAAAGTTGCATACTACATCTTTAAATTGAAAATATACAACTTTATTGAATTGGAGACAACAAAAGTTCACAAAGCTAATGTTACTCAGACTTTGCAAGCTGCACAGACGTCGTCACGGGTAACAGATTGGACCTGTATTTGAACTGACGCTGCAGCCTATACAGAACTTTTGGATTTAATTACTGACTTAAAGGTGAACTATGCAGCTTCTCTTGTTTGGAGGTCGCCACGGAGATGTTACAGCTTTGCCTGGAACATTCTATGGCATAGCATTCAACAATACCGATCTTGCATTTATTCAGTTAGAGGATGGTTACTGTGAGTGGGTCCATCTCTCCGCAGATAGTGACCTGTAACTACACCTGGTCTCCATGTGTATAGCCTACAACTAATGCCATACTGTGGTACATTTAAACCAAAGCAATAGCATCTCATTGTTCACCTTTAAAGGTCCCATGACATGGTACTTCTTCCCCCGCTGGAAGCGCAGCTCTGCACCGCTGTCTGCTCGCTTCCGTGTTTAACACTGGAAGACAGATGGGAGACTTTGCAATGAAAAAAAGCATATTTACACAGAAAATAAAATTAAACCACTGGTATTTCAGAGGTCCAGAGGGTCGGGTAAGGGACTTGCGAGCCTAGAAACACTCGGACGTGCCTCCAGGCAAATAAAAAAACGCATTTCGCATTGCGTAGCGCATTCACAGTCCAAACTCTATGGGCGGGATATACAGGGACGCTGAGCGGAGACAGAGGGAGGGGCTGGAGCTGCATTTGCCGATCTGACGTCAATAAGGTGCCTTGTCCGAACTCGCCCGTTTCAACACTGGTTTTGTGTAATGCAGAAAAGGACCGCAAATGCTCAGTTTAGACATTTCGCAACTTTTAGCCATGGGGGGGGCCTAAACAGGGTAGGGGAGCTCACATTAACGTTCAAAAACCTCAGAAAGTGAAAATTTCATGCCATGGGACCTTTAAATAAAGCTGTAGTTTCATTTCATTTCATTGGTTTTGTATTTGAAGAGACTTGGAAATCGGATCGTGCAGCCAGTTGTGACTGTTTATCAAATTCCTGTTTATCAAATTTAATAACTCATAACTCAACAATTAATTAGTCTGTTCATCAATTATAGGCCCAAATTTAGACTGCATAGGCCTACAACAATCTATTTCTCCTGACCAAGTTTTCAGAGTTCTGATTGTCATCTACTGTTGGTAATACACTGGGTATGGACAAGAAATCGTAGCATACAAACACACTGCAATTGCCATTTTAGCAACTTTAGCCTTTTAGCCAGTCAATGAGCATGAGCTTCCTTTAGCATTAGCATGAACGTAAGCTAGTAGCACAGTGTAGCGAACAGGTGGAGCTAGTTGGCTACATTCCTTGGTATCCACACAGTATCTGAGTGCTTGTTTTGGTGGTCAAGGTAATGTGCCTCTCCTAGCGCGCTGCTCCATGACGCTGTGATGATTAGACTGTAGTAGCCTGCCCCCGAATGGACGCCCCTTTAAAGACACATGTCAGAGGTTTGCTAAATGCTAAATGCTAATGATCCTATCTTTAAAATTGAACCAAATTGACAGAAACATTTGCAGAATGAAAAAAAAAAAAAGTTTCAGTTTCTTGCCAAAATGTTTCTTTAATTGGAATGTAATAATAATTGAACAAGTAAACCAGTTCACTATTTTAATTTTTTATAGGTTTACACTATGATGCAAAGGTTTTGGGCAAGTTTGATATCAACTCAAAGCTGTATAACATAAAAACATAATCTGGCCTCGGCTAAGGTGCTAGTCTCTTCTTGCAATTGTTAAGATTCGTTAGCAATCCCAATATTCAAGAGCTAAATTCTTGTTCTGGTGAAATGCAAATGATAAACACACTTTTAGTTGAGCTCATTTTTCAAACCCGCCTGAAGCCGGTGCACTATAGACTATATATACTGTATTATTGCTTCTAGCTTGGCATTTGCTTATTTTGAAAAGTACTTTTTAATCACCAAACTGTGGGGTTACAATATGGGGCTCGGAGAATTTTTCTTTTCTTCTTCAATTGATCTGCAAAAAGGTTGAAAACAATTAGTAAAAAAAAAACAACAACAGAGAATTCCCCTGTTTTTACTGCACTGGTACAGGTCACAGAATATTATAGTTATACAATACAGTTAAATAAAGGTTGAAAGTGACATTCCAGTAACTTAAAAGGAAGAGACAAACTTTTCTTTGTGTCCTTGAACAGATTTTTTTTTTTCACAAACGTAGTAGAAATATCTAAATCAGTAAAATAATGCATGTACTTCGTTCTAGCATCATGTTTTGGAGCCATTTTTGGAGGATATTGTGCTCTTTATGCACTCAGAAATCACATATTGTTTCACATGTTTCAAATGACATCACAACATTCTACAGACCAATAATATTTAATACAGATGGGGGCAGCTAAAAGTAAATGTTAAAATGCAAATATTTGTTTTGTTTTGTTTTTGGAAGCTTAAAAAGTGATATTGTGGGAAAACTACAATAGATATCCCTGCCACTTTTGCTGTGCAAGAAGGAATCTTGGTTCTATCAGGTTCTATGCCAAATACAGTGAGTTGGCTTTTGCATAATTTATTGTCAAGTACAGAAAACTGTTTCTTGTCCCATCTGAGAGACTGATATCATCACATTCTAGAATGTGAAAACCACCAATAGTTTTACGTTTTATGTTTTTATGTGAGGGACATAATCTGTTGTGTCTCCAGCCAGGCTCAAACATGGCCGTCCAATCAGATTTGTTTATTGCAGTTACACATGAAAGGAAGGAGTTTATTGGTCAACACAAACTTTTGAATAAAATAAAGTGTATCTCCCCTCAAATGAACAGAGTTTAGTGCTTTGCTTATAAGCAGCCATATTTCTTTTGATACCAGACCAGATTGTCTAATCCACCTGTCAAACACCAGGCTGTAATCAGGGCAGTCCTGTGTGATGTCACCAACTGTTGGAAATTACAGAGGCCACTGAAGGCAGCACACACTTTTTTTTTAACCAGTTTTGACCAGAAAACGACAAAAAAAATAAAAATAAAAAAATCCTAGGAACAGTAGATGATGCTGGCAAGAGGAGAAAATCAATTTGTCAACTGGACAAAGTTTATTTGGTCGAATACATTTCGTAGCTCATCTAAACTGCTTCTTCAGTTCTGGCTAGAGTGCTGGTGGACACTGCTTATAACTAGCTGCAGGGAGGAGCCAACTACAATGAAATTATTATGAAACTATCACACCTATTTGTTTTCAATTTCTGTGTGGGGTCTTGTTAGCATAGTCATTCAGGGCCATAATGGGTGTTTTCACACCTCTGGACCTGACCTAGCTAACCCTATTGTTTTCTTTGTTTGTTTTGATTTAGGTTTGAGAATAGAGTTATAGACGGGGGAGAGAAATTATGTCTGAGGCCTCCATTTCTGTTCAAGGAAGGGTTCTCTTTCTTGACAAAAATAGGCTCTTTAACTCCCCTCTCAAACCATTTCTTTTCTCTGGCCAAGATCTATACCTCACTGTCCTCAAAGGAGTGGCCTGTGGCTTTTAGGTGGAGATGTACGGCAGATTGAGGTCCACTCTGGCTCTCCCGTCTGTGTTGGTACATCTTCTTGTGAAGATGCGTGAAGAGTCCCTCAGTCGTCCAGGTAGAATCCTGAAACTAGACGCCAGAGAAACAAAAGACAGAAACAAATAGGCGAGATAGTTTCGGAAAAACTGCAGTGTAGTTAGCTCCCCCCTGCAGCGAGATATAAGCAGTGTCTATCCAGCACTCTAACCAGAACTGACGGAGCCTCTCGGATGAGCGGCGAAACGTTTTCGACCAAACAAACTGTGTCCAGTTGACAAATTGAATTTCTTCTTTTATCATCTTCTTGTGAAGTGGCTGTTTTGTTTCTTCAATGTAGCACACACTGCAGTCTTCTCTACACTGAATGGAGTAGACCACATTGCTTTGTTTGTGGCTCAGTGCTTTGTCCTTTGGGTGGACCAGTTTCTGTCTTAAAGTGTTTGTGGGTTTTAGGCTTAGGCTTAAGGCTTAAGCCTTACACAATGGCACACAGTGACAAACGGGAGAAATTTGACTTCTGCATTTGACCCATCCTTTTCAGGAGCAGTGAGCAGCCATCTTTTTCGGCGCCCGGGGGGCGGTACCGTGAAGGGTCTTGCCCAAGGACCCACACTGGTTAGCTCATTGCCCGGGGGGGGGGGGTTCGAACCTACAACCCCCAGGGGGAAAGTCCATGACTTACCAGTTGAGCTAACCAGCCGGGTTTGAAATAGACTGGGATTTCATATTGTCTGAAAATCCTCTGTAGTTTTTCAAATTCAAGATTTGGAACCTTTTACTGCACTTATCAATTCTGTAGATCCAAACATTAAATTAACTCGTGAAGAGGCCAAGGACAACACATTGGCTTTCTTAGATTCTGCAGTAACGATAGGAGAAGACCGGCGACTCCAAGTAGAAGTCTTCAGGAAGCCCACACACACGGACCAATACCTGCTTTTTGATTCACCCACTGCAGCACAAACTGGGAGTTATTCGAACATTACAACATAGGGTCCAAGTGCTTCCTACAAGCACAGAGGGAAAGGAGAAAGAACATGTGGAAGCCCTCTCTGTTTGTGGATATCCTAAATGGGCTTTCAACAAAACCAAGAGAGACAAGGACAAGAAACAAGACAACAGAGAATTAGAAGCCACGGAGAAGGGTGTAACCATTCCCTACGTGCCTGGCGTTTCTGAAAAACTACAGAGGATTTTCAGACAACATGAAATCCCAGTCTATTTCAAACCCACAAACACTTTAAGACAAAAACTCGTCCACCCAAAGGACAAAACACCGAGCAACAAACAAAGCAATGTGGTCTACTCCATTCAGTGTAGTGAAGAATGCAGTGAGCGCTACATTGGAGAAGCAAAACGGCCACTTCACAAGAGATAGTACCAACATAAACGGGCGTGCCAGAGTGGACCTTGATCTGCCGTACATCTCCACCTAGAAGCCACGGGACACTCCTTTGAGGACAGTGAGGTATAGATCTTGGCCAGAGAAAAGATCTGGTTTAAGAGGGGAGTTAAAGGCTATTTTTGTAAAGAAAGAGAACCCTTCCTTGAACAGAAATGGAGGTCTCAGACATAATTTGTCTCCCATCTATATTTCTATCCTCAAACTTAAATCAAAACAAACAGAAAACAATAGGGTTAGCCAGGTCAGGTCCAGAGGTGTGAAAACACCCATTATAGTCCTGAATGGCTATGCTAACAAGCTCCCACACAGAAACTGAAAACAAATAGGTGTGATAGTTTCATAGGTAGCTCCTCCCTGCAGCTAGTTATAAGCAGTGTCCACCAGCACTCTAGCCAGAACTGAAGAAGCAGCTTGGATGAGCTGTGAAACGTATTCGAACAAATAAACTTTGTCCAGTTGACAAATTGAATTTCTCTTCTTGCCATGGATTCTACCTGGATGACTGGGGGATTCTTCACACAGTAGATAATGCTATTAAAACACCAAATACACAGTTTTAGTGTCTTCCACTTTACGCTTTCCTCATCCTAACCCCTATCTTTCAAGTCAAGAGTTTGTATGAAGTTCCTGGTCTTTTTACAAGAAACCTTGTCAAACCATGTCAAATCATTCCCCTCATGATCTTTGTTGCTATCGTGATCGTGAGACTGCTGATCTGACACTTTACGAGTCAGTTTTACACCGAGCCAGAGTGACAGCCATTTTAATTGATGGGTCCAATTCATTTGTCTATTACCAAATGGACGCCATAAAATATAAATAGAATGCAGTGGAGTGAGAACAATACATCACCAACCAGAGGCAACAGAGTGCAACTTCTCCAATTGTCCTTTGGAGGACAATTCAAATGTTACTGAACAAACCTTCCAATGATAACAGTCTTTTTTTCAAAAACAAAAACTTAAAATGCACTCTTCCAAATAACCATGTTATTGTTGTAAAGAACTGAAAATGATAATTTGCTTATTTTTCATTTAGAAGCATTAGCATATTAGTGAAATCAAAAGCTATTTCAGTCAACATATCTTAACAGTTACATTTGAACATAGGAGCCCTTATTTGACAGGAGCTTCATAATTTTTGCATCCATTGAACTTGTGAGTTTGTGGAGAGTTTCTGCTGTTTGGATGTGAACTGCCTCCCGCCCTCATAGAGCTTTTGCTTGAGGAGCTCCAAAGGTTCTCAGTAGGGTTGAGGTCAGGGGAGGATGGGAGCCACACCATGATTTTCTCTTCTTTTATGCCCATAGCAGCCAATAATGCAGAGGTGTTCCTTGCAGCATGAGATGTGCATTGTCATGCATCAAGATGATTTTGCTACAGAAAGCACAGTTCTTCTTTTTGGACCATGGAAGAAAGTCGTCAGTCAGACAACTTTCTTCTTTTACATAGGCCATTTTCACACCTTCAGGGACCCTAAAGGGGCCAACCAGCTCTCGTCACATGATTCCATCTTGACCATCACTCATCAGTGAACAAGACTGTTTGAAAATTAGTCTTCATGTATTTCTGGGGCCCGCTGGAGCCGTTTCCGCTTGTGAGCTTTGTTTAAGGGTGGCTGAATAGAAGGTTTATGCAGAACTGCAAACCTCTGGAGGATCCCACACCTTGATGTTTACGGGACTCCAGTAGCACCACCAGCTTCAAATACCTGTTTGATGCTTTGTAATGGCATTTTAGCAGCTGCTCTCTTAATCCAATGTATTTGTCTGGCAGAAGCCTTCCTCACTGTGCCTTTATCTGCACAAATCTCTGTGTGCTCTGAATCAGCTATTGTCTTAAAGATCTCATGACGTGGTACTTCTTGATGCTTTTATATGGCGCCTTAGTGGTTCCCTAATATTGTATGTGAGGCCTTCTTCTCCAAATCAAGCCTTGGTGCATGATATAGCCTCTAGGAGGTAACCCTATGGAGACTTGGGCTTTTAACGATCCATTCTGGGCGTGTTGCTTGAATGCAAATGAGGAAGACGGAGACAGGCCAGTGTAGGCGGGTGGGGGTGTGGCCAAATACGGCCACTGTTTCTGTGTTTAGCGCTGTTGTTTCCGTGTGTGTAGCAACAAAAAGTGGAGAAGCGATCGTAAAAACTTTTCAGTAGAAGCCCGAGTCTGATCCCGAAGGCGAAGAAGATGAGAATCAGCGGCTTCAGCAGGACGTCTCCGAATGGTTAGTTTGAAATATTATGTCTGGAAACAATATTTTCGTTAGGTTGTTTATGTATACTGTTACGGTTAGCATGTAGCCAGCATTGCCTCTGTTAGCTTTTGATGTTGTTCTGAGGAAGAACACCCATCATGCTATTAAATACGGAATTTATCAACGCTGGCGGTGTAATAACTTCCCGGAGCCTAATGACTTGACTATGTGACTATGTTTACATGCACTTAATATTGATTATATAGGGCTTATCTCAGTTTTGATCAAATTTGTACAGTAATAACAGAAGGCATTCTAATCTATTCTATGACTATTCTGGCTCATATTTAATGATAAAGTTCTCTATGCTCATGTATATTGACGTCATGTTAACCCATGACTTACTTCGGAAGATTTACCATCATCACATCTGTCTGTATTACCTTATATTTATCTGAAGATTTACCACTGTTCTCAGTATATTTTTTGGATAGGTGCCACTGTGGAAATTGTGCTACCATGCCCTCAGAAGCTGCTTGGATATCTCAGGTAACACTTTTTGTATCTTCCTTTGACAACTACTGCCTAAAAATGACTCTTACCATTTCTAATCCTAATTAGGTTACTAGAAGACTGACAGGTCGAGGGACCGCTCACATGTACGGTGGACCATCCTGGATTGGATGTCTGCCTCAATGTGTACTCTGCAAAATACTGGCCAAATGTACAGAGCTGACTACAGTCCTTTACTGTTGAGAGGAATACACCAGCACTTTTAGTGAATAAAATAATAAATAAACTGTTGACAGTTGTGCCTTTTCATTCAATGGTGTAGACAGTGTAAAGATAATGCAAAGATTTATTTACATCACAGGGGAAAAAACTTTGAAAATTTTTAAAATTGTTAGAACATAAACATTGAAGATGATCCATAAGAGCATAGGAATATTTGCAGAACAAGAACACAAACCATTGATAATCTTTGCAAAACTAAATATCATTTTGATTGTCCAGCCACTACAGGCATCTCTTCTATCACTCATTTGTGAGCTGGTGCTGGAGCTTCCTGGGATGCAGAATCTGAGTCGTTATTCCAGCTTGTGTGGTCCTACGCATCTGGTCAGAGTTGATGTGCTGGCCTGTGTAGACACAACAATGACAAATTAGTACTCCATTTATTACTTTGTGTATATACTCCAGGTGCAAGTTGTAAGAAGATAAGTATGTGTAGTGAACAACATTAATATTTCAATATACCCATTATGAAATTACATAATTTATTTGGTTACACATTGTATATTTTACACACCTCAAAAACACTTATTATTAATTATTAATAATAATTAATTTCATTACAAATGCAACACACCCTGCAGCTCATTGATTTGAATCAGGTGAAACATTAGTGGGCCTATGCAGATTTAGGAAGAATTAACAGGCACATCTCATCAGTAAAATGCTACAACTTCTGCATAATATTCAAAATAAAATGTTATAAGTTCACGTACTAAAACCAAAGGTTTACAAAAGATTAATTTGTCTATTTTCACCAGGTAAAGGCTCATTTTACGTGTAACAGCTACAGACTTGGGTGACAATAGGCACTTTGCCGATAACAGGCTTGCTACACTATAATAGTGGTGATGCTTTTATGTAGAGGCAAGAGATTTAGTCACAAGACAAAAGTGTTAGACCAGGTTTAGTTCTGGCCTAGACCTAGTCTGGTTAACACCTGACCATATCACAAGTGAGATATGGGTCTGGAAACTCGGTTCGAAAAATCCCGTAGCGGAGGTGTGGTTAGCGATTGCCAACGGCCGTTTATTGGGCGTTATGAATGTCTATCATTGAGCGTATACGCAAGTCCATAGCCAATCATGTCAGTTGTCAGTTCAAACTACAAGCTTCCGTTTGTCATGTAGTACGCGTCACCGTCTTGCCACACCTCCCCCGCTCTCTGATTGGGGCCCTAAATCTGGGACTCTCGCTTGGACGAGTTTCCAGGCCGCCTTCCAGTTCGAAACGAACGGAAGCGGCCTGGGAATTCCCAGGCTAGCCTAGACCTGACCAGACCAGACCACGTTTAGTCCTGGTCTAGTCCTGGTCTAGTCCTAACCTGGGAAATCCCAGGCTGCTTTTGTTCGTTCCGATCTGAAAGACCATATCACTTGTGATATGGTCAGGTGTAAACCAGGCAAGTCTAGTCCCGGTCCCCCTTGCATCCCCCATCTATCAATCGGCAAAGGTCTACAGTCTCTTAGCCAATCAGGACGCAGAACACAATGTTACACTATAAAAAAAATAAATAAATTGAAAAAAATTCGCGAAACAGCGAACCGCGGTCTATCGCGGTTAAATAAACAGTGAACCGCGATAGAGCGAGGGACCACTGTATTTAGGGGTGGGACAAGATACATTTTTCACAATACGAGATGAGACACAAGAGACGAGATTTTGACATTTTTTTGTAATAAATAAACTGTGGCCTCACCATTTTTGATTGAGTTTATTTCATATGTTTGCTTTCACTGTAGAACTGCAGTTTGGGACTACAGATTTTCAAAAAATGTAACTTACCAGTACTTAGGTCCATTTTTTCATCCAATGCCAACGTAAAAACAGATCGCAAGATCTTGTCGCACGAGATCTTGCCCCATCCGTAGTATGTGAATGCTTTTGTCACAAAGCCTAAAAAAACGACATGAGCCCCCTTGAGGTTGGAGTCAGGATACATGTGTCTGTAGTGGATATACAGAGAGGATGTCTATAGCCCACATCCAGACTTATTTTTACACATTCACACCCACTTTTCACTTTCTTGACCAGAGAGCAGAGTGCGGGTGGGTTTGCTGTTTGTCCAGAGGATGCTCGAATAGGGCGCTGTGCATAAATCTCCATGTGTTTTTATACATTGCCACAATTGCAAAGATTGTTTTCTCAGTTAGCTTTGAGTTGTTTTGCGGTCCTCACCTCCCACTCCACCCACAGCACACAAAGCCTGTCTTAAAATACAGAAGTATAAGAACACTCATAAGTCAAAATATAGCTACCTGATAGAAAAGAACTATAAATCAGCTTCACATAATTTACTAAAGGGACAGCAGCAGCTTAGTGGATTTTTACAGATAACAAGTTCAAATTCTGAGAAAGCACAAAAACCTTCTTAAAGCTGCTATCTGTAACTTTGATAAAAGGAGAAATTCAGTTTGTCAACTGGACAAAGTTTGTTTGGTCGAAAACGTTTCGCCGCTCATCCGAGAGGCTTCGTCAGTTCTTCGTCAACAGAACTGACGAAGCCTCTCGGATGAGCGGCGAAACATTTTTGAACAAACAAACTTTGTCCAGTTGACAAATTTATCATGGATTCTACGTGGACGACTGAGGGACTCTTCACGTATCTTTATTAAATTTTGTTTGGCTCCTCCCACCTCTCACCTGGCCTTTGTTCACACTCACCTGTGCTCTCTGGTCTTCTTCTGTCAGACCAAAACTGGCACAGTATGTGACAGAAGTAATGTAGACAGCATCTAGTGGTGATTTGTGAGAATACAACAGGGGAGGGTCAGCCGTTCTAATTACAAATAGTCGCTTTAAGGCTGCATGATTTTAGAAATAAATAAATGAAAAAAAAGAGTTAAATTACATTATTTTCTGATAATGTAATTGTGATTAATGAAGTTGTACTGTTGTGTCCCCGGGCAAGACACTTCCCCTGCAGCGCCTCTATAGTGGGAGCGTGAGTGTGTTTGTGATGTGGTGTATCTGTAGCTCTCATCCTCTCGTTTAGAGGAGGCATTAATCACACCGTGGAGTAAACAGGCTGACAGGGGCCTCATTACTATGCCAGAGCCGGGGAAGAGAAGCCAAAAGCACCAGCGCAGCATTCTCACACAGACACGCGCCCACCATCTCCATTACACACTATATATTATACATGGAGCATAATTAAGGCCAGCTTAAATTTAGCAGGAAATCAAAGTGCTCATGTGGAAGTGGAAGGAAGATGTTTTTATAGGGTTGATATTACAAAAAGATGCAGGTCAAATGGTAGCCTTGTCGTACTGAATGAGATAAATAACACAGACTGCAGTGAATATGGAAATGTAATGGAGTCTACAAGGCCTTGGTCAATGGAAAAAGCAATGCGCAAAATGTAACAGCGCCCTCTGGTGTTCCACACTTGGATGATGATTCGTAGTGAGACCAAAAATAAAAACAAAACTAATGTCGCTTGGGGTCGTCAAAAAATATCAATATACTAACTCATACTGAACAAAGTATTGAAACTATATCACAGACTGTATAAAGAAGTGGACTGAGGGAGTGTGACGTCACCCACAGTGCTGGAATTCTGACCGCGAGTATCAAAGCAACCAAAGAGCCAATCAGGAGCTAGGCCAGGCATGGGCAAACTACGGCCCGGGGGCCATATGCGGCCCGTTAAGCTTCTTAATCCGGCCCGCTGATCTTGAAGAAATTATATTAATAAACCTTGTTAATGTTTTAAAGGGATATGCCACCCCCAGGTCAAACTTGGGCATCTCCCCACAGTCCAGAGACTAAAATAAGTGGTGGAAAGCGTTTTTCTGGTGACGCAGCCATTGTCCAGGTCTGTCAGCACTGACCGCCGCGGTATCTGCAGCTACTCCGCGTTAGACTGGAGTCTAACGTCGCCAGAGAAAGATTTCGGCCAAAAGGAATTAATTTGCTTGATGCGTTTCCCAATTACTTTCTGTGTAGTGCGCATTCATATCGAGTGCAAATAAATGTGCAAATCAACACGGAGAGCTTGACTTGGTCATTTTGGGTGGGAACTATTTTTCAGTGCGGAAAAAGACAGCCGAAGCACACACCACGCTGACAGGGGAATCCCAGTTACGCACCAGGAAGGGAGTTCCCCTGTTACGCAGCGTGGTGCGTGCTTCGGCTGTCTTTTTCCGCACTGAAAAATCTATCAGACTGCTTCATTCATTACTCAAACTCTGCTCCTCTGTGCACTCTTCATCACCCGGCGCAGACCCCAGGCACCGTGTTGCTTCGTCTCCGTGGTAATCAATCACTTATGTCAGGCCAGTCTCTGCTCTCACCATGGGGCTGTGCCGAGGAGAGAGTAGCAGAAGAAAACAGTATAGAGGAAAATTTGGACAAAAGCAAAGAGGAAAATGTTAGAACAATTTTACTTTTACTCTACCTCTCACATTCTCTGTTTTAGAACTGGTTTAGACCTGGTTTAGTTCTGGTTTAACCCTGGTTTAGACCTTATTTAGACGTGGTTTAGACCTGGTTTAGCCCTGGTTTATTCCAGGTTTACTCCTGGTTTAGGGCTTGTTTAGTCCTGGTTAAGTCCTGGTTTATTCCTGGTTTATTCCTGGTTCAGTCCTGGTTTCGACCTGATTTAGTCCTGGTTTAGACCTGGCTTAGTCCTGCTTTCGACCTGGTTTAGCCCTGGTCTATTCCTGGTTTATTCCTGGTTTATTTCTGGTTCAGTCCTGGTTTCGACCTGATTTAGTCCTGGTTTAGACCTGGCTTAGTCCTGGTTTCGACCTGGTTTAGCCCTAGTTTATTCCTGGTTTATTCCTGGTTTATTCCTAGTTTATTCCTGGTTTTGACCTGATTTAGTCCTGGTTTAGACCTAGCTTAGTCCTGGTTTCGACCTGGTTTAGCCCTGGTCTATTCCTGGTTTATTCCTGGTTTATCCTTGGTTCAGTCCTGGTTTCGACCTGATTTAGTCCTGGTTTAGACCTGGCTTAGTCCTGGTTTCGACCTGGTTTAGCCCTGGTTTATTCCTGGTTTATTCCTGGTTTCGACCTGATTTAGTCCTGGTTTAGGGCTTGTTTAGTCCTGGTGAAGTCCTGGTTTATTCTTGGTTCAGTCCTGGTTTCAACCTGATATAGTCCTGGTTTCGACCTGGTTTAGCCCTGGTTTATTCCTGGTTTAGTCCTGCTTCAGTCCTGGTTTCAACCTGATTTAGCCCTGGCTTAGCCCTGGTTTAGTCCTGGTTTAGACCTGGTTTAGCCCTGGTTTAAAAGTTGAAAGTGGAATCTTTTGACCAAATTCATCACAGTGAACAGCTCTATATTTCCGTGCTGACCGCGAGGTAGCCATCCTTGTCCAGCTTCGGTCATTAAAACCATGGCCTCTCCTTTCCCCCAATCTCCTCAGTCCGAGCTCCTCGTTGGACAAATTGTTTTTCTCTGGCCTGTGTGAGTGTGAGGCTCCCTGGAGGAATAACAAGAGGGAAACCAGAGATACAGAAGGAGGAGGAGAGGGGTCTGTGATCTGCAGGCCTGAGTATGAGCGAGAGCAGATAGACGAGAGAGATGAAGGGAGCGAGAGAAATATGAAAGAAAATATTGAAGGTAGAAGGTACTTTATGTTGCCTTTTTTCTACAAATTTCACAAGCATGACTGCGTCCCCAAAGATAAGATCTTGGTTTATGTTTTGTCTATTCATAGTATATTGGGAGCAATAGTTGGTACAATGCTATTTTTTTTTTATTTTTTTTTTAATCTGAAGGTTGGTGGTTCTATTCTGGCTCTTAAAATCTCAACCCAAAATATTGTTGGTAGAGCAGTCAGATCCACTGCCCTACCAGGTGGCAGTGTGATTCTATATGAATACTGCTGTTGTGCCTTTTAGCAAGACACTTCACTTCCCTCAAGTGCTTTGAGTGTCTTGAAAAGTCCTATATAAATGTGACTGGTTTAGTCCTGGTTTAGTTCTGGTTTTAAAATCTCCCTCTTTAAGTGATGATTTTGGCATTTATTTCAGACCCTTCTTCAGCACAAGATTGGTCTTGGTTTAGATCTGGTTTAGTCCTGGTTTAGTCCAGGTTTAGATCTGCTTTAGATCTGCTTTAGATCTGGTTTAGTCCTGGTTTGTACCTGCTTTAACTTTGCTTTAGTCCTGGTTTAGCCCTGGTTTAGTCATGAATTAGTCTTGGTTTTGACCTGCTTTAAGCCTGCTTTAGTCCTGGTTTAGTCTTGGTTTAGTCCTGCTTTAGTCCTGATGTAGTCCTGGTTTTAAGCCTGGTTTCCTCATGGTTTAGTCCTGGTTTAGCCTTACTTTAGTCCTGCTTTAGTCCTGGTTTATACTTGGCTTAGTCCTGCTTTAGTCCTAATGCAGTGCATGGGCACTGGGTTAGTGGGTTAGGGTTATGGGCCTGTGTAATGGAAAAACAGATTCTAGTGTTTCCTTGTTAAACACAGATCAGATGTGAAGTCTGTTCTGTTCTTTCTAATCACATATTTACATTCTCCACTGAAGGTCCCAATCTCCTCCTCTTCTGCCCCCCCTTCCACCCCCACCCCACCCCCCCTCCCTCCCCCGCTCTCTCATATCTCCCTCTCTGTCTGCGGTGGCGGTTCGAAGCTGTCCGAGCCTGATGCGCGCTCGCCTTATCAGCACTTGTTTAATGGCTGCTTAAATGGGATTAATGGGCACAAGGCAAAGAGTGTGGAGTGGAGAAGAGAGAGAGAGAGAGAGAGAGAGAGAGAGAGAGGAGGGTGACAAGAAACCTAAAAGCAGGGGGAGGAGAGAAAGAAAAGAGAGAGAGGGAGAAAAACAGAAAGGAAAACAAAATCCATTAAAGACAAAATGACATTCACACATGTTTAACTAGACCAGGTCTACAACTAGACTAGAAGAGGACCAAATCAAGTCTAAGACTTCATGGGCCCAAACAGGACAAGTGACCACATGCACATCTGATAAAAGTTGCGACTGCATGCCGGTGCCAAGGACAAAAATTATAGAAAAGAACCCCCAAACTGGAGGAGCGGTTACAGGTCCCAGGAAAAACATCAAGACATCTCAGTCCAGAAAAGTGCAGTACAGGAACAGCAAAGATACTGCGCAGAACTCTCAAGCTCACACACACACACACACATATATATATATATATATATATATATATATATATATATATATATATATAGAGAGAGAGAGAGAGAGAGAGAGAGAGAGAGAGAGAGAGAGAGAGAGAGAGAGAGAGAGAGGTTTTCTCTTGGTCTTTGTCCCAGAAGAGGACAGAGCTGAGGCATCCCAAAAACTGCACCAGCATCACTTTACTCTGCTCAGTCAGTCAGTCTGTGCTGACACTGGGTCTACACAAACTCTCATTAAGATCTGATTTAGAATGAACTTCTAAATGGAGTCTTTATCAAAACTAAAATGAGGCTGGACCTTTACTGATACAATAGCATGGGGAATACAAAAATATAATGAAACTGACCAAGCTCAATCATGCATGAAGAATAAATGAAGAGGATAGATCTTTCTGAAATGATCCAGTAAAGAAAACTGAAGCAGGCTTGAGGTTTGCCTCGGTTTAGGTATAGTCAGAACTCGAGTTGGGGGGGGTGGCATCCCCCCTGTGGGAAAAAATAGTCAAAATCATCCCTCTTCTAAAACAGTCATCCCTTCTTCCATCCCTTGTGGCATTTTATCAATCAGGCATGAAAATCCCTCACCTTTTGGCAAAATTCGCCGTCTTTAAGTCAAAATAGCCAGTGCCAAGAGCCAATCATAGGCCGAACTGCGCTCCAGGTTCCAATCATGTTGCAGCATAATTACGCACTGATCCCCCCACCCCCCCCCCCACCCCCCGAAAATATGTCACATAAATGGAAAATTTCACCATCCCCCCTGGTTTCATTTTACAACTCGACTACTGGGTATAGTCCTGGTTTAGTCCCATTTTGGTTCTAATTTAGTTTTAGTTCTGGTTTAAGTATAGTCTTATTTTAATCGTGGTTTAGGTATAGTCTTGGTTTAGTCCTGGTTTGGTTCTGTCTGAGCAGTGATGTGCAGTCAGAGGAGGCAGATGTGAACCTGGAATGGAAAAAATACTATATTGTAGTTATTAGGCGTGGACAAGATGAGACACAGGATTTTGACACTAAATACACGTTTCAATTCACAGTTTTGACTCACAATTTTATATTTTTATGTATGTAGCAACACTTTACCCGTATGTGTCCAATCAAAATTAAACAAAAAAGCTGGAAAAAAAAATCTCTTGAGATCATTATGTGAGCACCATCTTGTGGCAATTTTGTCTCACGACACTGTCCCCATCAGTTATTTGTCCTGGTAGGATGATTTCATGTGATTTGTGGTGATTTTTATGGATTGAAATCAGGAAATCACTTGTTAATATAATCCAAAGAGAGAGGAGGAGAAGCTTGCCTCAATCCTGAAGCTCTTCCCTACACAATGAACAAAGTATATAGCATAAAGATAAGATAAGATAAGATAAGATATGTGAAGAGTCCCTCAGTCGTCCAGGTAGAATCCATGATAAAAGAAGAAATTCAATTTGTCAACTGGACAAAGTTTGTTTGGTCGAAAACGTTTCGCCGCTCATCCGAGAGGCTTCGTCAGTTCTGGTTAGAGTGCTGGTAAGACACTACTTATATCTCGCTGCAGGGAGGAGCTAACTATACTGCAGTTTTTCCGAAACTATCTCGCCTATTTGTTTCTGTCTTTTGTTTCTCTGGTGTCTAGTTTAGCATACCTATTCATCCCTACACGACTGTTTTTCACACCTCTGGCCCTGACCTGGCTAGTCCTATTGTTTCTTTTGTTTGTTTTGATTTAGGTTTAAGAATGGAATTATAGATGGGAGACAAATTATGTCTGACTCCACCATTTCTGTTTAAAGAAGGATTCTTTTTTTTGACAAAAAGTCAAACAGCCAACAGATTTGTAGACGATGCCATCAACATGGCTCTACACTTTACCCTGCAGCATCTGGACTCCCCGGGAACCTACGCCAGGATCCTGTTTGTGGACTTCAGCTCTGCCTTCAACACCATCCGCCCAGACCTCCTCCAAGGCAAGCTTTCCCCGATGAACGTGCCTGATCCTCTCTGCAGGTGGATCACTGACTTCCTGACGGACAGGAAGCAGCACGTGAGGCTGGGGAAGAATGTCTCGAACTCCCGGACCACCAGCACCGGCTCTCCCCAAGGCTGTGTTCTTTCTCCTCTGCTCTTCTCCCTGTACACCAACTGCTGCACCTCCTCCCACCAGTCTGTCAAGCTCAAGTTTGCAGATGACACCACGGTCATTGGACTCATCTCGGACGGGGATGAGTCTGCCTACAGGACGGAGGCTGACCGTCTGGCGTCCTGGTGCAGCCAGAACAACCTGGTGCTGAACTCCCAGAAGACAGTGGAGATCATTGTGGACTTTAGGAAGCACACAGCCCCACTCCCCCTCCTGACCGACACCCCCATCACCACTGTGGACTCATCCCGCTTCCTGGGGACCACCATCACCCAGTACCTGAAATGGGAGCCCACCATCACCTCCGTCATAAAGAAGGCCCAGCAGAGGATGTACTTCCTGAGGCAGCTGAAGAGATTCAACCTGCCAGCACGGACAATGGTGCAGTTCTACACTGCCATCATCGAGTCCATCCTCACCTCCTCCATCACCGTGTGTTCTGCTGGAGCCACAACCAGGGACAAACAGAGACTGCAGCGTGTTGTGCGTTCTGCTGAGAAAGTGATTGGTGGCGGCCTTCCATCTCTTCAGGACCTGTACACCTCCAGGACGTGCAGGTCGGATTGCATCCGATCCTTCCCACCCTGGTCATGGACTTTTTGACCTCCTCCCCTCAGGCAGGAGGCTACGGTCCATTCGGACCAGAACCTCCCACCATAAAAACAGCTTCTTCCCCTCTGCTGTCGGACTTTTGAACAATAATAACACTAGGACTCTTCCCACCCACCCGCTCTGTGTCAGGCACATGATCCCACCCCCCGCTCTGTGTCAGTCACAGGACCCCACCCCCCACTCTGTGTCAGTCACATGACCCTGTGCTGGTTTTTCTTTTTGCACCTGACCATTACCTGCACCTGCACTGTTATATTCTTGTATTCTTGTAAATTTGTTAATTTAAGTTTTCTGCTATTTTATTTTATTCTATTTTATTCCGCTCCAAGTACCGAAGCAATTTCCTAATGTTGTGAACATGTTATGGCAATAAAACCTTTCTGATTCTGATTCTGAACTTCGTCAGCTCAAGGCCAGGGGCCGTCTACTTGAATGACTGTACAGAAAAACAGGCCTCACTGTCCACAAGGAAATGCACACAAACCATACTCTTCATTACAAAGACTCTATAAACACTGCCAAATCAATCCACTTCTCTAAATTAATCACCAACAGCAAAAGGAATGCAAAAACCCTGTTTTCCATTGTTAATAACAGCACACAATCTCCCAACCTTTTCCCTACTCATCTTCTCTCCACCGATTTCTGCAACTCCATAATGTCTTTCTTTAACAATAAAATACACAAGATTCATGATCAAATAACCCTCAATGCAAGAAATTCAACACTCATTACAATCCCCTGCTCCCCTCCTCCCTCCACTTTTTCACAGTTTACTCTTCCCTCAGTTAGTGAAATATCAGCCCTGGTCCATAAATCCAAACCCTCAATCTGTAGATTAGACCTGGTTAAAGCCTTTCTTCCTTCTCTCATCTCCTTAATAACTTATATCCTACATTCCTCTCTGGCCACTGGCATTGTACCTTCCTCATTTAAAATTTCAGAAATCACTCCTATCATCAAAAAACCTGGTACAGACCCAACCGATTTTAATAACCTGCGCCTCATATCCAATCTCCCATTTCTTTATAAAAAACTTGAAAAAATTGTTGCCTCTCAACTTGACTCTCACCTCACTGAAAATAACCTATATGAGCAATTTCAGTTCAGCTTCAGACCCCTCCATAGTACCGAAACAGCCTTAATTAAAATCACAAATGATCTCTTACTTGCAGCTGACAATGGACTCCTGACAATACTCATTTTACTGGATTTAAGTGCAGCCTTTGACACAATCACTCACACCATCCTCATCGACAGACTGATGTCTATTTGCATCTCACACACACCTCTCCACTGGTTAATTTCGTATCTTTCCTCCCGCTCTCAGTACATCCAACTCGGTTCTTACTCCTCCCAGCACTACCCTCTTTCCTCAGGTGTCCCCCAAGGCTCAGTCCTTGGCCCCCTCCTATTCATTATCTATCTCCTTCCTCTTGGTCACATTTTCAGAAAACATAACATACACTTCCACTGTTATGCAGATGACACCCAGCTCTATATCTCCTCCAAACCATCCAACATCCTCCCACCCTCCTCCCTCACCCACTGTCTTCAGGA
Source organism: Paratrypauchen microcephalus (assembly GCA_036785185.1). Lineage (NCBI taxonomy): Eukaryota > Metazoa > Chordata > Actinopteri > Gobiiformes > Gobiidae > Paratrypauchen > Paratrypauchen microcephalus. The sequence continues at coordinate 4,774,716 of JAVJIX010000065.1, read as the reverse complement.
AATCAAATCCTGGTTCTCCTCCAACTTTCTAAAACTAAACAGCAATAAAACTGAAGTCCTACTCATCGGCACCAAATCTACACTAAACAAAATAGACAGCCTTTCAATCACTGTTGATAACTCCTCCATCTCTCCCTCCCCTCAGGTAAAGAGCCTGGGTGTCATCCTGGACAGCACTCTCTCATTCCAGTCACACATCAACAATATCACACGCACAGCCTACTTCCACCTCAGAAATATCAACCGTCTCCGTCCTTCACTCACTCCTCACACAGCCGCCATTCTTGTCAACAGCCTGGTCACCTCACGGCTTGATTACTGCAATTCCCTTCTGTATGGTCTCCCCCAAAAAACTATTCATAAACTACAACTTCTACAAAACTCTGCTGCCCAGATCATCACCAGAACTCCCTCTATTCACCACATCACCCCGGTCCTGCAGCAGCTTCACTGGCTCCCCATTCACTATCGTATTCAGTTCAAAATCCTACTCCTCACATTCAAGTCCATCCATAACCTGGCTCCTACTTATCTCACAGAACTCCTTCATGTCACCACACACCCGCTCACTCAGGTCCTCCTCCTCCATCCACCTCACAGTCCCTCCCACAGGGCCTTCAGCCGCTCTGCTCCCCATCTATGGAACTCACTCCCCCCAGACCTCCGTAACGATCAATCATTACAAATTTTTAAATCCAGACTCAAGACCCATCTTTTCAAAATAGCTTACCCCACTTAATCATTTTCTCCCTGCTGACTGTTTCATTTTACTTGTATTGCTTTGTCCATTCTCTTTGTTTTATTTTGTATATACTGCCTGTTTTTAACTGTTTTTAATTGTTTTTGTGCGGTGTCCTTGAGTGTCTAGAAAGGCGCCTTGAAATAAAATGTATTATTATTATTGTTATTATTATTTATTATTATTATTACGTGGGCTCCAGAAAGCGAGCCGAACCGGGATCAGCTGAGAGTGTCAGAGGTAAGCCGGTGTCAACACACGTAACTTTTAGAAGGAAACCCATACAGATTAACATTTTTTTTTAAATGCACTATCCCTTTAAGACCTGGTATAGTCCTGGTCCTTTAGTCCTGATTCAGTCCTGCTTTAGTCCTGATTCAGTCCTGCTTTAGTCCTGATTCAGTCCTGCTTTAGTCCTGCTTTGGTCCTGGTTCAGTCCTGCTTTAGTCCTGATTCAGTCCTGCTTTAGTCCTGATTCAGTCCTGCTTTAGTCCTGCTTTGGTCCTGGTTCAGTCCTGCTTTAGTCCTGATTCAGTCCTGCTTTAGTCCTGATTCAGTCCTGCTTTAGTCCTGCTTTGGTCCTGGTTCAGTCCTGCTTTAGTCCTGATTCAGTCCTGGTTCAGTTCTGCTTTAGTCCTTATTTAACAGGCTTCACTTTCATAAATGAGTCCCTCCTTTTTCCTATTCTCGGTAATGGTCTGAAATCTAAAATGTCCGCCTCTTCTCCGTGCGCCAAGAATTTTAATGTGGACGCTGAGGTGACTCTCTCTTTGAGTTATGACAAAAATATTGATCGGGCTCAAACGTCTGGAGGCAAAGCAAGGGCAGCTGGGAGGAGAATACTGAGCAGAGCAAAGCATTGTGGGTAAGACGAGGACTAGAGCGTAATGGAACTGTGGCTGCTTTATTACGAGTGGTTTAATTGAAGCACTAATTGAGCTGGTCTTACTGAGGCGTACACAGTTGAAATGAATGAGTTTCACTTTTCACCGAGGTAGCACGGCCATTATTATTCTCAATCTCACTTTTGTTTTGAAATGTAATTAGCTCGGATGGAACTGAAGGCAAATGTAGTTGATAAAAGAACAGTTCTAGACGCTCAGGGTCAAACAGGAAGAAGGCAAATATGAAGGATAGACTATGGTGCCACAATATGCATCACAGCTAATATGACAACATTTTATCAAAACTTTGTTAACATGGTTACATTTCAGATTTTACTTTTTTTTTTTTTTTTTTTTTTGGTGAAGTTTATAATTTTACTTCCTGGTAGGGCAGCAACAGGCAGATCAGACATACGTTGAGGTAATTCCATAACCATTACCTAGCAACCATAATGTAGGGGCCAAACCATATCTACTACACAATAGTTATTAAATTACAAATATAAAATAATATAATATAACACACCTTTATTTTGTTTAAAGGTCCAGTGTGTAGGATTCATGGCGCATAAGTGGATGGTAGCTATTCCACTTCCTCTTTTGGCTACGGCAGACGTCGAGGGTCACCCGGGCGCGCCGTATCGCGGACCCGGGCTTTGCGAGCCCTCGCCGACAAAACGCGGCCCCGTTCACTGTTTTTTTTTTTTCTTTTCGCATGAGAGCACACATTCCCGATCGTGTACCATGACAATGTACATATCAAATGAAACCTTACAGTCTCCTCTTTTTGACTATGCAATTCATTTCCCGGCACAACAATCACTCCCCGAGCACATGGGGCTTTTATATGGAAAAGCACAAAACGAGGTTTGTTACTTTGCTTACCTTTGAAGGCTCTGCACAGGTCAAACTCACCATTTCACCAAAAGCTTGGTCTCAATCTGTCCGTAAGGATCCAGTGAATAAAATCCAGTCAAACAATTTAGTCCAAAACACGTGTTAGATCCATTACGACGTCTGATCCGGCAGCATGCTTGTGTTGTTTACCCAAAACCACGAGCCTTGCCGAAGGTGAAGGCGGAGCCCAAATGTCCTTCTGCGGCTCTCGTATTCAAAATGGCTGCCTCTGCATGGGGAAGATCCCCCTTTTATGTGACTATATCTAAGTTCAAAAGAATACTTTGATTTCATGATGGAAGTGAAAAGGCTTGGAAAACAATGTATTTTTGAATGGGTATCTTCAATTTCGGTAATTAACGGGTAAAAATCTTACACACTGTCCCTTTAATGAATGCCAGAAAAAAGGTCAGAAAAATGTCTTCCTTCAGTGTGAATTGCCTCTGCATTTTGGATAGAATAGATCACAGTTACATCCTTTATTTTCAATTTTCTTCTGCTTTTCTTCACAAACTTGCACTTAACTACAGACACTATGGGGTGAACTGAATCTGTTTGGCAGGTTTGGTTGTATGTTGTTGATTGTAGATTGATTTGGTTTTATCGAAAAATAGACAAAAAATGCTCCTGACTATTTCTTAGTATTCAGGACCACATCTCATATATGGGATAAGTGTATGCCCCATCATTGCTCTTGTTGATCTCACCACAAATGACTTCACAGCCTCTCAAAACTATACACTGTAGTCATTCTTCATTCACTCCACACTCGGTGGTAAGCTACCGGCAGACTAATGGAAGTTAGGCTGCCAATCTGCGGCCCCTTTGACCACTACCGACACTCACACACAGTCTTGGAGCTGTGCATCCCGCAGTGTTGTGCAGTAACACGTTACTAATAACGCGTTACTGTAACGCCGTTACTGTTGACTTTAACTAATACTGTAACGCGTTACTTTTAAAATAAAGGAACTCAATTACCGTTACTAAACGGCGCGTTACCGCGTTACTGAACCTGCTCATTTTGAAACTGGCATCATGTGCGCGACTCGCATAGGCACAGGGGAATTTTTTTTCTCCCTTTGGTAAGGGCGGGATAAGTAATGATGATTGGCTAAAGCAGAATAAGATTTCATGTTGAGCCAACCAGAGACACCCAGTGGGCGGTGGGCGGGTATCTACACACAATCCCAGCACACAGTAGTAGCGCACACACACAATACACACACCCCGTGTCAGATGGCGAGTCCCGAGTCGAAGACAGAAGTATAGGCAGTATTTTAACCTCGTCGAGGTAAAAGGTAAAAACCTACATGTTACGTGCACATTGTGTCAAAGACCAAAGACTTTGTCCACGTCCAATATAAGCAACTCGAATTTAATGAAGCATCTCTGGACGGCGCACGCTTCTGTTAAACTAGTGGCCCCCAGCAGGCCCCATGATGATAATCGCATGCTATGAAGGAGAGAGGAGTAGGAGGAGAGGAGGAAGAGGAAAGGAGGAGGAAGAGGAAAGGAGGAGGAAGAGGAGAGGAGGAGGAGAGGAGAGGAGGAGGAGAGGAAGGGGCAGAAGAAGCAGGCTCCATGATGATAATCGCATGCTCGGTGCCGTTATTAACAATGAAGGCCACGGTGACGGAGCCACGCCAGCCAAGCAGCAAAAGCTGTATAATGCACTGTAAAAAAAAAAAAATCCAAATTATTTGACATTTTTTAACTTAAAAAAAAGTAACGCATTAGTTAGTTTCCTAGGTAACTAGTTACTTTTATAGTGTAGTAACTCAGTTACTAACTCAGTTACTTTTTTGGGTTAGTAACTAGTAACTGTAACTAATTACTTTTTCAAAGTAACGTGCCAAACACTGGCATCCCGTTTTGAGTTTTAAAAAGGAAAACCCTGTGGTGTCTGTGGTCAGAGGACCGGGGCAGCTGTCACTCACCCACAGAGAGTTTATACGATGTCTGTACTATGTGGACCCAAACCCGCCTGACCCAAAAACACAGTGGGGAAATCTATTTACACGGGGGCTGTGCTGGATTTGGGCTCACACCAAAAATCTAAACTCTAAACCTGTGTTCCAAATTTGGACACAGAAATCTAAAATGCACCTTGTGATAAACCATTCCCTCAGTCCACTTCTTTATACTGTGGTCTGTGGTTATGTGCGCATTCCTCTCTCCTCCTCTGTCCTCCTCCGGCCTCCTCTTCTCCTCTGGCCATCGGTCATACTGGGCATTTTCCCGGTGGGCCGATAGTCCTCGGGGGCCGGTGCCGAGTTTGTCCAAGTTTGTCTAAGTCTAAGAATACACTTTAGGTTAACAAGAAACCTTTTAATCATGTCAATGTTTCCACACTACTGACTCCACTGGTGGCATCCATATTGGTCAGACTTTTTTTTGATAAACAACAAATTCCATACACATCATACAACGAATAGGCCGATTTAAGCTACTTTAAGTGAGAGCATCGTTACTTCCGGTCAGTCGTCTTGCCTTGCCTTGCCTCGTGCTGCCTTAGTATGAGATTGATCTGATCATTATCAAAAAATAAAAATGTAACCTAAAAATACTAAATGTTTTGATGGTTTAGATAGTTTCACAGTTTTTCCAGGTAGTTCCCAATATTTTTAGCTTTAATTTAGGCTTTGGGGTTTTCTATTTATCACTTAATAAATATATTTATCACTTTTCCCGTCCAGAGCCTGCTAGAATGTAAGAATTTTTAAATCACCACCCAAAGTAAGATGCTACAAACCCTGTAGTGAAGAAGGTGTTTCCCCTCAGGCAAGACGTAACAATAGTAAAATACATTACTTTGGGGAACACATATATAAATTAGTCTGTTGTGCTTCGCTAAATATGAGGGGCCGTTCTGAGTCAAAAATGCCAGGGCCGTTTTTTTGTCCCAGTCCAGCCCTGTCCTCCTCTCTCCTCCTCTGACCTCATCTCTTCTCCTCTGTCCTGCTCTGTCCTCCACCGGTCTGAGTCTAATAGAGCGCTAAATGAGGCACTCTTTAAATGTGATTAAACCTGTAATTGCAGCGCTCAGAGAAACCACAGCAACAGAGTCAATAAGATCTGTTCTATGAGCTTTTATCAGGGACTACTCCAGAGAATACTGCAGATAAATATCCATGAACAGCCTGCACTTGATAGTCCCATGTATTTGAACAAAATGCCGCAGTACGCCCACTGCGTACTGTTTGCATGTAATTATAAAGAGTTTTATTGTCCAAGAATGAGGAAGAGTTCAGTTCATAAATTTGAGTCTCTTTTCCACTTATGGCAGGACTTAAAATTCTATTTATTTCATGTTTAATTGATTTATTTTGATTTTTGGCAACAGCCCAGCTTTAAATTGTTAGTGCTTATGAAACCAATTACAAAGGTTTTACAAAGTTAAAGGATCAGGATCAGACTTTTCAGATTATACTTCACTCCTACCATGTATCTGTACTCTTATTTGAGTAAAGGTTTTGGTTTCTTTTCCCACTGACAACAGTTTTATGTTGACAACAAGTGAACATTTGTGTCCTTTGGAAATACCTGATTATGTGCATCCTTTAATATTTTCTCCTTCCAATTACATTAGCTTGTTTCCCCAAATACTTTTTACTCTTGAGTATTTTCTGTACCACTCCTTACTTACTTAGTACAGTGGTACCTCACCTTACGAAAGACCCTACAAACGAAAAATCCAAGTTACGAAACGCCTTCACGTTAAATTTTGGTCTCTAGATACGAAAGAAAATTCCTCCTCCCCATCTTCTCTTCTTGCTTTTCCACTCCTCTTCCCCTTCTTCCTCCTCCTCTTTCTCTTCCTCTTCTCTGCGGACCTCAGAGGACGTATTGCCCCTCTCTTGTAATGAGCTGCTGTTAGGAGACCGTCGCTGCCAAACCAGAGATGGAAAAAATTAAGCAAAATAAATAAAAAATGCCTCCCTGCGCTCTGGTGCCAGGTGCAGGATGTTGGACAGGCTGAGGGCCCAAGGCTAATCCTGGGTTTAATGTTGACAAGTAGAGAGGGAGGGAGAGAGAGGAGAGAGGAAAGAGACAGAATGAGGAGAGTAGAAATAGGAGAGAGAGAGTATGAAAAGGGAGAGAAGAGGGAGAGAGAGGGATGGGTTAGAGAAGGATAGACAGAGAGGAGATAAAGACAAACAATGGAAGCGGAAGAGGGAAAGTGAGACAGGAGGGTATAGAAAGAGTTCAAATGAGAGGGGAGAGAGAAAGGAGGAGGAAAAGAGATTGGGAAGACAGAGAGTGGAGAGAGAGAGAGAGAGAGAGAGAAGGAGGGGGAGTGGGAGTCAGTGGGAGAAAGAGAGCAGCAAAAAAAGAAAGAGGCAGAAAGGCTGACAGAGGAAGGGAGATGAAGAGAAAACAATGAAAGAGTGGGAGTGAAGAGAGAGAGGAATGATAGACAGACCCTCCAGGAATTCGCGATGTTGCGATTTGCAACTTCAACGCAACTTCAGCCAATCCCCGTGAATTCAGAGCGGTGTTGCAATCTTGACCAATCACCGCAACTTTCCCGCAATTTTTTACCAATTTTGACCAATCATCGGCGACGTATTGAACTCACGTTGACCAACTTCCTTCTGATTTACTTCCGTGTGACGAAACAAAACTGCGGCCGTGTCCCCAGTTCGGAGCGTGGTTTGAAGGGGGCTCAGATTGCAGTCAAGGCGTTGCATACTTGCTCAGCCCTGACTGTAGTCCGGAGACCGCATGGCCTTCTGCGAAATCGGGCACCCACATACGGGAAGCAGCCGCCAACTCCATTTTCTCCCGTAGAAGAAGTAGCGCGCGGTGCATGCTGGGATATATGAGTGTGCGAAGCGTGCTTTTTCACGCGCTTGGTCCACGCCCCGATTTCCATGGAAACGACTGCGGTCTTCGGACCGCGTGTTAACTGCGCATGGGACAAAAAAGAAATGACGCACATGCCCTTCAAACCACACTCCGAACTGTGCACTCTGGGAATTGGGACACGGCTTCTAATGGCAAAGAAACATGTCTGCGGCACCATTTGCCCACAAAAATAACAGCAAAAGCGCGGGCCAAACAGTTCCCCTCCTAGTAGTAATTTATTTTCGATGTTGGTAAGGACAAGGTTGTTTTAGGACCATATCTGTGATCTCTGTGTCTTTGTATTATTCTTTGTCAGTAATAACTCGGTATTCAAAATATTACTCAATTTTAATTACAAAAAGGGAAAATCACAACTACTGGAATTTCCCCACTGTGGGACTAATAAAGGCATATCTTATCTTATCTTTATCGCAACTTTCACTTCCTCCCGCAACAAAATCGCAACAAAAACCTTAAAAGCACCGCAACTTTCATCGCAACTTTTTGGAAAAGTTCACGCAAATTCAGGCATTTTAGCCCGAAACAATCAGAAAAAATACCCGCGAAATCCTGGAGGGTCTGGATAGAGGAAAGTAGGGGGAAGGAAGAGAGTTAGAAGGAGGAGAGCAAGATGTAGAGAATGATACAGAGTCAAACAGAGGGCGGTGGTGAAACAGGATCATGTGGATTATGTCTTAAATCACCTGTCTGCAGCAGCTCACTCCTCCACCTGTATGAACAAAAACTCCTCTTCTATTTCACTCTCTACTGTGACACATCCAGACCTCTGCATTATTTTAAATACCGTGTACATGTTGACTTTGCTTTAAAAAAGAAGAAAAAAAAACATTATTGTGACATTTCTAGTTTCATCTGCCATCATTTTTATACACAAACTATGTAAATAAATAGGGAGATAAAGGACATCCCTGACTAACACCCTAGAACATTGTGAAGTTGTTTTTTCTTAAGTTTGGTTTCACAAAAGTAAATTCTTTGACAAAATACTTCAAATCACAGTCCTTTTGAATGCTTGGGTTTGTACAAAATAAAGAAATATTCGACAGATTGAAGTTTTCATTGAATTTGGTGATAAACGAAAATGAACAGAACATGGGACATTCTGTAATTATTGTCTTTTTTGTTTTAATAAAGCAGTTGTTGATATGTTTCTTGCAACACTCACACTTCTGATATGATTTAGTTTTTCTCATTTTTTGGCCTGTACGTTGAAAATATTAGATATGGGGCATTATTTTATGTTTTTTCTTCTGATTACATTCACTTAAAAATATAAATCAGAGGTTACATCAGCCACAGTTATTCTTATTTGAGTAGTTGTTTTTTTTTTACTTATATTCGAGTAATTCCTAAGACCACTACTTGTACCGCTCCTTCAGATATGATTTAGTTTTTCTTGTTTTTGTGTCTGTATTTTGAAAAGACCAGATTTTGGACATGATTTTATGTTTTGTTCTTCTAATTACATTTACGTACCTTTACTTACTTTTCCCAAATACTTGTTTTTCTTATACTCAACTTAATTTCTAACACCACTACTTCGTACTTCTACTTGAGTAATGGTAAAATGTCTGGCTGCTCTTCCCACATCTGTTGACAGGCATATGACTGATTATCCAGTAGGGGAAACTTTGTGACTTTGTGTTGAAAATGGCTATTCATTTTTTATTATTAAAACTAGGGAGGCACAATATATCGGCATTAACATCAATATCGGTAAATTTTAAACATATCAGTATCGGCCCGATGTGTAAAAGTGGGATATTAACGACCGATATTTGTCAGTACAGTAATCCCTCGAATTAACGTTTTCTCACATTTGTCTCTCGTTTAAACACTCAAACTTTCGTAGATTTTCAACAAAATGTATTAATAGTGAAGCGTGGGGGGGGGACTGTGCGCGCGGACACGTGCACCCGCTCATCGTGCTCAAATCTGTGATAGAGCAGCATGACCGGCACGAGACTGCGCGTCCCACCCGGGGCTGCGAGCACGAGACCCGTGCCCAAACCGTGTCTCTTCCACGGTCCCGAGGATGAAGCGAAGAGAACACGCACATCAAACCTCGACATGAACGAACGCAAGAGCTGCACGAAACCAGGCAAAGAGCCGCACGGGCTGGTTTAATCCTGGTTTAGACCTGGTCTAGACCTGGTCCAGTCCTGGTTTAGTCCAGGTTTAGTCCAGGTTTAGTCCTGATCCAGTCCAGGCTTAGACCTCGTTTAGTCCTGGTCTAGTCCCGGTCTGGTCCCGGTCTGGTCCCGGTCTGGTCCCGGTCTGGTCCCGGTCTGGTCCTGGTCTAGTTCCAGTCTGGTCCCGGTCCTCCATCTATAACATCAATCGGTAAAGGTCCCTTAGCCAATCAGGAAGCAGAACACAATGTTACATTTTTTTTTTTTTTTAAATGTTACGCTATTAAAAAAATTGGGGGAAAAAAAAAAAGTTTCGGTATCGTTTAATATCGCTATCGGCCGATAACAGCAACATTAATATTGGATATTGGTATCGGCTAAAATGTTCACATCGGTGCATCCCTAATTAAAACACGATCACTCAGTTGCAGATGACATTTCCTTAATCACTGTAAGGCGCTTTGTGTTACATTTTTTGTATGAAAAGCGCTTTATAAATAATGTTTGACTGTTTGATTGATTTTGTAGGCCAATGTTATTAAATATAGATGGGAGCAGCTAAAATTAATATAGTTAAATTGCAGTGAGTTTTTGGGTCTAGTCACTAATAGAAATGATCTGGTCCAGCATTTGTGAACCTTTTGGATATTTCATAGCAAAGTACAATGTAATCCATAGGGAACTCTGTCTCTTGCCCCCGTCTGAGAGTGTGACATCATCACATTCTAGAATCTGAAACCCACCAATCACAGAGTTCCTGTCTCACCTGTCTTACCTGTCTCCTGGATACCTCCTCTCCACAAACTCGTCTTTAGACTGACTTCTGGATGTATTTTCCGGGTTTGACGTTGACAAATTGGGGCTTGAGGTCTGGACGTGTGCCTGGCTCTGTCTCCATCACTCACAGTGGCAGATGTCAAGTATAGCGAAGCATCTGCACGCACCTCATTCAGACCAATGCGGTTCAGTGGAACCATCAATCAAAGCGGGCAAGCTATCCGATTGGCAGTTGATCCCCGGGTGCTCCATCTGAAGGCGGGACCCGAGAGGAAGAGTGATCAATATTCACCAACAACGTGTCAAAGTTTGGACAGGAGATGATTAGAAAAGTTTGAGAAAGACCCATGGTACTGTTGATCTTTCAGGCACGAAGCTGTGATGGAGCACTGGAAGATAAAGTGGAGCATGTTACAATTGGAATCATTGAATCATGCAGTTGATTTTCCACACCCAGAAAGTTACATAATTATCACTTTGAAATAACAAATAGTGTTTGGTGACATGATATTATAAAATTGAAACGTGCGCTGTCCCTGTTGTAAAGTGCATTTGTGAAAAAAACAAAAATACCAAATAATAATAAACAGTTTTGTGCAGTAACGCGTTACGTTACTGTAACGCCGTTACTGTTGACGGTAACTAATACTGTAACACGTTACTTTTAAAATAAAGGAACTCAATTACCGTTACTAAACGGCGCGTTACCGCGTTACTGAACCTGCTCATTTTGAAACTGGCACCATGTGCGCGACTCGCATAGGCACAGGGGAATTTTTTTTCTCCCTTTGGTAAGGGCGGGATATGTAATGATGATTGGCTAAAGCAGAATAAGATTTCATGTTGAGCCAACCAGAGACACCCAGTGGGCGGTGGGCGGGTTCTACACACAATCCCAGCACACACACACACAATCCACACACCCCGTGTCAGATGGCGAGTCCCGAGTCGAAGACAGAAGTATAGGCAGTATTTTAACCTCGTCGAGGTAAAAGGTAAAAACCTACATGTTACGTGCACATTGTGTCAAAGACCAAAGACTTTGTCCACGTCCAATATAAGCAACTCGAATTTAATGAAGCATCTCTGGACGGCGCACGCTTCTGTTAAACTAGTGGCCCCCAGCAGGCCCCATGATGATAATCACATGCTATGAAGGAGAGAGGAGTAGGAGGAGAGGAGGAAGAGGAAAGGAGGAGGAAGAGGAGAGGAGGAGGAGAGGAAGGGGCAGAAGAAGCAGGCCCCATGATGACGGAGCCACGTCAGCCAAGCAGCAAAAGCTATATAATGCACTGTAAAAAAAAAAATCCAAATTATTTGACATTTTTTAACTAAAAAAAAAAGTAACGCATTAGTTACTTTCCTAGGTAACTAGTTACTTTTATAGTGTAGTAACTCAGTTACTAACTGTAACTAATTACTTTTTCAAAGTAACGTGCCCAACACTGATAATAAACCTGTATTAAAACTACATATTCAATTGAAATTAAATGAAGAGGACATTGAGTTTTCCTGTTTTAGAATGGTTTTAATTAGTGCTGTCAGGAGATTTAATCTAATTAATTGCAGGATTTGTAATTAATTAATCTAATTAATCGCATTTTTAAAAATACATTTTTTAGGTGGTTTATTGTGCTCTCCCACAGTGCAAAAAAGATGTCAAACGTGTGATTGATAGTGGTACAGTGAAAAGACTGCAGACTTCCCCTTTAAGTCTTTAAGTTTTTCAGTCTATGGCTCACTCTCTTTCTCTCCGTGCACACAAGACAAGACTGCTGGTAGACCCCCATTCCACCTCCCACATTATGTAACATTCATTCGAAAGCTCATTTACACCATTCCACTATTACATGGCGAATATTTCTGGTGCCAAAAGGTGAGCACGTACAGTAGCTTTCATGCAACGTCAATAAATAATATACAAAGCTTCAAATATACAGAGAATACAAATAATTGCCCGTGTAAATTACTTATGGCTCACATCACCCCCGGAACCCGCGAGGAGGATTTAAACTCCCGGTGTGGATGTGTCCGGACCATCGCACCACGGGAGGAGGCGGCAGCGCGGGGTGAGTAAATGATCGGGTTTTGTGGCAACAAAACTGGGGCAAAACTGACTAAGTTAAAACTTCTAAGTGTGCAGCCTTAGTCGCGGCAGAACACGCTGGAGAGGTTATGGGGAGCTGAAAAGGGTTCAGCGCGCGGAGCGCAACAGATACAGAAACGTGCTCTCCCCTATTAGAACTGCATTCGACTCTGTATGCCGACTAATAGTAGCACGGCATTTCTCATCGCGTTATCGCTGTCTCGTCCAATGAAATCGCGTCCAGGGACAAGACGGACATGCTCCGTCACATTTTTATAAATAAACTCGCCGTTCAAAGGCCCCGCACGCCAAATTTAAAATGCGCGCGCATTGAATTGCCGCTCATAATTAATTGCGTTAATTTTTATAACGTGTTATTTAGCAGTGTAATTAATTAATCTAATTAACGTGTTAAACTGACAGCCCTAGTTTTAATCTTTATCATGTCAGGCCAAGAAAATATGAAAAAAAGGTTCTTATTTTGTAGGACTGGGGGATCTAGCCAAAAATAAAATCTTGATTTTTTTTATTTATTTTTTTTGCTTACACACAGATTTTGAACGATTTTAATCCAGAGTCAGAGCAGAGACTGCTTGTCTTCTGTACATTTTCATTCTTATCATTATCCTATTTTTGAAGAAATTGTAAACTGCCTTCAGTTAGATTTGTAGAGTCTGTTTATATCTAATCGAAATAGTACAAAATAAATTAGAATGACATTTTTTTTACAATGTCACTTGCATAACTGTAACCATAATCCTGCTTTGTGAGTAAGAAAGTCAGGAGTAAGCTTGTTTCATAATAATCCTAGATTTGACGATTTTTTTTTTTTTTTTTTTTTTAATCTCAATCAAGAACACAAATGAACTGAATTATTTCATTGAACTGCCGAGCCCTATTTGATATTGTGTGTTGAAAATGTCACTCTATTGTATATGTTTTTTGAGGATCAATCAGAATTTGAACGAGATTCAGTCATTTCTAATGGTGAATTATCAGCTTGGGTGTTTTTAATGGAGTCTACAGCCAATTTTCTGTCAGTAAAAGCCTGCGGTTTGTGGTTTGGAGCTCTGACTGGACTGGAGGTAGAAATGTAACTATTTTTAGTGTTAAATGGCACTAATTAAAAGTCTGTTCTGTTTGGCTTCAGGAAAATACCCTTTGGAACCATACTTACTTGTTTTTAAATTGACAAAATACAAGATTGTTCATGAAATAATTATGATTCATATTTCAAAGTGAAGTGAGTCTCATTTTTAGACCTCTCTTAGAGCTAAATAAAAAAATAAAAAAATAAAAACACTATGGAACAGACCCAAAAAACAGACCAAGGTGACTCTTAATCAGAATGACCCCTGATTGTGAATCATCTGGCCTCTGTGTTTAGCTTTGTGTTGGACAGACTGCTGCTATTTTGGCCACAGAACAGATCGTCCCCTTCCAAATCTGTGACATTACAAAGTCCCATGACGCAGATCCAGCTGCTCCATCTTGGTCTTCGGGGTGAAAAATGTGTCTTCCCTTTTTCTTTGTCATTCAAATGAAATACAGCTCCATTTTCACCCAAATGACTCCAAATGGATGTGAGGCGTTCAAGGGAAGCTGGAGAATTCATTTCCGTTATGACGATCACTTGGCTCCCTGTGTGAGCGTGTGTGTCATTATAGCCACAGGGACAAAGCAGCAGTTAGGACCACTTTGTTAATAGACTCTATATTTGGGCGTTAGGAAGTCATTTCAGGATACAAACACACTGAAAGATTCTGCTGGAAAATGTTTTTAGCAAATCCCAAATAGAGACAGAAATAATGATGTTTTAGTAACTCATATGTGCAGATTTAAGGTTAAGGATAAGGTATCTTTATTTGTACTTTGGGGTAAATCTGGTTTGCAGTGAGTAAAGTGGCCTCAAACATCCATCTGCACAAACAACAGACAAAATGGATCAAACTATTAGGTGTGTCGAGTGACGTTATTCAAAAATACAAAAGCTGCAGGGGCTCTGTATCCTTTGGTCCTGAATTTTGACAGACCCAGATGCAGACTTTAATGAGTTTAGAGTTGAGCCCCTCCAACCATCACATACTCACATGCGTGAAGGGGCCATTGAACAGATTGGCAGCCTTGTTTCTGTCAGTCTGCCCCAGGGCAGCTGTAGCTACACCGAGTGTGGAGAGAATGAACTATGACTACAGTGTAAAGTTTTGAGGGGCTTTGACTGGTAAAGCTTGGGATTGTTATTATTAAAGATGAACTGCACGAGGTAGGGGGGGGGTATATCTACTTGTCTCCGTGGAGATGTTCATGGAATTTTCCACAGTGTGACAGTGAACATCTTGCTCTTTTGCCCTAAAAATACCTTGAAAAACTGTATTCTTATTGTGAGACTATAAGAATTGACAAATGTGTGGATTTCAGTCTATATAGAATTCAGCGCATTCCCCACAATGCATTTCACTGGAATGGTTGGAACAGCACGGTGCTATAGTTCTTTCATGACTTGGCAGTGAGATAAAATTATCGGGAATAAGCGGACTGTCCAAGAAAAAACAAAGTGAAAAACCTTTTCTTATTGGTTTCATGAGATGATCAGAACTGATGATGAGACTCTCTGATTGAGTTCACTGCAGGTTAGTGACACCAAGAGGCAGCTGTTTTACACTGTTGGATAATCAATAATCATTAAGATCAAATTCACTACAGGAGCCATCTGAAGTGGGGACAGTCCCAGTTCTCTTGTTTAGCCCCTGTGCTCTCATGAACTCACTTTCTTCAGACTTCAGAAATGCACATGGACTTGGTGATTCAGTGTTTTTCAGTTTAAAGCAGGTCTCACACTAATTGATCAGCTGAATAAAGTCTAAACTATGAAGGAACTTATCCAGCCATTGAACCGTTATGCATCAATACTTACAGTTAGGGCTGGGCAATATGGAGCAAAAAGTATATCTCAATATATTTTCTTATATCTCAATACAGGGGGTCCTCGGGTTATGACGGTCTCGGGTTACGCCGTTTCGTGGTTACAAACGCGCCCCCATAAAAAATATATATATATATATTACGCGTCATTCCGTCTTATGCGGTTTAGCGTGGTAAGCGACGTAAACAAACGCGAACGGCGCGCGGCGGAAGAATACGCTTTGTTGTGGTTGTAGGGCGAAGAAAACAGCCTCGTGTGCGTGCCCAATGTGGGCGGAAGTACCTGATGTGGGCTCTGATCTGCACCTATGAAAGCGACAGTGATAACCAAGCAGCGTAGTGGTCTAATTATTGAGATGGAAAGGTTATTGGTGCTTTGGATGGAAGATCAAAATCAAATTCCAACTTACGATGAAATTCGCGTTACGACGTGTCTTAAAAACGGATCAACGTCGTAACCCGAGGACCCCCTGTATACGATATATATCTCAATATCTGTACAGGAAAAATAACCCTTCAAAAACTACTGCAAAAACAAATATGCCAAATTCCACAAGGTCTTTTTTTTTTATTAAAGTGCAAAGAGGTAGGCAGTTCATGTAGGAACAAAGTGCTTCTGCGACATAAAAAAAAATCCCTGTATAGAAAAATAATTTAACTGTAAAATAAAGGAAGAAATAATACCTGTTGCCTCATTTTTATTCAAAAACTCAAGCTCATCTTAACACTCTTAACCTTAACACTCTTAACCATAGGATAACCATGAGCTCCTTTAGCAGAGGAAGCTCGGGAGGTTCCTTATTTTAATAGATCCATGTTCCTTATTTTAATAGATCCATGTTCCTTATTTTAATAGATCCATGTTCCTTATTTTTATAGATCCATGTTCCTTATTTTTATAGATCCATGTTCCTCACCAGTGGTCAGGAGCTCTATGAGTGCGTAGATCAAAGAAAACATTTCCAAATACGATTGTACAAGTTTTACACTGCAGCAGATTAATTTAAAATCTTCTGCATAAATAAACTTTACATTACTAAACTTTACAACATATAAACCATAACTACTATAGAGCCACTTCAGCCCGTCTGAGATTATAATGTGTTTAATGAGATTATAATGTGTTTAATGAGATTATAATGTGTTTAATGAGATTATAATGTGTTTTGTGCACATTTGTTTACATTTTATAGAAAAAAGAAACTTAACACTACATGGCTCATTTGCATAAACTATAAACATAGAAAAAAAAAAACAGTCCTTGTGCCACTGATGTGGCCAGCTCCTGAAAAACAAAAAAAAGCGCCTTAAACCCAAAGTATGGAGCGAGTTGTCCTTTTTTTTTTTCTGTATCCTCCGGGATGGTGTGGCGCTGCACGTGAGGGGAAGGTCGGGGGCGAGCGGGAGCACGCACAGCACAGAGAAGGCAAACAAGTGAAGAGATGAAATCAGAATTAAATATAAACATTATATCAATATATATACGATATGTCGAAAATCCATATCGAGTTTAACAAATATGTTGATATATTTTAAATATCAAGATATTGCGCACCCCTACTTACAGTTTCTGAATGAATGACACTCAAGTAATTGGTTCTGGGGATATTTCTTACACCTTGGTGGTAAATACACTGAAATGACATGTTATGAGTACTATTTTATTTTTAATGGGTTTAATTATATTATTGTAGCCTGCTGTTTCTGTTAGTAATCCTATGTTTGGCTAAAGTAATGACAGAAGTTGAAAACTATTTCTTGCAGGTCAGTCACAAGTGTTTTTGAATGGCATTTTATGGCAGGATAGAGCATTTTTTTCTACAAATACGTACACAGATAATGTTGTTTACCTTAAGTAGACTGGGCTTGACTGACACTTCCCCTGGTATTTTAGGGTTCAGTCTTTGCTAACATTTTGATTGTTCTTAATCTTCAGTGAACAATTTTGCTCTTTTAAAATGTCAAAATGTCAGTGTGTCAACTTCTTAAAATGACGATACAATTAAGTGATAGCAACTTGTTATATGGTTATACATTGTAATAATATAAAGAGTATACTTATGTAGTAGGACATGTACTTCACTAACACAACTTAACGCCCAAAAAGTGGCACAGATTTGAAAAAACCCATTTGACATGTAGTCTTTGCACTCTCCCTGCCTCCTCCTCTCTCCTGCATCTACCGTAGTGCATTTTGCTCGAACTAGTACAACTCAGCTCCTCTGTCTTTCTCTCGGTCTATGTCTCCATCTCTCTATCCTCTTTCTCTCCCTTTGACAGAACTGCATTGCACCCCTCCTCCCCCCCTCCTGCTGTTCCGCTGAAGTATGGCCCCTCCCTCTTCCCCCCCAAACCCCTTTGCTATTGCCTCCACGGTATGCTGCCCCCTATCTGTCTCTCCGATCTCTGCCAATAACTCACGAGCTCCTTCATTGAGCTGGGTTTTGGCAGCAGTGCGGTGGACCCTTAGACCTCTTCTCCATAGACGTGACTGGGCTTGCTCTGTCTTGTTTCCGCTCCTTGGTAGAGTTTAAAAAGTATAAGTTGTTTTCCCTCCCGAGGATAAACAACGAGGTTAGAAGTATTTGAGTGTTTCAGAATATCATGTGTTTAATTCTGATCTTTTCTTCATTAGACCCCAAAGGCACCAAAATTGAGGCTACTGGCAAGAAAGGTACCAACATTTTTCTTTTATTTGTGTTTAAACTTCCCTAATTTCCTTAATTTTGTGTAAATTAAATGTTAAGTATGAGTAAAGTATAAAATCAACTTAAAGGTCCTATATTGTGCAGTTTTAAAGATGTATCAGGTCACTTTTCTGGTAGGGGGGACTGCTACCTGATTGCCCCTCTGTTATTGCTTTGAAGAGAATGTTCCACAGTATGGCATTAAACATATCAGGATAGAAGTTTAATGCCCTACTGTGGAACAAAGCAATAGCATTGCCACGGAGACAAGCAGCTGGTGACCCCCTTGACCAGAAAAGCTACATTGTGCATCTTTAAGATACCAGTTATTTAATGTTGTCAAATGTATAATATATGTATGACTAAAAGTTATGTTACTGATTTAATTCAACATTGATCTGCTAATTATGTGTTTATAAAGCATGAAGAAGTAAATATGACAGGAGCTCCCATAAAAAGCACTTATGACATTAACTGAACTATTTTAAAATACAGTTCTACTCGACTTTGCCGTCACAGTGCAGTAGAGATGATGGTGTTTCAAAAATTCCTTCTTTATAACACAGCTGATATGTTTCAACAGGACGTAAATCGCTGATGGGATAATTTTCATTGAATGTAATATAAATGAAAATGGCTAATGCATTAAAGCAGGTCATAGAGACAGACTTTGCAACAGACACAAAGACCCACCTGAAGTAAACTACCAGAATATATGAGTTAGCATAACAGCTTTTTATATGCTTAAAGGAAAAGTAACGTTATTTTACAATCTGAGCCTTCTTTCGGTAATAAAACAAGTCGTTTGACTCACCCATATCACGTTCGTGTCATTTGGAGCTGTTTGAAGAAAGTTATGTTGTAGCGTATCCGTTAGCATGAGTATTCGGGGCATTACTTTGCGGTCTCCAAATAACACAAACTTTAGCACTTTTCAAATCATAGAAGCCCGGTGTCTTAATGTAAGATTTGGTTTGAAGCAAATGTGGCCTGTAATCCGAGATTTATCCATAGTTTTCAGCTTTGCGTTTCATGTTTGGGTCCCGGGAGCTGATAGCGCATGCGCACTGGCGTCCTCATCTACTCGAAACTATGGCTAAATCTCGGATTACAGGCCACTTTTGCTTCAAACGAAATCTTACATTAAGAGATCGGGCTTCTATGATTTGAAAAGTGCTAAAGTTTGTGTTATTTGGAGACCGCAAAGTAATGCCCCGAATACTCATGCTAACGGATACGCTACAACATAACTTTCTTCAAACAGCTCCAAATGACACGAACGTGATATGGGTGAGTCAAACGACTTGTTTTATTACCGAAAGAAGGCTCAGATTGTAAAATAACGTTACTTTTCCTTTAAGGTTTTCATGATTTCAAATGAACACGTTTTATAATGCGTTTATATAATATGTCTCTAGATTTATTGATTTATGTCAGAGCAGATTGTGCAAAGACTCCACCTGCTGGCCGTTTAAACCACGCCCTAAAAGCAGCTGCTACTGCAATGAGGTTAGTTAGCAGTGAATTAGTTAGTGTTAAAATGATCAGGATAAGTCTGGTCTGGTGATGGTGCTTTGACGTTAAAAACACCTTAGTTTGCCACCAGATGATGTCATGAGGTGGGGTCAAGCGTTTTAAACTCTGATGAGGAAGATAGACTAAATACAAGGATTACTCAAACATGAAAAAACAAAAAAGAACTTGGGGATAGAGCGCTTCACTGGGTCATAAAACAGTAAAAGAGTAAAAACTAGCAGTATGGGTGCTCTACGAGGGCTAAACTTGAAATCTAGACGGAATGTTGCCCATACTGAATTTAATATAATCTGTGAGTGTGCCTTTGGTTTGCATTTTGCTCACTTTTACATTTTTCAGTAAGGGTAGGGGAAAGTCTAGGTATATTTTGGATTAAAGGGACTGTACTTTTCAAAATTACAGTCAAATTAGTCTTTCTTCAGTACAGATATATTCAAAAAGCAATTTGGATCAAAATAAATCTGCTGTGTGCTATCTACTTTGAATTATAACATGTTGCATTGTGCATGAACCAGGAAGTAAAACTAGTGCACTATTAGCATGCTAATTGCTGTCCACACTGGTCTCTGAAAGTCATGAAAAGCATTTATAAATGAATTGCAATGAATAATTAGGACGCTAGGAGTGAGGAAAATTAGGAATAACTTTAAACAACCTCAAACGGTTTAAAATGAACAAGCAAATTTTCACATTTTTAAGATGTAAAAAAAAATCAGTTACAGTGCCTTTACAAAGGTGAAAATCAAAAGCACAATACAGGACCTTTAAATGCTCCAAAACACATCTGTAGACATGCTCAGAGCTGGTAGTCCCACATAATCCCCCCTCCTGCTAGCGGATTATTTGTGTAGTGAGCCGAGTTTGTTTGAATGGAGTAAAAACAAGAGGAGCTGAGTCAGGGCTTAGAGCAGCTTTGATCAGACTTCATTGGATTCACGCAAACACTCAGACCCTCACAGATACAGAAACACTCTGCTCAAACAAAACCTCCTCACCACAGATGCCATGTTTAGACTGTCAGCAAATCCAAGGCAAGACACAAGCGACTGTAGAAAGATGTAAACTACAAGAGGAAAGCTGTGGGGCATCCACAGGAGTTTAATCTAGTGTATTAAAAATGTTTTTAGTTAGGCAGATGGATGGAGAGGAAGAATGGGTGGGTTGATGGGTGAATAGATAGACAGATAGATAGATAGATAGATAGATCGATAGATAGGTAGATAGATAGATACAGGAGGGATAGAACGGAATAGAATAGAACAGAGTGATGTCGATATGATATGATTGAAGTGAAGCTAAATGACACTAAATACAGTAGTGTAAATATACTTACTTAGTACAGTGGTACCTCACCTTACGAATGACCCAACAAACGAAAATTTCAAGTTACGAAACGCCTTCACGGTAAATTTTGGTCTCTAGATACGAAAGAAAATTCAAGTTACGAAACGCGAAATCTCAAAAATTCAATTAACGCGCGCTCAGATGCACTCCCCGAAACGTAAATACACTTTATCAACACGGGGTTAGGTTCCAGAGGTGGCCCGCGGTGGGAGAGGTCCGCGAGGTAGGACAACTTTGTATTTTGCAATTATTCTACATGTTTTAGGGCTGTAAATGCCTCACCACACACATTCTACGCTTTTCTCAGACTGGAGTTGGGCTTTTCTCGCATTTCTCTCTCGTTTGAACACTCGAACTTTCATAGATATTCAACGGAATGTCTTGATAGTGAAGCGTGGGGGGAACACGGCTCAATATAGCGCCGAACACGCGAGGAGAGCGGAGACACAGGATTACTATCACAACAACACATCAGTATGGTAAAACTCACCTGTCTCACGACGGTCTAAACCCCGCTCACGTTCCCTTAGTGAGTGAACAATCCAACGCTTGGTGAATTCTGCTTTACAATGATAGGAAGAGCAGACATCGAAGGATCAAAAAGCGACGTCGACACGGCGCCCGGGCCGTGCCTCCCCCTCGCTCGGCCCGCCCGCTCACAGCTCACAGTGTCAGCCCCCCGGCTCTGGAAGTCACATAGAAGCAGAGCCCGCCCTGAGCGAGACCCCGCGGTCTTGCCCGCCGATAGAGCACCTTTCTCGGCCTGTTAGCTCACAGTGTCAGCCCCCAGGCTCTGGAGGTCAGATAGAACCAGACCCCGCCCCGCTCTTAAAGAGCCCCGCTGAAAGAGCGTCTTTCTCGGCCTCTTAGCTCTAGCGCGGAACGCGCAAGGAGCGCAGAGACACGAGCAACGCGCTCCTCCAACGGCACTGCCATGTCCCGGGATAATCCTGGTTTAGTCCAGGTCCAGTCCAGGTTTAGACCTGGTTTAGTTCTGGTCTAGACCTGGTTTATTCCAATCAGGACGCAGAACACAAATGTTACACTATAAAAAAAAGTTACACTATAAAAAAACAACAACCTTGGAACGGATCAGGCCTTTTCCATTGAAATAGCTACTCAACTTACGAAAAATTCACGTTACAAAACCACTTCTGGAACAAATTAATTTCGTAAGGTGAGGTACCACTGTATAAGGTACATTTGACATGTTCTTGTCTCCAGGGAAATTTTATTGCTTTACCTTGAATGTTTCATAGTATGGCATTAAACTGATCGATGCCCATGGAGACAAGTAGGTAAGATCTGTGGAGAGAGGAGCCCCCCTCACAGTAAAAAGGTGTCTCCCTGGCTATTCTAAACTAGTTGAAACTACTCACAACAAGTTTGATAGTATTTGTGGGTTTCAAAATTATAAAAAAATAATTACTCTTGCCATAGCAATTGACAATTTAAAACAAAATATAATAACTTTTGGGAAAAGGTCCTAAAAGTCCAAAAAGTCCCATAAATATGAAGACATGAAACCCCACCAAAATGTGTTATTTTTACAATATTTATATACAAATAAAGCAACATCACAATTACTTTCAGTGTTATACAGTGCCGTGAAAAAGTATTTGCCCCCTTCCTGATTTCTGTGTTTTTTGCATATTTATCACTCAAAACATTGTCAGATCATCAAACCAATTTTAATATCACACAGAAACAACCCAAGGAAAGACAAAATTCAGTTTTTGAATGATGATTCCATTTATTAGTGCACAAAAAAAATCTAAACCTATCTGGCCCTATGTGAAAAAGTAATTGCCCCCCCTTGTTAAATCACAAACTAACTGTGACTAACCACAGTTTTGAGAAAACTTAGTTCAGTTCTACATGCCACACCCACACCTGATTGTCACCACCTGTGTTGAATCAAGAAATCACTTAAATAGTTCCTGTCAAACAAAGTGAAGTTGGCTACAACATCTCAAGAACAAACACATCATGCCACGATCCAAAGAAATTCAAGAACAAATGAGAAAAAAAGTGATAGAAGTCTATAATTCAGGAAAAGGTTACAAAGCCATTCCCAAAGCTCTGGGGCTCCAGCGAACCACTGTCAGAGCCATTATTCAAAAATGGAGGAAACTGGGAACAGTTGCAACCCTTCCCAGGAGTGGTCGACCAACTAAGATTACTCCAAGAGTGCGACGACGGCTCATTCAGGAAGTCACAAAAGAACCTAGACGCACATCGAAAGAACTACAGGCCTCGTTGGCCTCAGTTAAGGTCAGTGTTCATGACTCCACCATTAGAAAAACACTGGCCAAAAATGGCATCCATGGAAGAGTTCCCAGGAGAAAACCACTGCTTTCACAAAAGAACACAAAGGCTCGTCTCACCTTTGCCAAAAAGCACCTTGATGACCCTCAAGACTTTTGGAGAAACATTTTGTGGACCGATGAGTCTAAAATTGAACTTTTTGGAAGGTCTGCAGCCCGTTTCATCTGGCGTAAAAATGGCACAGCATTTGATAAAAAGAACATGGTGCCCACAGTAAAGCATGGTGGTGGCAGTGTGATGGTCTGGGCCTGCTTTGCTGCCTCAGGACCAGGACAACTTGCTGTGATTGACGGAAAAATGAATTCTGCTGTTTACCAGAAGATCCTGAAGGAGAATGTCCGGCCATCAGTTCGTGCCCTCAAACTCAAGCGCTCTTGGATCATGCAACAGGACAATGATCCAAAACACACCAGCAAGTCCACCTCTGAATGGCTCAAAGAAAACAAAATTAAGGTTTTGGAGTGGCCAAGTCAAAGTCCGGATTTAAATCCGATTGAGATGCTGTGGTGTGACCTTAAACGGGCAGTTCATACAAGAAAACCCTCCAATATGGCAGAATTGAAACAATTCTGCATAGAAGAGTGGGCCAAAATCCCTCCCCAGCGGTGTGAAAGACTCATCACCAATTATCGCAAACGTTTGGTTACAGTTATTGCTGTCAAAGGAGGCTCAACTGGCTATTAGATTAAGGGGGCAATTACTTTTTCACATAGGGCCAGATAGGTTTAGATTTTTTTTGTGCACTAATAAATGGAATCATCATTCAAAAACTGAATTTTGTCTTTCCTTGGGTTGTTTCTGTGTGATATTAAAATTGGTTTGATGATCTGACAATGTTTTGAGTGATAAATATGCAAAAAACACAGAAATCAGGAAGGGGGCAAATACTTTTTCACGGCACTGTAATTCCAGAGCTGCCCTGGGGCATGTTGGCTGTATTGGCTGAGATGTGGCATTCATTTTGTGCCCGTGGCCTCCCTGACAAACCTGCACACATTTATTGCATCTAGTTAGACTGGTATTAGAGGGTAGGGAAATGCTTTAAGATAAGATAAGATAAGATAAGATAAGATAAGACTTTATTGATCTGACACAGGAGAAATTTACTTGTCACAGTAGCTCCAGGTAGGGACAGTTTGAACAAGAAGACAAGTGCATGCAGGCAAGAATGGCATAAAGAAAGGTAGTAATAATAATAATAAAAAAAATAAGTAATAAATCGAATAATAATTTGCCCAAGAGCAGAGCACAGCTGTAAGAAGTCTTAAACTTGCAACATTACAATTACTGTGTGTGTGTGTGTGTGTGTGTGTGTGTGTGTGTGTGTGTGTGTGTGTGTGTGTGTGTGTGTGTGTGTGTGTGTGTGTGTGTGTGTGTGTGTCCCTTTTTCCTCCCTTGTGTTGTACTTGAAAATGTAGTATAATGTGTAAGTATAAGCCCTGGATTAGATTTTTTTCCCATGTATTTGAGGAAAATGTGTCTTGCCCCAGGACAGATTTATTGTATAAGCAGTGCTTAAGATCAAAATAAATCTACTGTGTTCTGTCTGCATCTGATCAGGAAGGGCGTTGTTAGCATGCTAGTCATTGTTAGCCTTACCGTGAGGGCAAAACTCCGCTCTGGTCTCTGAGTGTTGTGAAAAGTGCTCATAAACTCATCATGCTCTGAATGCAGAAGGTAAGTGAGGAAGAACTTTGTATCCCCTCTGGGTTAGACACTGGTGAAGATGAAGATGGAGATGGAGAGGCTGAGGAGGCTAGTGGTTCTGCTGCTGTTGTGGCGGCGGAGGAGGAGAGAGATTCAAGATTCAAGATTGTTTATTTGTCATATGCAGGATCAACACAAGGTCAACAATGCTTCAATGAAATGCTTAGGATCAAAAAAACCTGTTGACTCGCTAAGATAGTCAAGAAAGAGTGTGTTCATATGAACGTTTTTGACAGCTGATTGAAGGCTGATAAGCTTCTAGAAATACACTACCGTTCAAAAGTTTGGGGTCACCCAGATAATTTTGTGTTTTCCATGAAATATCACACTTTTATTTACCACCATAAGTTGTAAAATGATTATAAAATATAGTGAAGACATTGACAAGGTTAGAAATAATGATTTGTATTTGAAATAATAATTCAAACTTTGCTTTCGTCAAAGAATATTCCATTTGCAGCAACTACAGCATTGCAGACCTTTGGCATCCTAACTGTTAATTTGTTGAGGTAATCTGGAGAAATTTCAACCCCCTCCCACAAGTTGGATTGGCTGGATGGGCACTTCTTGTGTACCATACGGTCAAGCTGCTCCCACAACAGCTCAGTGGGGTTTAGATCTGGTGACTGCGCTGGCCACTCCATTACAGATAGAATACCAGCTGCCTGCTTCTTCTCTAAATACTTCTTGCACAATTTGGAGGTGTGCTTTGGGTCATTGTCCTGTTGTAGGATGAAACTGGCTCCAATCAAGCACTGTCCACAGAGTATGGCGTGGCGTTGCAAAATGGAATGATAGCCTTCCTTATTCAAAATCCCTTTTACCCTGAACAAATCTCCCACCTTACCAGCACCAAAGCAACCCCAGACCATCATGACCGATGTCGTCAGGCATACTTCCAGCATCTTTTCAGTTGTTCTGCATCTCACAAATGTTCTTCTGTGTGATCCAAACACCTCAAAATTGTAAACATCGCCACTTACAAGTGAACAGGCTAATAATAATAATAGGCGCGCAGTGATATGACTTGAGAGAAAATAGCACCAAGCGATTATGACTTTTGACTTTTTTCGTGGGCTGTTTTGTAACGCAAATATATCACTTTTTGGACAAATACTGTTTTGAGAAGAAAAACAAGCTTTATTAAATGTCCTGGCTAACTTGCTGGACCTACTTTCGTCAGCTCCAGAACCGGGCAGAGGACGCTGTCAGCGATAAGTCAGTGTTACTGCACGACACTGCTGAAGGGGATGCCATACAGATTCACATCAAAAAACCTGAACTATCCCTTTAATTCTGTTAAATGGACAAAAGTTATATTTAAGACAGGTTTTGCTACTCAGAAGGTAGTGTCAAAATGTATTCACTCAAATCCATTAGCCACTTGTCAGAAATGAGACTTCTTTAGCTCTGTTCTTAAGTTATGCTCCACAGTACAGTATAGCATTACACTTATCTATCTCCATGGAGACAAGTCACAGAGGCCTTAAGGCTGTTAAGAATGCATGTTTTTCGATGTACATTTGAGTAACAAAAAGATGGAACTGAATAAATGCAAAAGAGATAAGTTAACATCTTCCATAAGGAATGTTACAGAGTGATGCATTAAGTTAAATTTCTCAACGTAAAATGGAGAAAGAGCTCATCTCCTTGTTCTGTTCCTGCTGTGGTTCTGTAGAGCAGAGTACAGTTGTGTCTGAGCTGTCGTTACTTGCGTTTGGAGCCAGGTCTCAAACTGCTTTGTCAGCACAAACGCAGCCAACTCACATTTAAGTCCAGTCCTATAGAGCATTGCAGAGGAGGACAAAGAACTGGGCGGGGACACAACTCAACAAAAAACTTGTAACAGAAATATTAGTGCTGTCAATCGCGATTAATCTCATGAATGTCATAGTAAACTCATGATTAATCACAAATTAATCACACATTTTTGTCTCTTGAATCATCATTTTAAAACTCTTATCAACATAGAAAAGTGGACTGGCGCCACTTTGTGCAAATATGTTTTTTTTTATTGCAAACCAAAAGAACTGTCAGTGACACAACTTTGTGTTCGATGTTCCACTTTCATGTTCCGCTGTCATGAAGTGCTTTGCATCAGTGTGAGTGAAGTGCTTCTCTTCTGTCTTCATATGAGTCAAAGTGACTGAAGTTCCCACTGTGGGTGAAATAATGTGCTGTGAACCTGAGGTAGTTCTCATTATGAGGGACGTCCAGTAATCTCCAGTTAGAGCCACTGTGTTTGTCTGCCCCAACACCTGCTGTACTAGGGGCGCACTCACACTGGGACTATTTCACACAAAGAGCATTAATCTCGCAATTAAAAGATTAACAGCATTAAAATTGTTTTGTGTTAACATGTTAATAGTATATTAATATATTATTAACAATATTCATAATATATTATTATATTATTAGGGGCGGCAGTGTCCCCAGTGTCTGCTGACACTGGTAGCCCCCATAGCAGAAGATACATCAAGGCCCGTTGTGACGTGAGCCGTCCTCCTGTGGACCCACCACCCATGGGAGGATTCATGAGGGCTGGTGCATTGTGTTCTGGGCAGCAGAACACTGCTTGGACTGCTGCCCCCGCGACCCAGAAAATGGAAAAAGCGGAAGTGAATGAATGAATAATATATTAGTATTCATATATTTTAGACAGCACTAAGAAATATGTATTCAGAATAAGGACTGCAAGAATAATAAAGAACAAGTTTTGATGCTGCAACATTTCCATTACGCATCTCAGTTGCCTTTGTGTTTCTATCAAAGGTGTCAGGTCAGGAGGACTGGTCAGGGAGGGTCAGCAGAGCTGTGTCAGGGCAGTTTGAGGAGAGGAAGAGCCAAAAGTGTCCCTCCTCTGTGTCCTACAGCATCACAGCAGCTTCCAGGGGGCGCCAGGTAAACACAACAGGAAAGGCCTTGTTCTTACACCGCTCTGGTGTTTTGGTCGGTGATGAAATGCGCTCTAAGTATTTCCTCCGGAAGGTCTTCTGCCACATTTCAACTGTGCAAAGCTAGCACCTTAGCTACCATAATATAATATCATAATTTCCTTGACAAAAAGTAAAATCTCGTCTTATTCTGCATAAAATTTGCTAACCCTGTAGTTTAGATCTGTACAAACATGTCCTGAAATGTGATTCTTGTATTAGTTTTTCAGTTCAAATTTCAAGTTTTTTTCTTAACTCTTCTGAATATGTTTAAAATGTAAACATTGAGCAGAGTCATATTTTTTTTAAAATATAAATTGCAAATATAAACATAATTGTAAAGCTTGTACAATTGCAATCACATATTTTTCCCTAATCGTGCAACGTTACTAAGTATTCAGTAACTAAATACATTACAACTTCCAATAACTGAAAACAACTGTTTTCTGATCTTCTGAAATGTTGTGAGAGACTGACATGGTTTTGATGCTTTCACTCCAGACACAACTGAGTTACAGCCGTGAAAGTGCTTACTGGAAACATATTGTGAACGGACTAATGTAGTTTTCAGATGTTTGTGAGATGTTTTGGTGCATACATGATCACATTTTGTATAAGAACTCATGATGTATGCTTTTCAGTTTTCACAGCTAAAGTTTGATACTCGAGTTACATTTTCGACAAAATTAATCATAAAGGTGCATTGCGTAACCTTCCTGATAGGCGGTCCAGTTCGCCCCCTCCTTGTCTCCATGGAGATGTGATTGCTTTGCGTGTGAACTTATCCATCATGCATTTATTCAATTCCAAGTTTTTATTGCTCAGAAGTACCTTGAAAAACATTCTTTCTGTGAGTGGAGTCGCCTATCCACAGATCTGACCTGTAAGCCTTGTGGCTTCAGTGGTTTGTCTCCTTGGAGATAGATACGTTTAATGCCAAACTGTGGGGAAAAATAAGACAAGATAAGATAAGATAAGATAAGATATGCCTTTATTAGTCCCACAGTGGGGAAATTCCAGTGTTGCAACGCACAGATCAAGAACAGCACGAAAAAGTAACATGCAATATAATAAATAAATAAATAATGGCCTAGGATAATTTTAAAACTATACCTAAAAATAGACTCTGGATTATAGGTGAATATTTGTAAGTGCAGATACGTTGAATGACATGTTAACATTGTTCGTTGTACAGTCTGACAGCAGCAGGAAGGAAAGACCTGCGAAACCTCTCCTTCACACAGCGAGGGTGAATCAGTCTGTCACTGATGCTGCTCTCCAGAGCAGACAGAGCGTCCTGCAGGGGGTGAGACTCATGGTCCAGCATAGACATGAGTTGAAATGACATGACATGACATGAGACAAAACAATAACATCTAAAGAGGCAAGAAAAGTTAAACAGTCCACCTTGTAGTCAACATCACACAGCACTGCCATGATTATAGACAGGTGTTTCTGGCTGCAAGAGTTTGAAGTGTGGATACCTGTTCGACCAATTACACTGTTCCTTATACCTCCATACATATTGATTTTTGAGCCTATTCTATTCTATTGCTGCGCGTTGCAACACAAATAAAGGTTCTCTTAGCTTATCTCCAGATCTTGAGCTGGGTCTTGGTCAGGGTTATCTTAGTTGGAGTATTTGACCTATTGTGCATGTTTTGGGTTGATGCAGGATGAACATGAAAACTCCACACAGAAAAGCCCAGCACCCACTAACTGTGAGACAAGAGTGCTCGCTAGTGTAGTTTATCTATTTTTCATATTTTGATCTAAAACCGTCTTTCCTTTAGCAGTGGCATGTTAGCTGAGCAGTATTCCCTTGTATTTTCTCTCAGATACATTACCCTGTGGTTAAGTGCAGCTTTAAGCTCTGCTCCTCTGTGCTCTGGTGTCACAGATCTGCTCTTCCCTGCCTCGTTAGCTTACCCTGGTTAGCTTCACATGCTAACCCTCAGCCATAGTCCTGTCGGCCATGACTAATGCTAGCCTGATTTACACGCGCACGGAGGAGGAGGGAGCCTGGTTTAGTTCCATATATAAGCAGAGGGGTTTTTCTGCACCATTACGTTACAGTGATGAGGCAAAAGCTCTGGGTTTTGACCAATGCTATGCTATATTGTTGTTATATATATATATATACTTTTGTCCAGTTGAAAAATTAAATTTCTCCTTTTGCCATGGATTCTACCTGGACGACTGAGGGATTCTACACACATCTTAAGAGAATTCTTTTGTAATCCATGGACTGTATAAAGAAGTGCACGAATTGAGTGTGACGTCCCCTGTAGCATTCAGCTCCAGTCAAACGAAGCTCACGAGGCTGGTAGTTAAAGGGGCTATATTTTGAATTTAATAGGAATTTTTTTGCAGACAAAATAGAGAAATAAAAACACCGGAGCGGGTTAATACTAACATTTTTATACCAAATGACGAGGCTCACAGTAGCTGTTACAGAGGGATTTTTCAATGTAAAGCCAATGCTCATTGGGGGGGCAATGTCTTGGGCAAGACCCTTCACAGTACCGCCCCCCAGGCGCCTGAAAGACGAGCTGCCCACTGCTCCTGAAAAGGATGGGTCAAATGCAGAGAAAGAATTTCCCTACGGGGATAAATAAAGGATATCTTCTTCTTTCTTCTTCTTCTTCAATTGGAAACAGAGTCAATGGAGCCCCCATGTTCACTTCCTGTTTGGAACTAGTGTTATAGAATCGACCTCAAATGAATGAAAATTTGGAATGGCAAATCGCAAAAACTGCAATGAAGATTTAGTTCTTTGTTGATAACTAAATGTGTCTCCATGGGGTCTTATTCTGTGTAAAAGATACTAACACTGTAGTTTAGACCTCTACAAACATGTTCTGAAATGGCCCTGTGTGTCAGATGCCCTCCCTGTGTGTCAAATGCCCTTCCTGTGTGTGTCAGATGTCCTCACTCTTTGTGTCAAATGCCCTTCCTGTGTGTGTCAGATGCCCTCCCTGTGTCTCTGTGGGGTCTTATTCTGTGTAAAAGCTGCTAACACTGTAGTTTAGACCTCTACATACATGTTCTGAAATGTCCCTGTGTGTCAGATGCCCTCCCTGTGTGTCAAATGCCCTTCCTGTGTGTGTCAGATGCCCTCCCTGTGTGTCAAATGCCCTTCCTGTGTGTGTCAGATGCCCTCCCTGTGACCTTCTGATGATTCTTCTGGTGATTCTTGGATTAATTTAGCAGTTCAGATTTTTGCAATTTTCTTTCCATGTTATTGCTCCTGGATGTGTTGACGAATCAAACTTTAATTTTAAAACACAATTTGCAGATGTAACTGCAACAGTTTGTTTTTTTGTTTTGTTTTTTTGTTTGTTTTTTTCACATTTTAATTTCCCCAAAGTTGCACAAGAGTTGGTTGGAGCTCTGCATACAGTCCCCTCTTGATGCCCCTCTGGTTCTGCTGTGTTCAGAAGTCCTGATGTGAATAAACTGTGCGAGTGGAGGAGATGACAAGCCATGAATGATTTTATATATGAGACACAGATGAGCATATTTGACCATGTTTTCCCAGGTAAGTAGATTGTGTTTTTGCAGGATTGGACAGTGGTGATAAGAGTGGGGTTTCTGGTCGAGAGTTTTGATGATGCGTTTATAAAGAGAGTAGATGGGTTTTAAAGCTGTGGAGGTTGAGTGAGACCAGACAGTTAGACAGTAAGTGATATGGGAAAGTATCATGGAATGCATGAACATTTTGGCTGACTGTATGGACATTTGAGGTCGAATGTGTCGAAAGTTGCTGAGATTGAATTTGATGCAATTACTGACCATTTTTATATGGGATTTGAAAGTGAGTTTTGAATCAAGAGTAACACCAAGGTATTTGTATTCTGGAACCACCTGGAGCCGTTCACTGCACACACAGACATCAGGATCTATGGAGGAGCTGCTATGAGATTTGGTGAAGAACATTGCGACTGTTTTGGATGTGACATTATGGGAAGTATACTTATTGGTCTGTAGTTGGCTAATGAGTAAGGGTCACCATTTTTGAATATTGGGACGATGATGGCAGACTTCCACCTTCTTGGAAATACTCCCTGTGAGATAGACTGGTTCATTATCCGTGTTATGGGTTGTAAAAGTGATGTGACGAGTTCCTTTAGCATTACTGAGTCCATGCCGAAGATATCATTGCGTGTTTATTTTTTTTTTAATTTAACCTTTATTTAACCAGGAAAGTCCCATTGAGATTAATAATCTCTTTTTCAAGGGAGTCCTGGCCAAGACAGCGACACAGATCAATACAATTACAAACCATTTAAAAACAATTTAAGCAATTACAAGCAATAAAATGCGTGAAAAGTCCCTCAGTCGTCCAGGTAGAATCCATGATCAAAGGAGAAGTTCAATTTGTCAACTGGACAAAGTTTGTTTGGTTGAAAACGTTTCGCCGCTCATCCGAGAGGCTTCGTCAGCTCTGGTTATTGTACTGGTTAGACCCTGCTTATATCTAGCTGCCGGGAGGCGCGTCCTACAATGACAAAAGCTCTGACAACGATCCCCCCTAATCTGTCTCTTTGTTTTTCAAATTACTCTGACGGCTAGTTTAGACCCCCTATTCAACGTCTAACGACCCTCTCCACCCCTCTGCCCTGGCTCTGTTTGACTGGTCTAAGAATCGCATTATAAATGGGAGACAAGTTATGTCTCACTCCCCCATTTCTGTTTAATGACGGATTCTCTTTTTTGACAAAAATAGCCTCTTTAACTCCCCTCTCAAACCAGTTCTTTTCCCTGGCTAAGATCTGAACCTCACTGTCCTCAAAAGAATGGCCCGTGGCTTCTAGGTGAAGATGTACGGCAGATGACGGTCCACTCTGGCACGCCCGCCTGTGTTGTTACATCCTCTTGTGAAGTGGCTGTTTTGTTTCCCCAATGTAGCGCTCACTGCAGTCTTCACTACACTGAATGGAGTAGACCACATTGCTTTGTTTGTGGCTCGGTGTTCTGTCCTTTGGGTGGACCAGTTTTTGTCTTAAAGTGTTTGTGGGTTTGAAATAAACTGGAATTTCATATTGTCTGAAAATCCTCTGTAGTTTTTCCGAAACGCCGGCCAGGTACGGAATCGCTACCCCTTTCCTCCTGGGTTCGGATTCTCTGTTGTCTTGTTTCTTGTCCTTGTCTCTCTTGGTTTTGTTGACAGCCCATTTAGGATATCCACAAACAGAGAGGGCTTCCTGCACATGTTGCTCTTCTTTCTCCTTCTTTCTCCTAAAATGTTTCAGAATTAAAAACATTTACAAACCATAGATTTCAATTCCAAACCTTTGAGCAAGATTTTAAACTGTCCTATAGAGACCATTTCCTTTAGTTTCCTGTCTTTTTGTAGATTGTTCCAAGTTGTGGGAGCAGAATACTGGAACGCCCCTTTACCAGCTTCTGTGCGAACACTTGGCACAGTCAGCAGCAGCAGTGCTTCCTGAGAGTGTAAACAATAATGTCCAGTTGCTCTTAGTTGAAGATCTTCACACAGATATGAGGGGAGCAGGCGCTGAATACCCTTATAAATGAACATATACCAGTGAGTGAGCCTACGAGTGTCCAGTGCTGATCAGCCCACACGTGTGTAAAGTTCACAGTGGTGTGTGCGAGGGTTACAGTTTGTGACGAACCTCAGAGAGGCATGATACACACAATCTAACAGCTTCAATATCTGAATTGGGGCATTCATGTAAATCAGGTCACCATAATCCAAAATGGGTAAAAATGTTGCTGCTACTAATTTCTTTTTGGCATTAAAAGAAAAACATAACCTGTTCCGAAAGTAAAAGCCAATTTTGATGTAGATGATTTAAGTGAATTAATAGTCTGGAGCACATCAAAATGAGAGACACTCATAAGGCTGAGTACAGGCGCACGTGAATCTAATGAAAAGGTATTTCTACATTCGGGGGAGACATTTTTTGTGATGCTAGCCACAGAGTCAATAAAATAATGGTTAAAGGCTTTTGCCACTTCTGCTGGACTACTTAAAAGGTTTTGATCAATTTTTATTTCAACTGTTTTCTGTGTTTTTGGGGGCGATCACCAATCTTTATTTTTTATTTCGTCCCATATTGTTTTACAGTTTCCATTTGCCTTTTCAATTAATGTCATAAAGAAATCAGCTTTTGCTTTCCTAAAGGACCTTACCACTTTATTTCTCAGCACTGTGAAACGACCTATGTTATGCCTAATTTTCTGGGAGAATTCTTTTATAATTTTTCCCAATGATTTAAGAAGATTTTCACACTCCTGTTCACAATCCTCCATAGTCATTAGGTTGTCCCAGCAAACTTCGTTAACTTTAGTTAGAAAGTTCTGATTTTTTTTATTAGGAATGCCCACAAATTCCTCAGAATTGCTCGCACTAAAACGCTTTTTGCAAATTTTTCTATTTAACAGGATGAGGTTGTGGTCAGATAGACCTGATAGCATATTAAGTGACCTAACAATTGTCTCTGGCCTCTTACTAAAAATTAGATCAATTTGCTTTCTTGTTGAGTTTGTAATTCTTGCTGGTCCTTTTATAATTTGTACTAGATCAAATTTGTCTGTGATTTTCTTAAGTTTCTGCCGAGTGTCTCTGTCTTCCCAGTTTATGTTGATAATAATAATAATTTCCTTGTCAAAATTACAGTAGGTTTTCGAAACGCTTTAGCCTCAGGGTCCCAGACAACACACGAATGATTGACAGTCTGAAAGAACTCCCACTTACGGTTTTTCTGTATGCCTAGATTCACCGTTAGCGCATCGTGCATTGAGCATACCTCTAGGAAAGATGTAAAGCGCTCCACCGAGGTAGTTTTGTCATCTGTCTGTGGCGACGGTGTACTGCGGGCTGGGCCAGGGGTGAATGTCTCCGGACAGCATCAAACAAATCACGATGATCAGTGTGTTAATCCATTGATCGATGTGCTGTCTGTATCCATCTCAGAAATAAGTAACATCTGCATTTCAGACCACCTCCCTGTCATATTTGAATTTAAAGTCCCTCTTCCTGCAGCCAAGTCTCTCACTCCAGCCGGTCGCCGCCGAACCATCACAT
This sequence comes from Paratrypauchen microcephalus, assembly GCA_036785185.1. Taxonomy (NCBI): domain Eukaryota; kingdom Metazoa; phylum Chordata; class Actinopteri; order Gobiiformes; family Gobiidae; genus Paratrypauchen; species Paratrypauchen microcephalus. The sequence goes on along the minus strand of JAVJIX010000065.1, from coordinate 4,739,815 downwards.
CCACCACAGCTGGAGAATTTGTTGCTGCCTTCAAGAACACCACGCTTTATTCCCAGGACCCCTTTCCTCTGTGCCCAGAGGATTTCATCTCCTCCTTCCATGCACGGGGGGAGAGAGTTGGAGTGTTCCATTGAAAAATAAACACATTTCCACATAAAATAAAATTAAACCACTGCTGTTCAAAGGTCCAGAGGCTCAGATAAAGGACTTCCGAGCCTAGAAACACTCGGACGTGCCTCCAGGCAAATAAAAAAACGCATTTCGCATTGCGTAGCGCATTCACAGTCCAAACTCTCTGGGCGGGATATACAGGGACGCTGAGCGGAGACAGAGGGAGGGGTTGGAGCTGCATTTGCCGATCTGACGTCAAAAAGGTGCCTTGTCCGAACTCGCCCGTTTCAACACTGGTTTTGTGTAACGCAGAAAAGGATCGCAAATGCTCAGTTTAGACATTTCGCAACTTTTAGCCATGGGGGGGGGGGGGGGGGGGGCTAAACAGGGGAGGGGAGCTCACATTAACGTTCAAAAACCTCAGAAAGTGAAAATTTCATGCCATGGGACCTTTAACATCATTGCTCCTTTCAGGTGCATATCTGCAAGATCCAAACCAGACCCCTGGCTTAATGACACCACCAGCGCCCTCAGGTGGCGGTGCAGACGGGCTGAGCGCAAGTGGAAGAAGGACAAGTTACATGTATCACTGGGTATATTGAGGGACACTCTCACTGAGTATCAAAATGCAGTCAAAGCTGCTAAATGTCAGTATTTGTCAAATGTTATTTCCACCAGTTTTCCACCAGTCACCCCAGAGTGCTATTCAGTACTATTCAGTCTGTTACAAATCCATCTAGTGATGTTCTCCTGCATTCAACAAAGTCAACCTGTGATGATTTTCTTCATCATTTTGTTGACAAAGTAGCCTCTGCTAGACAGAGCATTAACAATATGTGTAACAGTTTTGACTTGTGCTCTTCTCCTGTACTCTCTGTGTTTAATGTGTTTGAGCCAGTGTCACTGTCTCTCCACTCTGAGGTGGTCCAGGGGTTGAGACTGACTAACTGTCCTATGGACATTATTCCATCCAAGGTACTTAAACAGGTTTTTAACACAGTGGGACCTTGTGTCCTCTCATTCATAAACAGCTGCCTCAGCTCAGATTCTGTACCAACTGTTTTCACGCATGCTGTGGTCAGACCTCTTCTAAAAAAAACCCAACCTTGATCCTGCTAATCTGACAAATTTTAGACCTGTGTCCCATTTGCCATTCCTGTCCAAGGTGTTGGAAAAAATTGTTTTCATACAGTTACATTCTTTTCTTGAAAACAATCACATTTTTGAAAAATTCAAGTCTGGCTTCAGGACACGACACAGCACAGAATCTGCACTGCTCAAAGTGCAGAATGACATTCTTTTATCCCTGGATGCGAAAAAGCTTGTGCTGCTAGTGATGTTAGACCTTACTGCAGCGTTTGACACCGTGGTCCTCCTAACACGTCTGGCCCAACAGGTCGGCCTTCAGGGACCTGTGCTGCAGTGGTTTAGGTCATATTTAACGGGTAGGACATTCTCTGTTATGATTGGTGACCTCTCCACCGCCTCAGCCCCTTTGACCACTGGTGTGCCACAGGGATCCATTTTGGGCCCTGTTCTATTTTCTTTGTACATGTTGCCTTTAGGTGCAGTTATCTCAAAGCACAATGTGATCTGTATGCAGATGATTTACAAATCTACCTGCCAGTTATCCCTAATTACTCTGACAGTCTTGAATCCATCAACAGATGTTTAGATGATATTAAACTGTGGCTGTCGCAGAATTAGTTTGAATGAGGATAAAACAGAATGCATTGTGTTTGGAACATCCAACCTGCCCAGTACCTCAGCTCCTGGTCTTGTTGCTCTGCGTCCCCACTTTAACCACGTTGTCAAAAATTGGATAGCAGTCTAAAATATGATAAACAAATAGATTCTGTGGCCAGAGCAAGCTTATTTCAGCTCCGACTCCTGGCAAAAGTTAAACCCTTTTTGAGCCGTGGTGACGTGGAGAAAGCTATCCATGCCTTTGTTAGTTCCCGCATAGACTACTGCAATGCACTCTATGTGGGGATTAATCAGGCTGGTCTTCACCGTTTGCAGCTCGTGCAAAATGCTGCAGCTCGTCTGCTCACCATCAGTCGGAAACACAACCACATCCCCCCTGTCCTGTACTCCCTGCACTGGCTCCCTGTCCAGTTCAGAATTAATTTAAAAATTTTGATGTTTGTTTTTAATGCAGTCAATCATCTTGCACCTTCCTACCTGTGTGAGATTTTGATCCCTCACCAACCCAGCAGAGCTCTACGATCTGCTGGGCAACATCTGCTGGAGGTCCCCCGGTCCCGGAGCAAACAGTGGGGTGATCGTTCTTTTGCAGTGCCCGGTCTAAAACTCTGGAACTCTTTGCCCATTGAGTTACGTTCCATCACTGACCTGCCTCTGTTCAAAGCCAAACTTAAAACCTACTTATTTAGGATGGCTTTTAACACTTAGTGTCTCTGGGACACTTTCTTTATTTTAATGGTTTATCGTAATTGGTATTTTAATGGTATTTTAATGTGCTTTGTTGACCTATTTGTATGATGTTTATTGTTTTTTTTTATATTGTTTTTAATGTTGTACAGCACTTTGGTCAGCTTTGGTTGTTGGAAGGTGCTATAAAAATAAAGTCTGATTGATTGATTGATTGATTTGTGTTCTTGTTCGATTGGCTGTACAGTGTTGGAAATACTAGAGATATAGGCAGAAGGTGTTACCGTAGCTGATGTTTGGTCCAGCATTAGCCCGACAGTTTGGATGATCGCAGAAGTAATCCAGCAGTTTACACGTCAGTTCATGGTAGAAATATGGTTGCTTTGGCTTTGCATTTAAGTAACAAAAGTCAGAATCCACTGTAGGAGGTCTGAGATTACTACTTAAATTATACAGCAGGAGAGCAGTGACAGCTCCCGTCCCACTTGCTGCCATCTTGGTCTGTTGCAATCTGTTGCAATTCGTTCTTAAAGTGGAACTAAACACTAAATGCACTTTTTGATACTAAACTCTGTATAGTGTGTTTTAATAGTATTGTTCACTGTCACTAGTCCTTCTTTTACAATATTAAACGATTCAAAGCTTTTATTGTCATGTGCACAGTAAAGAAACATGTTTCCCTGTACAATGAAATTCTTACTTTGCTGCCCACCCTGGATGCCAAGAGCATGCCAAAAATTTAAATAGATAAATAAGATGAAGAGAAGCAAGTAAAAAAAAAAATTCAAATAGAAACAATCTTTACCGAATATATATTATGAAAAATATAGGCTAGGTGCTATGTACATATTTCTCTCCCTCTCTCTCTCAATCTCTCTCACTCTCTTAAAATGCGATTAATTAGATTAGTTAATTACAAATCCTGTAATTAATTAGATTATTTTTTTTAATCGCCTGACAGCACTACTCTAGACACTTTAAAAACTGCTGCTAAGGACTACTGTCTCACTGTTGCACATTTACTACTGGAATGTTACTACTGTTGCACTGGAATTACTACTGTTGCACATTTATTTTTATCTTTACTTTCAATGCACATTCTATTGCACATTACCATTTCACTGCTGCATCTTCCACTGCACATTTTTGATGCACACTGCACATTTTGGACATCTGTAAATAGGTATAGGTATTTATTCTTTTGCACTGCTTTTAGATTTTAGATTTTTGTCTTAGAAGTTTTTGTTTTGTCTTTATATTGTATTTTGTACACTGTCTTTTTGCACTACTTGGCCAGAGAGAAACGAAATTTCGATTCACTGTATGTTGAACACAAATGGCAGAATTTTATTGTTAGAATAAAAGCTAACTTTGATTTTTGATTTTGAAGCTATAAGAACAATAGGCTTGATTCACGCTTACGTCACAAACCCGAAAGACGTTTGGAAACAAGTGGATAAGGACTTCCTTTGGGCTCTGTTGGTGACATCATCTAGATGTCATTGTAGTCTTTCTTTTTTCTTTTTATAAATTGCCTATTAAGTTGTGTATTATAATTTGTCTAACTTCATTAAAAAAAAAAAAAGAAGGAAAAGAAAAATGTCATTGTAGCATTCCGTTATGTTCTGCAGATCAACAGTTACAATCAGCTGCCTGTAAGTGACATTGAAGCTGCTTTGGTTGTGAAGCTTTGGCAGGTTGTGAAAAGCTTATTAAAAGCCTATCTAAGAGCTCTGGATACGGGACCTCCTGTAGATATTAGACCCAATCGATATCAGTTTCTCTTCTTCATGTGTTCATGTGTATGTTAGCAACACCACAGTTAGCACATTAGCATGTTTTAATGAGTATTCACAGTGCAGCGCTTTATTGATGAGCTGCGGAGGTCTGGTCTCAACGCGATGGTTTTGACCCAGGAACAGAGGCCAATCCTGGGCAGCATCTCCCTGAAGGGCCCTATCGACATTTCCAGCCATCAGAGGAGCTAGCATATTGGACATTAGCACTGATCAATCTCTCCTGATTGTCTTTTTAATGCGGCAAACTAAGCAAATAAGCTGCCGTCTTGTCTCCCCGGCTTAGAGAAATTTACAAAGAATTCACAAAAGCTTGAAGCGTTGCCCATGTAAAGTGGAATTTAGGGAAAGATCTCACGCAAGTAGATAATTGCTCCTAAAGAGCGCCTGGGTCATTTTGGGGTAAAAAAAAACATTGATCATTACTTCTGCATAACATTTCTGGTGGAGAGTCCATCACCTGTTTGTCTCCATGGGAATGTTATTGCTTTGTCTAGAATGTTCCGCAGTATAAATTAAACCTACCTATCATAAGGGAGACGAGCAGGTTACAGCACTATGCTACATTACAGGTCAGATCTGTGGAGAGTCGCCCCTATTCACACAAGGAATTTTGGGCAATAAAAACACCTGTAATGAATAAATGTTAGACGGAGACAAGTATGTTATGTTATGTACAATTGCATTTGAAAAAATTGTATTACAATTTTTTTGTATAATTCTTCTTGCTGTGTTTTTAGGATGACCATGTTTACCATCTGTCCAGGGACTGCAGATGGAAAATAGCCTCTCTGGCTAATTCTCGTACATTTACCCACACATTTACCCTGCTAAATAAACAAACAAACAAACAAATCGATAGCCACCAGAAAAACTTTTAAAGCAGGAATATTTTACTTCTTATGGAGTATTAACTGATAACACATCACATATTTAGATCACGTATTGATCTGAAAATACTATATTCACCCCAAAACAGCAGATGAACATGTTTTATAAGTTCCAGCTCTGTTAACCCTCCGTTTGCTCCCCATGATAAGTCATTCCTCCTTCACGCAATCAGCATGCGTCCCTCGAATGAAACTAAACATCAGGTTACTCAAGTTGCTGTGTACAGTTTTGAATCATGCTTTTGTATATTTATGGAGTATCGTCATGCAGGGGTACAGAATCTTACAGCTAAACATAAGGAGGGTTTGAAGAGTGACTGGGAGGGATCGCTAGATGACTCAAACATGCATGGATGACACCTAAAACCTCTTCAGGCAGGTTTTTGATGAAGGAACAACATTATAACATGGCAGAAAGATACAAAAAAAATCTCACAGTACAAACCAAAAAAATTAAAGATCTATTGGAGCTTGGTAAATGCATGGTTTGAACTTCTGAATTGTATTGCGGTGTGATGGTGGTGGAGGATAGAAGGTCCTTGGCATATTTTCTGATTGTAGGATGAGTATACATCAGCTGAAGAGTAAAATAAAGAGAACCTATGGCGGCACAGTAGTTAATGAGGGTGTAACAATATGTACATCTCACGTTACAATATTGATCTTTACTGCAATATTTAGGAGAAGCTAACAGAATTGAAAACATGCTACTTTTTTCCATCTGAAATGCCTGGACAAGCTCCTGATGCTATATTACTGTCATATTTCAAGGATAGGTAAGTTCTTCATAACAGTTATTTCTTTATACGCTCTGTGTATATACTGTATGTGTTGAAATGGAAAATCACTTTCTATGTAGTTCACCCTGTTTATTAGCTGTTACTGCAATAAAACAATGGATTTAAGCGAACAAGTTTAGAATTTGATATATTGCGACATCCCATGATATTGCTGTGAGAACTTTGAGGATACAATATCACAATAATTTGGTTGTTATTATTAAATCCCTAGTGGTTAAAGTTCGTATAGAGGATTTTACAAGGAAAGAAAAATCCTCCCATCTCCTCATTGCGTTCAAAATCATGCTTGTTTACAGCCGGTGCACGTTCAGAATTGCTGAACAGATTGCTGTTGAACTTTTCTGTCCAGACATAATTTAGTGGTCAGTCTTCAGACCCTTCGTCTGCTTCAGTACACGCCATCGCTGAAAGGAATCCCCAAGAATCACTTCGCTAGTTTGGCTTTGCTCCTTTTTCCCCTTCTCTTCTTCTTTGAGCGACCTGAAAAACGGACTTGATAACTGGTGGTGGATTCTTGTATGACATCGCAACAAACTTTGTGCTCACTACGAGGAAGCTACAGTTGGAAAAAGTCGCTAAGAGCCGCTGCGTTGGTTGAGTAGACAGCATCTTGCGTATGTGGAATGCATAAGAGGCGAACGTAAACCACGTAATCCCTTAGCGTCATTATCTATTGGCTAATGTTTATGTGGCCTCACCACGTCCACAGTTCAAATCAAATCAAATCAAACAATATTTATAAAGCGCTTTTCATACAAAATTGTAGCACAAAGGGCCTTACAGTGGTCAAGGATTAGAAGATTGACCTTTATTGATCTCGCACAGGAGAAGTTGTTTCTATATTTGACCCGGGGACCATCCCCATAATTTTGTTTTGTTATTTAGGTTTGGTCAGGCCCGAAGATGGAGGATTTTACCTATGGCGCATGTTTGGGTTGGTGGGGGAAATCGGAGTGCCCGGAGGAAACCCACCCAGACACGGGGAGAACATGCAATCTCCACACAGAAAGGCCCGGGCAACCCGAACCTTCTTGCTGTGAAGCATGAGTGCTAAAGTAGTGAAAAATAAATAAATAAATAAATAAAAGACAAACAGATGACAAACAAAAAAAGTTGATGGCTTTTCATTCTTTTATTTTTGGCTGCTGCATCTCTATAATGCTATTTTAAAGTTTCACTGACAATTTGAAACAAATAGAAAAAAATATCCTCAATACAACCTTTAACACTTGCGCCTCACAAAAAGAACGTCCTGGTTTGATTCCCAGTCTTGTGGAGTTTGCATGTTCTCCCTGTGTCATGTATGTGAGCTGTACCAGTGTCTCACTGACAGCGTTCAGAGGAGCACATACAGGAGCTGATTGGACATTAGTGCACATTGATCGGTCGTGATTGCTTCTATAATACAGCAAACCAAGCAATAAACCACTCTCTATCTATTTTCTCTCTTTCTTTCTCTCCCTTTTCTCACTCTGAGTGTTCCTCTCTATCACTCTGTCTCTTTCCCTCTCTCATCTCTCCTCTCCCTCCTTTTCTCCTCATCTCTTACCCTCTATGTGTCTCTCTCCTTTTGTCTCCCTCCTTCTTTCTTCCTTTTCCCCTCTGAGTGCCTGAGTGGTTAGCGCTCATGCTTCACAGCAAGAAGGTTCCGGGTTCGATCCCCGGGTCGTCCAGGCCTTTCTGTGTGTGTTCTGTGTGGAGTTTGCATGCATGGTCTGGGTTCGATCCCCGGGTCGCCTAGGCCTTTCTGTGTGGAGTTTGCATGTTCTCCCCGTGTCTGAGTGGGTTTCCTCCGGACACTCCGGTTTCCCCCATCAACCCAAAACATGCACCATAGGTAAAATCCTCCAGTTGAGGTCCTGACCAAACCGAAGCAAGAAGATCATGGAGATGGTCCCCGGGCGCAGTAATGTGCTGCTCACTGCTCCTAATAACAGAATGGGTTGAATGCAGAACTGGAATTTCCCCACTGTGGGACTAATAAAGGCATAGCTTTCTTTCTTTCTTTCTCTTTTTTCACTCTCCTCTCCCTCTTTCTCTCACTCCCTCTGTCTTGCCTTTTTGCCCTTTCTCTCTCTTTGCCTTTCTTTCTCTCGCCTTTCCTCCTTGCCCCCCCATCCCTCTCCATTTCTCTCTATCTCTTCCCTCTCTTTCTCTCTCTCTTTTCCTCTTTCACTTCTTTTGCATTTGCTCTCTCCATTTCTCTGTAAATTATTTATCGACCACTAATTTTACCACAAAGCTTCACATTTGAATCCAGGAATATTAAAAAAAACAACAACTGGAGTGTGTCCAAAAGATGAAAGATAGTAGAAGTAGTAGTAGTGATAGTTGTAGTAGAAGTAGTAGTAATAGTTGCAGTAGTAGCAGTACGTGAAAAGTCCCTCAGTCGTCCAGGTAGAATCCATGATAACAGGAGAAGTTCAATTTGTCAACTGGACAAAGTTTGTTTGGTTGAAAACGTTTCGCCGCTCATCCGAGAGGCTTCGTCAGCTCTAATAAGAATACTGGTAAGACACTTGCTTATATCTTGCTGAAGGGAGGAGCTACCTAGCTAACTACTTTCCGGAACTATCTCATTGGTTTCCGTCTTTTGTTTCTCTGGCGTCTAGCTAACGATCCCTATTCATCCCTACACGCCTGTTTTTCACACCTCTGGCCCTGACCTGGCTAACAGGGTAACAATAGGGCTAGCTAGGTAGCTCCTCCCTACAGCAAGATATAAGCAAGTGTCTTACCAGTATTCTTATTAGAGCTGACGAAGCCTCTCGGATGAGCGGCGAAACGTTTTCAACCAAACAAACTTTGTCCAGTTGACAAATTGAACTTCTCCTGTTTTCAGTAGTAGCAGTAGTAGTAGTAGTAGTAGTAGTAGTTGTTGTTGTTGTTGTTGTTGTTGTTGTAATAGTTGGTGTAGTAGTAGTTGTTGTAGTTTTAGTAGTAATAGAGTCATTCCAGAATTGGAGGACATTTTGGCTTTAAAATTCTTGAAAAATAAACCTTCACTTTTCTGATTTTCTGCTACATATTCATCAATAATAGGTAATATACTATCAAATGCTTGATTAGCTCAGCTGACGGTCAATGGCAAATTTTTTATTATATGATTTATATGGTTTATTTATTTATTTATTTACTCTATTTATTTACTCCTGCAACCCTGTTACTCACAGTAACAGGGTTGCAGGTAACAGGGTTGCAAAATCGCACTAATGTTCGCTTTATCTCAGGAATAGAAGCTGTTTAGCTAGCTGTTATTACTAATCAAGAGGAAAAACTTATTTATGCAAATACGTAAAGGAAAAAAAAATAATTGTCTTATTCTGATCATTTGCATAACAGGGTTGCATGAGGTAGAGTGAGACATTCAATCAAGGCTAACGATGTTATAAAAATATGAAAAATAGAAGAGAAGACAAACCTTTGCTCTGCCCATTCTTTTGGAAAACTGATGATGTCAAGTCCAGGGGATCATGTGGTTTTCTGTTTTCTTCTTCTACCAGACTAAAAATGTTCTGGTAACAGGGTTGCGTGCATGTTGTGGGACACATGTTCCATGAATAATTATTATTTGAAATATTATGTCTATTAAAACAAATGTTCCCACAGTTACAAGAGATGGCAATGAAACAAAAAACAAGAAATTTCAATTCAATTTTAACTGTTTTATTTGAGATTCAATTTGGCCATTAGAGGGGTGGGACAAGAGGAAAATGGCATTTTGGGGGGGGTGCCCCAGACTTATTTGGTATTTTAAAAAATATTTTCAAGCATTCTTTTCTCTTAGTTTTTTTAGATTTGGTCTCAGGACAAGTAAATTCACTCAGAAACTGTATGTTTTAGTATTTTGTATGTGGATTATTTAATATTTGATGGGTGGGACGTAAAATGCCCTCCAATTCTGGAATGACCCAATAGTAGTAGTAGTAGTTGGTGTATTTGTAGGTGTAGTAGTAGTACTAGTAGTGGTTGTAGTAGTAGTAGTAAGTAGTAGTAGTAGTAGTAGTAGTTGCTGTTGTAGTAATAGTTGGTGTAGTATTTGTAGTTTTAGTAGTTTTTCATATTGTCACATAAAACTTTGGTCACTTTTAGTACTTTTACTTAAGTAAGAGTACCACAGATATTATTATTATTATTATTATTATTATTATTATTATTATTATTATTATTATTATTATTATTATTATTAACATACTGTGAAACATTCCAGACAAAGCAATAATAATAATAATAATAAGGAGGAAAAAATCTCACAAGTTATTTTTTCTCCTGTGTGCACAGTCTTTTGGCAATTTTGTCTTGCGAGATCTTGTGGCATGAGATCTTGTCCCATCCCTACTTGTCATGTTAATTGAGAAGTGTATTCACTTTAATACATGAGATGTTTGACTTGTTTAAAGCTGCACTGTGTAAATTTTCTGATGGGGTTACACTACATTCCTGTCTCCATAGTGATGTTATTGCTTTGTGTGTTCTCATACTCATGAATACAGCATTATAAATCCTCTTATTCCCCTCTTATCCCACAGGTGCATTTACAGTGCAGTGACATTCCAGGCTGTGATAAGATCTGTTAGAATAGAATAGAATGTCTTTTATTGTCACTATTCACATGTACACTTTACATCATACATACGCACAATGAGACTGAAAGCATCTCACTTCAGTGCAGACATTTAAGATACAACACAGCAGGATATTTACAACACAGTATAGAAGGAAAAAAATGCAATAAAATTAGTGCAAAAAAAGTAACTAATGTAACTAAATAACAAATGTACTACACATTAGTTATCCAGGTTATTGCAAGTCTTGCTCAGATATTGCAGTAGGGGCGACATATACAACCATATATACACACTTGAGAGTCTCTATATTGCAGAGAGAGATGTTTCACAGAACTCATTTTAGCATACTGTACTGTATTAAATGTTGTCAACAAGCTATAGCACTGTGTTAAGTATTGCACCACAGGATATTACACTGTAATTAGGTATTGCACAACAACAGGTGGATATGCTACAAAACTATACTATTACACTGTAATAAATATTGTCCAACAAGGTATATTGCACCGTGTTAAGTAACTGCACAACGGATGGATGGGAGGAGAGTGGGGGACAGGAATGGGAGTCAGTGCATGTGAGTGTTCAAAGTGGTTATGGCCCTTGGGAAGAAGCTGTTTTTGAGTCTGTTGGTCCTTGCTTTGATGCACCTGTGACGCCTTCCTGAGGGCAGCAAGTCAAAGAACTGAGAGCCGGGGTGGAAGCTGTCCTTGATGATGTTGTTGGCTCTGCTGAGGCATTAGGAGGTGTAGATGTCCATCAGGGAGGGGAGAGGGCAGCCTATGATCCTCTGTGCCGTCTTAACTACCCTCTGAAGCCGCTCCCTGTCCGCCATGGTGCAGCTGCCGTACCACACGGTGATGCAGCAGGCTCTCTATGGACGCACTGTAGAAGGTCAGTAGCACACTGGGTTCTAGTTCGTACTTTCTGAGCACCCTCAGGAAGTGTAGACGAGCCTTCTTAGTGATTGCTGTGATGTTCTCAGTCCAGGAGATGTCATCAGAGATGAGAACACCAAGGAACCGGAAAGTGTTGACCCTCTCCACACATTCGCTGTTGATGTAGAGGGGGGGGGGGCTAGGTCTGTGCGGTGCCTCCCGAAGTGGACGATGATCTCTTTGGTTTTCTTGGCATTCAGAGTAAGATTGTTCTCTGTACACCAGGCAGCCAACTTCAGTACCTCCTCTCTGTAGGCTGACTTATCACCCTTTGATATGAGCCCAAACACTGTTGTGTCATCAGCAAACTTCACTATGAGGTTGCTGTTGCTGGTTGGACTGCAGTCATGGTTGTAGAGACAGTACAGGAGGGGGCTCAGCACACAGCCTTGTGGGAAGCTGGTGCTGAGTGTGCGGATGGGGGAGAGGTGGGTGCCGAGTCTCACAGGCTGGGGTCGGTTGGTCTGAAAGTCTTTAATCCAGGCGCATGTGAGAGGAGGGAGGCCAAGGGTGTTCAGTTTTGATATGAGAATGTCCAGGATGACTGTATTGAAGGTTGAGCTGTAATCCACAAAGAGCAGCCAAGCATAGCTCTGCTGCTGCTCCAGGTGGCTCAGCACAGTGGAGGGCTTTGGCAATGGCGTCATCTGTGAATTTGTTTGCCCGGTATGCGAACTGGTAGGGGTCGAGGTCTGGTGGGAGGTAGTCCATGATATGCTTCATGATTACCGGTGTGAGTGCCACAGGGCGGTAGTTGTTGAGGTTGGTGATGGGGGACTTTTTTGGTACTGGGATTATGATGGCTGATTTCAGGCAGGATGGGATGACTGTGGGGCCAGGGATTGGTTGAATATCCTGGTGAAGACGCAGTCAAGCTGGTGGGCACACTCTCTGAGCACTCTTCCAGGAACCCTGTCTGGGCCAGCAGCCTTCGACTGTGTCTCTCGTGGGGTCCTGTGGAGAGTGCTCTGGGAGTACGGGGTTCGGGGCCCTTTGCTAAGGGCTGTTCGGTCCCTGTATGACCAAAGCAGGAGCTGTGTTCGCATTGCCGGCAGTAAGTCGGACCTGTTTCTGGTGCATGTTGGACTCGGCCAGGGCTGCCCTTTGTCACCGGTTCTGTTCATTGTATTTATGGACAGAATTTCTAGGCGCAGTCAGGGGCCGGAGGGGATCCGGTTTGGGAATCACAGGAGCTGGAGGAAGTGTCCGGGGTGAAGGAGGTCTGGGCGTCCCTGCTTAGACTGTTGCCCCCGCGACCCGGCCCTGGATAAGCGGAAGAAAATGGATGGATGGATGGATGGGCACAGTGGGGGGTGTACAGTCAGTCACACACTCAGACACTAATACAAAGAACCCCCTGCAGCTAAGGAAGCTCTCAATGACCCAAGATAACTTTCAACAGCCCTGCTCTTGACATTTTATCTATTTGTGATAACAGGAGAAGTTCAATTTGTCAACTGGACAAAGTTTGTTTGGTTGAAAACGTTTCGCCGCTCATCCGAGAGGCTTCGTCAGCTCTAATAAGAATACTGGTAAGACACTTGCTTATATCTTGCTGTAGGGAGGAGCTACCTAGCTAACTACTTTCCGGAACTATCTCATTGGTTTCCGTCTTTTGTTTCTCTGGCGTCTAGCTAACGATCCCTATTCATCCCTACACGCCTGTTTTTCACACCTCTGGCCCTGACCTGGCTAACCCTATTGTTTCCCTGTTTGCTTGATCTAGGCTTAAGAATGGAATTGTAGATGGGATGCAAATTATGTCTGACTCCACCATTTCTGTTCAGAGAAGGATTCTCTTTTTTGACAAAAATAGCCTCTTTAACTCCCCTCTCAAACCAATTCTTTTCCCTGGCTAAGATCTGAACCTCACTGTCCTCAAATGAATGACCCGTGGCTTCTAGGTGAAGATATACGGCAGAAGACGGTCCACTCTGGCACGCCCGTCTGTGTTGGTACATCCTCTTGTGAAGTGGCTGCTTGGTTTCTCCAATATAGCGCTCACTCCAGTCTTCACTACACTGAATGGAGTAGACGACATTGCTTTGTTTGTGGCTCGGTGTTTTGTCCTTTGGGTGGACGAGTTTTTGTCTTAAAGTGTTTGTGGGTTTGAAATAAATTGGTTTGAGAGGGGAGTTAAAGAGGCTATTTTTGTCAAAAAAAGAGAATCCTTCTCTGAACAGAAATGGTGGAGTCAGACATAATTTGCATCCCATCTACAATTCCATTCTTAAGCCTAGATCAAGCAAACAGGGGAACAATAGGGCTAGCCAGGTCAGGGCCAGAGGTGTGAAAAACAGGCGTGTAGGGATGAATAGGGATCGTTAGCTAGACGCCAGAGAAACAAAAGACGGAAACCAATGAGATAGTTCCGGAAAGTAGTTAGCTAGGTAGCTCCTCCCTACAGCAAGATATAAGCAAGTGTCTTACCAGTATTCTTATTAGAGCTGACGAAGCCTCTCGGATGAGCGGCGAAACGTTTTCAACCAAACAAACTTTGTCCAGTTGACAAATTGAACTTCTCCTGTTATCATGGATTCTACCTGGACGACTGAGGGACTTTTCTCGCATTTTATTTATTTGTTAAGATGTATTTGTTAAAGGTCCTATATTACACAAAGTTAACTCGTGTGAGCTTTAAGCCGTGTTAGAATGGTGTTTCCTCCTCAAAAACAGACCTGGAGTTGTGTTTGTTTCATTCACACATGTTTGAGTAATCCTTTATTATTAGTCTGTCTACATCTCTAAAGCTCAAAATGTTCTGTTCCACCTTCTGATGTCATGAAGCAGTAGTTTTCAAGTGAACAACTCAACCTTTAGTTCAGTAGAGATGTGCATTTCCAGAGCTGAAATGATCCAAATGATTTTTTTGAAGGTGTGTGGAGAAAAAACAGTGTCTAAATCTGCAGGGTTTGTGTGTTAAAAACGTGTAAATGAGCCAAAACGCAACTCCAGGTGTGTTTGTGTGGGGTTTTTTTTAATATTATTTTAAGTAGCTTATCCAAATTATTATAACAGCTCTGAATCAACATAAATAATAACCCACCGGGTGAGAACCATGTGGGAACAGCAGAAACAGCCTGGATTTATCTTTATCTTTTTTTTTATTTATTTTATTTTATTGCAGTTTTAAAGGTGCATTGTGTAACATTTCTGGAAGTGTCTGGAATGTTTCACAGTATGGCATTAAACCTTTCTATCTTCATGGAGACAAAACCAGACCAAGTTACAGGTCAAATCTGTGGAGAGGCGACCCCGCTCACAGTCAGAATGTCTGTTTTTCTAGGTATTTCTGAGCTATAAAACCATCTGTTGAATAAATGTAAAGTAGAGCCGTTTAAAGTCATACTGTGGAACACTCCAGGCAGAGCAATGAGGTATTCATAGAAACAAGCATTTCATCCCTGGTTTATTTCCGTGCAGCAAGAATTTTTCCTTGAAGTAAAAAAAAAATCTCTAGTTCCTCTAGCAGTCATAAATATCTTGACTGGGTGCATTTTGAATACATTTGAATGCAGATCTGCTCATAGTGGCTCTGCGGGGGGCCCTTAATGCTATGCTAAGTGTGCTAGCCTCCCGCTGCTAGCACCATTTAAACGAACTAACCCAAACTTTCTCTGCTTTTCCAGCTCCATTTCAGAAAGTTCTGGACATAAAACCCTTGCTTTGATAAAATGTTCATTATTCGCGTGTCTGGCTGCAGTGGGGAGATTTATGAGGCTTTTAAGGGGCCTCGGAAAAAAGATAGTTCTGTTGGTGGATGTTTATGCACCAGTGTCGGAAGGTATTGATCACCTCCAGCTCTCTCCGTGTAATACAGAAACGTCCAGAAAACTGGTCTGGGGGTTTTACAGTTTCTCATTGGCACAACACTATAAAAAAAAAAGTTTTCTTGGTCAAATTAGTCAAATTACTTCAGAACATTTTAGTTGCAGTTGTTAAAGGTGCACAGCAGTGTTGTGCAATAACGCGTTACTAATAACGTGTTACTGTAACGCGTTACTGTAACGTGTTACTGTAACGTGTTACTGTAACGCGTTACTGTAACGCGTTACTGTAACGCCGTTACTGTTGACAGTAACTAATACTGTAACGCGTTACTTTTAAAATAAAGGAACTCAATTACCGTTACTAAACGGCGCGTTACCGCGTTACTGAACCTACTCATTTTGAAACTGGCATCATGTGCGTGACTCGCATAGGCACAGGGGAATTTTTTTTCTCCCTTTGGTAAGGATGGGATAAGTAATGATGATTGGCTAAAGCAGAGTAAGATTTCATGTTGAGCCAATCAGAGACACCCAGTGGGCGGTGGGCGGGTATCTACACACAATCCCAGCACACAGTAGTAGCGCACACACACAATCCACACACCCCGTGTCAGATGGCGAGTCCCGAGTCGAAGACAGAAGTATAGGCAGTATTTTAACCTCGTCGAGGTAAAAGGTAAAAACGTACATGTTACGTGCACATTGTGTCAAAGACCAAAGACTTTATCCACGTCCAATATAAGCAACTTGAATTTAATGAAGCATCTCTGGACGGCGCGCGCTTCTGTTAAACTAGTGGCCCCCAGCAGGCCCCATGATGATAATCGCATGCTATGAAGGAGAGAGGAGTAGGAGGAGAGGAGAAAGAGGAAAGGAGGAGGAAGAGGAGAGGAGGAGGAGAGGAAGGGGCAGAAGAAGCAGGCCCCATGATGATAATCGCATGCTCGGTGCCGTTAAGAATGAAGTCCACGGTGACGGAGCCACGCCAGCCAAGCAGCAAAAGCTGTATAATGCACTGTAAAAAAAATCCAAATTATTTTACATTTTTTAACAAAAAAAAAAAAGTAACGCATTAGTTACTTTCCTAGGTAACTAGTTACTTTTATAGTGTAGTAACTCAGTTACTAACTCAGTTACTTTTTTGGGTTAGTAACTAGTAACTGTAACTAATTACTTTTTCAAAGTAACGTGCCCAACACTGGTGCACAGCGTAACTTTTTTCTAGTTGAGAGTCTGCCACTAGCTTGTCTCCATGGAGATACATCTGCTCTGCCTGGAATGTTCTACAATATGATATTTAATGTACGTATCTAGTATTTATGTTGTAATTGGCCATGAATACACAGGAATAAATGTACTTTCTGTGAGTGGAGTCGCCTATCTATAGATCTGACCTGTAACTTTGCGTCATTGGGTTTTGGTTTTTTGTATTAGTTTCAATTGTATTCTTTCCCATTCTTATTTCTAACTGAAATAATTGCAAGCTGAGTAAACACCTTGCAATTCAACAATGTGTAACTTTTTAAAATCTTGGTTGTGTTTATTGCACTAGGCAAAACATCTCCATACACCTGTCTGATCCTGCTTGTTGCCATGGAAATGTTGTTCTTTTGGCTATAATCTTCCACCGTATAGCATAAAACGTATCTCTCTCTATGGCGAATGTTCCAAAGTTTTTTTGTTTTTTTTAATTGAATTGAATTGTTTTAAGTCACGGAGATTGTGTGTATTTTAAAGGATGGGTGGCTATCTGGCCAAGGACATAAAGAAAAGAATAAACAGAGGAGGCTTGCGAGTAGAGAGAGGGAGTTGAGCGAGCCGGACCAGATCGCGTGTGAAGCGAGCAGTGTGTGTGTCAGAGTAGCTCCTCAGTGTGAGTTTGAACCTGAGCCAAAAACAGCACGGGATCAGGACTGAACAGAGAGAGTGTGAAAGAGAGAGGGAAGGAGAGAGATGTAAATGGCTAACTATAGATTAATTTATCAAGTATGTATTTCATTAAATCTTGTTGTTATGTGTAGAATCCCTCAGTCGTCAAGGTAGAATCCATGGCAAAAGGAGAAATTCAATTTGTCAACTGGACAAAAGTTTATTTGGTCGAATATGTTTCGCAGCTCATCCAGGCTGCTTCTTCAGTTCTGAACTGAAGTAGTAGAAATAGCAAAAACTTGAAATGTTCTATTCTTAGCCCACCTCTATCCTCCTCTTCCTGCTGTTTTCACACCTGTCTCTCTGTGGACCATGTGCTGAATTTGGCCCAGATCCGGGTTTAGTCCAGGTCCAATCCCACAGTTCAGACCTGGTTTTAGTCCAGACCAGGTTCATAGTCCCGAGAGTGTCAGAGCCAGTGTCAGGACAGAGGATTAAAGGATTTACATGGACTGATACTGATCCAAACACAACTCAGGGCCCCCGACCTGCAGCATTTAACCCTGGATTATTTACTCCGGTTTAAATGAAGTGTTAATGTGTAAAACTGGCTGTATTTTAATAGAAGTATTTCGTCTGGTAAGCTGTTAATGTGATATGTTCAGATTCAGATGAAGTAGTTTTAGGGCTGGCCTCCTGGAGCATCAGCAATTTGTTGGTGGAATTATACAGCAGGAAACAATTTAAAGCAGAAGTAACATTTTTACCTAATTAAATGTTTAAGAAAGATTAGTACAAGGGGTCCTCGGGTTATGACGGTCTCGACTTACGACGTTTCGTGGTTACGAACGCGCCCCCATTAAAAAATAATAATAATATTACGTGTCATTCCGTCTTACGCGGTTTAGCGTGGTAAGCGACGTAAACAAAAGCGAATGTCGCGCGGCGTGCGGCGGAAGAATACGCTTTGTTGTGGTTGTAGGGTGAAGAAGACGGCCTCGTGTGCTTGCCCAATGTGGGTGGAAGTACCTGATGTGGGCTCTGATCTGCTCCTATGAAAGCGGCAGTGATAACCAAGCAGTGTAGTGGTCTAATTATTGAGATGGAAAGGTTATTGGTGCTTTGGTTGGAAGATCAAAGTCAAAATCCGACTTACGACGAAATTCGGGTTGCGACGTTGATCCGTTCTTAAGACGCGTCATAACCCGAATTTCGTCCTAAGTCGGATTTTGACTTTGATCTTCCAACCAAAGGACCCCCTGTACAGTTTATATATTTCTGTGGTGTTTGAAACTCCCCTGTTGTCTCTGTGCAGAAAAAAACACCCTTGCAGAAAATGACTCAACCCAAAGACAATTCTCCTAATGAACAATTAAAAAAACAAAGACATTTAGGCAACTTGACCGGCATGCTATCAGAAGCGCACAGCTGTAATGAATGTGATTCAACTGTGTAGAAATGCTCAGAACAAGTCTGGCAACTGGTAATGATTTATGGACTTATCAATCAATATCTTGATTATTGGTCCCAAGAGGCAATTTAAGTAAAATTATCAGAAAAACACAATAATAACAGAAAAGCTCAATCAAAAGTGTGTGAGGAAAGCAACAGCTGTCAGGACAAAAATGTCCCTCCTCTGTGTCATTGCATTAAAGCAGCCTCCAGGGGGCACCAGGTGAACTCTGGACACACAACAGGAAAACTTCTTTTAAGCCTCTCTCCGCTCTGTTGTTTTGGTCAGTGATGAGATGGGACACTCTAAGTGTTTCCTCTGGAAGGTCTTCTGCCAGATTTTGTGTCTGTTTAATTGTGTAAAAAAAAAGTCTGTAGCATTTCAGAGCTAGTTGACTAGCACAACTATCTCCGTGCAGGGTAACCATGGGTAAGATTTAAGATTTAAGTCTTTATTTGGTCTCACACACAATGACACACAGTGACACACGGGAGAAATTTGACTTCTGCATTTGACCCATCCTTTTCAGGAGCAGTGAGCAGCCATCTTTCGGCGCTCGGGGGGCAGTAACGTGAAGGGTCTTGCCCAAGGACCGATACAGGAAGAACAAACTGCTTAAATCACCCAGTCCAATAGACCTTAACTCCCATCCTTTGAAGTTGGTTAGTTGGTTAAAGGTCCCATGGCATGAAATTTTCACTTTCTGAGGTTTTTGAACATTAATGTGAGCTCCCCTACCCTGGCAAAAAGTTGCAAAATGTCTAAACTGAGCATTTGTGGTCCTTTTCTGCGTTTGAAAAAAACACAGCTCAAACGGGCGATTCTGAACAAGGAAACTTTCTGACGTCACATCGAAAAATGCAGCTCCACCCCCCGTCTGGATGTCTACCCACCGTCTCTGTAAATCACGCCCAGAGAGTTTGGACCGCGAATGTGCTACGCAATGCGTTTTTTTATTTGCCTGGAGGCACGTGGGAATGTTTCTAGGCTCGGAAGTCCTTTATCTGAGCCTCTGGACCTCTGAAACAGCAGTGGTTTAATTTTATTTTCTGTGAAAATGTGTTTTTTTCATTGAAACGCCTCTCCTTTCTTCCTCCGCGCTTAAAACACGGAAGTGGGGCCAGCACACAGCGCAGCGCTAAAACAAGGAACCAGCGGCACCACCCGCTCCTCTAAGCTATCTCTGTCCTTCTCATTTGCATTCAAGCAACAAGGCCCAGAAGGAGTTGTTCAGAGAGAGATTTTCTGACTCTGACTGTGTACATGTGTCTTTCTCATGCACTGAGTCTTGATTTTGGGGCAGGATTCATTTACAGTATTAAGGAACCATTAAGGCACCATATAAAAGCATCAAGAAGTACCATGTCATGGGACCATTAACATCTGCAAATATCCAATTAAAAATGCAAGAGAAAAAGTTGAAATACTGCTCAGTGTGTCAGCCTGTCAGGCACAAGAGCAGCCAACCACCACCCTGGCAACTACTGAAATTGAAATGTGTGTGTTTTCTGAGAATCAGGTAATATAAACAGGATTAATTAAACAACTGTAAATGAAGCAAACTCCCCATGTTTCTCCCATCTGTAGTTCCTGTTTAGTTCCAGGTTAAGTCCACAGTTACGGTAGCTTTGTGCATTGCATTTGTGAATGCAGCCTCAAACTCCTCTTTATATTTAGCCTCTCAGTACATCTGTCAAAATGGGGACAAAAATGAACTTGTGTGAAACATGGCGCACCCTCTGGCAGTGAGGAGGAGTACTAACCCCCTTTGAGCCATAAATCATTAAAAAACAATTACCGTCACTGTACAGACTCCATCTCACATCATCTTCATAGCATCTCTGTTCTGCGCTATCTGCTCCTCAGAACACTCGACTCTTTGTCAAACGGCACTGTGAAAAATGAGGAGCCGATAATGACCACAAACACCAGAAAACTACAGCATATTTCATACAGAGGAGACAGATGTGGTAAATACAGAGGGAGAGGATTGTTACAGGAATGCGGGAGAACTATGAAGGGTGCGTTTGAAGAAGTGAAGCTTAAATATATCCCAGGATTTGTTTATGACTTAATTATGGAGGCGGTATACTTATTTCAAAAAGTGAGTCGAATATATAAAGTTTGGTTTCTACATTTACTGATTTAAAGCACAGACTGTAAAAGAAGTGGATCAATGTTCATATTTTGATTTACGAACACAATAGTGAAATAAAAACACCAGGATCATGTAGAGTTGGTTAATATAAACATTTTAAGGCCAAAATGAGGAAGGGCCTTAGGGTGTATTGACATTGCACATAGACCCCCATAAAAATGTGATAAATCCTGGACTAGACCAGGGTCCTCATTTATGAAGCTTGCTTACGCACTATGCCTTCCATTAGGCGTTCTTTACGCCAACCACAGGATTTATAAAACTCCTAGTAAGCGCAGCGCTTTGCTTATCTCTACGGCAGAGAGAGGAAAAAGTGACATGGAGAGGAACAGAAGTGAAGAGAGTTTCAGGAATGGTTTGGTCCGGAAATCTTCAGAAAATGCATGGAAATAAAATAATTACATTCAGATTTTTACATTTAAGAGGTTAGCCAAAACATGGAAAAGAACCACATACTGTACCTCTCTCTCGCTCCTTTCACGCTCCCAGGGAGAGCGAAACATACGCTCCAGCCTCTTCCTTTGACTATTCAGACCACCACATGCACATATCTGCTAGTATATGTGCATAAACAGGGCCGGTCCCCACACACACTGGTTTAAGAATATAGTGATAAATCTCTTGAAACAGATAGAAAACCATTCGGCTTTATTTGCAAAGATGCATTGCCTAAATATTATGAAGAGGTGTGGAGAGGACGTGGTCAGTCGTTTGGTGAAGTGGAGATGTGGAGAAGGCGTGACATGACGTGGGTTCATGTGCACAGATTCTAGCTGCAGGTGGGATCTATAAAGCCCAGATTGCGTGGTGGAGTGCGCACGGAGGGTTTTATCAACTTGGAGTTTGTGTGGCGCTCTCCTCTGGTGGCCACTAGGAGTACGCTCTTCCTTATATAGTCCTTTATAAATGAGGCCCCTGGACTAGACCTGGACTAGACTTAGACTAGAACCAGATCAGACTAGATCAGACAACCATGACTAAACTGGGCTCAAAGTTTGAATACACACTCTTAAAGGGATATGCCACCCCCAGGTCAAACTTGGGCATCTCCCCACAGTCCAGAGACTAAAATAAGTGATGGAAAGCATTTTCCTGGTGACCCAGCCATTGTCCGAGTCTGTCAGCACTGACCGCCGCGAGCAGCTGCAGCTACTCCGCGTTAGACTGGAGTCTAACGTCGCCAGAGAAAGATTTTGGCCAAAAGGAATTAATTTGCTCGATGCTTTTCCCAATTACTTTCTGTGTAGTGCGCATTCATATCGAGTGCAAATAAATGTGCAAATCAACACGGAGAACTTGACTTGGTCATTTTGGAGTGGGAACTATTTTACAGTGCGGAAAAACAGAGCCGAAGCACAAAGGGGAATCCCTGTTACGCACCACGTTGGGAGTTCCTCTGTTACGCAGCGTGGTGTGTGCTTCGGCTCTGTTTTGTTTAGTCTCTGGACTGTGGGGAGATGCCCAAGTTTGACCTGGGGGTGGCATATCCCTTTAAACTGTAGATAGAGGACACGCAGAAGTGTGCCTCATTCTCAGAATATGGACAGGGCATGGCTCATGTGAAGCTCAGAACCTCCAGAATGAGCTGCAGAGGCTGCACTAGCACTGATTCACGACTTTTAGGTTTAAACACACTGGATTTCACCATTGAAACTGGCAACCCAATTGAGAGTCATGTGAGGCTCATTCTGCTTTCTGAAGTATAGTAGCATAAGGGGTACTTGTAGTTTTCTTTGTAAAGTGCAGAGTTCCTAGAGTCAATTTTCTGCTCAGTAAAATCCATGCGCCTGTACACAGAGCAGATAATGTGTTTGAACAGGTGTAAAAAGTGGAGTGATCCATAATTCAGTCTGTACCTTGGTCCAGTTCAGACTCAGTACACACAGAAAGTCCTGCTCTCAACTCACTGCATCGGCTACATCAAATATTCAACAGGGATTTATGTTGAAGACTACTTATGATAGTGGCACTACTATTACTACTATTACTACTACTACTGCTGCTGCTGCTGCTAATACTAATACTATAATTACTATAACTACTACTATATCATAAAACTACTGCTGCATTCTAAATAAAATAATACTGGTATAGCTTGTACCTGCTTCTACTAGTAGTATTACTGCATATCTGTACTTTCTTTACTTACCAATGCCAAATACCAATACCAATGCCGCTACATGATCAAGTGGGACAAGTTTTACTAAATTGATCAACTCAATTACTTCTGCTTCTACATTTGCAACCACAACTACTACTACTGTTTCTACTGCTATTACTGCAGCTACTTAAACATACTTAAACATATACTGTATGAATATGAATCTTGCCTTTACGTGTGTGTTCATTGGGTCCAGATACAAGCGCAGTGTTTTGTCAACATGACCTCCAAATGACCCACATAAACTGTGCATATATATCTCTTATTTATGTGTTCTGCACACCTGCTCTAGAACACTTTAAAATACACTATATAATACAAAATAAATTATATTTGTCATATTTTGAGTAGACGTTAAGATTTCTTTTAGTTTTTGGCCTATAAATTGCTAAATACAGCTTTTGAGCACTGCAAGCACACAAATAAACTGTAATGTTGGATAAAGAATGAAATATTTTCAGCAAAATTACTGTAAGATCCTAGAAATAATAGATTGTTAATGTAAGATGCTGTTTGTGAGGTCAGGTGTGTGCATGCACGGCACCCCCTGGGGTCTCACAGTAGTGTACGTGTTTGTTCATCTCTCTGCACTAACCAACCTTTGTCCTCCAAGTATTTGAAAGAAAGTACACTTTCTTGTTTCCGTAGGAAATTTGTCCTCTGCATTTGACCCATGGTTCAATCGTACAGTCATGCACCTGGAGACCCATGTCCAGATCTTGTTGCTGATCTTGGTCAGGACCTTATCCTAGGGTTGGACCTGCGGGGCATGTTTTGGGTTGATGGAGGATGGTACACTACAAACAACCCTGAGCAATATAAGTGCACAGGAGTTTTGTTGACATTTTCAACTAGTTTCAATGATCTTTAGTGCTGCAAGAAATGTGAGTGAGTAAATGACCTGGATTTTGATGTTTTGCATTCTTTACGTAGTTCTTTTCACTACTGTTGATTGATTGTTCTTTTTACAGTGTGTGTGCCTCCTTTGTGTTTATCCATGTATCTCTAATTCCAGTGTTCAGTGGGTCCAGCTGATTCTACTGCAGTCACATCTAACCTTTATATTTGTGCTTTTTATAGCTCTATCTTTACTCTAATGTGCTCCTCTCTGCCTACATGTGCATTACATATTTATCATGACTCTGTCCAGGGGAGAAAGCATGTTTTTTTTTTGTTTTTTTTGTTATCCAGGTCATCTATTGTGGTCAGATGAGTTGGTAATTGCTGTATGTTCTATATATTCTAGTAAGCTCTGAAGTAGTCTGTTATTGTCTGTTTTGAAGCTAGCTTTGTTAAGACTGCACCAAGAACTTCTGCTTTATGCATATTTGTATACAATTAAGGAATCAAAATTTCAATTTGATGCTTCTCCAAACACTCTGTTCTCTGTTGTGACATCATTAGGGGCATTCTTTGTATTCTAGTTCCAGTTTAGTCCAGGTTTAGTCCTGGTCTAGTCCTGGAGTGTAGTCCTGGATCAGATTTAGGACCATCATACGTAGTTTGATGTGGTGTCTGTGTTTTGTTGAACTCATAAACTTTGAACCTTGTAGTTATTGTTTTAACCTTATTTATACTGCTTTTTTTGGCACCAGATGCTATACCTGTTTATAACCATACCATATACCTGTTTATGACATTGTCTTGCCAAGTGACACAAAAATAATATTTTTTCCTTTTTTACATTTTTAAATATTTAAAGATCCCATGACATGGTACTTCTTGATGCTTTTATATGGTGCCTTAATGGTTCCCTAATACTGTCAATGAATCCTTCTTCAAAATCAACACTTAGTGCATGAGAAAGACACATGTACAGAGTCAGAGTCAAAAAATTACTCTCTGAACACCTCATTCTGGGCCTTGTTGCTTGAATGCAAATGAGAAGGACACAGATTGGTTAGAGGAGCGGGGGGGGGGCGCTGGTTCCTTGTTTTAGCAGTGCGCTGTGCCTGGCCCCACTTCCGCGTGTGTAAGCGCGAAGGACGAAAGGAGAGCCTTTTCAATGAAAAAAAACACATTTTCACAGAAAATAAAATTAAACCACTGCTGTTTCAGAGGTCCAGAGGGTCGGGTAAAGGACTTCCGAGTCTAGAAACACTCGCACGTGCCTCCAGGCAAATAAAAAAAACGCATTTCGCATTGCGTAGCTCCTCCGCAGTCCAAACTCTCTGGGCGTGATTTCCAGAGACAGGAGGTGGAGATCCAGACGATGGTGGAACTGCATTTGCATTTCTTTTTTCGATCTGACGTCAATAAGGTGCCTTGTCCAGAATCGCCCATTTGAGCTGTGTTTTTTTCAAACGCAGAAAAGGATCGCAAATGCTCAGTTTAGACATTTCGCAACTTTTAGCCATTGGGGGGGGGGCCTAAACAGGGTAGGGGAGCTCACATTAACGTTCAAAAACCTCAGAAAGTGAAAATTTCATGCCATGGGACCTTTAACTCTAGTGAGATTCAATCCAGAGCTAATCTTCTATTTACCAACACTTTATTTACACATTTATGAGTTAAACACTCCACAGCCATAATAAAAGTGTTGAACGAAATCTAATAATTAGCACAGTGCTGGTCTTATTCTTTCACTCGACACTAACGCTAACTCGACGTCTGCACTTTTTGTTGCAGAGTTGCATTCTGGGAGCTGGCTCTGCAGATTAACTCTAAAGTAATAAGCATCTTCATAATGAGGAAACAGTGGGATTGGGTTTGCACTCAGGTTTATTATCAATGCAGGAGCAGTCATTACCTGTTCTATTAAAGACGGACGCATTAACAAACTTCCAATGGCTCCCCTAAGGATAATATAGAAATGCCCTGGATTCACAGTGATTTCGTTGAAGCTGTTGTTGGGTTGTGATCTCGTCTCTCTGCAGGTTTTGTATCAGAAGAAAGTAGAACTGTTTTGGCATGTCAGTAACAGTTTGAGTTTAGCGCAACTGCAGTTTGATGTCTTCCTTTATAAACGCTATGTTCCACCTTGTGACTTCATTAGGTGGAAGTTAAAGATGTGTCCTAATCCTGGTTTAGCCCTGGTCTAGTTTAGGTTTAGTCCCAATTTTGTGGTGTCTGTGATCGTTTGAACACATCATAAAATTTGAACCGTGTAGCTATTGTTTTAACCTTATTTTTATTGTTTCATTTTGGTACAATAGCATTTTGAGTGAGTTCCTTAGTTTAGTTTTTAGGTTTTTCAGTTATTATTATTATTTATTTATTAAGCAGCCATGTTTGTTCAGAGAAATGCATGTCACTGATTGGCTAATCCACCTGTCAATCATGCATTCCATTCCAGGCAGACCAATATCTCCATAGAAACAAGCAGGTGCAGGACCACCAACCAAAAAGTCACATAGTGCACCTTTAAAAAGAAAAGATTTCATGGATAGATTTTGTGCAAATGAATAACATTTACAGTGGGTACGGAAAGTATTCAGACCCTTAAATTTTTTTTCACTCTTCACACACAGCACCCCATATTGACAGAAAAACATAGAATTGTCGACATTTTTGCAGATTTATTCAAAAAGAAAAACTGAAATATCACATGGTCATAATCAAAGGAGAAGTTCAATTTGTCAACTGGACAAAGTTTGTTTGGTTGAAAACGTTTCGCCGCTCATCCGAGAGGCTTCGTCAGCTCTGGTTATTGAACTGGTTAGACCCTGCTTATATCTAGCTGCCGGGAGGCGCGTCCTACAATGACAAAAGCTCTGAAAATGATCCCCCCTAATCTGTCTCTTTGTTTTTCAAATTACTCTGACGGCTGGTTTCGACCCCCTATTCAACGTCTAACGACCCTCTCCACCCCTCTGCCCTGGCTCTGTTTGACTGGTCTAAGAATCGCATTATAAATGGGAGACAAGTTATGTCTCACTCCCCCATTTCTGTTTAATGACGGATTCTCTTTTTTGACAAAAATAGCCTCTTTAACTCCCCTCTCAAACCAGTTCTTTTCCCTGGCTAAGATCTGAACCTCACTGTCCTCAAAAGAATGGCCCGTGGCTTCTAGGTGAAGATGTACGGCAGATGACGGTCCACTCTGGCATGCCCGTCTGTGTTGGTACATCCTCTTGTGAAGTGGCTGTTTTGTTTCCCCAATGTAGCGCTCACTGCAGTCTTCACTACACTGAATGGAGTAGATCACATTGCTTTGTTTGTGGCTCGGTGTTCTGTCCTTTGGGTGGACCAGTTTTTGTCTTAAAGTGTTTGTGGGTTTGAAATAAACTGGAATTTCATATTGTCTGAAAATCCTCTGTAGTTTTTCCGAAACGCCGGCCAGGTACGGAATCGCTACCCCTTTCCTCCTGGGTTCGGATTCTCTGTTGTCTTGTTTATTGTCCTTGTCTCTCTTGGTTTTGTTGACAGCCCATTTAGGATATCCACAAACAGAGAGGGCTTCCTGCACATGTTGCTCTTCTTTCTCCTTGCCCTCTGTGCTTGTGGGAACCACTTGGGCCCTGTGTTGTAATGTCCGAATAACTCCCAGTTTGTGCTGCAGTGGGTGGTGTGAATCAAAAAGCAGGTATTGGTCTGTGTGTGTGGGCTTCCTGAAGACTTCTACTTGGAGTCCCCGGTCTCCTCCTATCGTCATGGTCATAAGTATTCAGACCCTTTGCTCAGTATTTAGTAGAAGCACACAGTCATGAGTCTTTTTGGGAATGATGGAACAAGTTTTACGCAAAACAAGTGCTCTGTTAGCATGCCAGTGTTTGCTAGTTTTTAACTTTGGACCACTGCAAACAGTTAAAATGAACTATTTCCAATTTTCATGTTTTTAAGACAGTAAGAAAAGTCAGATTTTCAACTCCAATACACTTTATTCATACATATTCTCTGTCTAGACACCATATTTCTACCCTTATTTAGTTAAAAATGTAATTAAAAACTACTAAACTGCACTAAAATCATCCCTAGTTGCAGTCCTTTGACTATAAATCAACGCACTCTTTCCAGAACCTTCTGTAATTCACTTTACTCTGTTTTTTCCCTGTGTATTTGAGCGCCTCATCACCACATGCCACTCTGAGGACAGTCTAAATGAAATATCTGAATGAATCTCTGCTCTGGCTCTGCTCCAGTTTCTCACAGTAATCGCATTTGTGTGTGTACAAGCTGCTAATACGCACGATCGATGGACACTGAACCGCTGTGCACGTTCACCTTGGTGCGCAGCTGTATAGACAACCTTGAATGCATGGTGTTCATACTGAGACGAAGCAGTGGTCTGGTGAAATGTGAGGAGAGTTTAGATTTGAGCTGAGAGCCTGAAGGACAGTGTAATGTTGTGTTATTTTGAAACGCTTCTCTCACCTGTAAATCATTTGTTCTGGAGGTTGCAAGCAGATAGGAAAATACTGGCCTGGCATACAAGATTATGACATGCACTTTTGGGCGTACAAGCTACTAATACGCACAATAGTAGCTGTATATGTCCACTGATCTGAAGGTTGGCGGTTCAAATCCTGCTCTTGACATAAACATCAATGGTTGAGCAGCTGGTGTCATTCCAGTTCCCACAGATGAATGCTGCCGTTGTGTCCTTGGGCAATGCACCTTGTCCCCAGTGCCTGCGTACATTGGTGTGTGAATGGGTGTGTGAATGGGTGAGTGTTTCTTTGTTGTAAAGCCCTTTGAAGTACTGTATAAAAATGTGACCATATCATGACCATACTTTTACTATTCAGACCCTCCAGGAATTCGCGATGTTGCGATTTGCAACTTCAACGCAACTTCAGCCAATCCCCGTGAATTCAGGGCAATGTTGCAATTTTGACCAATCACCTCAACTTTCCCGCAATTTTTACTAATTTTGACCAATCATCGGCAACGTATTGAACGCCGACCAACTTCCCTCTGCCTTACTTCCGTGTGACAAAACAAAACTGCGGCCGTGTCCCAGTTCTCAGAGCGCACAGCTCGGAGCGCCCCCTTCAAGCCGCGCTCCGAGCTGTGCTCAGAGCGCACAGCTCGGAGCGCGGCCTGAAGGGGGCTCAGACTGCAGTCAAGGAGGTGCACACTTGCTCAGCCCCGACTGCAGTCCGCGGACCGCTTAACGACTGCGGTCTTCGGACCGCGTGTTAACAAGTGCTCTGTACATGGGACAAAAAAGAAGTGGGACAGCAGTCGTCGCGCCGGTGTACTGTCGAAATGTGTGACGCACATGCCCTTCGGGCCACGCTCCGAGCCGCGCGCTCTGGGAATTGAGACACGGCTTCTAATGGCAAAGAAACATGTCTGCGGCGCCATTTGCCCACTAAAATAACAGCAAAAGACCGGGCGAAACAGTTCCCCTCCTAATAGTAATTTATTTTCTATGTTGGTAAGGTTGTTTTAGGACCATATCTGTGATCTCTGTGTCTTTGTATTATTCTTTGTCAGTAATAACTCAGTATTCAAAATATTACTAAATTTTAATTACAAAAAGGGAAAATCGCAACTATTTATCGCAACTTTCACTTCCTCCCGCAACAAAATCGCAACAAAAACCTTAAAAGCACCGCAACTTTCATCGCAACTTTTTGGAAAAGCTCCCGCAAATTCAGGCATTTTAGCCCGCAACAATCACAAAAAATGCCCGCGAAATCCTGGGGGGTCTGACTATTGTAAAGACATAAACTGGGACTGAGTTTAGAGTGATTGACGGATGGAACAGCCAATCGGAGAAAAGCATGGTGCAAAATCATGTCCTTCTTGGTCTCTGTGTAATGTGTCTGTGGTGCAGTGTGTCTACAGCTGCCTGACGATTCATTTACAATACGCTGTGTCCAAAGATGGATTCTTACATATTTTTCAGTTGTCCACCCACTGTGGACAGAGCAGCACTGATGATGGTGCAGGCACATACTTCAGCCTATTTTAGCAAAAATGCTTTTTAAGAACATGCAGAAGGAAGCTCTTTGTGCATTTGTGGACAGGAAAGATGTCTGTACTTTTCTATCAACTGGATTTCACTAAAGTCAGATTTTTCCGGGAATGTTCTCGCTTATCAACATTTTAAGTTTAAGTGTTAAATCAGTTACTTTCAGCCATTCAGAAAAGCTGGAAAATGAAAATGAAAAGAGAAAAGAAGAATAAGCTTTTGGTTTGTCTCCAACAGATGACTCACTGGTATACAGTAAACACACACACACACACACACACACACACAAAAAAGACAAACCCAAAGATGTTAATTTTGTCTTCTTTTAACTTCTTGGGTTTCGGCTGCTGCTGCTGCTGCATCTTTAGAACCGTCACTGGGGTTGGTGGTGACGTGTCGTATATCAGCTGTTGTTACTTCCTGTAGGTGTGGTCAGCCTGATGGACCTGATAGGTTGCTCAGACTGACCACACCTCCCGTCGCCTGGTGCTCTCTGGAGGCGGGTGTCCAGGTGTGTGAAAGGACGAACGCTCCGTCATCACGGTTAATGCAGTCTGTGCCTCGTTTCCTGACTCATACCCTGCCCCAATCCATAATGTGGTTATTTCTTTTACAGTGATCTGATATGGCAGATTTGAGGTTTTCATGGTCTGCTTTGTCTTTTTGTGTTCTGATGGGTCTCCCTGATGTTTCTTTTTACATTCCTTTTGGTGTTCCTTTTTTCAGATGTGAAAAAAAGGAATATTTTAATATGGTTTGAGCCCTTTGTTGAGCTTCTTTTACCCTTAGTTTCTGTTTTGTTTTGTTTTTTTATGTTATTTTTGTTAAGATAAGCTAGATAAGCTGAGAAAGAGTAATTTTTCTGACTCTGAACACTCTATAATGGGTGTTGTTGCTTGAATGCAAATGAGGAGAAAAAAGCTGGCCAATAGTAGAGGGTGGCGGCGTGGCCAAACGCTCCGCTCTCTGCTCTGAGCGCTCTCTGATCCATTTCCTTGTTTTTGCACGGGGGGAGAGAGTTGAAGCGTTCCATTGAAAAATAAACAAATTTCCACATAAAATAAAATTAAACCACTGCTGTTCAAAGGTCCAGAGGCTCAGATAAAGGACTTCCGAGCCTAGAAACACTCGGACGTGCCTCCAGGCAAATAAAAATTGCCTAGCGCATTCGCAGTCCAAACTCTCTGGGCGTGATTTACAGAGACGCTGAGTTCAGACAGACGGGGGTGGAACTGCATTTGCATTTCTTTTTTCGATCTGTCGTCAATAAGGTGCCTTGTTCAAACTCGCCCGTTTGAGCTCCGATTTTTTGTAAAGCAGAAAAGGATCGCAGATGCACAGTTTAGACATTTCGCAACTTTTAACCATGGGGGGGGGGGGGCCTAGACAGGGTAGGGGAGCTCACATTAACGTTCAAAAACCTCAGAAAGTGAAAATTTCATGCCATGGGACCTTTAAGTATGAGTGGGTATGGATGTGACGTGTGGGCGGTGTTTGGTTGAGTGACCTCCTTGGGACTTGTCAATAATAAATAATAATAAAAAAATTAAAAAAAAATCAATTTTTTTTTTTTTATGGCTTGTTCCGCTGTTGTGATGCTTCAACCATTCAGATTCAAATAGCTGTTAGGATGTGTCATCTTTTTCTGAGCCATCAGATTGATAAATGTGTAAGTCAGTTCAGAGTGACACACAGATCTGCAGTGAGTCAGGTTTTTTTTATTTAATTATTTATTTATTTATTTATTTATTTAAACCTTTATTTAACCAGGTAAAAACCCATTGAGATCAAGACCTTGTTTACAAGGGTGACCTGGCCAAGAGGTCAGCAGCACACATCCAGAGTAAAATAACAGTAAAATATCAAATGTAAAGTGCAATAGTTGTAAACAGTAAATTACATTAAGTGCAAATGATATTAGAAAGGTGCAAACAATTGTAAACACGAGCGATAAAGTGCGTTAGTTAGAATGACAGTACAGGTTATGTCCAAATGACCATACCAGAGTATTATTTACGAGGATGTTTTCAGTTATGGCTCTGTCAGGCTGGAGGAGGAGGAGCCCAAGTCTAGATTTTTAGTTGTTTGGGTCATTTCCATTTTACAGCATAAGAATTTCATAGACCAAAAATCTTTCAGCAGAAGAAAAGGCAAAATACACATGAGGATATGAACATTATTAAATAGAATACTATAAATAATGACATGTAAACCTGCTGTGATGGAGATTGACTTACACTATATTACCAAAAGTATTCGCTCACCCATTCATTGGTGGAGGAGAAATTATGGTGTGGGGTTGTTTTTCAGGAGCTGGGCTTGGCCCCTTAGTTCCAGTGAAAGGAACTTTGAATGCTTCAGGATACCAAAACATTTTGGACAATTCCATGCTCCCAACCTTGTGGGAACAGTTTGGAGCGGGCCCCTTCCTCTTCCAACATGACTGTGCACCAGTGCACAAAGCAAGGTCCATAAAGACATGGATGACGGAGTTTGGTGTGGATGAACTTGACTGGCCTGCACAGAGTCCTGACCTGAACCCGATAGAACACCTTTGGGATGAATTAGAGTGGAGACTGAGAGCCAGGCCTTCTCGACCAACATCAGTGTGTGACCTCACCAACGCGCTTTTGGAAGAATGGTCAAAAATTCCTATAAACACTCTCCTCAACCTTGTGGACAGTCTTCCCAGAAGAGTTGAAGCTGTAATAGCTGCAAAAGGTGGACCGACATCATATTGAACTCTATGGGTTAGGAATGGGATGGCACTTCAGTTCATAGTATGAGTCAAGGCAGGTGAGCGAATACTTTTGGTAATATAGTGTATGTTGTCACTGTGTCCGCTGTGTATGTAAACAGTGTTATAAGTGACAGTGAGCAGTTGAATGCCTCTCCGGTATGATCCCTCTCAAGTGTTATCCTGTGGGCAGGGCTGTTCCATCAGTTTAAACAGAAACAGCTCACAGTCTGAAAACTCTCCATGATCCATGTTTAAGTCCCAAATCGTGCTTCAAAGAGCTGTCAGTCAAACTCAGGCAGGGAGAGGGACTTCCTGTCAGTCTGACAAATAGAAAAGAAGCTAAGTCTTTGTGAAAAACAGCTATTTATGTGGGCTGCAGGTTCTTTGAATTTGTGTTTAAGACGACTACAACCACTGCTGTCTCTAAGTACTACAGAGGGATTTAAACAAGCTTATGGGAACAGACACATGACAATATTGACAACTGTAGTAGTAGTAGTAGTAGTAGTAGTAGTCCTAACAGCAGTAGTGGAAACAATGATAGCAGTACTTGCAGTATCAGGGTGGAAGTATTTATTGTTGTAGTCCTGGTTTAACCCTGGTCTAGTCCAGTCCTTTCAGAATTGCAGGACTATTTTTATTGAACAAGGTTAGTACTAGCATATAGAGTAGGGTGACCTCCTGCTAATAAGCCCAAGGGGGGACAAGGGGTATGTTTCTGAGGGACAATGTGGGACACCGCCTGGCGTGGTTCACCCATTTCTACCACATACATGGTATATTAATAATGCCATAAGCATGTGTAATTGTTAATGTATGCACAAGAATAGCCACCCAATGTGTATTTTTTAAAATGTATTTATTTATTTTTGTAAATAAAGATTCATAATATTTTGAACATTCAATGAATTGACAGAAACACTTCCAATTACGATTTAGTTCAGCTATTTAATTCTATCTATTTTCAGGCTCACAGAATGACACCGCGTGCTAGTGTCATGACAACAGCAAAAAGTTGATAACCTATCAAAGTGTAGCCCTCTAGAATCTTTGCTAGTCACAGGGATGAAAGTGACCAGTAATGAAAAAAGCTAAAAGTCACCGAAAAGCTAGAGGGGTCCAGGGGCATGCCCCCCGGAAAATGTTTGAACTCTAGATGCTCTGAGATGCAATCTGTGGTCATTCCAGCCAATAAAAACTAAGATGTCAACCACCCATTTTGGGGGGGAAATTCCCTTTCCCTCTTGATGATCCCACTTTGCACGACCTTCTCACAAAATTTTACAAATACAGTATATTTGTTTGCAATAAAGTAAAACTGTAAATCAAAGCACAAACCACATTTTATTCACACGTACTAGTGGTGAGATGCAAATAATTTATGTATTTATAAATATATTGACAATTCTTTACATGTACAATGGCTGTTGATGTACAAATTCATGTTCATTCTGTACTCTTACTCTTACACATTTACCAAAGCAGGTCTTGACAAACAGATGCATTTGTGCACTTTTATTAGATCAAATTCCACATGTTGTGGTAGGCCTGCTCTGTGCGGACACTGTTACATAAATTTAGATTAGTTTTTGCATCGCGTTTCGCCCTTGCTCTTCTAATCAGTGTGCATTGAAGAGCGAGCCTGTGTCGCTATGAGCAGGAGGAGCAAGAGCGTGGAGGAGAGGAGGGAGAGGCGGGCTGACGTGAGGCAGACAGACAGGTAGGATGTTTTATAAAGTTTAACCTGCTCTGTGATACACGCTGGGACGCCAGGCGCTGTTGCGGACAAGTTGCGTGCGTTGGTGATGCCACGGTCTGCACACCGGTAAAAGTTTATTGTGGCCTGAACTGTCAAGTAATGTTTGTTTGGTTGCCTGTGGCGCTAGGGGAGATAGAGCAATCACTTTTTTTTTTTTTTTTTTTTTAAAGAAGCATTGATTATGCGGGACATGGTCTCAATTTGCGGGATGCATAAATTGGGCTTCAAACGCTGTACAATCACGCGCTACACGGGACGGGTGTTTACCCTAATATAGAGTAGTAGTAGTATTTTTAGCGGAGGTAGCAGTAGTAGGTAGTTGATGTACTGTAGTTGAGGTAATTGTACCTGCATAGTATAGTAGTAGTATTTGGAATTATCATTCATTTTCATTCAGTACTTTTAACACAAATGGTTCAGTAGTAGTTCATTGACTTTGACTATGCAAATGTCCTGACAGATTTGCATAGTCCTGTTCTACTTTCGGTTCTAATATTTTCTTTACATATTTAGTAATAAAATGTATTTACACACACAGTTATAACATGCCTGTTTAAGACTGGACCGTTAAGATAAGGTTTACTGTGAATGTCAACATGTATTTAATGAAACTATATTTGCATATTTTCTTATTTGGAAATCTCATTATTTTTTTTACTGAAATGCTGGAATAAATTACATGGTTTGTTGTGAGGTCATGGTCTATCCACACACACACACACATGCGCGCGCGCACACACACACACACACACACACACACACACACACACACACACACACACACACAGAGCTATGTGTTCACTGACCCAAGCCATTTCTAAATCAGATTCCCTGAGAGAAGAAAAAAAAACATTTACATTATATAATATAAGGCTCATTTTCTTTTTTCAAACCCTTTTATATGCACGGTCTATTCACTGACCCAGCCCAGTCAGTTTCTAATTCAAATGCCCTGAGGGTAGAAAAAAAAAATAGTCCTAGTTTAGTCCTGAATTATTTATTTATTTATTTATTTATTTGATAGGGACAGAGAGGGACATTGTAGCCTAAGGCTAATTTCCATCCGTTGTCCCAAAGGGCTGGGGTCACAGGGGGCCATACAATAAAATATTGCACACTCCACTCATTGCACAGCTCCCATTATTGCAATATTCCCATGAATTAGTCTTGGTTTAGACCAGGTTTAGACTGGGTTTAGACCGGGTTTAATTTTGATTTGGACCTGGTTTAGACCTGATTTAGTCTTGGTTTGTGTTAGGGTTATATTTAGTCCTGGATTAGGTCTGTTTTAATCTAGATTAAACTCCTGTTTAGTTCAGGTTTAGATCTGATTTAGTTCTGATTTAGTCCTGGTTTAGACCTGGTTTAGATCTGGTTTAGTCCTTGTTTCTTTCATAGTATCTATATTATATATTATAACCTATATATGGCTCATTTTCTTATTTCAAAACCATATTATTTCTTCCTGAACCTGAAACGCTGAAATAAATTGCATCTTTTGTTGTGAGGTTACTGTCCACGCACACACACACACACACACACACACACACACACACACACACACACACACACACACACACACACAGAGCGATGCATTCACTGTCCCGAGCTAGAGTCACTAATTCAAATGTCCTGGGGGAGCAGAGACTGGACCAAGGCTGGCTCTGGAATACAGTGATGGCCAATTACACAGCTGTCATAGGGAAGAGCTGTCCTTCAAATTACATCAACTTTAACATGATTTTAGTTCATTATTTGCCAAGTCCAGATTGATTTCAATCCTGTTGTGTCTCAAGGCAGATTCAACAATGACTGTCCAATCAGATTTGTTTATTTCAGTGACTCATGTGAGACAAAGGAGCTCATTGGTCATCATCATTTGGAACAAAATCACATTTTTCTCCTCTCAGATTCAGTTTTGCTCTTCACTCTCTGATTCTACAGAAAGCTGCCTTGTTTTTCAGTCCCCTGTGATAGCTTTTCCTTTTTTTCTTCATAAGCAACCATATTTATTTTGATACAAACAGATTATGCGTGTCCCTGATTAACTGAGTGGCTTTTTGGACTATTACTTTGTACTTCCACTTGTTAGTCTTACCTGAGTACATTTTTTCTACTCTATCAACCACAGAATAAGTCATATTTTCAGTGTCTGCTCTAGTATCAGGTGATATTGTGTTACTTAAAGCTAAAGTATCGTACCAGGACTGAAGAAGCAGATCGGTATGATCTCGATCTTATGATACCAGCTCCTGATACAGTGTTTATTGTCTAACCATAAATACATTATCTATTATAAACTGAAGCACCCTGATCATAACAACACATTCTTAGGTGCCTGCTGGAATTAACACTAAATGACATGAATTAAATGTTTTTGTTTTTATTCAGGTAGCATCTGAACCCTGCCAGTGCTCCTGTGTTTTGTGGAAATCCCTTTAAAATACCTGACTTCTGTCTTTCTTGTGTCTCTTTGTCTCTGGTCCATAGGGCCCCCTGTAAATGTGACCTGCAACATCTTCATCAACAGTTTCGGCTCCATCGCAGAAACCACAATGGTGAGTCCTCTTTACCTGTACTTTATCTTCAGGGCAATTTCTGATGACATCACAGTATGGTCCCGTTGCAGACGACTTTTTATTTTAATCATTGCCAGTCCATATATGCTCTATACAGTCGGGGTATGGAGCATGCATGCCCAAGGGCCATATTCCACTGCAGGCATTTGGTAAAGGGCCTTTTTACATGACCGTTTACAAGAGAAGATCAAGTAATTTTGTATTGCAAAAGCAATAAAGTATTCAAGCATTTTTGTGAGGGGCACGCTCTTTCTCCATAAAGATCATATACCATATATTGATATTGCTGTGGTCAACTGGGGTCTACATACACCTCTGCTATGAAGCACGGCGACTGAGGGGTGTCTGGTGGGGTCTCGGCTCTGGCACATGAAAACTCTGCAGCTACAGCTAAAAACAGCACTGACAGTGTCTGCCCGTTATAATGTGTGTGGGCTACATGTGGGACACAGTGAAGGGGATAAAGCTGGAGTATTATTGTGGACGAACTCCTTGAGACTCAGTGTTCTGAGCCTACAAGAGTCTGTTTGAACAGGACCTCAAGGTTTAATGGACAGCATAAGGATTTTCATGGAACTGGAGAATCCACCACTGACCTTCACTATTAACGGATTAAAAGCACAAAGTGTGGCAGAGTTACCTCCTTTGGTGTAAAAAATATATATATGTTACGGGCCCCAAGCACCGGGGCGAACATAACAGTAGTGTTGCGATCTGTGAACACAATAGTAGTGAGAGAACAGAAAACACGGAGCGCTCCTTTTTACATCCAGATCGCATTTTTAATAACACATAATTTTAACAAAACACATTTCCCTTTGTGCATTAATAAAGTTTGTTTAAGTCCAAGTCTAAGATGTATAATAAAATGAAATAACACCGCGACACATTCCATGCGGTATCACGACGCCCCAGACTGTGCGCATCAGAACACGCGGGTAACTCCACGGCTAATCTCAAACTTGGCTGCTAACTCGCAAACATCGGCAGACAATTACCAGCAACCACATCAATAGTACCATATACTGACAAAAGCAAGCAACAAGCAATGACTCTACAGCGCAATACTTAGGTGACTTTTCCACCGTATACCGACCTGTGAACACAATAGTAGTGAGAGGACAGAAAACACGGAGCGCTCCTTTTTACATCCAGATCGCATTTGGCTAAACAGGAAGTCCGCCGCCAAATCCAACCTGATGCAACGCCCCCAGCACAAAGGTTCCCACTACCCTTAAATTTCTAATCCCCCACTAAACAGGAAAAGTACTCGTTAATAACACGTTACTGTGTGTAAATTTGTACTTGGCATTAGTTCACCAGGAATAAAACTTATTTTCAATGACAATAAAATTATTACCAAATAGTAAAACAACAAAAGACTATGTGGTGATATTTAGGTGCACCACATATATAAAAATATCAGAGGCATGATGTCCAAATTTTATTCACTCCCCCTTCAAAGTGCATTCCACTAAACTACGACACATAGCGCCAGGTTTGTGAAGTTGTAATGAACAGTTTTGTATCATGTTTTTGTATATTTATTTAGAATTGTGTGAGTGCATTGGTGATGTAGGCTTGTGGGCGGAGCCTTGTACAGAATCTTACAGCTAACCATTAAGAGGGTTTGAATAGGTCATGAGAGAGATCACTAGATTACTCCAACATGCATGAATGACATTTAAAACCTCTTTTTGATGAGGGAACAAAGTTCGAACATGATAGAAAAAAGTCAGTTCATAACATCCCCTCTTAAAGTCCGTTAGTGCAGTAGTCTGTGTTCAGGTGTTCTGAAGCTTCTTCTTTAGGGCAGAGTGCATTTGAGGAGGAGCTAAAATTAGTCTGAGAAAATGTACAGAAAATACAGAGACAGAGCAGGTACAAGAGGAGGCGTGTACCTGACACAGTTTCACACATCTGTCTCTGTACATGTGTGAGATATAAGACTATGGTGGAATCTGCTTTTAACTGTCAGATTGCAGCGTTGTTTACCTGGTTTATGGTTAAAGGGCTCATATTACACTACTGACCCTGTCATAATATTGTTTCTTCATCACAAACACACCTGGAGTTGTGTTTTGTCTCATTCACACATACCTCACACACAAACCCTGCAGAGTTCTTCTCTCAAACTGAAAACACTCCACCTTGTGATGTCATGTGGTAATACAGAAAGTGCTCCACTGTGTTTTTAAACTCCATACATCTTCACTAGAATAATTTTGATTATTTCAGCAGTAGAGTTGCCAATCTCTACAGAACTAAAGGAAGAAACTGTTCACTTAAAAAGTACTGCTTCTTGACATCACAAGGTGGAACGGAGCATTTTGAGATGTAGACAGACTAATACTAAAGTGTTACATGTGAATGTGTGAATGAAACAAAACACATCTACAGGTCTGTTTTTGAGGAGGTAACAACATTATAGCATGGCTAAAACTGAGTGTGTAGAATGCCTCGGTCATCCAGGTAGAATCCATGGCAAAAGGAGAAATTCAATTTGTCAACTGGACAACAGTTTATTTGGTCGAATATGTTTGGCAGCTCATTCAAGCTGCTTCTTCAGTTCTGGTCAGACGCTGGTGGACACTGCCTTATATCTGCCTGAAAGGGGCACTAACTACAATTAAATTACTCTGAGACTACCACACCAATTTGTTTACAGTTTCTGTTAGGCCCTGTCCCCACGACAACGTTTTTTGGAGGAAACGGAGAAGTTTGGGTGCGTTTGGGCTTGCCGTCCAGACGGCGCCGGCGTTTTTGGGGGCGAGAACGGAGTTTTTCAAAAACGGCTTCCAGAGTGGAGAAGTCGGAGAACGCCCCCCGTTGCGTTGGAATGTGGGCGGAAAAAAAGCGCGGCAGGTGAGAAAATGATGACGTCGCGCTGCCGTAATCATCACGTGACCGGTGACCAGAGGGTGGAACCCGGCGCCTTCCGCAGGTAACAACCAGATAACAACAGCCATGGCGGACAATGGACTTCAGTATCTTTTGCAGACTTTTGGACTTTTGGTTTATTGGCAATGCTGCATCAAACTCTGTTCATATGCAATGCATTGCGACAACAGCAGAGGACCATGCACAATTACGCCTTTCACGGAACCGGAGGCAGAGGAGCTTGTTTCGGGCTTCCTCCGTGTGCATGACATGCCACAATGTTTGGGATCGATCGATGGGACACATCCCCTCAACATACAAGCGGTGTGTGACTACAGGTACCGGTTTATGGACGTTACTGTGAAGTGGCCTGGCAGTACGCACGACGCACGGGTGTTTGCCAATGCAAAGCTAAACACGTATTTTAAAACTGGAAAGATCCCATCGCTGGAAAGGCAGATAGTGGACAATGAGGAGCACATACCAATTTGAGTGTGTTGTGTGCTGTAAATAAAGAGAAAGAGCAACGATTTCTTGTCTTTTTTATTAAATGAAAATTTACCTTTTACAAACAGGCACATGCAGTATCACACACAAAAATATATAGCTGCCCGTTGGTGATGGTCCCCGGTTGTATATTCTCGCCGAAAAGCCAACATAATGTCCGAGTATGTTTAACATTCCCGTAGTAAGATCCAAACAAGCATTTTGCCTAAATAACACGCCCAAGGTTAACGAGAGTTCTACTTGTTAATGTCTATCTAATAAAACGATAGCAAGTAATGCTAACTATCGATTTATAGGCAAAAACTCTGCTCACGCAGCGCAAATCTTTGTTCTGTGGCGTCTGTCTATGTTAGGGACGGTCAACATTTTCACATTACCGGAGTGAGTCGCTGCTACATTGGTGGAGCAGGGGGACAAAATATATTCGCTTGTGTTGACGGCCCCTAAAGTACACGTGTTTGCTTGTTTATGAAAGAGAAAGGACTTTCTGCGCATGTGCTCTTTGTAGTCCTGCGTTACTGGTGGCTCTGGCTCTTTCCGGTTTACAGCGCCACTTATCGGTGTGACATATGTACTACATCGTTTTCACTCAGCGCTCCGTGCTCATCTTGACGCGAAGGTTTTCTGATCCAACACGTGTCTGGACGAGACTTTTTTTCACCCCGGGTAAAAAAAAAAACAGGAACGTTGTCGTGGGGACAAGGCCTTAGTCAGGTGGGCCTATTAGATATGCAGTGGGAGTGTGAGCTCTTGTTAGGAGAACCATTCAGGGCCATAATGGGTGTTTTCACACCTCTGGACCTGACCTGCCGAGTTCTATTGTTTTCTTTGTTGTGATTTAGGTTTGAGGATAGAGTTATAAATGAGAGACAAATGATGTCTGAGACCTCCATTTCTGTTCAAGGAAGGATTC
Organism: Paratrypauchen microcephalus; assembly: GCA_036785185.1. Taxonomy (NCBI): domain Eukaryota; kingdom Metazoa; phylum Chordata; class Actinopteri; order Gobiiformes; family Gobiidae; genus Paratrypauchen; species Paratrypauchen microcephalus. Next base: position 4,698,670 of record JAVJIX010000065.1, on the reverse strand, counting down.
TCTGTCTTGACAAAAATAGCCTCTTTAACTCCCCTCTGAAACCATTTCTTTCTCTGGCTAAGATCTGTACTTCACTGTCCTCAAAGGAGAGGCCTGCTGTTTTTAGGTGGAGATGTACGGCAGATGAAGGTCCACTCTGGCACGCCCGTCTGTGTTGGTACATCCTCTTGTGAAGTGGCTGTTTTGTTTCTCCAATGTAGCGCTCACTGCAGTCACTACACTGAATGGAGTAGACCACATTGCTTTGTTTGTGGCTCGGTGTTTTGTCCTTTGGGTGGACCCGTTTCTGTCTTAAAGTGTTTGTGGGTTTGAAATAGACCAGGATTTCATGTTGTCTGAAAATCCTCTGTAGTTTTTCAGAAAAACCAGCCGGGTAAGGAATAGTTACACTTTTTCTTCTGGGTTCTGATTTTCTGTTGTCTTGTTTCTTGGCTCTCTTAGTTTTATTGAAAGCCCATTTAGGATATCCACAAACAGAGAGGGCTTTCTGCACAAAAAGAAGAACAACCTGTGCAGAAAGCCTTCTCTGTTTGTGGATACCCTAAATGGGCTTTCAATAAAACTAAGGGCTTTCAAATACAGTAAAGTAAATAAAGTGTATTTACTTTGTTGACATGTTTCGGCTGCTGCATCTTCAAAACTGTCACCGGTGTTGGTGGTGACATGTCGTATATCAGCTGTTGCTACTTCCTGTAGGCGTGGTCAGGCTGATTGACTGACCATACCTCCCGGTGCTCTCTGCAGGAGGTCGCAGGTGTGTGAAAGGAGGAACGCATAATTTGCATTGGATTTTTTTTTTAGATACATGGTTACATTTTTATATAGCGCTTTTCCACCTTCAAGGCACCCAAAGCGCTTTACAACAAGGAACCACACACACATTCACACAGCAGTGTACGCAAACACTGGGGCGAGGTGGTTTAAGTGTCTTGTCCAAGGACACAATGGCAGCATTCATCTGTGGAATCGTACCATCAACCTGTCAGTGGATCTGACCTCTCAAACAATTTTGTTTTTTTATGTCAAGAGCGGGATTCGAACCACCAACCTTTGGATCAGTGGACAAATGCTGTACCAACTGGTAGATGGTGTTGCATTTCTGATGCAAAGATGAGAACGTCACGCCAGCAAGCATTAACATCAAAACCCATTATGCAAAACAAATCATTAACAAGGCCAAGAAAGCACTATTAAAAGAAAGGATTTGCATAACCATCAATAAGCAAAGAAGTATCGTTTGAGAAGAGACAAAAGAGAGGAATACGGACGGCTTTTCCCCATGGAAGAAGAGGTACAGCAGCAGGTTAAAAAAAAACATTTTGAAAAAACATGTGAATTGGAATTTGAAATGACCAAAGACGACCACATTAATAAGTTAAAACTGTTAATAGATACAAAACAGCATAAAAGTGGAGAAAGTGGAGTTATAACAATGATCCTAAAAACAGCCAAATTACAGAGGAGCAACATAACCAAGGAGGAGAAGAAAGACAACACAATCACAATCTACCTGCAATAAAGGAAGGACAACTGTTTTATTAAATACAAAAATATACGGACAGAAAATGGAAGGGCTACAAGCAGACACCAACAGCTATGAAACCATCAGAAAGAATCCAACATAAGAAAAGAAACAAGCCCTAAAAAACTTTACTAAAACCCCTATTAGACAAAAATCACCAGAGAAGCATAAAACGATCTAATCCCAACAGCCAGCATCACCCCTCGTATTTACGGAACCCCGAAAATTCACAAAAAAGACATGCCGCTCTGCCCGATAGTAGATAGCTTGGGTTCAGTCACGTACAATCTGTCAAAAGCCCTGGTCGAAAAAATAAAACTACTCATCGGTCAAATAGAATTCCACTGCAAGAACGCAAAACAATTGGCACAGGAAAAACGTACAGTAGCAGCGGACGAAATATTTATATCACACGACGTCATCTCATCTCTTTTTACCAAAACACCCATGGATGTCACACTACGGATAGTACAGGATAACCTCAGAAAGGACAAAACACTCAAAAAACGCAAAAACGCATATTTCCAATACAATAACATCATTTCCAGTTCAATAATGAGCAGCTTTTTCATCGAGGACTTGGAACCGGTTAACTTTCTGGAAACACTATGTAGATGACATCCTGGAAAAAATACAGCAAGGACACACCCAAGAACTCATGGACCATCTCAACACACAGGGGAGTACCGGTAACATTCAATTCACGCATGAGGAGGAGAAAGATGCAAGAAGCAATATTATTTTTGGATATTAAAATCCACCACATCGCAGACGGCAGCATCACCAACCAGTATCTACTCTGGACATCCGAACATCCCACTGCACATAAACTTTCAGTAGTAAGGACACTATTCGAATGGGCCACACTCACAAGAGAAAACACCGACAGTGAAGAGGAGGAGAGACACATACAAGCACTTAAAGGAAAAGTAATGTTTTTTTTATCTGATTATTTATTATTTCTGTAATAAAACAAGTTGTTTTACTCACCCATAGCACTTTGGTGTCATATGGAGCACTTCCGGAGATGTTTTAGATTTGCGATCTCCATAATGTGAGTTCTCGGGGCACATGTTTGCGGTCTCCAAATAACACAAACTTTAGCACTTTTCAAATCATAGAAGCTCGATGTCTCGATGTCCGAGATTTAGCCATAGTTTCGAGTAGATGAGGACGAAAGTGCGCATGTGCGGAGTGTGCTCTCAGCTCCCGGGACCCAAACATGAAACGCAAAGCTGTAAACTATGGCTAAATCTCGGATTACAGGCCACTTTTGACTCAAACGGAATCGTAGACTAAGACATCGAGCTTCTATGATTTGAAAAGTGCTCAAGTTTGTGTTATTTGGAGCCCGCATGGGGCATATTACATGCTTGGGGAATATATTATATGCCCCGAGCTATGGCTAGAAGTCGCGCTAGGCTAACGCAAATCTAAAACATCTCTGGAAGTGCTCCATATGACACCAAAGTGCTATGGGTGAGTAAAACAACTTGTTTTATTACCGAAATAAGGCTCAAATTGTAAAAAAAAACTTTACTTTTCCTTTAAACTATGTCATGTATGTATCCCAACTGGCCCATAAACAAAGACAGAGAACAAGTCAACAATAAAACGAACAAACCCCGGGAAAAAACACACAAAAAACAATAGAGAGCAGCAGGATCACAAGAACACAGTCACACGACCATACGTTAGACCAGTGCTTCTCAATTATTTTCTGTGACGCCCCCCTAGGAAGAAGAAAAAATTTCACGCCCCCCTTCCTGCGCGTGACTATAAATAGTATTATTTGTCTAGAAAATTGTTATGAGAACACCACTGTATCCTTTTATTAACATTATAAACAAAAAAAAGAAAGAAACTTACAACAAAGACTGCACTGAGGACTCAAATATTAATGTGTTTTTAATGCAGCTTTGCGCACATTTGTTTACGCTTTACAGAAATGAAACTTAAAACCACCTCATTTGCATAAGCTAAAAGCACTGAAAAAAAAATGCTCTCTCCTTGTGCCACTGATGCGTCAGCTTCTGTCGGACTAAAGGACACGACTCAGTGGAATATACGTGTTTTTTCTGTGACAGAGGATGTTCTGTTAATGGTGAGACTGTGTGTAAATCGCACGTGAGTACTCCACTGCCAACTACTGTTGTTGATGTGCAATTACACTTAGTTCTAGTACAGTACAGCAAAAAAAACATGTTTCCCAGGGTCATACGCGCCCCCCCTGGCATCACGCCACGCCCCCCCAGGGGGGCCCGCCCCACTATTTGAGAAGCACTGCGTTAGAGGAATAACTGAACCCATCCAGAGAGCCATGAAAAAACACAACATAAGCACTGTAGTCAAACCATACACAAAACTCTGCCAACAGCGAGTACACCCCAAAGACAAAATCCCACAAGAACAAAAATGCAACGGTCCAGGTCCATTAGGCTGACCACGCCTACAGAAAGTAACAACAGCTGATATGTGACCACCAACACCGGTGACAGTTCTGAAGATGCAGCAGCAGCAGCCGAAACATGTCAACAAGGTAAATACACTTTATTGTATTGTCATTAAAAAAGAACCCAAGAAGTTAAAGTACATAAGAAGATAAAATTTACATCTTTGATTTAACTGGTCTCTGTCTGTAGATGAAGCCTGGTATTTACCTCAATAGACTGTCTGTGTTGAATTTTAGCTTCATATTCTCTTATTATTGTGATCATTATTATTCAAATGTGCTTTTCGGATGTGCTCAGAAGAAGGCAGCAGCGTGAGGCAGCATGGAGACGTTTGAACAGTCAGTCAGAGACAAACCCAAAATGAAACTGAAATGAAACCTGTTATTTTTCAATACAATTACACAGCGCTAACATGAACAAAGAGAGAAGGAGGGAGAGAGTGGGCAGAAGGAGAGAGGAGGTAAAGAGATAAGGAGAAAAGGGGTTGAGATAGAAAAAGAAAGAGGGAGAGAGAGAGGGACAGAAAGATAAAGGGAGAGAGAGGCACAGACCAGTGAAAGCCTGTTTACACATGCTGTTGAAAAATGACTTGCTTTTGTTTTGTTTTTTTGTTTTTTTGTTCTTTAGAGATGGACAGATACACTCAAATATTGTAAAAAAAAAAATGATAATAATAATAAATAAAATCATGGTTTAATAATAAAACATACAGGACATAATATGAATTAATAATATTGTGATCTTTGTGTTTTTTTATTTGAAATCATTAATTTCAAAATATTTGCTTGTGCTTTCTTTGGAGTCATTAGTGTAGGAAATGGCTATACATTTCTCTCAAGAGCTTACCTGACCTGCCAGAACCACATGCTTTGACAGAACTTTACAAAAAAAAGGAGAAAAATCTACACAAAGGACTGAGTAACAGTGTGACTTTTTACAGAAACAACAATGGAAGCACTAAACTATGGCTTATTTCAAGTTAAAGACATGATATGTGTCTGAATGTTACTAGAACTGGTCAGGCAAGCGAGCAGCAGATGTGTGTTTGGACACTTGCTGGTCTTGATTCATTATAAAAGAATATAAAAACTATAGGAGGAAACCCCAGGTAGAGGTTTCTGTGTGGTGTAGCTCTAGTGTATATAGTGTATATAGTGTAGCTCTAGTGTGTAGCTCTAGTGTATATAGTGTATATAGTGTAGCTCTAGTGTGTAGCTCTAGCGCAGGGGTCGGCAACCTGCAGCTCTTTGATCCCTCTGATGCGGCTCAGTACAGTGGTCCCTCGTTTATCGCGGTGGTTACGTTCTAAAAAATAACAGGTGACAGGCGAAATCCGTGAAGTAGTCAGCTTAGAATATTTTACAATATTCTACATACTACCATTCTACCACACACATTATACGCTTTTCTCACACTCCTCTTCGTCCTGGAGCCGCTGTGCTGTCGCGGGTTTTGTCGGGGAGAAAACTTGCAAACATACAGCACTTCAGAGTCACACTGCCCGCGATCGAACATTTACAGTGCCGTGAAAAAGTATTTGCCCCCTTCCTGATTTCTGTGTTTTTTGCATATTTATCACTCAAAACATTGTCAGATCATCAAACCAATTTTAATATCACACAGAAACAACCCAAGGAAAGACAAAATTCAGTTTTTGAATGATGATTCCATTTATTAGTGCACAAAAAAAATCTAAACCTATCTGGCCCTATGTGAAAAAGTAATTGCCCCCCCTTGTTAAATCACAAACTAACTGTGACTAACCACAGTTTTGAGAAAACTTAGTTCAGTTCTACATGCCACACCCACACCTGATTGTCACCACCTGTGTTGAATCAAGAAATCACTTAAATAGTTCCTGTCAAACAAAGTGAAGTTGGCTACAACATCTCAAGAACAAACACATCATGCCACGATCCAAAGAAATTCAAGAACAAATGAGAAAAAAAGTGATAGAAGTCTATAATTCAGGAAAAGGTTACAAAGCCATTCCCAAAGCTCTGGGGCTCCAGCGAACCACTGTCAGAGCCATTATTCAAAAATGGAGGAAACTGGGAACAGTTGCAACCCTTCCCAGGAGTGGTCGACCAACTAAGATTACTCCAAGAGTGCGACGACGGCTCATTCAGGAAGTCACAAAAGAACCTAGACGCACATCGAAAGAACTACAGGCCTCGTTGGCCTCAGTTAAGGTCAGTGTTCATGACTCCACCATTAGAAAAACACTGGCCAAAAATGGCATCCATGGAAGAGTTCCCAGGAGAAAACCACTGCTTTCACAAAAGAACACAAAGGCTCGTCTCACCTTTGCCAAAAAGCACCTTGATGACCCTCAAGACTTTTGGAGAAACATTTTGTGGACCGATGAGTCTAAAATTGAACTTTTTGGAAGGTCTGCAGCCCGTTTCATCTGGCGTAAAAATGGCACAGCATTTGATAAAAAGAACATGGTGCCCACAGTAAAGCATGGTGGTGGCAGTGTGATGGTCTGGGCCTGCTTTGCTGCCTCAGGACCAGGACAACTTGCTGTGATTGACGGAAAAATGAATTCTGCTGTTTACCAGAAGATCCTGAAGGAGAATGTCCGGCCATCAGTTCGTGCCCTCAAACTCAAGCGCTCTTGGATCATGCAACAGGACAATGATCCAAAACACACCAGCAAGTCCACCTCTGAATGGCTCAAAGAAAACAAAATTAAGGTTTTGGAGTGGCCAAGTCAAAGTCCGGATTTAAATCCGATTGAGATGCTGTGGTGTGACCTTAAACGGGCAGTTCATACAAGAAAACCCTCCAATATGGCAGAATTGAAACAATTCTGCATAGAAGAGTGGGCCAAAATCCCTCCCCAGCGGTGTGAAAGACTCATCACCAATTATCGCAAACGTTTGGTTACAGTTATTGCTGTCAAAGGAGGCTCAACTGGCTATTAGATTAAGGGGGCAATTACTTTTTCACATAGGGCCAGATAGGTTTAGATTTTTTTTGTGCACTAATAAATGGAATCATCATTCAAAAACTGAATTTTGTCTTTCCTTGGGTTGTTTCTGTGTGATATTAAAATTGGTTTGATGATCTGACAATGTTTTGAGTGATAAATATGCAAAAAACACAGAAATCAGGAAGGGGGCAAATACTTTTTCACGGCACTGTATATAAATCTGGCAAAGCTGAACCCATTCTGTACTGTACAGGAGACACGGCACGGAGGAGAGTGACTGACAAACCGGCAAAGGTCTACAGTCCCTTAGCCAATCGGGCAAAACAGCGAGGCCGCTGTATTTAATTAAAATGTATTTTATTTTAGTTTGTTCATTTTCAAAATGTAATTCTATGGCACAAAGGCAAAAACAAAAAAACGTTATATGCAGTGTTATTTCATTTTAAATTTCAAAAGGGTTTTGTGGCTCCCAGTGTTTTCTTTACTGTGTGAAACGGGTCCAAATGGCTCTTTGAGCGGTAAAGGTTGCCGACCCCTGCTCTAGTGTAAATAGTGTATATAGTGTAGCTCTAGTGTGTAGCTCTAGTGTAGATAGTGTATATAGTGTAGCTCTAGTGTGTAGCTCTAGTGTAGATAGTGTTATATTTTGACAGTTGGTTTCTGATGCTCTGTGTAGAGCACACACAGGTACTGTACAGATACTGTATGAGCTGCTGCAGACTCAGTCCCACTGGAACACTGGAATACAACTCCCTCTCTCCCTCTCTCTCTTTCTCTACTCCTGTGTGTGTGTGTGTGTGTGTGTGTGTTTGTGTGTGCATGCGTGTGCATGCATGTGTGTGTGTGTGTATGTGTGTATGCGTGCATGTGTGTGTCTTTGTGTGTGCATGCATGTGCGTGCATGTGTGTGTGTGTGTGTGTATGCGTGCATGTGTGTGTGTTTGTGTGTGCATGCGTGTGCGTGCATGTGTGCGTGTGTGTGTGTGTATGCGTGCATGTGTGTGTCTTTGTGTGTGCATGCGTGTGCGTGCATGTGTGTATGCGTGCATGTGTGTGTGTATGTATGTGTACATGCGTGTGTGTGTGCATGCGTGTGCGTGCATGTGTGTATGCGTGCATGTGTGTGTATGTATGTGTACATGCGTGTGTGTGTGTCTCTCTCCCCCTCTATTCTCTCTCTCCATACCCTCATACCTGTTTTGTTTTGTTTAATTTATTAATTTGGTACAAATAATTTTAACTTGAATAATATAATCTTCTAGAATCTTCAAATGTCTCTTATTCATCTTTGAGTTGTCCTTTTTACTTTTGAATATTTATTTTCTATAACAATGAGCCTCAAAGTGTGATTTTGTAATACCTGCATGTAGCTCAAGGTATTTTTAGACTATGGAGGCATACCATTGTCCCCACTCTCTGTGTCCTCCCTCTCTTCCAGTCTTCATCTCTCTCTCTTCCATCCACTGTTTTCTCTTCATCTCTCTCTCTTCCATCCACTGTTTTCTCACTCTCTCCTCCTCATTCTTGGTATGAGGGAATCTCTCCTTCTTTCTCCTTCTATATAAATACATGTCACTCTCTTCCTCTCCTCCTCACTCTCTTGCTCGCTCTCTCCTCCTATCACTTTTTTTTACGTTTCTTTTTCCTCTCTCAAATTCTCCCTTCCTCCTCTCTTATTTCTCATCATCTCTCGAATCTTTCCCCATCTTTTGAACTCGCTTCACCTCTCTCCTCACCTCTCTATCTATCCTCCTCTCTCCTCCTCCCATCTTCCTCTTTTTTATTTCTCACCCTCTCTTCACTCCATCTTTCCAACTTGCCCCACCTCTCTCTCTCTCTCTCTCTTCTTCTCTCTTTCTCTGTCTTCCTCCCTCTCCTCTTTTCTCCCTCTCTCTATCTTCCTTCCTCCTCCTCCCATCTTCCTCTCTTTTATTTCTCACCTTCTTCTTTTCACCCCATCTTTCCAGCTCTCTCCTTCTCTCCCTCCCTTTCTCTCTCCTCTGTCCTTCTCTCTCCTAACCAGGTGTGAAAAGGTCTTAAATACGCACTTTTTAAATCTCTCTCCACTCTTTATTTTGACCATTTTGTTTGATTTGAACATCATTCTGAACACTTCTTTGCCTTTACTTTTTCGTGATATATCCTCCGGTTTGGTGCTCATCCGCTAACGCTGTCAGGCTAATGAGCCGAGCCTTACCTTCCCAAGATGGCCGCCTCTCCTCCGTCCTTGCTTTGTTATGAAGTATTTATCATATTCGGAGTGTGAGGAGAGGGAGGGGCTTCGCAAAGGTCACAGTCATTTGTCCAGGAGCAAGATGGAGAGTGAAAATGCCAGAACGACGTGTTTCAGACAGTTTCAAAATAACAGAATGATGGAAATGAATTCTGGATTCTGAGTTGTTTTTCCAACATTTTAGATGCCATGGTATTTCACATTTTACTCTGAAAATGTGTGCATCAAAAACAAGTAGTAGTAGTAGTAGTAGTAGTAGTAGTAGTAGTAGTAGTAGTAGTTAGGGATGTCAACAATTAATCGACTTACGATTAATTGTCGATCAAGACGGTCGAACAAAATGCATTAATTGTAATTAATCGCTAATCGCGGACACGTGCACCCGCGTGGTCATGAAACAAGGCAACCGTGCGTCGCGCTCACTCAACGGTTCGATCTCGTGCTCAGAAGCCCTGGTGTACACGCAAGGCCCGCGCGTACCCCGGGGCTGCTGAGCACGAGATCGAACCGCGGCGCCCGGAATGCGTAGTCTCAGCCCGAGCCACAAACCAGCCGCACGAAACCAGCAGCGGCACGTGGTGGTTTAATCCTGGTTTAGTCCAGGTCTAGACCTGGTCCAGTCCTGGTTTAGTCCAGGCCCAGTCCAGGTTTAGACCTGGTTTAGACCTGGTTTGACCTGGTTTAGTTCTGGTCTAGACCTGGTTTAGTCCACGTTTAGTCCTGGTCTAGTCTCTTAGCCAATCAGGACGCAGAACACAATGTTACACTATAAAAAAAAGTTATACTATTAAAAAAAATTGAAAAAAAAAAATAATCTGTGAACCGAGATAGAGCGAGGGATTACTGTATTTTGTTATTCAGCATCAATACATTTGTCTGCTTTTTACTAAGGAATAATACAATATAATAATACTATGATATATTTGTGACTCAGTGTTATGTTACTATAGTTTATATTCTTAAAGACCCTATTGAAACACTAAAATTCAGGTGAAAAACGCCGCTTATCAATTAATCGTTAATCGATCGATAAGGTCAATCAACTATAGATTAATGAATTAATCAATAATTTGCATCCCTAGTAGTAGTAGCAGCAGTAGCAGTAGTAGTAGCAGTAGCAGTAGCAGTAGCAGTAGTGGTAATAGTGAAATTAGTTGCCAAGTTGTATAAAGGTGTGGTCATAGTATTCGGAATAATGGTAGTAGTAGTAGTAGTAGTAGTAGCAGTAGTAGCAGTGTCGATGGATGGACATATGTAGTCAAAGTAGTTGTAGGAGTAGTAGCTGTATTCTGAATATTAATTGTAGTCGATGTAGTTGTCGACATGACAGTAGTAGTAGTAGTAGTCATAGTAGTAGCAGTAATAGCAGCAGTAGTAGCAGTGGAATGAGTTGCTCTGCTCTTAATGACACCTGCAGTCTGTGGAGTGAGGGATAATCAACCACTCATATAAAGGACACATCTCTCTTGCCTCTAACCCCTTTTTCTCTCTCTTTCTTCATCTCTTTTCCCTCTATTTGTCCCTCTGTCTTTTATTCTTTTATTTACTTGTTCAGCCCTCTCTCTCTACCTCTCACCTGTCTGTCCCTCTTTCTCTCTCTCTCTTTGGCTACCACCTCTCCTTTGTTTCTCTTCCTTTCTCTTTTCTTTCTTTCGCTTCCTACTCTCTCCACCTCTCTTTCTCCCTGCTCTTTCTCTCAGTCTCTCTCTTTCCCTCCTTAGCTACTGCATTTCTTTGTCTCTCTCCCACCTCTTTATGCACCGATCCTTCTCTTTTCTTTCTGTCTTACCCTCTCTCTCCCTCCCTCTCCTTTCTTCCCCCTCTCGTCCCTCTCTCGTGCAGTATCGAGGCTGTAGTCTGTGCTGTGAATATTAAACAGATCGACAGAGTTCTGAATTAAACCGGCTCAGATCTGAGGATTTTCCATTAGAGCAAAAAGCGTTTCCATTTCAAGCCAGACTGCAGCCAATCAGGATGCAGAGACAATTTAAAACCAGACTACAGCCAATCAGGAAACAGAGACCATTAAAACTAAGACCACAGCCAATAGAGACGATGTAAAACCCATGCGAAGGAGAATGTTCTATTTGTTTTATCACCTCTGGCCGAATATAGATCTGCCTGAACCGGTTTTGGATTCAAATGTTTGAATAATAAAATAAAAATCAGTTGTTCGGTTGAAGTTTAATGTTTTAGTCCCATTTTAGGTTTACGTGACGGGGAAAAAAATGAATTTTAACGAGGCTTTGACCTTATACAGAAGTGGTCAGTAGGTTAGTACCAGTTGAAATGTAATAATTAGCGTTTTTGGAGGGCTAATGCTAACAGCTATATGGAAAAAATACTGGAGACTAGCTACAGTATTCTACAATCTTTCCAGAAGCAGAGGTGCTAAATGATGACAGCATTAGCATCGAATACCACATCTACTAATTATATGTCTATCGTCCCACCAGCACCAGAAAAGTTACACAGTGCATCTTTACACAGTCATCCAATGCACGTCAAGGCTAGGACTCCACTTCTTCTCAGGCAGCAGATCTCTGAGAGTGCTAAACCAGGATTAAATCAGATCTAGAACAAGACTAAACCAGACTACTAGAGGTCTTAAAGGAGAAGTAACGTTTTTTTACAATCTGAGCCTTATTTCTGTAATAAAACAAGTTGTTTTACTCACCCATAGCACTTTGGTGTCATATGGAGCACTTCCGGAGATGTTTTAGATTTGCGATCTCCGTAATGTGAGTTCTCAGGGCACATGTTTGCGGTCTCCAAATAACACAAACTTTAGCACTTTTCAAATCATAGAAGCTCGGTGTCTTAGTCTACGATTTCGTTTGGTCAAAAGTGGCCTGTAATCCAAGATTTAGCCATAGTTTCGAGTAGATGAGGACGCCAGTGCGCATGTGCGGAGTGTGCTCTCAGCTCCCGGGACCCAAACATGAAACGCAAAGCTGTAAACTATGGATAAATCTCGGATTACAGGCCACTTTTGACTGAAACGAAATCGTAGACTAAGACATCAAGCTTCTATGATTTGAAAAGTGCTAAAGTTTGTGTTATTTGGAGCCCGCACGGGGCATATTACATGCTCAGGGAATATATTATATGCCCCGAGCTATGGCTAGAAGTCGCGCTAGGCTAACGCAAATCTAAAATATCTCTGGAAGTGCTCCATATGACACCAAAGTGCTATGGGTGAGTAAAACAACTTGTTTTATTACCGAAATAAGGCTCAGATTGTAAAAAAAAGTTACTTCTCCTTTAAGAACAGGACTACCCATCCTCCTGCTCCCTATCTCTCCTCTTTCTTATACTCCGCTTTATTGATCCCTTGTATTCCCCTCCTCTCCTCTTTTCAGTTTGCTGTGTGCTCTGCTCTGCCCTCCTCTGGATCACATCTGTCTCAGACTCGCTCCCTTCTTCCACTTAGTGAGTTTCAGTTTGGCAGTTTTTCACAAACATTACAGAGAAGGTGTGAAGAATCCCTCAGTCGTCCAGGTAGAATCCATGGCAATCCATGGCAGTTCAGTTCCAGAACTGAAGAAGTAGCTTGGATGAGCTGCGAAACGTATTCGACCAAATAAACTTTGTCCAGTTGACAAATTGAATTTCTCCTTTTGCCATTACAGAGAAGGGATTTAAAGTCCCTAACAGTTTTTCTAGGTGTTTCTAATTCTGATTTGGTTTGGCAATAGTACCTGTGGTCTATACCTGTCCTGGTTTTACATCAGTAAGTGTCCGTTTGTGGAAAGGTTTTTAAGAAAAGTACAAAAATACAGGAAAATAGAATCCCTCTGTGTCATTAAGACGGAAAACTCTATCCACTCTGCATGACCGTGCATCGACAGTCAGCACCAATCACATTGTGAGGTTTGCGGACGACTGTGGTGGGTCTCATCTCTAATAACGATGAGACAAAAAACAGGAGTGAGGTGAGCCTTCTGACCCAGTGGTGCAGCGATAACGATCTCCTTCTGAATGTTGAAAAGACCAAGGAGATTGTTATAGACTTCCGGAGAGGTCCCACTCAGCACCCCCCCACTGTCCATCAAAGGTGCTGCTGTAGAGAGGGTGAGCAGCACCAAATTCCTGGGGGTGCACATCAGTGAGGACCTCTTCTGGACAGCGAACACTGTGTCACTGGCGAAGAGGGCTCAGAAGCGCCTCTATTTCTTCCACAAACTGAGGAGAGCTGGAGCCCCCCCACCCATCATGACCACCTTCTACCGAGGCACCACTGAGAGCGTCCTGACCAGCTGCATCACTGTGTGGTACGGGAGCTGCACTGAACAGAACAGGAAAGCCCTGCAGCGCATAGTGAATGCAGCTGGGAGGATCACTGGTGCCTCTCTCCCCTCCCTCCTGGACATTTTTCATACCCGCCTCACCATTTTCACCTGACGTCATAATCCGAAGCCCACCAAGGTCTTGTGCTGTATATGGGCTTGGGGAGAAGACCGGGTAGTTGACAATTTTGGAATAGCTTACAGCAGCAGAATCGACAAATCGCCACTGTCATTGAACAAACTTGAATCCATCTCATACAGATCTTCTTTTCCAATTAATTTGAGTTTTGAGTTCATATAACTCTTCTTTTCTTTGGAATCCAATTTATCCCTATACAGCTGGTCAACCCGTTCCACAGACTACTGGGCCGCTTCTAGGTGTAAATTGCCAGGGCCAATGATCCCAGTCCGTCACTGCTCTGAAGTGCTGTAAGTTTGCAAGTTTTCTCCCCAACAAAACCCGCAACAGTGCAGCGGCACCAGGCGCCTCTGTCAGAGGAACTGTGAAATACACACATATTTATACACGCAATATAAAACTGACTACTTCACGGATTTTGCCTATCGTGGGTTATTTCTACAACGTGACCCCCATGATAAACGAGGGACCGCTGTACTGAGCCGCATCAGAGGGATCAAAGAGCCGCATGCGGCTCCGGAGCCGCGGGTTGCCGACCCCTGCTCTAGACACTTTAAAAACTGCTTCTAAGGACTACTGTTGTACTGTTGCACATTTACTACTGGAATTTTACTACTGTTGTACTGTTGTTTACTACTGTTGCACTGGAATTACTACTGTTGCACATTTATTCTTATCTTTACTTTCAATGCACATTCTATTGCACATTACCATTTCACTGCTGCATCTTCCACTGCACATTTTTGATGCACACTGCACATTTGGGGCATCTGTAAATAGGTATTTATTTATTCTGTTGCACTACTGTTGCACTACTTTCAGATTTTAGATTTTAGATTCTAGATTTTAGATTCTAGATATTAGATTCTAGGTTTTAGATTTTTGTCTTAGTTTTTGTTTTGTTTTGTTTTGTCTTTATATTGTATTTTGTACACTTTTTGCACTACTTGGCCAGCGAGAAACAAAACTTCAATTATGTTGAACACATATGGCAGAATTGACAATAAAGCTGATTTTGATCTACACAAGGAATACATTTTTCTGACAGTTAAACCTTCATTTAACAAAATAAAGGTTTTGTCATTTATTTTATTTTAATGAAATCTATTGTGTAATTTAGACACTTTTTGCCCTTGTTTAGGGGCGACAGTAGCTCAGTTGAGAGGGAGTGTTTGTCCACTGATCAGAAGGTTGGCAGTCTGAATCCCGCTCTCAACATAGAAACATCACTCAGCGATCAGATCCACTAATGAATGTTGTCGTTGGGTCCTTGGGCAAGACACTTAACCTACCTCGCCCCCAGTGTATGCGTACACTGGTGCATGAATGTGAGTGTGAATGGTTGAGTGCTTCCTTGTTGTAAAGCTCTTTGAAGGTGGAAAAGCGCTGTATAAAAATGTGACGATTTACCATTTGTTTACATTATGGTTGCTAGGTAACAGTTATGGAATTACTTCTACGTATGTCACATCTGCTACGCATGGTTTTGTCATTTAAAGGTGAATTGTGTAACTTTTCTGGTGGAAGATTTGCATTTGCTTGTGTTCTTGCTTTGTTTGAAATGTTCCACAGTATGGCATTGAGTGTTTTTATGTCTACATTTTGACAAGCCTAAATATATGAGAACGAACATGGAGTTATCTTGTCTGGTTTGTCAGCTCTCTGTGTGATCTGAAGCAAGAGGAAGAGATGACAGTCCCAGCAGCAGCAGTATAATGTCAGATGCCCTTCCACAGAGACAGGGACATGAGCAGGTCTAAGCACTGCTCACCGCTCCATTGCATCTGTCAGTCTTTGTGGTCCGTTCTGATCCTGTGGGAGGTTCAGTTCATCCCCTATAGTCCTGTATGTGCTCCATCCAGGTTGTTTCACACATTGTCACTGGTTTCATTTCATTTTTTTTCTCTTCCACATTTGGATTAAATTCTATCTCTTCACACAGACATCATTTGTTAGTAATTGTTATTACAAATTTTTCATTTGCATCAGCTCTTATCCTGTGCTCTGACAGTTCAAGCCAATCCCAGAGCCTTAAATCCTGGTTTAGTCCAGGTTTAGACCTGGTTTAGGTTTGATTTAGTCCTAGTTTGGTCCATATGTTTCCAGAAGATTCCAGACCTGGTTTAGTCCCTATGAGTGTAGTAGGTTCTAATCTAGTCCAAAGTCTTGGTTTACTTCTGTTGTAGTTCCATTGTAGCCCTGGTTTAGTCCTGGTTTAGTCCCCATCCATCCAATAGCTTCCAGACCAATCTAAAGTCTTGGTTTTCTTCTGTTGTAGTTCCATTGTAGCCCTGGTTTAGTCCTGGTTTAGTCCCCATGCATCCAGTAGCTTCCAGACCAGTCTAAAGTCTTGGTTTTCTTCTGTTGTAGTTCCATTGTAGCCCTGGTTTAGTCCTGGTTTAGTCCCCATGCATCCAATAGCTTCCAGACCAGTCTAAAGACTTGGTTTTCTTCTGTTGTAGTTCCATTGTAGCCCTGGTTTAGTCCTGGTTTAGTCCCCATGCATCCAGTAGCTTCCAGACCAGTCTAAAGTCTTGGTTTTCTTCTGTTGTAGTTCCATTGTAGCCCTGGTTTAGTCCTGGTTTAGTCCCCATGCATCCAGTAGCTTCCAGACCAGTCTAAAGTCTTGGTTTAGTCCTGGTTTAGCCTCTGTGATTCCAACAGGTTCTAGACCTGGTTTAGTCCCTATGAGTGTAGTAGGTTCCAATCTAGTCCAAAGTCTTGGTTTACTTCTGTTGTAATTCCGTTGTAGCCCTGGTTTAGTCCTGGTTTAGTCCCCATCCATCCAATAGCTTCCAGACCAATCTAAAGTCTTGGTTTTCTTCTGTTGTAGTTCCATTGTAGCCCTGGTTTAGTCCTGGTTTAGTCCCCATGCATCCAGTAGCTTCCAGACCAGTCTAAAGTCTTGGTTTTCTTCTGTTGTAGTTCCATTGTAGCCCTGGTTTAGTCCTGGTTTAGTCCCCATGCATCCAATAGCTTCCAGACCAGTCTAAAGTCTTGGTTTTCTTCTGTTGTAGTTCCATTGTAGCCCTGGTTTAGTCCTGGTTTAGTCCCCATGCATCCAGTAGCTTCCAGACCAGTCTAAAGTCTTGGTTTTCTTCTGTTGTAGTTCCATTGTAGCCCTGGTTTAGTCCTGGTTTAGTCCCCATGCATCCAGTAGCTTCCAGACCAGTCTAAAGTCTTGGTTTAGTCCTGGTTTAGCCTCTGTGATTCCAACAGGTTCTAGACAGACTGAAATCCTGGTTTAGATCCTCTGACTAGTCTTAAGTGCTGGTTTAGTCCAGGTTTAGATCCTGGGTTCAGGTGAGGAGCTGCAGTTTGTTTCGCTGACACAAAATCGATGGAGCTTTGAGCAGTGAAACATGTCGACATGAGCGCAGACTGAGACTGTGAAGAGAACAGGATTAAAGGAGGAAAATGAAGCTACAGCTAAAAGAAATATCACCTGTAATGTTTTTTATGGTTCAGGACTGAATTCATGTTAAAGATTAAATGTATAAATGTGAAATATATAATAGATACATCAGATTTCATATCCAAACAATTTCCTACGCTCTCTGTCTCTGATGCTTGTTAAACTTGTGTTAAGGTTAAGTTATTATACTATATTATAATGTGTCTTCTGCATTTGATCCATCCTTCAGTGTCTCTGGGTGTCTTTGTCTGGATCATTGGGACCCATCTCCAGATCTTGGTCTAGTCTTGGTCAGGACCGCCTTAGCTGGAGGACCTATTGTGTTTTGGGTTGATGCGGGAAACAGAAATCATTTTTTATTTGTAAGCTGTTAGATGTAATTTGACTTAAGCATAGCACGTGTCTCTCTGATTGGTTAGAACATTGGGGAGAACATCCAAACTTGACTAAAGGAGGTTGTGATGTCATCTGAAACAGTATAAGTATTCTTTTTGTTCCTAAATCCTCCCTCTCTCCTTAAGGATTACCGGGTGAACATCTTCCTTCGTCAGGAGTGGAATGACCCTCGTCTGGCCTACAGTGAGTATCCAGACGATTCCCTGGATCTGGACCCCTCCATGTTGGACTCCATCTGGAAGCCCGATCTGTTCTTCGCCAACGAGAAAGGAGCCAACTTCCACGAGGTCACCACGGACAACAAGCTCCTGCGCATCTCCAAGAATGGAAATGTGCTCTACAGTATACGGTAAGGGGCAAAAGACACATGCTGCATATCACATGTGTTCAGATCAGTCAGTGGTTCTGTGTAGATCCCCTGCTCCCTCTCTGCTCTCCTGCACCTCCTGTCTGTGAGCTGCAGCCATTCACAAATGCTCCAGATAACAGGACTGGCTTTAAAGGAGAATTAACGTTTTTTACAATCTGAGCCTTATTTCGGTAATAAAACAAGTTGCTTTACTCACCCATAGCACTTTGGTGTCATATGGAGCACTTCCGGAGATGTTTTAGATTAGCGATATCCGTAACGCGAGTTCTCGGGGCATATAATATATGCCCCGAGCATGTAATATATGCCCCAAGCGGTCTCCAAATAACACAAACTTTAGCACTTTTCAAATCATAGAAGCTCAATGTCTTAGTCTACACTTTCGTTTGAGTCAAAAGTGGCCTGTAATCCGAGATTTATCCATAATTTACAGCTTTGCGTTTCATGTTTGGGTACCGGGAGCTGAGAGCGAAATGAACTGTGACTCTGCACATGCGCACTGGCGTCCTCATCTACTCGAAACTATGGATAAATCTCAGATTACAGGCCACTTTTGACACAAACGAAAGAGTAGACTAAGACATCGAGCTTCTATGATTTGAAAAGTGCTAAAGTTTGTGTTATTTGGAGACCGCAAACATGTGCCCCGAGAACTCACATTATGGAGATCACAAATCTAAAACATCTCTGGAAGTGCTCCATATGACACCAAAGTGCTATGGGTGAGTAAAACAACTTGTTTTATTACCGAAATAAGGCTCAGATTGTAAAAAAACGTTAATTCTCCTTTAAGGCTTGTAATTCTATGAAAGTGGATTGACAATTTATGATTTTTATTTATTTTTATTTAACCTTTATTCAACCAGGAGAACCTCCATTGACATAAATATATATATATATATGTTTTGCCACAGTCTTTTCTAAGAGAATGTTATATTTTTAACCCTCCTGCTTGTCTCCATGGAGATGTTCCATTACATTTTTCTATTCCTGTGGAGACAAGCAGATGACACTACTATACTAAGTTACAGTTCAAATCTGTGAAGAGGCGACCACCCTCTCTGTAAAAAAGTATGTTTTCAAGATATTTCTGAGTAGTAAAGCTTAATTTTGAATAGGTACAAGATAGATATTTTAATGCCATACTGTGGAACATTCCATGTAGTGCTTAAAACCTCCATGGAGACAAGCAGATAGCAGACCCCTCATCAGAAAATGTTGCATAGTGCAGCTTTAATACAGTCTAAAGGTGTCACGTTAAAGTAAAAAACTTTTGAATTGTGCGTTCGTGTTCCTGGAGTTCTGCAGTTTGGAGCCAGAGGTTTGATGTAGAAATAAAAGTGTGATGGATGTGAACGGCCTTCTATGCCTCAACTCCACTCAACTTTTTATTTCATCCACCGGAGCGTTTTTCTCATTTTGTTCAGTTTTTTTTATGTCTCTCCATCTTTGAGAGCTCTGTTCAAGGCTGCCAAAGACTTACAGCCTGTAGGTCGTTCATCATACTGAGATCTATGCTGGTTTAGACCAGGTTTAGATCTGGTTTTGACCTAGTGGTTTAGTCCTGGTTCAGCGCTAGTGTAGTCCTAATGTAGTTGTGGTTTAGTTCTGGTTAAATCCTTGATTATCCCTGTTTTAAACCTGCGTTCTATAGTCCTGGTTGAGTTCTGGAATAGTCTTCATTCAGATCTGATTTAATCCTAGTTTAGTCCTGGTTTAGTCCTGGTTTAGTCCTTTGCTTGCTTCAGCTTTAGACCTGATTCAGTCCTGGTTTAGTCTTGGTTTAGTCCTGGTTCAGTTCTGGTTTAGTCCTTGTTATTCCCTCCTTGTATTTATCTCTTAACACTTCTTTTCTTCTGCAGAGGCTGAAACTAAAATGCTTCTTTTTGATTTCACTTTTTCAAACTTGACAAGAGCTAAATGAACCTGAGATCAGTTTGAGATGTGAGGAAAGGGCTGCATCGTCTGGGGACACTGAAGTCAAAGTAGAGAGGGCCTGTAAAATGGTGTTTACAGCTTTTTGTGCCTCCTCTGTTGCCATAGACGCAGATGGCAGAGGGGAAGAGTGGAGAGGGGGAGGGTGGCCATGATGGATGAGAGAGGCTGCAGATTGAACTGTCAGATTATAGCCTTGTAAAAAGTGGAATATACGGTTTACTGTGAAACTGCAGTGGAATTGGTATCACAAATATCCAAGCTTAGATATTCACATAAAGGCACTGTGCCTGATTTTTACTGTTTTAAAAACGTGAAAAACAGAACTAGTTAATTTTAAACAGTTTGCAGTAAGCAGGGGGCGATAGGTGAACATCACAGGAAAGGCCTCACATTTACTCTGCTCTGTTTTTTTGGGCTGGTGATGAAATGGTTGTCTAAGTATTTCCTCTGGAAGGTCTCGGAGTACTTCCTCTGAAAGTCTTCAGACACACCTGCCGCCATATATGGTGTAAAAAGCCTGTAAAATTAGGATGAAAGTGGAGTGTGCGTGAGTGTTGGAGGTGGTCGGATGGGCTGATGGCGCAGATTGGCAGCCTCGCTTTCTGTCAGTCTGCCCCAGGGCAGCTGTAGCTACAGAAAGTAGCTTACCACCACCAAGTGTGGGGTAAATGAACAATTAACTGTAAAGCGCTTTGGGTGTCATGAAAGGTGCTATATAAATGCAATGAATTATTATTATTATTATTATTATTAAAATTGCTAGCTCCTTAGCCAGCCTCTTGCATGGTATCCATATGGGAAAAACAAACTAATTTCACAAAAACAGTCCCTTGCGTCCTTTGAACTGCACATGTTGCCCTTCCTAGTTGGTTAAAATCTAATGATATGATGAGGAAAAATTGAGTTTTGATATTTCTTTGTTTTTCCTTCTCTGTTTCCCTCAGAATCACCCTGGTGTTAGCCTGTCCCATGGACCTCAAGAATTTCCCCATGGACGTACAGACCTGCATTATGCAACTGGAGAGCTGTGAGTTATACTACCACTATTACTATTATATTGGAGAGCTGTATAGTATATATATATATATATATATATATATATATATATATATATATATATATATACAGTGGCTTGCGAAACTATTTGGCTCCCTTGAACTTTGTGACCTTTTGCCACATTTCAGGCTTCAAACATAAAGATATAAAACTGTAATTTCTTGTGAAGAATCAACAACAAGTGGGACACAATCATGAAGTGGAACACACTTTATTGGATATTTTTAACTTTTTTAACAAATAAAAAATGAAAAATTGGGTGTGCAAAATCATTCAGCCCCATTGAGTTAATACTTTGTAGCGCCACCTTTTGCTGCGATTACAGCTGCAAGTCGCTTGGGGTATGTCTCTATCAGTTTTGCACATCGAGAAACTGATATTTTTGCCCATTCCTCCTTGCAAAACAGCTCGAGCTCAGTGAGGTTGGATGGAGAGCGTTTGTGAACAGCAGTTTTCAGTTCTTTCCACAGATTCTCAATTGGATTGAGGTCTGGACTTTGACTTGGCCATTCTAACCCCTTGATATGTTTTTTGGTGAACCATTCCATTGTAGCTTTTGCTTTATGTTTTGGATCGTTGTCTTGTTGGAAGACAAATCTCCGTCCCAGTCTCAGGTCTTTTGCGGACTCCATCAGGTTTTCTTCCAGAATGGTCCTGTATTTGGCTCCATCCATCTTCCCATCAATTTTAACCATCTTCCCTGTCCCTGCTGAAGAAAAGCAGGCCCAAACCATGATGCTGCCACCACCATGTTTGACAGTGGGGATGGTGTGTTGAGGGTGATGAGCTGTGCTGCTTTTACGCCAAACATAACGTCTTGCATTGTTGCCAAAAAGTTCGATTTTGGTCTCATCTGACCAGAGCACCTTCTTCCACATGTTTGGTGTGTCTCCCAGGTGGCTTGTGGCAAACTTTAAACGACACTTTTTATGGATATCTTTAAGAAATGGCTTCCTTCTTGCCACTCTTCCATAAAGGCCAGATTTGTGCAGTATACGACTGATTGTTGTCCTATGGACAGATTCTCCCACCTCAGCTGTAGACCTCTGCAGTTCATCCAGAGTGATCATGGGCCTCTTGGCTGCATCTCTGATCAGTCTTCTCCTTGTATGAGCTGAAAGTTTAGGGGGACGGCCAGATCTTGGTAGATTTGCAGTGGTCTGATACTCCTTCCATTTCAATATTATTGCTTGCACAGTGCTCCTTGGGATGTTTAAAGCTTGGGAAATCTTTTTGTATCCAAATCCAGCTTTAAACTTCTCCACAACAGTATCTCGGACCTGCCTGGTGTGTTCCTTGTTCTTCATGATGCTCTCTGCGCTTTAAACAGACCTCTGAGACTATCACAGTGCAGGTGCATTTATACAGAGACTTGATTACACACAGGTGGATTCCATTTATCATCGTTAGTCATTTAGGTCAACATTGAATCATTCAGAGATCCTCACTGAACTTCTGGACAGAGTTTGCTGCACTGAAAGTAAAGGGGCTGAATGATTTTGCACGCCCAATTTTTCGTTTTTTATTTGTTAAAAAGGTTTAAAATATCCTATAAAGTGTGTTCCACTTCATGGTTGTGTCCCACGTGTTGTTGATTCTTCACAAGAAATTACAGTTTTATATCTTTATGTTTGAAGCCTGAAATGTGGCAAAAGGTCACAAAGTTCAAGGGAGCCAAATAGTTTCGCAAGCCACTGTATATACTGTATATACACAGTGAACCCTCGCTCTATCGCGGTTCACTCTTCGTGGCCTCGCTGTTTCGCGGATTTTTTTTTTCTTTTTTTTTTTTATAGTGTAACTTTTTTTTTTTTATAGTGTAACAATGTGTTCTGCGTCCTGATTGGCTAAGAGACTAGACCAGGACTAAACGTGGACTAAACCAGGTCTAGACCAGAACTAGACCAGGTCTGAACCAGGATTAAATCACTCCGTGCGGCTTTTGCGTTCGTTTGTGCTTGTTCTATTTGTGGTTCGGGTTGAGAGGAATCACAGGAGCAAGATGGCGCCTATGGTCGGCTGTACTTCTGCTACCGCTACTATTTCTCGTATTTTTGGGATTTTCCTTGTGCTATATTTTGCATGGTCAGCCCTGTCAACAAATGGCTATGTTGCGGCTGTTATTCAATATGACAGACATACGGGCACATACAAGGCACATATGGAAAGTTTTTCTGTTACCTGGCCAGGTATACAGTTTTTTCCTCCAAAACTGGAATGCTCCACATCATCGCCGGAGTACCTGCTGCTAACTAAGCCCCAGGGCAAAAGAAAAAGGAAGCGGGGATCCAGGGCAGGTGTCCAAACCAGGCGGAGAAAACAGCGAGCAAGCGGGACTGGATCTGCGGGGAGCGAACGGTGTCTGATACCGGTTCCTATCTGGGCGTCGGACGGCAAATCTGCGGAGCCACTGCTTCTACGGAGCTGAGTCGCCCGTACTTCTCTGCGGCATGAGAAGGTCCTTTGCCCTGTCACTTGTATCAAGGATGGAGGTTGTGTCCAGTCTTGTCCGGAGCGTCCAGTCGATCGGTGCACGTCAGTGTTCGAACGCGCGCAGCCTCTCCGGATGGCGCACGCTCCATATCGAATAAATCCTTTATACTGAGCGACTTGTTTGTCAACGAACACGTGGATTTTATATTCCTGACTGAGACATGGCAACGCGAACAGGATTTTGTCCACCTTAATGAATTGTGCCCCCCGGACTGCTCCGTGACTGCGAGGCGGCGGTCTCGCGCTCTTTTACCGGGATGGCTTCTGGACACGACAAATGACAATCCGGTCGCGTTCAACTCCTTTGAGATGCAGATGACTAAGGTTGGGAACATTGCTTAATTTTATTGTATCTTAATCTATCGGCCGCCTGGTCCTGCACGTTCTTTCTTGGATGATTTCGCAGACTTGTTGTCTTCTATTATTAAACTTGAGACAGTTTTGATACTCGGTGATTTTAACCTCCATGTAGATAATCCCTCATCCCTCATCCCTTATCCACGATGAGGGGTTTATCGTGGTCAGATCTGTGACAGAGCAGCACGTGTCCAAGGGGTTGGTGCGCGTCTCGTCCCGGGACGTGGCAGTGCTCCTCGCGTGTCTGGCGGGGCTCCCGGGGCTGTGTCTCCCCCTATGCATCACTATTAATACATTTTGTTGAAAATCTATGAAAGTTTGAGTGTTTAAACTAGAGACAAATGTGAGAAAAGGTTAATTCCAGTCTGAGAAAAGCGTATAACGTGTGTGGTGAGGCATTTACAGCCTTAAAACATGTAGAATAATTGTAAAATATATAAAGTTGTCCTACTTCGTGGATTTCACTT
Source organism: Paratrypauchen microcephalus (assembly GCA_036785185.1). NCBI lineage: Eukaryota > Metazoa > Chordata > Actinopteri > Gobiiformes > Gobiidae > Paratrypauchen > Paratrypauchen microcephalus. The sequence goes on along the minus strand of JAVJIX010000065.1, from coordinate 4,674,604 downwards.
ATTGTGGGCTATTTCTGGAACCTAACCCCCGCGATAAACGAAGGATTACTGTGTATATATATATATATATATAGAGAGAGAGAGAGAGAGAGAAAGAGAGAGAGTCTGTATCACTACTATATTAGTACTGTACTCCAACCCTGCAGAGGTGTGAGTGCTGCAGTTAGGACTGTATTTAATGGATGTGGTTTTGAGTGATACTGGAGCCTTAAGGGTTGGTCAGGTGACTAAAACATACACAGCATAATGGGACAGATGCTGAAATACATATGTCATTAGTATGTCAAAATATACATTAGTATGTATATTTTGAATGTACTGATGCCGTTCAGGTGATGTCATCAACACTGAAGTTAACTGAAGGCACTGCTTTATCTGAAGCTCTGTTATTCGAGTTTAAGATGAGCTTTGTTTTAACACATTCTGACCATAAAGAAATGACCTCACTGGAACTCCAACAGGTGAGCTGATTTGTGCTGTTTCTAAACTCCTAAACAGGATCATGAACGCTGAGTATCTACTGACGTATTATATCCAGCTATATTTATCCAATAACATCTGCAGCTGACTACTTTCTTTAACCTTAGTTCAATCCGTGGGTTTTAGAATGATGAAAAATTAGGACCATTGCCATAGGGGTTAACAATTAAAAGCAAAATATAATATCTTTTTTTTTAAATGTTGCATGTAACAGGAAACTGAAACTCGTGAAGAGGAGTATGTGATGTGAATCCAGCTTGATATCGTATTAAGAGTGTGCAGTGTGAGTCCAGAGGAGCAGGTGGATCAGAGAAGCAGGTTTAAACTCTTTGATTTTGTGACTCTGATCAAACGTGAGAAGAATCCCTCAGACAGAAGCAAAGACCAAGCTTAACTTCAGGTCAAATACTACAGACAGCTCCCTCTGCAGTTGACAGTAAGAGCCAGAGGATCAGACAATATAGTACAGACTAACACAGACTCTAGTTACGCGTTAGAACAAGTAAAACTGCACTGCACTGTCATTTTCTGAGTGTGCAGCACCCATAGGACTCCATCTCCTGACTCCACTGGGTGAGCTGTGCTAGTGCCCAGCTGGTGGGTCACAGAGACAAACATGCTAACTCCACACAGATAGATCCCAGGCATCTTGTAAGTGTCTGATCTCTGAAACTAAGCATAGCTGAGCCTAATATGGGAGACTGCTGTGAATACTATCTGCCACAGGGGGGCAACAGTGGTTTAATATGTCAATCTGAATTGCGTCACCATTTTTGTTTTGGCCCAAACCTCAATGCCACCCTGTGACCAGTCCATCGCACCAGCAGGTAAATGCTCAAAAGTGGCTCTAGTGCATACTATTGTTGTGTCCTTAGGCAAGACACACGTATAAAGAGAATGAATAATGCACCAAATTGTAAAATGACTTGTTTAGAAAAGTGCAACAGAAGTGGGACCTTCTTGCTGTGAGGAGCATGCTCACCACCATCAGATTGTTAGTAACTCTTTAGTCCATTATGTTTGATGATTGATATGTTTTCATGTTTATTTCACTTTTGTGCTCTCTCAGTCGGCTACACGATGAATGACCTGATCTTTGAGTGGGACGAGAAGGGCGCCGTGCAGGTGGCAGATGGACTCACTCTGCCCCAGTTCATCCTAAAAGAGGAGAAGGACCTGCGCTACTGCACCAAGCACTACAATACAGGTACTAGTACTAATACTAGCCTACTACTACAGCTACTATTGCACCAAGCACAACAATACAAGTACTAGTACTAATACTAGCCTACTACTACAGCTACTATTGCACCAAGCACAACAATACAAGTACTAGTACTAATACTAGCCTACTACTACAGCTACTATTGCACCAAGCACAACAATACAAGTACTAGTACTAATACTAGCCTACTACTACAGCTACTATTGCACCAAGCACAACAATACAAGTACTAGTACTAATACTAGCCTACTACTACAGCTACTACTGCACCAAGCACTATAATACAGTTACTAGTACTCAGGGCTCTCAAGTTTTGAGCGGGGTCGTGCATGAGACTGCGTAATTTCCGAGGAGCGGGGGGGGCTTGAATTGCGTGAGAAATGCCGTGTGAACGCGTCAAATTGTCTCTCTCAATGCGTGAGACTTGAGAGCCCTGCTGTAAATGTTTGTCTAAAGAGCAAACATAAACTACAAAGCAACTAATGAGAGTTATATAAATGAAGTTATTACCTGATGGTTCTCAGTTTGTTTTATCATCACCGCAGTGTGCGCTTAGCAGCTGAAACTACACTCTACAGTCTGCCCAACAACAGAACAATCTATTTTCTGATTGGCTGATTTTTTTCCGGGGAGCGGGGCGGGGAGGAGGGGGAGAGTTTTTTTTCGCTGAAAACATTGCGGTGCCTGCATAAACTGAGCCACACAGACCGATTTTCTGGGCACAAAAAAAATAAAATAAAATAAAAATCAGCGTGAGAAATGCCATGTGTGGCGTGTGAGCGTGTGAACACGTCGAATTGCGTGTGTCACACTCTCAATGCGTGAGACTTGAGAGCGCTGTAGTACTAATACTAGCGTAGTACAGCTACTATTGCACCAAGTACTATAGTACAGTTACTAGTACTAATACTAGCATACAAGTACAGCTACTATTGCACCAAGTACTGTAGTACAGGTACTAGTACTAATACTAGCCTACTACTACAGCTACTACTGCACTAAGCACTAAAATACAGGTACTACTATTACTACTATCTCTCTCTCTCTCTCTCTCTCTCTCTCTCTCTGTCTCTCTCTCTCTCTCTCTCTCTCTCTCTCTCTCTCTCTCTCTCTCTCTCTCTCTCTCTCTGTCTCTCTCTCTGTCTCTCTCTCTCTCTCTCTCTCTCTCTCTCTCTCTCTCTCTCTCTCTCTCTCTCTATCTCTCTCTCTGTCTCTCTCTGTCTCTCTCTCTGTCTCACTCTGTGTCTCTCTCGCTCTCTCTCTCTCTGTCTCTCTCTCTCTCTCTCTCTCTCTCTCTCTCTCTCTCTCTCTCTCTCTCTCTCTCTCTCTCTCTCTCTCTGTCTCTCTCTCTCTCTCTCTCTCTCTCTCTCTCTCTCTCTCTTTCTCTCCCTCCCTCTTTCTCTTTCTCTCTCTCCATATTTCTCTCTCTCTCTCTCTCTTTGTCTCGCTCTCTCTCTGTCTCTCTGGCACTCTCTCTCGCTCTCTCTTTCTCTCTGTCTCTCTCTCTCGCTCTCTCCCTCTTTCTGTCTCTCGCTCTCTCTCTCACTCTGTCTCTCTCGCTCTCTGTCTCGCTCTCTGTCTCTCTCTCTCTGTCTCTCTCTCTCGCTCTCTCTCTGTCTCTCTCTCTCTCTCTCTCTCCCTCTCTCTGTCTCTCTCTCTCTCTCTGTCTCTCTCCCTCTCTCTCTCTCTGTCTCTCTCTCTGTCTCTCTCTCTCTCTCTCTGTCTCTCTCTATCTCTGTCTGTCTCTCTCTCTCTCTGTCTCTCTCTCTCTCTCTCTGTCTCTCTCTCTCTCTCTCTCTGTCTCTCTCTCTGTCTCTCTCTCTCTCTCTCTCCCTCTGCTTACTACTGCTTACTACTACTATTACTACTACTTCTACTTCTGCTACTACTGCTGCTGCTGCTGCTGTAATTTATCCTGAATGAGGAGATGGGCATGCTATACTGCACCAAGCCCTATAATACATGCAAAAATACTACTACTACTACTACTACTATTACTACACCAAGTACTATAATATACGTCTAAATGCTTATTTATTAAAGGTGCACTATGTACCTTTTTCTGATGGAGGAGTCCACCACTCCACCTGCTTGTCTCCATGGAGATGTTGTCTGGATTAGTGTTTTTACCTTTAAGTGAATACATACAAAACAAGAAATGAAATGCCATTGTGTGGAATATTCCAGGCAATTTAATAATCACTATTTAATTCATCACTATGGAGACACACACCAGAAAAGTTACACAATGCACCACATTTTATTTTCAGCAGGTATTTTAAGTATTCATATTCTTGGTTATAAATTCTGTCCAGAATGACAAGAAATTTGGAGATTTCAGCATTTCCAGTGTGTGACTATTCTGTTTTATTGTGGTATCCTCCGAAAATGTGCAAAAAGTTTTCAAAGTTTTTCTCAGTTGAAATAGAGACGAGTGTGCGGGAGGAGCAGGAATATCAGACTGGATCTTCCCGAGTCTGAGACACAAGTTCGATCATGGTAAAAAAAAAAAAAAAAAAAAGTGAAATGTAGAACTCAAAATCTGCAGGGTTTTTTTTTTTTTTTTTTTTTTTTTTGACAGCTTGTAAAAGTTTCAGCTTCTGTCTGTGAGAAAAACAGTGTGTGCGCAATAAATATAACTATAGTATGAAATGTACTGAGACACAGGGGAGAAGGTTCTACAGGAGACACAAGATAATACAGGAATATTACAATGAATTGTTTTCAAATGTGTGAAAAGTTGAGGTTAAAATGAAATCTAGTTGCATGAAAATTTAAAATACATGTGTAAAATGGGATTAAAGAAGTACTGTGTAAGTTTTCAGAGCATGGTATTAAACTAAATCTACTTTATCTTGCAGTTAGTCATTTGCAGATGATTTTAATGCTCATGGTTTAGGCCTGTTTTCGTCCTGGTTTAATCCTGGTTTAGACCTGGTTTAGTCCTGGTTTAGACTTGGTTTAGTCTTGGTTTCTACCTGGTTTAGTCCTGTTTAGTCCTGGTTTAGATCTGGTTTAGTTCTGGTTTAGTCCTGGTTTAGACATGGTTTAGTCCTGGTTTAATCCTGGTTTCAGTGTGGTATAGTCCTGGTTTAGTCCTGGTTTCGACCTGGTTTAGTCCTGGTTTAGTCCTGGTTTAGATCTGGTTTAGTTCTGGTTTAGTCCTGGTTTAGACATGGTTTCGACCTGGTTTAATCCTGGTTTCAGTGTGGTATAGTCCTGGTTTAGTCCTGGTTTCGACCTGGTTTAGTCCTGGTTTATTCCTGGTTGAGTCCTGGTTTATTCCTTTCCTGGTTTGGCTGTGGTTTAGTCCTGGTTTAGGCCTGGTTTCAACCTGGTTTTGACCTGGTTTAGTCCTGGTTTAGACCTGGTTTAGATCTAGTTTAATCCTGGTTTCAACGTGGTTTAGTCCTGGTTTAGTCCTGGTTTTGACCTGATTTAGTCCTGGTTTAGTCCTGGTTTAAACCTGGTTTAGTTCTGGTTTAGTCCTGGTTTAGTCCTGGTTTAGTCCTGGTTTAGTCCTGGTTTAGTCCTTTCCTGGTTTAGTCCTGGTTTATTCCTGGTTTAGTCCTGGTTTATTCCTGGTTTAGTCTTGGTTTAGTCCTGGTTTCGACCTAGTTTCGACCTGGTTTAGTCTTGGTTTGGTCCTGGTTTAGTCCTGGTTTTGACCTGGTTTAGTCCTGGTTTAGTCCTGGTTTCAACCTGGTTTAGCCCTGCTTTAGTTCTGCTTTAATCCTGGTTTAGTCCTGGTTTTGACCTGGTTTAGTCCTGCTTTAGTCCTGCTTTAATCCTGGTTTAGTCCTGGTTTCAACCTGGTTTAGTCCTGGTTTAGTCCTCTTGCTGTTGGCTAACTTCCAAGTTGTCTGTCACTGAATGACTGTGACGTGCAGCTGAGGTCAGAGTGAGAAGGTTTAAAAATACCTGACAGAAAGAGAGACCCCCAGGACGATGGAGGGACAGAGGAGGGAAAGAAAGAGAAAAGCGAGGGGGTAGGGGTAGCAGAGACAAGAAAGAGAGAGGCCTCGAGGATAGTTCCAAGACAATGGAGAGACAACGGAAGGAGAGAAAGGCAGGAAGAGAGAGATGTAGAAGGAAGGGAAGAGGGGGAATAGAGAAGAAAGAGAGGAGAGAGATGGATAAATAGATGGATAAAGGGACAGGAAAGAGAGAGAGAGTGTATTAGAGGGCAGCCGTTGTGCTCTGTTTCCTCTTTGTGGTCTGGGAGCCTCAGAAGCATCTGTCTCACTCACCTCTGGTCCCAGGACAACACCCCCCATAGGCACACAACAAGAACAACACTGAGCTGGAGAGAGTGAGAGAGAGGAGGAGGAGAGGAGAGGGAGACAGGGAGGAGAGATTGGTGAGAAAAGGCAGAGAGCAACACTATGAAGAGAGGAGAGAAGAGAGAGAGTATTAGAGGGCAGCAAGAGGAAATGGGGAGAGAAGAAAGAGAAGGAGAGACTGGGGGAGAGAGCGGAGGTAGAGCTGGAGAGAGGGAGGAGGAAAAAGAGGGGAGAGACAGGGGGGACAGAGAGATGGAGACGGGGGAGAAAAGAAAAAGAGTAAAAGGAGAGAGGGAGTGAGAAGGTAGAAAGTAGAGAGAAAGGAGGGGGTAATGGAGAGGAGACTGGAGAGAGAAAAGAGGAGAAGAGAGGCTAGATAGAGAGGTGTCAGAAAAATCACCTTCTCTGAAAATACAAAAGGAGAGAGGATAGATAGATACATAGATAGACAGATAGATAGATAGATAGATAGATAGATGGATAGATGGATGGATGGATGGATGGATGGATGGATGGATGGATGGATGGATGGATAGATAGATAGATAAGGGAGTGTGACGTCACCCATAGCGTTTGGCTCCAGTCAAATGAAGCTCACCAAGGCTGCAGAACTATTGGAAGAGGAAGTCATTTACGGACAAAATAGCGAAATAAAAATACACTTTAAGACTAAAATTACATTATAAAATGAGGGGTAATTTTTTTTTTTCAATATAAAATGAATTGGACGGGTAGTCACATCCTATTTGGAATGCAGGTTCATTACAGTATTTACACTACAGTCTATAACCTCAAGCCAGAACCAAGCGTTATTGTTCAGTCAGATTTGTTTATTTTTTCAAAGTGAAAGTATTTCAAGTGAAACGAAGGCGCTCATTGGTCACCCATCATTTACATATCAAATCTCTTTCTCATTGTGTAACATTTTTGGTACAGGGTCTGCCATCTGCTTTGCCTTAAATGTTCCGCAGCATGGCATTAGGCTTATGTCTCTTGCATTTGTACAAATACAGGTGTGTTTTTGCTTGCACTATATTGCCAAAAGTATTCGTTCACCTGCCTTGACTCACATATGAACTTAAGTGGCATCCCATTCTTAATCCATAGGGTTTAATATGACGTCAGTCCACCCTTTGCAGCTACAGCAGCTTCAACTCTTCTGGGAAGGCTGTCCACAAGGTTTAGAAGTGTGTTTATGGGAATTTTTGACCACTCTTCCAGAAGCTCATTTATGAGGTCACAACACACTGATGTTGGACGAGAAGGCCTGGCTCTCAGTCTCCACTCTAATTCATCCCAAAGGTGTTCGATTGGGTTGAGGTCAGGATTCTGTGCAGGTCAGTCAAGTTCATCCACACCAAACTCTCTCATCCATGTCTTTGTGGACCTTGCTTTGTGCACTGGTGCACAGTCATGTTGAAGAGGAAGGGGCCGTCGCCAAACTGTTCCCACAAAGTTGGGAGCATGGAATTGTCCAAAATCTCTTGGTGTTCCTTTCACAGGAACTAAGGGATCAAGCTCAGCTCCTGAAAACAACCCCACACCATAATCCTCCCTCCACCAAACTTTACACTTGGAACAATGCAGTCAGACAAGTACCGTTCCCATGGCAACCGCCAAACCCACACTCCTCCATTAGATTTCTAGATGGAGAAGCATGATTTGTCACTCCAGAAAATGCATCTCCACTTCTCTAGAGTCCAGTGGCGGCGTGCTTTACACCACTGCATCTGATGCTCTGCGCTGCACTTGGTGATGTATGGCTTGGATGCAGCTGCTCGGCCATGGAAACCCAATCCTTGAAGCTCTCTACGCACTGTTCTTGAGGTAATCTGAAGGGCTGTCTCAAGGATTGACTCTGCAGAAAGCTGGGGACCTCTGCGCACTATGCACCTCAGCGTCCGCTGACACCTTTTCATGGTCTACCACTTGGCTGGCTGAGTCACTGTTGTTCCCAATTGCTTCCACTTTGTTATAATATCACTGACAGTTGACTGTGAAATATACTCAACAAAAATATAAACGCAACACTTTTGTTTTTGCTCCCATTTTTCCTGAGATGGACCCAAAGATCCAAAATTCACTCCAGATACACAACACTACCATTTCTCTCAAACATTGTTCACAAATCTGTCCAAATGTGTGACAGCGAGCGCCTCTGCCCCGCCGAGGCAATCCACCCCACCTCACAGGTGCGCCACATCAAGATGCCGATCCGACATCGTGACCAGTGCACAGGTGCGCCCCAGACTGCCCACAATAAAAGGCCACCCCGAAATGTGCATTTTTTTTGCTTTATTGGGGGTCTGGGGACTCAGAACCAGTCAGTATCTGGTGTGACCACCATTTGCCTCATGCAGTGCAACACATCTTCTTCGCATAGAGTTTATCAGATTGTCAGTTGTGGCCTGTGGAATGTTGGTCCACTCCTCTTCAATGGCTGTGCGAAGTTGCTGGATATTAGTGGGAGCTGGTACACGCTGTCGTATACGCCGGTCAAGCACATCCCAAACATGCTCAATGGGTGACATGTCCGGTGAGTATGCTGGCCATGCAAGAACTGGGACATTTTCAGCTTCCAAGAATTGTGTACAGATCCTTGCAACATGGGGCCGTGCATTATCTTGCTGAAACATGAGGTGATGTTCATGGATGTATGGCACAACAATGGGCCTCAGGATCTCATCACGGTATCTCTGTGCATTCAAAATGCCATCAATAAAATGCACCTGTGTTCTTCGTCCATAACAGCCTTTGAAGAGGAGTGGACCAACATTCCACAGGCCACAACTGACAATCTGATCAACTCTATGCGAAGAAGATGTGTTGCACTGCATGAGGCAAATGGTGGTCACACCAGATACTGACTGGTTCTGAGTCCCCAGACCCCCAATAAAGCAAAAAAAATGCACATTTCGGGGTGGCCTTTTATTGTGGGCAGTCTGGGCACAGTGGGACACCTGTGCACTGGTCATGATGTCAGATCGGCATCTTGATGTGGCGCACCTGTGAGGTGGGGTGGATTGTCTCGGCGGGGCAGAGGTGCTCGCTGTCACACATTTGGACAGATTTGTGAACAATGTTTGAGAGAAATGGTAGTGTTGTGTATCTGGAGTGAATTTTGGATCTTTGGGTCCATCTCAGGAAAAATGGGAGCAAAAACAAAAGCGTTGCGTTTATATTTTTGTTGAGTGTATTTAGGAGCAAGGAAATTTCATTTCATTGGAATTCACTGAGCTGAGAGTGACCCATTCTTTCACAAATGTTTGTAGAAACAGTTTGCATGCCTAAGTGCTTGATTTTATACACCTGTGGACATGGAAGTGACTAGAACATCTGATTTTGATTATTCTGATTGGTGAGTGAATACTTTTAGCAATATAGTGTACATTGAAAAGCATATATTCTAATTACCAGTGGGGTCGCCTCTCCCCAGATCTAACCTATAACTCATCATCTGCTTGTCTCTATAGATATAGACAAGTTTAATGCCATACTGTGGAACTTTTAAGACAAAGCAATATCATCTCAGAATAGAACAGACCCTCCAAGTTATGCAGTGCACCTTTATTAGAGGTTAGTGCATCTCTCATTCACCCTGCAGGAAACAGCCATATTTGTCAGTTCCTGTGAGATTTTATTCCTTTTTTTCCTGCTATGGACAGAGCGTACACATCCCTGATTGGCTAATCCACCTGTCAATCATGCCCATCTGAACCAGTGCTCAGACTCACGTCTTCGTAAAGCGCTGGAGAATATTCTTTTTATACTTTATGAATGGAATAAACAAAAAAAATCACTTCTCGTCAGAACTCACAAACACAAAACCATGGAGGATTATTTCCCACATTATTAAAATCCAACAAAAATGTATAGAGCGATACATCTGACAAATCCTGTTCAGACCACTTATCCTTCCTCCCTCTCTCTGCCTTTCTTCCTCCTCTCTCGCTCTCATCCCTCTCTACTCTTCTCTATCCCATCCCCCTCTCTCCTATTCTCTCTTTTCCTCTCCTCCCTCTTCTCTCTCTCTCTCTCTCTCTCTCATATCTCTCCTCTTTTTACCTATCTCACCCTTCTCCTCTCTCAACCTCCCCTCATACTATCCCTCTCTCTCCTCTCTTCTATTGCCTCTTTCTTTCTTGGTCTCCTCAGTCTCTCTCCTTCTCTCTCTGGCTTCTCTTCTTCTCTCTCCTCACTCTTTCTCTCTTACCCTTTCCTCTTGCCCCCTCCATCCTTCTCTTTCCTCTCTCTGCCCCTCCCTCTCTTCTCCTCCTCCTCCTCCTTCCTTCCTGCTCCTGCTCTCCGCCTCTTTTATAGCGTTCATGTTTTTACGAGTTTAAGTCTGATTGGTTTAGACTTGGGCGATCACTCAAAATGGCGTCTTCTGTCAGTGTCAAAGAGAAAAATGAACAAGCTCCTTCAAAATGGCCTTCACACAGCTCTGAACTCCCCCTGAACGCACCACGGACATTCTAACGCTATAAAACAGACGCTCGGATTTACCACAGCCACTCGAACACAGCATAGCCACTATAGCAGTATAACACGGACACTCAAATGCGTCATAGACAAGAGAACAGTACCACAGAACGCACCACCGCAGAACGCACCACAGACATTTTAATACTATAGACCAGTTTCAAAGCTACGTCATCACTGAATGCGCGCGCAGTTCCGACTCAAAACAAAGCCACCGCTGCCATAAAACCCCCAGCGAATCTATAGAAGAGAAGAACTCAAATAAAGAGAAACAGATGGAATAAATGATAGTTCATACCGTTCAACTGACATACACACAAGTGAACACCTGCTGCTTGTTTAGGGTAATTTGCCCAGGTGTTCAATGGTGTTTAATCATGCTGATTAACTAGCAAGCACAGGACACCGCAAAGCTCACAGACATATTAACTGGGTAACCTCTACGACAGACACATGTAAACGAACACAAATAACTTTGTTAAAGGGCATGATAAGTTTTCGCATGACCATCATAAATGGCATTTGACATGACTGAGATCACATCTGTGACTCGTGAATTAAGTCGTAGTATGTTATTTACCCCGCAACTCAAGTGCAGTTGGCGGTCAGAACGTAGTCCTCGTGCTTGTTGATGATGGTCCAAGCATTGTACAGGGTCGTCTTGTGGCCTTTTCTTTGACTGGGGAGAACATCAGATGCCAACACGCAAAACTCCCCATCGATATCGTGGTATTTTACCTCCTGTACATGGCCACACACGGCAAACTGGTAGGCATCCATGGATTTGTATGCGCGAACTTGGGCTTCTCGACTAAATAACAGTGGAAATCTGGCCACTGTGAATCTGGCCACTTTCTGCGGTCGTATTGCCACTCCGTGATCGCATAAGGATCTGGTAGTCGAACCCCGTTGCTCAACGTGAGCTCTTGAATGTAGCTTACCCTATACTCCACTATGGTCCACGATGGTTTTTCTGAATCGGGCATGCGAGCTCATGCCAGTGACGTCACGTTTGTTTACTAACAGTAAAGGGGTCTATAGAACACACTCAGATTTAGTCAAACACACCACAAGCAATTCAACAGTAGGCTATAGCACTCCACAGCACTACACTATAACAGCACTATAAAACGGACACTCAAACGCACCACTGACATAGTATATAGTAGTATAATAGTATAACATTTGAATTTAGCACAGTTGCTTGAACACACCATAGACACTTCAAGAAGAGGAAGAAGAAGTGACTTTATTGATCTCACACTGGAGAAATTCTTCTCTGCATTTTAACCCATCCTATATATACTCAACAAAAATATAAACGCAACACTTTTGTTTTTGCTCCCATTTTTCCTGAGATGGACCCAAAGATCCAAAATTCACTCCAGATACACAACACTACCATTTCTCTCAAACATTGTTCACAAATCTGTCCAAATGTGTGACAGCGAGCACCTCTGCCCCGCCGAGACAATCCACCCCACCTCACAGGTGCGCCACATGAAGATGCCGATCCGACATCATGACCAGTGCACAGGTGCGCCCCAGACTGCCCACAATAAAAGGCCACCCCGAAATGTGCTTTTTTTTTCTTTTTTTTTTGCTTTATTGGGGGTCTAGGGACTCAGAACCAGTCAGTATCTGGTGTGACCATCATTTGCCTCATGCAGTGCAACACATCTTCTTCGCATAGAGTTTATCAGATTGTCAATTGTGGCCTGTGGAATGTTGGTCCACTCCTCTTCAATGGCTGTGCGAAGTTGCTGGATATTAGTGGGAGCTGGTACACGCTGTCGTATACGCCGGTCAAGCACATCCCAAACATGCTCAATGGATGACATGTCCGGTGAGTATGCTGGCCATGCAAGAACTGGGACATTTTCAGCTTCCAAGAATTGTGTACAGATCCTTGCAACATGGGGCCGTGCATTATCTTGCTGAAACATGAGGTGATGTTCATGGATGTATGGCACAACAATGGGCCTCAGGATCTCATCATGGTATCTCTGTGCATTCAAAATGCCATCAATAAAATGCACCTGTGTTCTTCGTCCATAACAGCCTTTGAAGAGGAGTGGACCAACATTCCACAGGCCACAATTGACAATCTGATAAACTCTATGCGAAGAAGATGTGTTGCACTGCATGAGGCAAATAGTGGTCACACCAGATACTGACTGGTTCTAAGTCCCCAGACCCCCAATAAAGCAAAAAAAAATGCACTTTTCGGGGTGGCCTTTTATTGTGGGCAGTCTGGGGCGCACCTGTGCACTGGTCATGATGTCGGATCGGCATCTTGATGTGGCACACCTGTGAGGTGGGGTGGATTGTCTCGGCGGGGCAGAGGTGCTCGCTGTCACACATTTGGACAGATTTGTGAACAATATTTGAGAGAAATGGTAGTGTTGTGTATCTGGAGTGAATTTTGGATCTTTGGGTCCATCTCAGGAAAAATGGGAGCAAAAACTAAAGTGTTGCGTTTATATTTTTGTTGAGTGTATATATACATACAGTGCCGTGAAAAAGTATTTGCCCCCTTCCTGATTTCTGTGTTTTTTGCATATTTATCACTCAAAACATTGTCAGATCATCAAACCAATTTTAATATCACACAGAAACAACCCAAGGAAAGACAAAATTCAGTTTTTGAATGATGATTCCATTTATTAGTGCACAAAAAAAATCTAAACCTATCTGGCCCTATGTGAAAAAGTAATTGCCCCCTTAATCTAATAGCCAGTTGAGCCTCCTTTGACAGCAATAACTGTAACCAAACGTTTGCGATAATTGGTGATGAGTCTTTCACACCGCTGGGGAGGGATTTTGGCCCACTCTTCTATGCAGAATTGTTTCAATTCTGCCATATTGGAGGGTTTTCTTGTATGAACTGCCCGTTTAAGGTCACACCACAGCATCTCAATCGGATTTAAATCCGGACTTTGACTTGGCCACTCCAAAACCTTAATTTTGTTTTCTTTGAGCCATTCAGAGGTGGACTTGCTGGTGTGTTTTGGATCATTGTCCTGTTGCATGATCCAAGAGCGCTTGAGTTTGAGGGCACGAACTGATGGCCGGACATTCTCCTTCAGGATCTTCTGGTAAACAGCAGAATTCATTTTTCCGTCAATCACAGCAAGTTGTCCTGGTCCTGAGGCAGCAAAGCAGGCCCAGACCATCACACTGCCACCACCATGCTTTACTGTGGGCACCATGTTCTTTTTATCAAATGCTGTGCCATTTTTACGCCAGATGAAACGGGCTGCAGACCTTCCAAAAAGTTCAATTTTAGACTCATCGGTCCACAAAATGTTTCTCCAAAAGTCTTGAGGGTCATCAAGGTGCTTTTTGGCAAAGGTGAGACGAGCCTTTGTGTTCTTTTGTGAAAGCAGTGGTTTTCTCCTGGGAACTCTTCCATGGATGCCATTTTTGGCCAGTGTTTTTCTAATGGTGGAGTCATGAACACTGACCTTAACTGAGGCCAACGAGGCCTGTAGTTCTTTCGATGTGCGTCTAGGTTCTTTTGTGACTTCCTGAATGAGCCGTCGTCGCACTCTTGGAGTAATCTTAGTTGGTCGACCACTCCTGGGAAGGGTTGCAACTGTTCCCAGTTTCCTCCATTTTTGAATAATGGCTCTGACAGTGGTTCGCTGGAGCCCCAGAGCTTTGGGAATGGCTTTGTAACCTTTTCCTGAATTATAGACTTCTATCACTTTTTTTCTCATTTGTTCTTGAATTTCTTTGGATCGTGGCATGATGTGTTTGTTCTTGAGATGTTGTAGCCAACTTCACTTTGTTTGACAGGAACTATTTAAGTGATTTCTTGATTCAACACAGGTGGTGACAATCAGGTGTGGGTGTGGCATGTAGAACTGAACTAAGTTTTCTCAAAACTGTGGTTAGTCACAGTTAGTTTGTGATTTAACAAGGGGGGGCAATTACTTTTTCACATAGGGCCAGATAGGTTTAGATTTTTTTTGTGCACTAATAAATGGAATCATCATTCAAAAACTGAATTTTGTCTTTCCTTGGGTTGTTTCTGTGTGATATTAAAATTGGTTTGATGATCTGACAATGTTTTGAGTGATAAATATGCAAAAAACACAGAAATCAGGAAGGGGGCAAATACTTTTTCACGGCACTGTATATTAGGAGCAGTGGGCAGCACACACATTAGGGCGCCCGGGGACCATCTCCATGATCTTCTTGCTTCGGCTTGGTCAGGACCTAAGCTGGAGGTACCTATGGTGCATGTTTTGGGTTGATGGGGGAAACCGGAGTGCCCGGAGGAAACCCACCCAGACACGGGGAGAAACATGCAAACTCCACACAGAAAGGCTCGGGTGACCCGGGGATCGAACCCAGACCATGCATGCAAACTCCACACAGAACACACACAGAAAGGCCTGGGCGACCCGGGGATCGAACCCGGAACCTTCTTGCTGTGAAGCAAGAGCGCTAACCACTCAGCTACCGTGCCGCCAACAGTATGACACAGACACTGAAATTTACCAGTCACTCAAATGTATTAAACAGTTAAAAAGTATAAAACTTCACAGCTCTGAACTGCCCCTAAACACACCACAAACATTTTAACACTATAAAACAGATTCTCAAACGCACCACCAGCACAACAGTATAACTCTTGGATTTACCACAGCCGCTTGAACACACCGCGAGCACTTCAACACTGTCACCCGAATGCATTTTTGACACCATAGAGTCTTCAACAGTATAAAACAGACACTTGGATTTACTGCGCAGCATGGACACCAACAGTATAACACTTCCATAGACACTTTAATAGTATAACTCTCAGCTCTGAACGGCTCCTGAATGCACCATGAGCACTTCCACAGTATAAAACTCAGATTTACCACAGAGCCTCGAACGCAGCATGGTCGCTATAAGAGTACAACGCAGACTCAGATTTACCAGTTACTTGGACACTCTAGTGCCCATACTGTGTAGTCACTCAAACACAGCATGGGCACTAGAACGGTATAACACAGACACTCAAATTTAAAGGTTCCATGGCATGAAATTTTCACTTTCTGAGGTTTTTGAATGTTAATATGAGCTCCCCCTAACCTGTTTAAGGGCCCCCTCATGGCTAAACATTGGGAAATGTGTAAAACGAGCAATAGCGATCCTTTTCCGCGTTTGAAAAAAAGACAGCCCAAGCGGGCGAGTTTGAAAAAGCTCCCCTTATGACGGCATAAGGGGAAAGGTTCCCACCCCCTCTGTCTGGATGTCCACCCCCTGCCTCTGGAAATTCCACCCAGAGAATTTGGACCGGCCCTTACGCAAACAAGCTATAGCTACTAGCTGCCAGTTTGTTTTTCCTGGAGAGACGTGAGGGCTCCGAAACGAGTGAAGCACGGTGACTGCTCTGTCCCTGGATGTGATGATGAAGAAAAGAGTATGTTTTAGTTCCTTCATCCGAGCCTCTGAAACAGCAGTGGTTTAATTTTATTTTCTGTGGAAATGTGCCGACACATATACCTAAAACATTGTATGTCTGTTTTTTTCATGAGGCACGTTGAAGCAGACAGGCTCCAATCTAGGATGGTCCACGATACATGTCGACCTGTCGTAGTCTTCTAGTAACCTAATTAGGATTAGAAATGGTAAGTGTCATTTTTAGGCATAAGTACTTGTCAAATGAAGATATAAAGTTGTTTTCAATTTAAAGTGTTACCTGAGGTATCCAAGCAGCAAATGTTCTCAGCTTCTGCGGGCATGGTAGCACAATTTCCACAGTGGCACCTATCAAAAAAATATTGGTAGAACAGTGGTAAATCTTCAGGTAAATATAAGGTAATACAGACAGATGTGATGATGGTAAATCTTCAGGAGTTAACATGATGTCAATATATGTCAATATACGTGAGCATAGAGAACTTTATCATTAAATATGAGCCAGAATAGTCATTGAATAGATTAGAATGCCTTCTATTATTACTGTACATATGCACAATGAGATTAAAAGCAGCCCATTCTCCAGTGCAGACATGTATGTAGATTATTTACATACATTTATAAAATAGTTTCTCCATGGCCTGGCCCCACAGTATCTGTCTGACCTGCTGGTGCCCTACACGCCCTCCTGCTCTCTCGGGTCTGCAGGTCAGGTGCTCCTTGTGGTCCCGAAGACAATAAGGAAACTTAGGGGTGGTCAGTCTTTTTCAGTGGCTGCTCCAAGACTCTGGAATGCACTTCCACTGAATATTAGACAGGCCGACTCACTTCCTGTTTTTAAATCTCTTCTTAAAACTCTTTTTTTTAGTTTGGCTTTTAACTCAGTGTGAGTAGTTGACATTTATCATGCTGTTTTTGATGTTACTGTGTCTCATGTTTTGTGTTTTAACCTGTTTACAGCACTTTGGTCGACTGTGTTGTTTTTAAAGAGCTTTATAAATAAAGTTGGATTGGATTGGATTGGATAGTGTAAGAAAAGATAACAAAAGGGGGGTAGGTGCACATTTCTGAGGTGCCACATACATAATATGTATAATATGTAAATATTATTTACATCCACTTAAGTATCCTGGCTTTGTATTTGTGCACATGTTAGAATGTTGTTCTTGTTGGTAAACAGGTTACACACATGTACAGAGAATGCTGTAATGGAACAACACATCAGTATACTAGAGTTTTTCATGTAAACCAGGATATCAATAACCCCATTACTCTGTGTTCATGTAAACACTGTATCCCAAATTTGATCAAAACCGGGATAAGCCTTATTTTTGGGATATTAAAGGACAAGTGACGTTTTTACAATCTTTCGGTGATAAAACAACATCATTTACTCACCCATTGTACTTTGGTGTAATTTGGAGTATTTACGGAGATTTCGGAGTTGGGCTATATCCATTTAACATGAGTGGTCGGGGCACGCTGTTGCAGTCACCAAATAACACAAACTTTATCACTTTTCAAATGAGAAAAGTTCAATGTGTTAGTTTACACTTTCGTTTGAGTCAAAAGTGGCCTGTAATCAGAGATCCAGTCATGATTCCGATTGGATGTCATCAACGAGGGCCACGCGCATTCATTCCGCTACTTTGCTTAGAAGACGCTCAGAACTTTACCCCTTCTCTCTCTTCTCCCCTCTCTCCACTCCACCACTCTCTCTGGTCCCTGCCTCTCTCTCTCCTTTCTTCTGTCTCCCTCTCTCTCTCCACTACCCTTCCCTTTTCTTTTTCTCCTACCCTACCCCTCTCTCTTTTGTTCTCTCTCTTCCCTCTTTCTCTTTCTCCTCCTCTGTCTCCCTCTCTCCCATTTCCATCCTCTCTTCTATTCTCCATCTTCTCCTCACCCCTTCTTTCTTTCCTCCCCTTTGTCTTCTCTCCCCCTCTCTCCTCCTCTCTTTCCTAGTACAGTAAGTCCCTGTTTGAAATACTAATTACAGAGGAGGAGGTTGGTGCATTGCAGGTTGTGTTGATGTGTTGAAGATTTGTCTCTCACAGATCCATCATTCAGACACAGCCCCACACTGTAAATCTAATACAACTCTGCTCTCACAGCACAACCACGTTTAGATCACACAAAAGCCCTGCACCTGAGCTTACTGTCTTAAAAATGTGAAAAACATAACTCTTTTTTTATCTGTGCTAATGCCGTTTCCTGGAATGGAATGGAAGCTTTATTTGTCATTGTAAACAACGAAAAGACTTGGAAATGGAAATGGATGGGTCCATGGACCTTAAAGCAGCCGACATGGGACGCTAACGTCCCCCTCTCTCTTCAGTGATACAAGAACATAAACAGAATACGAATGCAATACAATCAATAACAATAGACAAAGACATAATACAGTGGAATTGTTTACACAAGGTATCTTTTTGTTTGGGAAACATTACGGGGGGGTGCAAGAATGTAAATACAGTAAATATGTGACAGCTGAAGTGGACAGCTATGTAAGAAGGGCAGAGTGTTTTTATAAATACGTGTACATGTGTTCTTGCCAATTTATGAACATGTCCTGTGCCTATGGTGAGCTGCAGTGTTGTATAGTAACGAAGTAATAATACTTCACTACTGTACTTAAGTACATTTTGGGAGACTTTGTACTTTACTTGAGTTTTTAAAAAAATGACAACTTTTACTTTTACTTCACTACATTTCCGAATGATATTGCATACTTTTACTCCACTACATTTTCAATGTGCCGTTTAGTTACTCGTTACAAAAAAAACCTCTACTGACTGCATAACATAGCATAGAAATTAACTTTGTGTGACATTGTTTCAGTTACACAAAGCGTATTTGACGATGTTGGAGCTAACAGGCTACCTAGCTTTTTCGGCTCAAGGGAAGGCATAGCTGTAGGCTAAGTGTAACGAATGAGAAAGGCGTTTCATGGAGATCACCAAACCCAATATCTTCGACAGTGCTCCATATGACACAAAACTACCATGGGTGAGCCGAACATGGTGTTTCACAGTAGAATTACCGTAAGGGCCCAATTGCAAAAAACCCTCTTCCTCCAAAAAAAACTCCTTCAATGGTTTTATGTATGCCTTATTTTCAGCACTGTTATTAAAAAAAAAAAAAAAAAAGGTCTGGGGGGGAACATTAAAAAATATTAAATTCAGACTGCCTTTGCTTGATACTTTTACTTGTACTTTTAATTACATTACTTGAGTACATTTATTTTTACATTACTTGTCGTACTTAAGTACAGGAAGTTCCAGATACTTTAAGACTTTTACTCAAGTAACATTTCAGTCAGTGACTTCGACTTTTACCAAAGTCATTTTTGGGAGGGGTACCTATACTTTTACTTGAGTTTGATTTTCCAGTACTTTATACAACACTGGTGAGCTGTGATATAAACAACAGCTGTGTATCCTTGGGAGTGCTGATGCAAGAGCAGACAGTCAAAAACAAAGGGTCCTGTTTGCAGAATTTCTGGGAGATAATTGCCAGGGGAGAGATGAACATAATCAATACATTTTAACTTTAGAACACAGGTGAACAGACAATTTGTCAGAAACCTGGTACCGTAAGGCCCCCCAAGTCACCATGCAGGGCCGTGAGACTGCCAGTCCTATCTTCCTGGTGCGTAACATTGCAGACTGAGCCACGTTGTTTCTCCTACACAGTTCCACAAGTACGTTCATGATGTAATCCGGGCGTCAGGGGAGTTTCCACAGATTGGAGATGGTACAGTTCCTCAATCCGTGTCACTTTCTGATGTAATACCTTCACCAGGTCAGCAATGGCTCCGTCGTGGTGAGAGATGAGAGGTGACAGCTACGGGGATTTATTGGCTGCCAGTTATCCATTTTTCCGATAGAACAAGAACATCCCCTGGCTCAATCTGATGTCCTGCCATCAAAAATCCAAATAATTCTAGGAACAGAGATGCCAGACAGACGGAGATCCACTCGTGGAAGCATCCCATCGTGTGTCCAGCAGCATAAGTTCCGTCTACACGTCGGGTCTCCCGAACCCACATTCCTTCATGAAAAAAGCCAATTGCGTTGAGGGACCAGCTTCTCAATTCCATAATTTAGGATTAGAAAAATCTACTCCAACAGGAGAAATAAGAGACAAGACAGGAGAACAACACCAGACATAGAGAAGCAGATAAGAGATAGGAGGAAAAACACGTCCGACCTCGGCGAGAGACAGGTTGGACCTCATAACAAACAGACCTAGAGTTGTGTTTTGTTTCAATCACACACATTTAACACCCAAATACTGCAATTACTCAGGCCTGGAATTGCCAGCCTTTAGTAAACTACAGATCAAAGGTAGCCTGGGAATTCCCAGGCCGCTTCCGTTCGTTTCGAACTGGAAGGCGGCCTGGAAACTCGTCCAAGCGAGAGTCCCAGATTTAGGGCCCCAATCAGAGAGCGGGGGAGGTGTGGCAAGACGGTGACGCGTACTACATGACAAACGGAAGCTTGTAGTTTGAACTGACAACTGACATGATTGGCTATGGACTTACGTATACGCTCAATGATAGACATTCATAACGCCCAATAAACGGCCGTTGGCGATCGCTAACCTCACCTCCGCTACGGGATTTTTCGAAGCGAGTTTCCAGACCCATATCTCACTTGTGATATGGTCAGGTGTTAACCAGACTAGATCAAAGGTGCTATTAACTTGAAAACTACTGCTTCATGACATCATAAGGTGGAACAGAGCATTTTGAGCTTTGGAGATGTAGACAGACTAATAATAAAGGATCACTCAAACGTGTGAATGAAACAAAACACAACTCCAGTATGTTTTTGATGAGGAATAATGGCTTAAAGAGGACTAAAGCTGAATTAAACTAAGACTAAACCAGGTCTAAAGATTAATTAAACTAGGACACAAGTCTATATTCCAGCATTGCTTCCTGGTTCGTGGAGGATAAATAAGATACAGACAGTGCACAGCAGTTTCATTTTGATCCTAATAGCTGCTTTTAGAGTATATCTGTAATGTAATTTATTCTTCTACATGGAAAATGGATAAAGTCCCTTTAAAGGGACAGTGTGTAAGATTTTCCCCGTTAATTACCGAAATTGAAGATACCCATTCAAAAATACAATGTTTTCCAAGCCTTTTCACTTCCATCATGAAATCAAAGTATTCTGTTGGACTTAGATATACCTGCATAAAAGGGGGATCTTCCCCATGTAGAGGCAGCCATTTTGATTACGAGAGCCGCAGAAGGACATTTGGGCTCCGCCTTCGCCTTTTCTTTATACAGTAGTTGTCAAAGGGCTCGTGGTTTTCACACAACGAGATAGTACGCGTTTGGATAAACAACAACAAGCATGTTGCCGGATCACACTTACTCCGCACATACATCGCAGGAGCAAGCACCTTCATCTAAGAGGAAAAGAAGAAGGACATAGTACCTACCACGGCTGGGGCTTTGTTGCAGCGCAGGCCCGCACCCCGGGTTCAGACCGACCTCCGCCCTCCGCGGTCCGGTTCCCGATTCCCCCCACCCGCGCACAGCGCCGGGTGCGCTTCATGCGTGCGCGCGGTTCGTGCGCGGCTGCTGGAACCCACCTCCGGGTACGCCAAGCTCTCCGCGTTACGGCGCGCCCGGGTGACCCTCGAGGTCTGCCGTAGCTAGGACAGGAATTGCAATACCCAACATCCACCAATGCGCCATCAATCCTACACACTGTCCCTTTAAAGGTCTACAATGTAACTTTTTCTGGTGAAGGGTCTGCTATCTTCTGGTCTCCGTGGAGATATTGTTGCTGTGCTGCAAAGGTTACATATTAAATCCTCATTCGCATTAAGATTATCTATCTTGTATTTATTCTATTACAATTACAAATACCTTGAAAAACCTACATTCCTAGGTCGCCTCTCCATAAATCCGACCTGTAATTTGTCCCTTTTGGCATCTTCTGAGATCGATACGTTTAGAGCAATATTGTGGAATTGTGTATTGAAGGATTACACTGTGGAACATTCCAGGCAAAGCAGCAACCGTGGAGGCAAGCAGGTGTTTGTCCCCCCATTAGAAAAGTGACATAGTGCAGCTTTAATGCAGGGTGAGTGTTTATGTCAGATGCCCTTTAGCCTTCTCTTCTGTATTACGTCTGACACTTAAGTAAATCTCCTGCATCTGAACCACTCCAATCTGAGCTCCGACTGAAATATGCACCAGCCTTAAGAGCTCTGCAGGGGGCGCCGTTAATAAATCATGTCCCAGAACTCCACTCCTCCTCTCCTCCTCCTTTCTCTAGCTCTCTTCTCTTTTTTTTTGCTCTGGTATTTTTAACTAGTCTTTATTATCTCTCTTTCTGTCTGTCTTTTCAGATGTTCTTTATTCTAATTATACTGTCTACCCACTCCCCCCCGCTCCCTTTCTTTCTCTATCTCTCTGTTTTTCTTTTCGGATGTTTTTTATTCTAACTGTGCTGTGTACCCTGTCTTCCTCTCACTTTCTCACTCTTATTTTTCTCCCTCCCTCTCTCTCTCTTCCTCCTCTTTTTCTCAATTTCCCTCCCTCTCTTGCTCGCTCTCTCCCTCTCCATCTTTTCAGGTGTTCTTTATTCTAACTATACCGTTTAGCCCCTCACCCTCTCACTTTCTCTCTGCTATTTTCTCCCCTCCTCTCTCTCTCTCTCTTTCCCCCTTTCTTCTCCTTGTCCATTGCACTGTGCCCCCTAATTGATTCTGTCTGTCTCTCTCCTCACTTTTCTCTTTCCTATTGCATTTACTCATCCTCCCTCTCTTCTCCGTCTCTCTCTCTTTTGTCTTTTCAATTGTTCTTTTGATTTTTATGTCTGTCCCTCTGTTTCCTCATTTCTTCATTGTACTCTCTTTTTCCCCTCCTCTCTCTTTCACTCTTTCCCCCCACTCTTCTCTTTTCCTCCCCCTCTTTAACCCTTTTTCTTCTTGTCTATTGAACTGTGCCCTATAATTGATTCCCTCTCCCTCCCCATTTTTCTATTTCATAATGCATTTATTCAACCTCCCTCTCTCCTCTCTACCTCCCTCCGTCACTCTCTTTTTTTCTTTTTTTCAATTGTTCTTTTGATTATGTCTGCCCCTCTGTTTCCTTATTCCTTCATTCTCCTCTCGCTCTTTCCTCTCATTAATTGAAACTGCTTCTTTCACTTTCTCTTTCCTCTCCCCTTTATTCTTCTTTCAATCCCCCTCTTCTCTAATTGTTCTCTCTGTCTGTACCTCTCATCTTTTAAAAAGCTTAATGTCATTTGATCTTTATCCCTCTCTTTCTCTCTCCTTTGTCTCTCTCCTTTTTCTTCCTGTTGCTCTTCCATTCATCTGCTGTGCTCCTCTCTCCATCAGATGTCCTTTCCAACTTCTTCCTTCACATCCCCTCCATCCCATCTCTTTACCTTACTCAATTCCAACCATCCCTCTATCCTCTCTCTCTTTCTCTCTTCGCACTGACTTGTCTACTGCCATCCCTCCATCCTGTCTTTTCTATCTCCCTTTTCTATCCAAACGTCTCCTCTGCTTTGTCTCTGTTTCTTTTGCTCAGTCTCTCTCCCCCCCTTTCTTCTTTCCTTAATGTCCCTTTCATTCCTCCGTCGTCTGACTGTTCTCTCTCCTACATCTCCATCCTGTCTTTTCTCCCACTTCTTCTCTCTTTCTCTCTCTCTCACTCTCTCTCCATCTCCCATTCTCTCACTCTGTTTTGATCTCTCACTCCCTCTGTCTCTCTCCATCTTTCCATCCTCCATCCCTTTCCTCCCTCCCTCCCTCCCTCTCTCTCACCTCTCCTTCTTTCCCTAACCTCCTCCGCCATTCCTCACTCTCTTGCTTTCTCTCTTTACCTTCCTTCTCCTCTACCCTTCTCTTCCTCTCTATCCCTCCATCTCTCTCTCTGTCCTCCTCTTAGTTTCTCCATCTCT
This sequence comes from Paratrypauchen microcephalus, assembly GCA_036785185.1. NCBI lineage: Eukaryota > Metazoa > Chordata > Actinopteri > Gobiiformes > Gobiidae > Paratrypauchen > Paratrypauchen microcephalus. The sequence continues at coordinate 4,650,779 of JAVJIX010000065.1, read as the reverse complement.
CCTTGATGAAATAGACAGGCGTCCATCTTGTGTTGGTCCATTCCATTAGACTCCTAGGACAGGACTTCATCACATTATAACTCCACAAACACACTCAGACCATTTCCAAACAACATTTACTTTCATTTGTGTAAAATCAATTATCCCGCAGGCTTAATATCCATATCAATGTACCCTTTTACTACTTTTATACAATTATATTCAGATTATGTATTTACGCAAGTCAAATATAAATTAGCATAATGTCATTTAAAGGGGACATAGTATGCCAAAATAAACTAAAGCGCTTTTAATCAAATTGTTTCCCCTTCCTATATACTCATTCAAAGTTGCATTTAGAGTGGTTCACAATAGACCAGTTTCAAAGCTACGTCATCACTGAATGCGCGCGCAGTTCCGACTCAAAACAAAGCCCCCGCTGCCATAAAACCCTCAGCGAAGATATAGAAGAGAAATAAAGAGAAACAGACGGAATAAATGATACCATACCATACCATTCAACTGACATACACACAAGTGAACACCTGCTGCTTGTTTAGGGTAATTTGGCCAGGTGTTCAATGGTGTTTAATCATGCTGATTAACTAGCAAACACAGGACACCGCAAAGCTCACAGACATATTAACTGGGTAACCTCTACGACAGACACATGTAAACGAACACGAATAACTTTGTTAAAAGGCATGATAAGTTTTCGCATGACCATCATAAATGGCATTTGACATGACTGAGATCACATCTGTGACACATGAATTAAGTCGTAGTATGTTACTTACCCCGCAACGCAAGTGCAGTTGGCGGTCAGAACGTAGTCCTCGTGTTTGTTGATGATAGCCCAAGCATTGTACAGGGTCGTCTTGTGGCCTTGTCTTTGACTGGGGAGAACATCAGATGCCAACACGCAAAACTCCCCATCGATATCGTGGTATTTTACCTGCTGTACATGGCCACACACGGCAAACTGGTAGGCATCCATGGATTTGTATGCGTGAACTTGGGCTTCTCGACTAAATAACAGTGGAAATCTGGCCACTTTCTGCGGTCGTACTGCCACTCCGTGATCGCATAAGGATCTGGTAGTCGAATCCCGTTGCTCAACATGAGCTCTTGAATGTAGCTTACCCTATACTCCGCTATGGTCCACGATGGTTTTTCTGAGTCGGGCATGCAAGCTCATGCCAGTGACGTCACGTTTGTTTACTAAGAGTAAAGGGGTCTATTGATTTACGAGGCCATGTTACAGGTCAGATCTGTGGAGAGGTGACCCTGCTTCTAGTAAATGCTGTGTTTCAGATGACATCACAACATTCCATAGGCCAATACAGATGGGGGGCAGCTCAAATGAATATTGCTAAAATTCTGATTTTTGTTGTAATATAGTGATTGTTATTGGGTCTGGTCACTAATAGAAATGATCAGATCCAAAAATTTGTACATTTACCTTTTAAATATTTCATGGCAAAGTACAATGTAATCAATAGGAAAATCTGGCTCCTGCCCTCTATTTAGGACTATGACATCATCACATTCTAGAATCTGAACAAGCACCAATAATGCGTGTTTTTCCAGAGATTTTTGAGCAAGAAAAACATCAGCAATGAACTACATGCTGCACAAGTTTAAAGCCATACTGTGGGACATTCCTTGTAAAGCAATAACATCACCATGGAAATAGGCAGGTGGTGTCATCAGCAATGTTACAGTGCACCTTTTGTAAATGAAATAGCCAAATGTCATCAGCATAACCTGGGGGCTAGGGGTGTTATGCTAACTGAAGGCCATACACTGCAAATTTCTCTCATCTGGCTAAGATTTTAAAACTTCCATCAGGTTATTCATCTTGTTTTCAGACTTATTTTCTACTTACTAGTTCTGAGACTGCTTCATTCTAGTCTAGAGGTAGTTTATTTTAAGAGAACTTATTAAAGGAAAAGTAACGTTATTTTACAATCTGAGCCTTCTTTCGGTAATAAAACAAGTCGTTTGACTCACCCATAGCACGTTGGTGTCATTTGGAGCTGTTTGGTAAAAGTTATGTTGTAGCGTATCCGTTAGCGTGAGTACTCGGGGCATTACTTTGCGGTCTCCAAATAACACAAACTTTAGCACTTTTCAAATCATAGAAGCCCGATGTCTTAATCTACGATTTCATTTGAAGCAAAAGTGGCCTGTAATCCGAGATTTATCCATAGTTTTCAGCTTTGCGTTTCATGTTTGGGTCCCGGGAGCTGAGAGCACAGTCCGCGCATGCGCACTGGCGTCCTCATCAACTCGAAACTATGGCTAAATCTCGGATTACAGGCCACTTTTGCTTCAAACGAAATCGTAGATTAAGACATCGGGCTTCTATGATTTGAAAAGTGCTAAAGTTTGTGTTATTTGGAGACCGCAAAGTAATGCCCCGAGTACTCACGCTAACGGATACGCTACAACATAACTTTTACCAAACAGCTCCAAATGACACCAACGTGCTATGGGTGAGTCAAACGACTTGTTTTATTACCGAAAGAAGGCTCAGATTGTAAAATAACGTTACTTTTCCTTTAAGTAAAATGAGATCTTGCTGCATGGACAGATCATTTTAAAACTTTTAAGTCATTTTCTGATTGATTTAAGCATTTATATGTATTTTTATTGTTATTACTATTATCGTTTATTTATCCCTGTAGGGAAATAATTTCTCTGCATTTGACCCATCCTTCAGGAGCAGTGGGCAGCTCAGCCTTCAGGCGCCTGTGAGGAAAATAATCTTTGTTTGTTTAACTCATCAAAGGTCACTGATATGCCTGATGTCGTTTACGACCATGAGTGATTAAATTGCTTTTTTATGCTGAGTCAGTAAGAGGACTAGAGATGTGGTGTTGTTAAACTGGACTTTGCCTGTGTTTTGATCATGTTATGTACCACTGTGACACGTTGCGTTTCAAAGTTCAGATGACGATGCATCCTGATAGTGAGTTATTGATCCACTAAGTCTGTAGGATAAATAGTCGACAATTCTGTACCTCAGACAGGGAGACGACAGGACATCTGTACTGATCATGCCTGTGTATCCTCTGCTCATCATTAAAGTGCCTATACTGAATCATCTCAGCTTCCTGCATTTTTCCTACGAGGTCGAAAGAGTTTCTTCTCACACGCCCAGGGACCATCTGCATGATGGAATTGCTAGTCTTTGTCAGGAGCTGGAGGATTTTACCTGGAGCATGTTTTTGTGTTGATGGGGGAAACCGGAGTGCCCGGAGGAAACTCACCCATATTTAAAAGTTTTTTTTTGCACTCTATCAAATCAAACTCCTAAACAGGACCGTGAACGCACAGACTGATCAAGGCTCCTGAAAATACGCAGTTTCAATCCATTTTGCTTAGATCTTTTTGTCAGTGTTTGCTAACTTGTTTCACCATTGTAACTGCTGAACATTTCGCCCTACATTTCACCCTTCATATTTAATAGGCCCACCTAACTAACAGTAACTGAAAACAAGTAGCCTGTTTTTATATAGTTATGGAGGATTGTCATGTGGGAGCGTGGGTGACGTTGTGGGCGGAGCATTGCACAGAATCTCACAGCTAACCATAAGAAGGGTTTGAATAGGAGAGAATTTGCTAAATTACTCAAACATGAATTGATGACATCATTCATGTTTTTCAGTAGCCTACATCAAAACCCAGTGACAATTAAAGTTGTCCTTGAACCACGACCACGACAAGTACAAACAAAGTCCATTTCTCCTTTGCGACACGAGCTGCCGTGAGCATAAACAACCCCAAGGAGTTATAGCGCTCCAGGATAATGTATGAGATAAACACAGCACAACATGCAAACGTGAGCAAACCGATATCACAGGAAATATAAGAAACATGTGAAATCAACGCCGCACCAGGCTACATACCGACCACAGAGAGAAGGATGGAGAGAGGAGGAGGAGGAGGAGAAAAAGAGAGCGTTTTGTGCAGCGTTTTAGACCTGAGGGTTGTGGGATCAGTCAAAAGTTTGAAGTTTGAAGAGGACGCCGTCAAACTATTCCTCAGTGAAGGGAAATAACCTTGTAACTTTTTCCCTTTTTCACAAAGAACTTTAAAAGGAGCCTCGCAAGGAATGGAAGATGGACGTAGACTAAAAGGAGTGTTTCTACTTTCTAGTACCAAGACTGTGAATATATACATCTAATTTGTGCAAGGATCTGTGCCAGTCTAGAGCTGAAACTAACAAGTATTTCGCACAGTCATGAGTTAAAGAGAGAGTGACTTTTGGAGCTGTCATCCTGTTGCAGCAGTGTTCCCTCATCAAAAACACGCCTGAAGTGGTTTTATATTTCATCAATGCATGTCTGAGTAATTTATTGATCTCTCCCGGGCCCTAGTCAAACCCTCCTTATGGTTGAGCTGTGAGATTCTGTACAAGGCTCCTCCCACAAGCCTACATCACCTATGCTCCCATATGACAACTCTCCATAAATATACAAAAATATGATACAAACCCGCATGCTACAACTTCACAAACCTGGTGTGATGTGCAGTAGTTTCATAGTTTCATAGTGTTCTGAAAGGGGAGTGACTTAGCACGTGGGGCAAGTGGAGGGGAAACTCAGGTACTACAACTATACTACTGCCAACACTACCACTATGCTAATATCGATGTGACAACAAGTACAGTGGTACCTCACCTTACAAAATTAATTCGTTCCAGAAGTGATTTCGTAACGTGAATTTTTCGTAAGTTGAGTAGCTATTTCAATGGAAAAGGCCTGATCCGTTCCAAGGGTTTTTTTTATAGTGTAACTTTTTTTTTTTATAGTGTAACTTTGTGTTCTGCGTCCTGATTGGCTAAGAGACTAGACCAGGACTAAAAGTGGAATAAACCAGGTCTAGACCAGAACTAAACCAGGTCTAGACCAGGTCTAAACCAGGTCTAAACCTGGACTGGACCTGGACTAAACCAGGACTGTACCAGGTCTAGACCTGGACTAAACCGGGACTAGACCAGGATTAAATCACCCCGTGTGGCTCTTTGCTGGTTTCGTGCGGCTTTTGCGTTCGTTTGTGCGTGTTCGGTTTGTGGCTCGGGCTGCGTGTTCGCCGCGGTTCGTGCTCGCGGTGCTCCTGTCTCCGCGCTCCTTGCGTGTTCGGCGCTAGAGCTAAGAGGCCGAGAAAGGTGCTCTTTGAGCGGGCACGACCGCGGGGTTTTTCCCGGGGCTGGCTCTGGTTCTATCCGACTTCCAGAGCTGGGGGTCTGACACTGTGAGCTGAGAGGCCGAGAAAGCGGGGATAACAGCGGGGCGTGCATCTGAGCGCGCATTTTTCGAATTTTTGAGATTTCGCGTTTTGTAACTTGAATTTTCTTTCGTATCTAGAGACCAAAATTTTACGTGAAGGCGTTTTGTAACTTGGATTTTTTGTATGTAGGGTCTTTCGTAAGGTGAGGTACCACTGTACTGCTATTATTACTGTGTTTTGTTTCATTCACACAAGTTGGAGAAATCCTTTATTATTATTAGTCTGTCTACATCTCCAAAACTGAACATGCTCTGTTCCACCTTGTGATTTGTAGTTTTCAAGTTAACAGCTAATCCTTTGTTCAGCAGAGATTGGCAATTCCAGGGCTTTCTTTCTTTTCTTTCCAGAGGCAGCGATCACTTTAAACAAGGCACTTTAGGACTGCAGCAGACACTTTATATTTATTTATTTATTTATTTAGGTACTTACTTTGACTAAATGATGTTTTAATGGTGTCTTTTACTTGCGTGCATATTCTGCGGTTTGTGTTTTCATTTGCCTGTTTGAATGAATGTATGAATTCCAATGTGGTTTTTATACTGCAAATGGCAAATAAACTGAACTGAACTGAAATCATCCCGATGATTGTAATGAAGGAGTATGGAGCATGGAGCGAGAGAGAAAGAATGAGAGAGAGAGAGAGAGAGAGAGAGAGAGAGGAACCTGCTGCAGATCTAATGTGGACTGGGTGAAAATGAGCCAAAAGTTTGTGAAGAACAGTGACATTTGGAGCAGACAAAGTTCAGCCCAAAACTTTTCACTGGCTCATGACACAAACTTCTGCAGTGACAAGAGGAGAAAGAGAGGAAAAAGAGAGGAGGAGGAGGAGAAGGGGAGAGAGAGAGAGAGGGAAGGAGGGAGTGTTCAGAATCCACCCACTTCTCGGATTTAGCCAATGAAAAAGAGAAGTACTTCATTTAAACAGTTTGCAGTAACAGTCATTTACCTCATGCATTCCGAGCATTCAAATTATTCACTACAATTTTCAGAGACCAGAGATTTGCTGTGACATTAAAGCGTGCTAACTGTGCACTTCCTAATTATTTATATAGCTAGATGCACACAGCACTTATTTTGACCTCAAGATATTCTGTATACAATATATGGAGTCGACAGTCGCTCAGGTAGTAGAGCACTTGTCCACTAATCCACTTGCTTGTCCACTGGTTGGCTGTTCGAATCCCTCTTGACATAAATAGTGTTGGTTGAGCGGTCAGAACCACTGACCCACAGGTTGGCGGTGCTACCACAGATGAATACTGTGGGCAAGACACTCAGCCCCCCCTCATCTAGCCTGGGAATTCCCAGGCCGCTTCCGTTCGTTTCGAACTGGAAGGCGGCCTGGCAGCTCGTCCAAGCGAGAGTCCCAGATTTAGGGCCCCAATCAGAGAGCGGGGGAGGTGTGGAAAGACGGTGACGCGTACTACATGACAAACGGAAGCTTGTAGTTTGAACTGACAACTGACATGATTGGCTATGGACTTACGTATACGCTCAATGATAGACATTCATAACGCCCAATAAACGGCCGTTGGCAATCGCTAACCACACCTCCGCTACGGGATTTTTCGAAGCGAGCTCCCAGACCCATATCTCACTTGTGATATGGTCAGGTGTAAACCAGACTACCCCTCATCCAGTGTTTGCATACATTGGTGTATGAATGTGTGTATGAATGTGTGAATGAACGTGTGTATGAATGTGTGTGCAGTGGTGAAAGTAAAGTGGTGCGCACCGGAACGCAGCACCGGTATAAAATTCACAGCCGGTACGCAGCACCGCTAAGAGAATATGGTTAATGGTGGCCAAAACCCACATTTGAAAAAAAAAAAAAAGTAAGGTGCGCTATTTAGTAGAAAACACAAACAACCACACTATGCCATTGGAGAATAACTGAAAGCTCCCCGAAACTCTCGTGCAGAGATATCTGCAGTCTGTTAAGCAAGGATTGTCAAAACTTATCTGACTGTAGCCGTGAAAGTCGCCTAAACCATTGTGAGGCGGTGCTGCGCACTGGTAGAAGATTTAAGGCCGGCGCGCTGCCTGCACCTCTAAGAGAGGGTTTATGCTGACTAAAAAAATATGAAATAATTAAGTATATTAAAAAAGTTATTTATCTATGAAAAAGGTGTAAAACGTTAAAAAAAATAAATAAAAAAAAACCCGGGGTAAAATAAGTGTTTTTTTTGTTTGTTTTTTTAACGGTAAAGTGATGCACTGGACATTATAGCACCTGTAAGAAATGAAAACTACTTTCACCACTGTGTGTGTGTGTGTGTGTGTGTGTGTGTGTGTGTGTGTGTGTGTGTGTGTGTGTGTGTGTGTGTGTGTGTGTGAATGTGTAAGTGAATGTGTGAATGAATGAGTATTTTTTTCTATATTCTCTTATTTACTTCTTATTTACGTCTGCATGCACTTTCTTTTGCACAAAGCTGCCTGGAGCTAATGTGGCAAGTGAATTTCTCCTATGTGAGATCAATAAAGTCTTATCTTATCTTATCTTATCTTATCTTAGGTCATTGTTGTAAAGGGCTTTGAGCCTTGAAGTTGGAAAATGTTTTTGCTATGGTGTCACCTACCTAGGGACTACAGAAGGAAATTAGCATTTTTGCCATAATCTGGCATATTTACACTGTAATGATGTAGATGTTCATTAATATGCACTGTCCCTATTAAATAAAGAATAAATAAAGTTCTATAAAAATGTGACAGTTAACAGTGACTTGTGCAAGACACATTTTGCCTAAATACATTGGAAAAAATGATAAAAGGAGAAATTCAATTTGTCCACTGGACAACGTTTATTTGGTCGAACACGTTTCGCAACTCATCCGAGGTGCTTCGTCAGTTCTGTTTTCGACCAAATACATTTTTTCCAGTTGAATTTCTCCTTTTATCATGGATTCTACCTGGACGACTGAGGGATTCTCCACACATTGGAAAACATTTTTATACAGGCCTTTGTAATTTTCTGATTTCCTTTCTCCCTCCTTCCATCCCTCTCTCCCCCCCTTTCCTTCTCTCTCTATATTCCAGGTAAATTCACGTGCATCGAGGCCCGTTTCCACCTCGAGCGTCAGATGGGGTATTACCTGATCCAGATGTACATTCCTTCTCTCCTCATCGTCATCCTCTCGTGGGTCTCCTTCTGGATAAACATGGACGCCGCTCCGGCTCGGGTGGGACTGGGCATTACCACAGTGCTCACCATGACAACGCAGAGCTCCGGCTCCAGGGCCTCGCTACCCAAGGTCAGAAAACTACGCAAAATAGGTTTAAAGCTTATTACAATAAGGAGAGAGGTGATAAGATAAAATAAGACTTTACTGTTCTCATGCAGGAGAAATTTACTTGTCACAGTAGCTCCAGGTAGGGACAGTTTGACCAAGAAAGAAAAGTGCATGCAGGCAAGAATGGCATAAAGATAAGTAATAATATTCATAAAATAAGTAAGAATCGAATAAGTAATAATAATAAAACAGCGACAAGGAGAGTACTGTGGTACCTCACCTTACGAAAGACCCACAAAAAAGAAAATTTCAAGTTACGAAACGCCTTCACGTTAAATTTTGGTCTCTAGATACGAAAGAAAATTCAAGTTACGAAACGCGAAATCTCAAAAATTCAAATAATGCGCGCTCAGCCACACACATTATACGCTTTTCTCAGACTGGATTTAAACTTTTCTCACATTTGTCTCTCGTTTAAACACTCAAACTTTCATAGATTTTCAATAAAATGTATTAATAGTGAAGCGTGGGGGGAAGGGGGAGGGCGGAGAAGTGTGCGTGGACACGTGTGTGATAGCGCAGCATGACCCGGCGCGGGGCTGCGAGCACCCTCCTCTAGACCAGGTGTAAACCAGGTCTAAACCAGGATTAAACCAGGATTAAACCACCGCGGCTCTTGCATGCATTCGTTCATGCGTTCGTTCATGTGTTACACTATAAAGAAAAGTTACACTATAAAAAAAAAACTTGGAACGGGGCCTTGGAACGAATCAGGCTTTTTCCATTGAAATAGCTACTCAACTTACGAAAAATTCACGTTACGAAACCACTTCTGGAACGAATTAATTTCGTAAGGTGAGGTACCACTGTATTGAAAAAACGATATTGCACGTTGGAAAAATGATATTGCACGTTAGGACCATACAGTGGAGTTATACAAGCAATAATAATAAGAAACAGTAACTAGAAGAGTATTGAAAAACAATATTGCACGTTTGGACTCTACAGTGGAATTGTACAGTCTGATGGTGGTGGGGATGAAGGATCTGCGGTAGCGCTCCTTCTTGCACTGGGGGTGCCTCAGTCGGCTGCTGAAGGAGCTGCTCAGCTCCTCTACAGTCCGGTGCAGAGGGTGAGAGGTGTCGTCCATGATGGACGTGAATTTGGCCAGCACCCTCCTCTCAGCCATGAATGAATGTTTTGTTTCATTTACACGTTTAACACACAAACCCTGTATATTTAGGCTTAGAGAAAACACTCTGGTCCACCTTGTGAATGGGACAATTCACATACATAAGCTACAAACAGTGCTCAAGGTTAAACTCCTTCATCAACTCTAGGTGTAATACCTAAAACTGTCCTCTGGTGAATATAGTGAATATAGAGTCTATATTATACCCTCTCTTGGTAATACCATCCTCAGTCAGGGTTGCGCATTTTGTTAAACCAAACTTTGTGTTAATCAAGTATGTGGGGAGCAACTGGAATATCTATTTATATTTGTTTGTCTTGTATTTAAAACACATTTAAAACAAATAATATACACACCAACAAGTAATAAATGCATATATTGGGTTTTCAATTAATACAATTTTACTTAATTGTATTCTTTTTTTTTTTTTAAACACTCAAACCCAAATTTTACTTACCCCTCCTTGAGCCGCCACCTTAACGTGGTGGAGGGGTTTGAGTGCCCAAATGATCCCGGGCGCTATGTTGTCGGGGGCTTTATGCCCCTGGTAGGGTCACCCAGGGCAAACAGGTCCTGGGGGACGGGTCAGACTAAGAGCGGTTCAGAAGCCCTTATATTGAGTCTTACATCGAGGTCAGATACATCGCCCGGACTGGCATTACCGGGGCCCCACCCTGGAGCCAGACCTGGGGTGGGTGCTCGCCAGCAAGCGTCTGGTGGCTGGGCTTTTTCCCACGGGGCCCGGCCGGGCAAAGCCCAAAGGAGCGACGTGGGGCCGTCCTCCTGTGGACCCACCACCCACAGGAGGATCCATAGGGGCCGGGTGCAAAGAGATCTGGGCAGCAGTCGAAGGCAGGGGCCTCGGCGGCCGGATCTCCGGACATGAAGACTAGCTCTGGGGACATGGAATTTACCAGTCAATCTACGTTCCTACGCTCACCTATGGTCATGAGCTCTGGGTAATGACCAAAAGGACAGGATCGCGAATACAAGCGGCCGAAATGAGTTTCCTCCACAGAGTGGCCGGGCGCACCCTTAGAAATTGGGTGAGGAGCTCAGTCACACGGGAGGAGCTCGGAGTAGAGCCGCTGCTTCTCCACGTCGAGAGGAGCCAGCTGAGGTGGCTCGGGCATCTGTTCCGGATGCCTCCTGGACGCCTCCCTCGGGAGGTGTTCCAGGCATGTCCCACTGGGAGGAGGCCCCGGGGAAGACCCAGGACACACTGGAGGGACTATATGTCCCGGCTGGCCTGGGAACGCCTTGGGGTCCCCCTGGAGGAGCTGGAGGAAGTGTCCGGGGTGAAGGAGGTCTGGGCGTCCCTGCTTAGACTGTTGCCCCCACGACCCGGCCCCGGATAAGCAGAAGAAAATGGATGAATGGACAATTTTACTTAACCAATAAAACGTGTCAGTTTGATCATGTGCTTTAAGCCTTGCGTTTCACAGAGCAGTAGTATTTGACAGCATTTTCCAGCAGAGTGTTTATATATATTAGAAATATTCAAGAATGATACAACAAGGTTTTGGATTTAAACGACTGGCTACAGAAAAACAACCTGTCGTGGACTTTCTGGGTGTACTGTACAGCGCAAAAGAAGGAGGACCAGTGTGGATTTAGTATGCAGTTATTTTGATGGGAAAGACAAGGACCATATTGGCTAAAAAGAGGACTACAGTTTGGCTGAATGGAGTAAGTAAGAAACCCCCTAGGCAGTAATGGAGTAGTACTACTGTTACATAATGAGATGAGGTTTCCCTTCAATAAGTTAGTTATAATAAGTCATTCTGTCACAAGTAGTACCATGTTTGTTTCAGCTGATCATGGCACGATATGAGATTGAGACTTCGATGCTCTTGACATTCTGTGCATAAAGTTGTGTGGATGCCAAATCGATGCTGAAATGCACATTTAAACATGTTTATTATACTATGAAGTATACCTACCGTCCCTATGCTTGTTATTAGGCTTTTATTTACCCCGTTTGGAAAGTGATTTGTGTAACAAATAGAGACAAGCAGAAGAAGAAGAAGAAGCAACTTTATTGATCTCACACTGGAGAAATTCTTCTCTGCATTTAACCCATCCTGTTATTACGAGCAGTGGGCAGCACATTTGTTGATCGCCCAATTGTTGATCGCTTTTTATTTTGATCCTTCACGCCATAACCTGACCTCTAGCCCGGCGCTTGGCATTGTCCCCACACTTTTGTTGACTAGTTTAACTCATGGACATATGCTGCTAATGTAAAGAAGCAGAATGACTTGCTCTAAGAAATGCAAAGTGGACATGGAAAATCACCAGTTCCAAGTGTAAATGGACAGATGAGTTTTGTTTTATTTTGCCTGAACACAGTATTAAGCCTACATGTTTGATTTGTTTGCAGACTGTGGCAGTGTGTAAAAAGGACAATCTTAAGCAACACTTCAACACTACTCATGTTGCAAGTTTTAATGTCAGTTACCCAGAAATATCTGAGAAGTGCAAACAACGCATATAAAACACGATAGCACCATACAGTCAGTTAGTGCGCACCCTTAGGCAATGGATATCTGCTTTAGAGAATGCCACTGCTGCATCGCTGACTGTGTCTTGGAACCTTGGGAAACGGGAAAGCCCTTTACCAATGCTGAAATGGTAAAACAATGTCCTGTTGATATGGCTGAGGAGGTGTTGAATTTTGATGGCAAAATGAGGAAAACTGAACTTTTCCAGCAGGGAGGCAAAGTAATTTATGTATAGCACGTAATTGCGTAAAGAGATGTTCTTCATTGGTTATGTTTACAGTGCAGTTCTGCTGTGGGATTGTATGAATCTGCTTTACAAAATGTGAGATTTTCCAACCAATGCAGTAGTAACTGAAAAAGAATCATTGTTTTTAATATTGTTTTTAAGAAATGAAGTTTTGAGTTAGTTGTTGTGGGATTTATAGTTGTTGATCAATTATCGATTTTACCGTTGTATTTTGGAAAAGAAAACATTGTCTACTGGCAGATTTTTTGTCGACCGCGGTTTTGCAATGTGGAAATATTTTGGCCCCCAGGGAAATTTAATTGGAGACCCCTGCTTTATATGGTGCAGTGGGTGAGCAGGAGTGTCCATGATGGAGAGCAGTTTGTCCAGTGTCCTCCTGTCCCTCACTGTGAAAAATGTAGTATGTACTGTATGTATATATGTATAGGATTCACTCTTGGAATTTCTGAGCCTAAAAAGAAGAAAAATAAGCCCTGCATAGTCCCTTGAGGCCGTGTTAGCTCCAAATGGAGTGTAAAGGTTAATATGGTCCCAGTCTAATACAGGGAGTTATGGAATCTGCTTTTACAAACAGAAGACAGCGGTTTGTTTACAGTTCAGATGGCCTGACTGCCACAGCACTAAAGCTTACAAGAGACTAACAGCGAGAGGCTAACAAGGGCTAGTCCTTCTGCTAACACAGTCCGACCCAGAGGACAAGAATTACATATCTAACATTTTCACTTTAAACTTATCTATCTCCTATGTGTGGCAATAAAATCCCCTGTAATTGATTAATTTTCTGATCTGATCTCGGTTCTAATGTCGTTTCCTCATCACAGACAGACCTGGAGTTGTGTTTTGTTTCATTCACAGATGTTTAACACACAAACCCTGCACATTTAGGCAGCGTTTCAACTTGTGATGTCATGTGGTAATGCAGGAAGTGCCCCCCTGTGTTTTTAACCTCCAAACACCTTCACCATTTGGATCATTTTTCTTTTAACTTGAAATCTACTGCTGCATGACATCACAAGGTGGAACAGAGCATTTTGAGCTTTGGAGACTAATAACAAAGGATTACTCAAACATGTGTGAGATCTGTTTTTGAGGAGGTAACAGCATTATAACATGGTTTAAAGCTCACCCGAGTCTTTTTTGTGCAAGATAGACTAGTTTAATGCCATACTGTGGAACACTCCAGGCAAAGACAGCAATAACATCTCCACAGAGATAAGCAGATGGCAAATCCTTCACAAGAAAAGTTACACTGTGCACCTTTAAAGGGATATGCCACCCCCAGGTCAAATTTGGGCATCTCCCCACAGTCCAGAGACTAAAATAAGTGGTGGAAAGCGTTTTCCTGCTCACCCAGCCATTGTCCGAGTCTGTCGCCACTGACCGCCGCGGTATCTGGTGCTCCTCCGCCTTAGACTGGAGTCTAACGTCGCCAGAGAAAGATTTCGGCCAAAAGGAATTAATTTGCTCGATGCGTTTCCCAATTACTTTGTGTGTAGTGCGCATTCATATCGAGTGCAAATAAATGTGCAAATCAACACGGAGAGCTTGCCTTGGTCATTTTGGGTGGGAACTATTTTCCAGTGCGTAAGAATACAGCCGTATCTCGCAGCACGCTGCCAGGGGAATCCCAGTTACGCACCGGGAAGGGAGTTCCCCTGTTGCACAACGTGGTGCGTGATACGGCTGTATTCTTACGCACTGGAAAATAGTTCCCACCCAAAATGACCAAGGCAAGCTCTCCGTGTTGATTTGCACATTTATTTGCACTCGATATGAATGCGCACTACACACAAAGTAATTGGGAAACGCATCGAGCAAATTAATTCCTTTTGGCCGAAATCTTTCTCTGGCGACGTTAGACTCCAGTCTAAGGCGGAGGAGCACCAGATACCGCGGCGGTCAGTGGCGACAGACTCGGACAATGGCTGGGTGAGCAGGAAAACGCTTTCCACCACTTATTTTAGTCTCTGGACTGTGGGGAGATGCCCAAATTTGACCTGGGGGTGGCATATCCCTTTAATACTATGTTATTATCCTATGAAATTGAAGTAAAATATTGTATTGTTGCCTATAGACCATTGCGTTGTAGTTGATAGAGATGAGTTGCTAAAGATGAGACACAGGCCATGTATATCATCTAGTGGGATTGTCAGATTGAGGTGACAGCGATGCCTTCGTGTGAGTCTGTATAATTATAACTCCAGGAGAGCTGCATAATCCTGCTCTCACGCTGTGTTTGTGGACAGTAGGAAACCACAGCGCTGTTCAAAGCAATGAGCCGTGAGTCCTGTCAGTTGGACCAGATGATGCGTTCAGGTACAGCCTACAGTGTGTACAATGTGCAGAGGAGAGGAGGGAAGAGCTTTGTAAAATAATTGACTGAATTCATGTGCTAGAATTTGAGGTAATAATTTGAAATGGGGGCAGGGGCCTATACAGTCATGCTATACTGAATTTCTCCTTTTGCCATGGATTTTACCTGGACGACTGAGGGATTCTTCACACATGTTATGATTTAAAGTCATTTACACATAAAACATTGATGTTTTTAGGGTTGAATGATCAGCCCTTTCAGTTAAAACTGATCTATAGATGTGATCACATATGTCCTGATTTGCTGTAGTCCTGGTTTAGTCTTGGTCTAGTCCAGTGCTTCTCAATTATTTTCTGTGACGCCCCCCCTAGGAAGAAGAAAAAATTTCACGCCCCCCTTCCTGTGCGCGACTATAAATAGTATTATTTGTCTAGAAAATTGTAATTAGAACACCACTGTATCCTTTTATTAACATTATAAACAAAAAAAGAAAAAAAACTGCAGAAGAGCAAAAGAAAGACTGCACTGAGGACTCAAATCTCCTTGGTCTGATCGGCTGCATCACTGTGTGGTACGGGAGCTGCACTGAACAGAACAGGAAAGCTCTGCAGCGCATAGTGAATGCAGCTGGGAGGATCGCTGGTGTCTCTCTCCCCTCCCTCCTAGACATTTTTAACACCCGGCTCACCCGCAGAGCGTCCAACATTGTGGGTGACCCGAGCCACCCCGCACATAGCCTGTTCAGCCTCCTGCCCTCGGGGAGAAGGTACCGGAGTCTCCGGGCCCACTCCACCAGGCTTTCAAACAGCTTCATCCACCAGGCTGTCAGGAGGCTGAACTCACACCCGAACTCACACCCGAACTCCCACCTTACCCATCTCCCACCCCCCACCCCCCATATTGGCATAACCTGTATTCCATAAAAGACATATCACTCTAGACACTTTAAAAAACTGCTGCTAAGGACTACTGTTGCACTGTTGCACATTTACATTTACTACTGGATTTTACTCCTGTTGCACTGTTGTTTACTACTGTTATTGCACATTTACATTTACTACTGGAATTTTTAGTACTGTTGTTTACTCCTGTTATTGAATTTTACCCCCGTTGCACTGTTGTTTACTACTGTTATTGCACATTGACTACTGGAATTTTAGTACTGTTGTTTACTCCTGTTACTGCACTAGAATTACTACTGTTGCACATTTATTTTTATTTTATCTTAATGCACATTCTACTGCACATGACCAAGTCACTGCTGTATCTTCCATTGCACATTTTGATGCACACTGCACACTTTGGAAATCTGTATATAGTATAGTTTATTATGTTGCACTGTTTTAAGATTTTAGATCGCAGACTTTAGTTTTAACTTTAGATCTCTGTCTTAGATAGTTTTTTGTTGTGTTTTGTCTTCATATTGTATTTTGTACACTGTCTTTTGCACTACCTGGCCAGAGAGAAACAAAATTTCGATTCACTGTATGTTGAACACATATGGCAGAATTGACAATAAAGCTGACTTTGAACTTGAACTTGAACAAATATTAATGTTTTTAATGCAGCTTTGCGCACATTTGTTTACGTTTTACAGAAATGAAACTTAAAACCACCTCATTTGCATAAGCTAAAAGCACTGAAAAAAAAACGCTCTCTCCTTGTGCCACTGATGCGTCAGCTTCTGTCGGACTAAAGGACACGACTCAGTGGAATATACGTGTTTTTTCTGTGACAGAGGATGTTCTGTTAATGGTGAGACTGTGCGTAAATCGCATGTGAGAACGCCACTGCCAACTACTGTTGTTGATGTGCAATTACACTTAGTTCTAGTACAGTACAGCAAAAAAACATGTTTCCCAGGGTCATACGCGCCCCCCCTGGCATCACGCCACACCCCCCCAGGGGGGCCCGCCCCACTATTTGAGTCCTACTGTAGTCCCAGTTTAGTCCTGGTCTAGGCCAGATTTAGTCCAGATTGAGTTCATGGTGTGATGTGGTGCTGGGTTAAGCGTGAACACAGCCAAATAAGACTATTAAAGTTTCACTGTGTAACTTTTCTGATGGCAGGTTTTAGTTTTGTTTTTTTTAGTTTTTTTATTTGTTTATTTGGAAGGGACAATGCATATTAATTAATGTACAATTTGTAGAAGATCACACAAACCGACGTAAATATGCCGGATTTAGCACAGTGCTATCCATCCCAGACATAAAGATATAGCAGACAATAGAAAATATGCTGCAGTTGCAGGTGTCTCTTGGATTTATTCACTTACCAGTGTTTTATTGTTGGTACGTTGGTAGAAACAGATATGTTTTTTGTGAAATATTACATGCATTTTCAAGGACACAGCTAGTCAGATAACTCTATTAGATCAGATTTTTGGTGGGTATTTTTGGTGGTTGTTTACATCTACAAAAGAAATCAGATTATCCAAAAAAAAAACAAAAAACACTTGGTCGCATGTGAACTGTTGTGTTTGGTAGATGTACCAAAGTACGTTAAAATCTATGTTTTTTATTTGACAGGGACAGTGTACATTAATGAACATTTCTGTAAATGCACCAGATTTAGCCAAGAAGCTAGTTTTCATCTGCAGTCCCTGGGCAGATGTTACATTGTCACCCTAAGAAAACAAAAAAAAAGTTAAAACAATATACATACAAAATTATTTACACTATTTACATGCTTTCAGGCTCACTCATAGTAACAGCCATGCACACTTAGTAAAACATTAATATATACATACAACACACACACATAGAATACACATACATCTGGCACCCCTCAGTAACACAACAAACAGGATAGCACAAAAAAGGTGACTCTAAAAGGAAATTAATGTGTGTTTTTTTTAACTGTTTACATGACATTTCTATAATCTGATCACTCCAGAAATCATATCATGATCATTTTTTGTTTTTTTTATAAACATAACCACTGACATCTATTTCTTGCGGTTGAATTTATTTTAAAGCCGTATCCCTGCAGTGTTTTGAGGCCTGTGTGTAAATAGTTGAAGTTGCTCTGTCTGTGGCAAGGGTCAGACTTAAGCACCCTTTCATCTGAAGGGCTGTGCAGTAGAAATACAAGTTAAACAGAAAACAGCACGCTAACAGCGAAGAGCAGGCTCTGAACTAGGATCTGAAAAGACTGGCCTCATAAAATGCTGTAGTCTGAATCATTATATTGATTTCTTATTAAGTTAATTCAATACTCTCTTGCCAAATCTCAAAACCCTGTAGTATTTAAAGGTCCCATATTACACCAAACTGTCTTGTGAGCTTTAAGCCATGTGTAAGGTTGTTACCTCCTCAGAAACAGACCTGGAGTTGTGTTTTGTTTATTCACACGTTTGAGTAACCCTTTATTATTAGTCTGTCTACATCTCCAAAGCTCCAAATGCTCTGTTCCACCTTGTGATGTCATGAAGTGGTCATTTTCAAGTTAACATCTCCTTTTACCTTTAGTATAGTTGAGATTGGAAATTCCAGGGCTGAAATGATCCAAATGGTTCAAGTGAAGGTGTGCAGAGCTTAAAAATACAGTAGAGTACTTCCTGTACTACCACATGACATCATAAGGTGGAACACAGTTTTCAGTTTGAGAAAAGCCTAAATATGCAGGGTTTCTGTTAGGGCTGCACCAAAAATCGAAAGATCGATAGATCGCAATCACTACTTTGGTTGATCTCAATGATACGGCATGTGCATTTTAATGCACAGGTCAACAGCCAATCATTCCCTCCTCTGGTGCTTCTCATCTTCTCATCCAAGTAAATGGCTATTTTCTCACCGTTTATGAGTGAAACTTAAGACCTCATTTAGTGCTCGGACATCACACGTGTTTCTTTTGATAGCAGTAGCGCACGTGTGTCAGTCTCTAGCAGTAATGAGCGTATGCATTTAGGTTTAAAAAGGGATATGCCACCCCCAGGTCAAACTTGGGCATGTCCCTACAGTCCAGAGACTAAAATAAGTGGTGGAAAGCGTTTTCCTGCTCACCCAGCCATTGTCCGAAAAAGCCATTGAGGAAAAACACAGCCGAAGCACACAGGGGAATCCCTGTTACGCACCACGTTGGGAGTTCCCCTGTTACGCAGCGTGGTGCGTGCTTCGGCTCTGTTTTTCCGCACTGTAAAATAGTTCCCACCCAAAATGACCAAGTCAAGCTCTCCGTGTTGATTTGCACATTTATTTGCACTCAATATGAATGCGCACTACACAGAAAGTAATTTCATCGAGCAAATTAATTCCTTTTGGCCGAAATCCTTCTCTGGCGACGTTAGACTCCAGTCTAACGCGGAGTAGCTGCAGCTGCGCGCGGCGGTCAGTGCTGACAGACTCGGACAATGGCTGGGTGACCAGGAAAACGCTTTCCATCACTTATTTTAGTCTCTGGACTGTGGGGAGATGCCCAAGTTTGACCTGGGGGTGGCATATCCCTTTAATGTATTGCACAAACTCATTCCAAATTTTAAATGTGAATTTATCCAGGATTATTGGGCCTGTCACCGTGAAATAAAAACTGTAGTAACTCTGACACAATGCCATTTATGCCTGAAGTCCATCTGTCTGTGTTTTTAATAAGATGGAAAATCGAATCGACAATTGACATTGATCCATATGGGCAAAATAAATCGTGATTCCTTTTTTTCTCCCATATCGCCCAGCCGTAATAAAGGATTACTCAAACATATGTGAATGAAACAAAACACAACTCCAGGTATGTGTGTGAGACCTGTGAATAGTAGTATTATGAAACACTGCTTCTTTTATAAGTTCTTTTGTAAGAGCTGTCGGTGAGTGCTGTAGAAACATGATTCTTGGTCAGTCGCTGATTTCAGATCTGCTCATCTGAACTAAACTGTCTGAACTGTGAAGTGAACTGAGATAAAACATGGAATTATTCAGGCAAAAATGTGAAGAAAAAGAATGGAAATGTACTCTATAGAGAGGGAGAGAGCAGAGAGAGAAAGAGAAAGTGGGGTAGAGGGAGTGAGAGAGAGAAGAGAGGGAGAGGAAACAGAGAAAGGGGAGGGAGAGGAAAGAGGGAGGGAGAGGAAACAGAGAGAAGGAGGTGGAGGGAGAGAGAGATGGTGGAGAGAAAGCAGAGAGAAAGAGGGAAGGGAGAGAGAGAGAAAGTAAACAATAAAAGAGTAGATGGGGGTAGAGTGGAGAGAAATGAGGTGAAAAACACAGATCAGTGCTGGACTATTTCTCTTTCTGTAGCTTCACCAGTAGATTTTGGCTGCACTGTCCTTTTTATCTGTATGTTTTACTGTATATTTAAAGGGCCCATATGTCGCTATTTTCTGATCTCTCTGATGACATCAACGGCCTGACCCATTGCATTACGGACTACATTAACTTCTGCGTGGAGAACACTGTACCAACCAGGAGGGTACGGTGCTTCTCCAACAACCACCCCTGGGTCACCCCTGAGCTTAAAGCCCTCCTGAACCAGAAGAAGAGGGCTTTCAACTCAGGGGACAGAGAGGAGCAAAAAAGGGTCCAGAGGGAGCTTCAATGGAGGATCCGACGGGCCAAAAAGGACTATGGGAGGAAGATGGAAGAGCAGCTGGCCCAAAACAACGCACGGGGCGTGTGGAGAGGACTGAGGAACATGTCTGGTTTCGGACAGAGTGGCAGAGGGACAGCTGATGGTGATCAGTGCTGGGCGGACGAATTAAACCGTTACTTCAACAGGTTTGACTCGCCCCCCACCCCCTCTGCCCCTCTGCCGACTCCCCCCTCCTCCTCTTCACACCTCCCCGGGCCAGTAGCCACATCCCCCTTCCCCTTCCCACGGACCCAACCCAGCACCAGCTCCCCTCCACCCCCCACCTCCACCAGCCCCTGCAGTCCACCCCAGTCCCCCCCTCACTCCCCCTCTCCATCACACCAGACGAGGTGAGGAGGGAACTTAGGCGGCTCAACCAGAGGAAGTCCACAGGTCCTGATGGTATCTGCCCCAGGCTGCTGAGAACCTGTGCAGACCAGCTCTGTGAGGTTCTCTGCTACATGTTCAACCTGAGCCTCAGCCTGGAGAAGGTCCCCGTCCTGTGGAAGACCTCCTGTGTGGTCCCGGTTCCCAAAACAACAAACGCCAGGGAACCGGCCCACTACAGACCAGTCGCCTTGACCTCCCACCTCATGAAGACCATGGAGAGGGTGATCCTCAGCCACCTCCGCTCTGTGGTGAGCCCCACCCTGGACCCGCTGCAGTTTGCCTACAAGCCAAACGTAGGAGTAGAGGACGCCGTCATCTACTTGCTGCAGCGGGCGCTCACCCACCTAGAGACCGCCGGGAGTGCTGTGAGAGTCATGTTCTTTGACTTCTCCAGCGCCTTCAACACCATCAGGCCGGCGCTGCTGCGGGGTAAGCTGGAGGATGCGGGAGTTGATGAACATCTCGCTGTCTGGACCATCGACTACCTCACTGACCGTCCACAGTACGTGCGGCTGCGCGGCTGTGAGTCAGAGGTGGTAGTCTGCAGCACTGGGGCTCCCCAGGGAACTGTCCTCTCACCCTTCCTCTTCACCATATACACCTCGGACTTCACATATAACATGGACAGCTGCCATCTCCAGAAGTTCTCTGACGACTCGGCCATTGTGGGCTGTGTGTCAGAGTCAAACGAGCTGGAGTACCGCTCGGTCATCAGTGACTTTGTGGACTGGTGTGGGCGCAACCACCTGAGCCTTAACACCAGTAAGACAAAGGAGCTGGTGATCGACTTCAGGAGGAGACCACTACCTCACTCACCGGTGAACATCCAGGGGCAGGACATAGAGACTGTGGACAGTTTCAAGTACCTGGGTGTTCACCTCAACAATAAACTGGACTGGTCCCACAACACCAACGCCCTGTACAAGAAGGGCCAAAGTCGCCTCCACCTCCTGAGGAGACTGAGTTCCTTTGGAGTGAGCAGGCCTCTGCTCAAGACTTTTTATGACTCTGTGGTGGCCTCTGCTCTCCTCTACGCTGTCGTCTGCTGGGCCCCGAGCAGCACAGAACGGGACAGAAAAAGACTCAACAAGCTGGTCAGGAGGACCAGCTCTGGCCTGGGCTGTCCTCTGGACTCTGTAGAGGAGGTGGCTGAGAGGAGGGTACTGGCCAAATTCACGTCCATCATGGACGACACCTCTCACCCTCTGCACCGGACTGTAGAGGAGCTGAGCAGCTCCTTCAGCAGCCGACTGAGGCACCCCCAGTGCAAGAAGGAGCGCTACCGCAGATCCTTCATCCCCACCGCCATCAGACTGTATAATTCTACTGTATAGTCCTACCATGCAATATCGTTTTCCCAATGTGCAATATTGTTGTTTTTTTCAATACTCCTATCGTGCAATATCGTTTTTCCAATTTTTTCAATACTCTCCCTGTCACTGTTTTTTATTATTATCACTACTATTATTATTATTCGATTTATTACTTATTTTTTTAATTATTATTATCACCTATCTTTATGCCTTTTTTTGCCTGCATGCACTTGTCTTCTTGTTCAAACTGTCCCTACCTGGAGCTACTGTGACAAGTAAATTTCTCCTGTGTGAGATTAATAAAGTCTTATCTTATCTTATCTTATCTTATCTCTGTTCGAGTTTCCTCATCACAAACAGACCTGCAGTTGTGTTTTGATTCATTCACACATGTTTAACACACAAACCCTGCAGATTTAGGCTGAGCTCTTCTCTCAAACAGAAAACATTCTATTCCACCTTGTGATGTCATGTGGTAATACAGGAAGTGCTCCACCGTATTTTTAAATTCTATACATCTTCACTAGAATCATCTGGATCATTTCAGCCCTGAAAATGCCAATCTCTACTGAACTAAAGGTAAAAGGAGCTGTTCACTTGAAAACTACCACTACATGACATCACAATGTGGAACAGCATTTAGAGCTTTGGGGATGTCCACAGACTAATAATAAACATGCATTGCTAGTGTACAGCCTCACCCTCTTCCACTTCTTCTACAGGTGTCTTATGTTAAGGCCATTGACATCTGGATGGCCGTGTGCCTGCTCTTCGTCTTCTCGGCTCTGCTTGAATACGCCGCCGTCAACTTCATTGCTCGCCAACACAAAGAACTACTGCGCTTCAGGAGGAGACGAAGGCATATGAAGGTAAGATACAACAATATAAAACACAATATACAACCATATACCGTACAATATGTAATCCATCCAAATGTAAGAGCTCGCCAACACAAAGAGCTGCTGCTCTTCAGGAGGAGATGGAGGCACATGAAGGTAACATACACAATATACAACACAGTGTACAACTATATACAATATCCATGTATCTATACATGCAGTACCACAACAATATAGAGTCTGTATCTATACAAATATAAGAACTCGCCAACATAAAGATCTTCAGGTAAGTTATAAGGCAAAATACAACAATATACAATACAATATACAACTATGTACAAAGTAGGGATGTCAACAATTAATCGACTTACGATTAATTGTCGATCAAGACGTTGGTCGAACAAAATCCATTAATTGTAATTAATCGTTAATTGCGGACACGCGCACCCGCGTGGTCACGAAACAAGGCAACCGCGCACCGCGCTCACTCAACGGCACTGCCCGGTGTACGCGCGAGGCCTGCGCGTACACCGGGGCTGCTGAGCACGAGATCGAACCGCGGCGCCCGGAATGCGTAGTCTCAGCCCGAGCCACAAACCAGCGGCACGTGATGGTTTAATCCTGGTTTAGTCCAGGTCTAGACCTGGTCCAGTCCTGGTTTAGTCCAGGCCCAGTCCACAATATACCTGGTTTAGACCTGCTCTAGACCTGGTTTAGTTCTGGTCTAGACCTGGTTTAGTCCACGTTTAGTCCTGGTCTAGTCTCTTAGCCAATCAGGACGCAGAACACAATGTTACACTATAAAAAAAAAATGTTACACTATAAAAATAAAAAATAAAAAAAAAATCCGCGATAGAGCGAGGGATTACTGTATTTTGTTATTCAGCATCAATACATTTGTCTGCTTTTTACTAAGGAATAATTAATTGAGGAATATACAATATAATAATACTATGATATATTTGTGACTCAGTGTTATGTATACTATAGCTTATATTCTTAAAGACCCTATTGAAACACTAAAATTCAGGTGAAAAATGTTGCTTATCAGTTAATCGTTAATCGATCGATAAGGTCAATCAACTATAGATTAATGAATTAATCGATAATTTGCATCCCTAATACAAAGTATCTCCTATAACTGTCTATAGGCATACTCACATTCACTTAATAATATACAGAATAAAGTCAATTGGTACTTTGCAGTGGCGGTTCTATATGTATGTGTATGACCAAATGTTCAGCAGTTACCACAAAGACACAATGCACATATTAGCAAGCACTGTCAAAAAAGTCTGAGCATTCATGGTCCTGTTTAGGAGACTGATTTTTAACAAAAAGGTGAGAATGACTCGCTGAAAAACTGATGCTTGTGACAGCTCCTCTCACCTGTCATAGTTCCAGCTAAATCAGTTCTTTCTGGTCACATTGTGTTAAAACAAAGCTCAGACTAAAGTCTAACTTGAGTAACAGCTTCAGACAGAGCAGTGCTTCTAATTAGCATCACACCCAGGGAATGTTGATGCTTTTCTGCAGTCTCAAAGTTTGAATGTATAAAGACCATATTGCCTGGTATAACCTCCCATCTTGTTCTCTCTAATATATTTTCCTCAGTTTTCACTCTTGTTAAACCAGGACTAAACCTGCAGTGGAACAAACAGCTCATTTATTCATCTTAACCAAAGGAACTCCTTGTAAAATACCTTCACTTTTACTTCACAATATTTCAGGTAAACATCATTGTAAGTTTTCCCAGAGTCCTTTGCACCAGCAGGTCCATTGTTTAAACAAGTATCAGAGACAAAGGCCGCTCGTGCTCCCTGGTCATTAGATCTTTGTAAACACCGACAAATCCTCTGTTTTCTCTGCGCTTTGCTCCTGAAAAATGCATCATGTTTGATATGGGCTTAGCTTTGTTAGTCATCAGGCAATACACAACTCACATCAATATTTAACACGCACGGAAGACAGATGGAAAGAAACAAGGCTGAAGAAGGAGCTCTAAGGAAAGGAAAGATGGAGTGGCTTTGAGCAGATTTGTAAAAGTTTGTAGTGTTTGTGGAGACGCTGAGGGAAGGGAGAGAGGGAGAGGGAGGACCAGGTGGAATAACAACTATAGAGGGCAGTAACTCCGTTGATAGAGCACGTAGATGAATCGTTGTGTCCTTGGGCAAGACACTTAACCCACCTTTCCCCCAGTGTCTGTATACCGTGGCTTGCGAAACTATTTGGCTCCCTTGAACTTTGTGACCTTTTGCCACATTTCAGGCTTCAAACATAAAGATATAAAACTGTAATTTCTTGTGAAGAATCAACAACAAGTGGGATACAATCATGAAGTGGAACACACTTTATTGGATATTTTTAACTTTTTTAACAAATAAAAAATGAAAAATTGGGTGTGCAAAATCATTCAGCCCCATTGAGTTAATACTTTGTAGCGCCACCTTTTGCTGCGATTACAGCTGCAAGTCGCTTGGGGTATGTCTCTATCAGTTTTGCACATCGAGAAACTGATATTTTTGCCCATTCCTCCTTGCAAAACAGCTCGAGCTCAGTGAGGTTGGATGGAGAGCGTTTGTGAACAGCAGTTTTCAGTTCTTTCCACAGATTCTCAATTGGATTGAGGTCTGGACTTTGACTTGGCCATTCTAACACCTTGATATGTTTTTTGGTGAACCATTCCATTGTAGCTTTTGCTTTATGTTTTGGATCATTGTCTTGTTGGAAGACAAATCTCCGTCCCAGTCTCAGGTCTTTTGCGGACTCCATCAGGTTTTCTTCCAGAATGGTCCTGTATTTGGCTCCATCCATCTTCCCATTAATTTTAACCATCTTCCCTGTCCCTGCTGAAGAAAAGCAGGCCCAAACCATGATGCTGCCACCACCATGTTTGACAGTGGGGATGGTGTGTTGAGGGTGATGAGCTGTGCTGCTTTTACGCCAAACATAACGTCTTGCATTGTTGCCAAAAAGTTTGATTTTGGTCTCATCTGACCAGAGCACCTTCTTCCACATGTTTGGTGTGTCTCCCAGGTGGCTTGTGGCAAACTTTAAACAACAATTTTTATGGATATCTTTAAGAAATGGCTTCCTTCTTGCCACTCTTCCATAAAGGCCAGATTTGTGCAGTATACGACTGATTGTTGTCCTATGGACAGATTCTCCCACCTCAGCTGTAGACCTCTGCAGTTCATCCAGAGTGATCATGGGCCTCTTGGCTGCATCTCTGATCAGTCTTCTCCTTGTATGAGCTGAAAGTTTAGGGGGACGGCCAGATCTTGGTAGATTTGCAGTGGTCTGATACTCCTTCCATTTCAATATTATTGCTTGCACAGTGCTCCTTGGGATGTTTAAAGCTTGGGAAATCTTTTTGTATCCAAATCCAGCTTTAAACTTCTCCACAACAGTATCTCGGACCTGCCTGGTGTGTTCCTTGTTCTTCATGATGCTCTCTGCGCTTTAAACAGACCTCTGAGACTATCACAGTGCAGGTGCATTTATACAGAGACTTGATTACACACAGGTGGATTCCATTTATCATCGTTAGTCATTTAGGTCAACATTGAATCATTCAGAGATCCTCACTGAACTTCTGGACAGAGTTTGCTGCACTGAAAGTAAAGGGGCTGAATGATTTTGCACGCCCAATTTTTCGTTTTTTATTTGTTAAAAAAGTTTAAAATATCCTATAAAGTGTGTTCCACTTCATGATTGTGTCCCACTTGTTGTTGATTCTTCACAAGAAATTATAGTTTTATATCTTTATGTTTGAAGCCTGAAATTTGGCAAAAGGTCACAAAGTTCAAGGGAGCCAAATAGTTTCGCAAGCCACTGTATATGGGTGTGTGAGTGTGTGCGAATGGGTGAGCGGTTCATGGTTGTAAAGTGGTTTGAGCGCCTCGGAGGTGGAAAAGCGCTGTTTACTATTTACAATTTAGCGCTGAATACAACTGTGTAATTGTTATTGTATGTTTTCCCATAGTCCTTGGCACCAACAGGTCCTTCGCCTGAACAGATAACAGAGACAAAGACGCTTGTGCTCCCCGGTCATTAGAGCTTCGTAAACACCGAGAGATCCTCTGTTTTCTTAGCGCTTTGCTCGTGTTTATTATGGGCTTACCTTGGAACATTATAGTGTAGTGTCTAGTTGTCTCCGTGGAAATCTTGTTGCTTTATCTAGAACAGGGGTCGGCAACCTTTACCACTCAAAGAGCCATTTGGACCCGTTTCACACAGTAAAGAAAACACTGGGAGCCACAAAACCCTTTTGAAATTTAAAATGAAACAACACTGCATATAACGTTTTTCTTTTTGGCCTTTGTGCCATAGAATTACATTTTGAAAATGAACGAACTAAAATAAAATACATTTTAATCAAATACAGTGGTCCCTCGCTGTATCGTTCACTTTTCTCGGCCTTGCTGTTTCGCTGATTTTTTTTATAGTGTATCAACGTGCATTGTGTTTTGCATCCTGACAAAGGACTGTAGACCTTTGCTGATTCGTCAGTCATTCTCCTCCGTGTCTCCTGTATAGTACAGAATGCCTTCAGCCAAATTTATATAAATGTTCAATCACTAACAGTGTGACTCTGAAGTGCTGTTTGTTTGCAAGTTTTCTCCCCGACAAAACGCGCAACAACAGAGCGGCGCCAGGACGAACAGGCTCGATCAGACGAACTGTGAAATAAAAGCAATATGTTTAGAGCCTGAAAACAGGTTTGGATCTTTGGTTTCATTCTGTAATATCTTCGCAGATTTCGCCTATCGTGGGTTGTTTTTAGAACGTGACCACTGCTATAAACGAGGGACCACCGTACTGAGCCGCATCAGAGGGATCAAAGAGCCGCAGGTTGCCGACCCCTGATATAGAATGTTCCACAGTATAGATTAAACCTACCTATTGTTGTATTAGATACGTGTTCTACTCAGATTCAGCAAGTTAAGTCACCAAAATATATTTTCCTGACATTTCCTATGCATCTGACTCCGTGTGTTTTCCCACTGTATCAGTAAGTGATTGTCTAATCGTGTGGGTAAAGAATCTAAATCTAACACTAAATTAAAAACTACTAAACTATTATAACTATTATAACATTTAAAGGTCCCATGGCATGAAATTTTCACTTTCTGAGGTTTTTGAATGTTAATGTGAGCTCCCCTACCCTGTTTAGCCCCCCCCCCCCATGGTTAAAAGTTGTGAAATGTCTAAACTAAGCATTTGCGATCCTTTTCTGCGTTACAAAAATTCGGAGCTCAAACGGGCGAGTTTGAACAAGGCACCTTATTGACGTCAGATCGAAAAAAGAAATGCAAATGCAGTTCCACCCCCGTCTCTCTGAACTCAGCGTCTCTGTAAATCACGCCCAGAGAGTTTGGACTGCGAATGCGCTAGGCAATGCGAAATGCGTTTTTTTTATTTGCCTGGAGGCACGTCCGAGTGTTTCTAGGCTCGGAAGTCCTTTATCTGAGCCTCTGGACCTTTGAACAGCAGTGGTTTAATTTTATTTTCTGTGGAAATGTGTTTATTTTTCAATGGAACGCTTCAAATCTCTCCCCCCGTGCAAAAACAAGGAAATGGATCAGAGGGCACAGCTGACAGCTCTGAGCGGAGAGTTTGGCCACGCCCCCACCCTCTACTATTGGCCAGCTCTTTTCTCCTCATTTGCATTCAAGCAACAACGCCCATTATGACCTGTTCTGAGGGAGAAAAAATACTCTTTCTCATCTTATCTCTGTTTCTCATGCACTGAGTGTTGATTTTGAAGAATGATTTATTTACAGTATTAGGGAACCATTAAGGAGCCATATAAAAGCATCAAGAAGTACCATGTCATGGGATCTTTAAAAACTTATATTCTTCACTATCAAGCAGGTTACAGCACAACACCACATTACAGTTCAGATCTGTGGAGAGTCGTCGAGTCCTATTCGCAGAAGGAAAGATTGTATTTTTCAGCAATAGAAACACATGTAATGAATAAAGGGTAGATGGAAGTCATACCATGGAACATTCCAGGCAAAGCAATAACATCTCTATGGATACAAGTTGGTAGTAGGTAGGTAGGTGTATGTATGTGTTTGTGCGTTTTGTAATGTAAACCTGTAAGTTTTGTATTCTGTCTATTGTATTGTATTGTTTTGTACTGTATTGTGTATTACTAATATTTTGTGTTTTTGGACCCCCTCGAAAATGAGATGGCACATCTCAAGGGGCATTCCAATAAAATAAATAAAATAAAAATCTACTGAACAAATACAACTTTTACTGATAAGGATTCCAATGCTGATTTATTCATTACAAAAACAAGGTACATAATTTGGTGGTTGGTGGTTCCCAAAATCAGAAATCGGAATCAAAAATCAGAATGAGCCTCACATGGGTCTTTTATTTGGGTTGCCAGATTCAACTTCAAAATCCAGCCCAAACTTAAAAGGACATGCAAACTCCCCACAGAAACATAGACATAGACATAAACCTTACTACTGTGGTACAAAAATGCCACAGTAGTTTTTTGGGCAAGATGCTTTGTATAGGAGAGGCCAAATTTGTACAGAATGACACAGGGAGAAACCAAGACGTATATTAAAGGAAAAGTAACGTTTTTTACAATTTGAGCCTTATTTCGGTAATAAAACAAGTTGTTTAACTCACCCATAGCACTTTGGTGTCATATGGAGCACTTCCAGAGATGTTTTAGATTAGCGATAGCCTAGCGCGACTTCTAGCCATAGCTCGGGGCATATAATATATTCCCCGAGCATGTAATATGCCCCGTGCGGGCTCCAAATAACACATACTTTAGCACTTTTCAAATCATAGAAGCTCGATGTCTTAGTCTACGATTCCGTTTGGTCAAAAGTGGCCTGTAATCCGAGATTTAGCCATAGTTTACAGCTTTGCGTTTCATGTTTGGGTCCCGGGAGCTGAGAGCACACTCCGCACATGCGCACTGGCGTCCTCATCTACTCGAAACTATGACTACATCTCAGATTACAGGCCACTTTTGACCAAACGAAATTGTAGACTAAGACATCGAGCTTCTATGATTTGAAAAGTGCTAAAGTTTGTGTTATTTGGAGACCGCAAACATGTGCCCCGAGAACTCACATTATGGAGATCGCAAATCTAAAACATCTCCGGAAGTGCTCCATATGACACCAAAGTGCTATGGGTGAGCAAAACAACTTGTTTTATTACCGAAATAAGGCTCAGATTGTAAAAAACGTTACTTTTCCTTTAAATTAAAGGTGCACTGTGTGACTTCTAATGTTTGTCTACATGCTTGTCTCTTCTTTGCCCGTAGTGTTCCACAGTAGGGCATTAGACATATCTGCCTTGCATTTGTTCAATTCCAGGTGTTTTATAGCTCAAAAACGCCTTCAAAAAACATTAATTTGTACCATGTATAGGCTTGCCTCTCCATAGATCTGACCATTAACCAAACTGCGCACAGAAACACTAGTATGATCTTACTACAGTGGTACGAAGAGAACGGGAGATGTCCAGATAAGCGGGAGCAGGTGCCATAAAACTAAAATGAACTTCATGAATTAGCACCGTCCCTGTATGTCAGATGCCCTTCCAAGTACCCTCCTCTATTTCCTCTTCCTCTGTCTGAGGAGCAGGTCGAACAGAGGCCCAGGGCTTGTTACAACTGTAGGCTGAATTACACCATCCATTCTCACATCTTCCTTGTCTCAAAGTGACAATCATTTCATTTTTCACTCAAATCAAATCTGCAGTGTTTCATGAAATTTGAATTCCTCTGATACAAAACATCTTTAAACCTTGTCCCTCTCTCCCTCACTCCACTCCCTCTCTCATCTCTCTCCTCTCTCTCTCTGTCTCTTTATCTCCTGTGTCTCTTCTCTCTCTCCTCTGTCTCTTTCACTCCTTTATCTCTCCTCTCTCCCCCTCTCTCTGTCTCTTTATCTCCACTCCCTCCTCTCTCTCCCCTCTCTTTCTCTCTTCTCCCTTATCTCTCTCCTGTGTCCCTTTCTTTCCTCTATGTCTCCTCTCTCCCCTGTCTCTCTCCTTTTTCTCTATTCTCTCTCCATCCCTCTTCTCTCTCTCTCTCTCTCACGCTCTCTTTCTCTATTTCTCCTCTCTCCCCCTCTCTGTCTCTTTATCTCCGCTCCCTCCTCCCTCCCTCTAATCTCTCACCTATGTCTCTTTCTCTCCTCTATGTCTCCTCTCTCCCCTCTCTCTCTCTCCTCTTTCTCTATTCTCTCTCCTCCTCTCTCTCTCTCTCTCTCTCCTCATTCTTTATTTTCACCCCCTCCCTCTCCTCTCTCTCTCTCCCACTCTTTCTGTCTCTTTCTCTCTTCTCCCTCATCTCTCTCCTCTGTCTCTTTCCCTCCTCTGACTCTCATCTCTTCCCCTCTCTCTCTTTCTATTCTCTCTCCCTCCCTCTCCTCTCGCTCACTCTCTCCGTCTCTTTATCTGCACTCCCAACTCTCTCTCCTTCTCTCCTCTCTCCTGTCTCTTTCTGTCTTCCCCCTAATCTCTCTCCTATGTCTCTTTCTCTCCTCTCTGTCCCCCCTCTCTCTCTTTCCCTCCTCTGTCTCTCCTCTCTTCCCCTCTCTCCCTCGTTCTCTTTCCTCTTTCTCTACTCTTACTCCCTCTTCTCTCTCTCCCACTCTCTCTGTCTCTTCTCTCTCTCTCCTCTGTGTCTTTCTCTCTTGTCTCTCCTCTTTCCCCCGCTCTCTCCTTCTCTCTCCTTCTCTCTCCCTCTCCTCTCCTGTTTCCATCAAAATCTCCTCCAAAAACAAAGATAGATAGATAGATATGGATAGATAGAGAGATAGATAGGGATAGAGAGATAGACAGAGAGAAAGATGGAGTGCCATGTTTGAGCTGCTCTCACATCACTCACACTTTAAACAGAAACTCTGTCAAAACACAGAATGAAGACTTTTTTGATGCAATTCTCCTCCTCATCAAAACACACGTTCAAAGTCTAAAAAAATACAAACAAAACAAAAATAGTGCTTTAATGTTTAATGTAGCATTTATTTTTTGTGTTTTTTACTGTAGTTCTAATTTAGACCTGTTTATGTCCTGGTTATATCCTTGTTTAGTTCTGATTTAGCCCAGGTTTAGCCTAGGTTTAATGCTTGTTTATTTCAGGTTTAGTTCTGATTTAGAACAGGTTTAATGCTTCTTTAGTTCAGGTTTAGTTCTGAATTAGAACAGGTTTAATCCTTGTTTATTTCAGGTTTAGGTTTGATTTAGAACAGGTTTAATGCTTGTTTAGTTCAGGTTTAGTTCTGAATTAGCCCAGGTTTAGCCTAGGTTTAATCCTTGTTTATTTCAGGTTTAGTTTTGATTTAGAACAGGTTTAATCCTTGTTTATTTCAGGTTTAGTTTTGATTTAGAACAGGTTTAATGCTTGTTTAGTTCAGGTTTAGTTCTGAATTAGCCCGGGTTTAGCCTAGGTTTAATCCTTGTTTATTTCAGGTTTAGTTCTGATTTAGAACAGGTTTAATGCTTGTTTAGTTCAGGTTTAGTTCTGAATTAGCCCGGGTTTAGCCTAGGTTTAATCCTTGTTTATTTCAGGTTTAGTTCTGATTTAGAACAGGTTTAATGCTTGTTTAGTTCAGGTTTAGTTCTGAATTAGCCCGGGTTTAGCCTAGGTTTAATCCTTGTTTATTTCAGGTTTAGTTTTGATTTAGAACAGGTTTAATCCTTGTTTATTTCAGGTTTAGGTTTGATTTTGAACAGGTTTAATGCTTCTTTAGTTCAGGTTTAGTTCTGAATTAGCCCGGGTTTAGCCTAGGTTTAATCCTTGTTTATTTCAGGTTTAGTTCTGATTTAGAACAGGTTTAATCCTTGTTTATTTCAGGTTTAGTTTTGATTTAGAACAGGTTTAATGCTTGTTTAGTTCAGGTTTAGTTCTGAATTAGCCCGGGTTTAGCCTAGGTTTAATCCTTGTTTATTTCAGGTTTAGTTCTGATTTAGAACAGGTTTAATCCTTGTTTAGTCCAGGTTTAGTTCTAATTTAAACCAGGTTAAATTCTTGTTTAGTCATTGTTAATCCAGTTTTAGTTCTGATTTAGACCAGGTTTAGCCCAGGTTTAGTCTCTTTTTAGTCCAGGTTTAGTTTTTGTTCAGTCCTGCTTTGCTCTGGCCCCTCTCTGACCTAGTTTCCATGTTGTACGATTCCCTGTAACGTGCAGGAAAAAAAAAAAAATGACATAGCATTTCTGGGTCTATTTATACATGCAGAGGTATGGGGA
Source organism: Paratrypauchen microcephalus (assembly GCA_036785185.1). Classification (NCBI taxonomy): domain Eukaryota; kingdom Metazoa; phylum Chordata; class Actinopteri; order Gobiiformes; family Gobiidae; genus Paratrypauchen; species Paratrypauchen microcephalus. The sequence goes on along the minus strand of JAVJIX010000065.1, from coordinate 4,617,666 downwards.
GAGGAGTGGGCCAAAATAATATATAAAACTAGCAAATAAAATTCTCATGTACTTTATCCTAAATCCTGTTGTGGTAATCCTGGTTGCTGTCGCTGCATTTGCCTGTATTAGGGACCTTCCATCCTGGCCACCGCGGGCTTAAATGTGACCCATTTTATTTACTTTAGCATTAGCGATAACAGCATTAGCCTAGCCTCCTCTGTGCTATTATGTCATTTGTGTTTGTGAAGCTAAAGCAGGTCAAAGCGCTAACGGCTCACTGCAAATGGACAGCGATGCTAAATGAGCCTGGAGGGGAGGATTTTGAGCAATTTTCAATTTCTATCAATAGAGGTAAAAGAAAATGTTTGCAAAAATGCCCGTGTGTCTTTGGGCAAGACACTTTGTATAAGAAAAGCCATTTTTGTACAGATTTACACAGCGAGTAACCAAAGCACGCATATTCAAATAAAGGTGCACTGTGTCATTTCAAAGATGGAGGGTCCGCAGTTTGCTTGTCTCCATGGAGATGTTATTTCTCTGCCTGGAATGTTCCACAGTTGGGCATTAAACATATCGCCCCTACCTTTGGTGTTGTATAGGTTTAGTCCTGGGTTAGTCCTGGTACAGTCCTTGTTTAGTCCTGCTTTAGTCCTGGTTCAGTCCTGGGTTAGTCTTGGAACAGTCCTGGTTTAGTCCTGGGTCAGACCTGGTTCAGTCCTGGTTCACGCCGTTTTTTTTACCCTCTTGGTTTATTTTATTTCAAACAGAGACTTCAGTGCATTTTGAATGACACTTAAAAGCACTTGTCTTTCTGCCCTTATTCTCTGGGTAATATCTCTTTTAAAACACAAACCTCTGAATCTTTAATCCGTCCTTTATTTCAGACTCTGCTCCTGAGGTCACTTCAGCACAGAGCACATCTGTTTCTCCAAAGTCCCAGTCCTCTGTGTTTTATAGCTCTAAAATAGATTTAAAAACATGAATTCCAGACTTGCTTCTCCATAGATCTGACCACTGACCTGTCTCCATTGTTTATTTCCATACTGTTAAATAATCAAGGGAAAACTGTAACATCTCCATGGAGACAAGCAGGTGGCAGACATACAGTGAACCCTCGCTGTATCGCGGTTCACTGTTTGCGGCCTCGCTGTTTCGCAGATTTTTTTTTTCCAATTTTTTCCAATTTTTTTTTTTTTTCAATTTTTTTTATAGTGTAACTTTTTTTTACAGTGCAACATTGTGTCCTGCATCCTGATTGGCTAAGAGACTAGACCAGGACTAAACCAGGTCTAAACCAGGACTAAACCAGGTCTAAATCAGGACTAAACCAGGACTAAACCAGGTCTAAACCAGGACTAAACCAGGTCTAAACCAGGACTAAACCAGGTCTAGACCAGGGATGGTCATGCAGGGTGGTAGGGACAGAGTCTCTGATTTCCTTCACGAGAGCGCCTGGGTGACAGGAGGTGTGGCCTTTGTTTACTTGCACGAGCCATTGAAGAGACTGAGTGCGAGCCGGACCATGGAAGAGCCAAGAATCAACATGGACGGGCAAGGCCCGGACGCCGCGCGGCCGGGGGAGGCAGCGGGGTGAGGACACTCGCGTGCAGAGAGGAGACAGTGGGTCTTCCCCGTCACGAACCCGACCCCGTCCTAGAGAGCTGTGGAGTATTGGCGACGCATTGATAGCGGTCTGATTTTGGAGCCGGGGTGAAATGCAACCTACCCTTGTGAGCGCAGGTTAGTCTTACCTGGTCTTGTGGTGAGGACTGGTGCTCAGAGGCGTCTGTTAGCGGTTTGGCACTGTTAGCATTGGCTTGAGTCTTGCCCAAAATGATAACCAGGTCGCTTTCCACTCGACTTTCGCACATGGCATGGATATGTGGTACCAAAACAAACACACGTGTCCGTGCGCACGTGTCAGCGCGCACGTGTCCGCGTGGGGGAGCCCCGCGTCACTATTAATATATTTTGATGAAAATCTACAAAAGTTTGAGTGTTTAAACAAGAGAAAAATGTGAGAAAATGTTAATACCAGTCTCAGAAAGGTGTATAATGTGTCTGGTGAAGCGTTTTCAGCCTTAAAACATGTATAATAATTGTAAAATATAAAATTGTCCTACTTCGCGGATTTCACTTATTTTCACTTATTTCTGGAACCTAACCCCCGCGATAAACGAGGGTTCACTGTACCAGAAAAGTTACACAGTGCTCCTTTAAGGAATGGTGTTATGGTTTTTGTTATTGCTTTTGCTTTGTCTGGAATGTTCCACAGTATAGAGTTAAATGTATCTGTCTCCATGAGCAAACAACTCAGGTTACCAGAGGGGTATTCCAGTTCTGCACACCTCCTGCATGACTATCTGTGTTGTCCAAAAACAACGGTGACAATATCGGCAAAAAAGAATTTACCTTACGTTCTTGGTCAGTTTTGACAAATTTCCACTAATTTAAAATATTCTCTTACACCGCTGTCTTTACGACACTATCAGATAAAAGAATTCCAGATGTGTCATTGAGAAAACCCTTAGCTGAGTGGCTAAATACTGCGTCTTTCACTTGGGAATCACGGGTTCAATTCCTATTACTGACGTATTCATGTGCAAGTCAATTATGTGTTATATTTGCACGAATTTACATTTGCCACACATTACACAAATGTGAATGAATTAACCTACAATTATTCATATAATCATAGAACTTATATCAGCTGGGCCTAACATCACTCTCATTTGACGACACTGACACTTTATATTTTATGTGACATCTCTATCAAAGAATACAGTTAAAGGTAAACCTTTACTTTTAAAACTAAATGTAGCCAAATAACAGGCACACTCCATGATGCAACATTTCAATGATTCAACAAATTTGCTTCAGAGATGCTGTGCAAGTCTCTTTAATGAAATCCTATTTATCAATTTCCATCAATAGGCATAAAACAATAAAAGACATTATGTATGACATTCTGGTGTGAGGCCACTGCTGGAGGACTGCTGAGGGTCAGGCAAGGCACTGCTGGAGGACTGCTGAGGGTCAGGCAAGGCATTGCTGGAGGACTGCTGAGGAGGGTCCAAGTGTACGCCATCTTCAGTAACTAGAACACAAGCATTATTAAAATATACAAATGCTTGGATCACAGCTGAGGCAAGCATTAGCCTAGAGAATACCTTGAATATACTCTTCACGAGAACTCGCAGGAAGGATCTTTGATGAGGTCCCTCCTTCAATTACTTCCACCAGTGGGTGACCCCGGTTTAGGGCCATTGCCAGCTCCTCTGCAGGTGAAAGATTTTGAGGGGGGCTCTCACCTCCTATGGCTTGGTAGCTACTGTTCATTTTAAATTAAATTAAGGTACCATTTCAACAGTATTACCAATTTCACTGAATAATAATATTATTATTAGCCTACTTACTACTCTGCAAAATGTTTTTATGCTTTGTCTTTACCTGCAAAACAGTCCTCTTCACATTATTCCTGCTCAAAGACAAGATAACACAATTTAACGTATTAGTTGGAGCAAATACTTTTACACAGTAAAAATAAAATTCCCTGGGAATCAAACTCACACCTCCCGCATGCCAAACCGTAGCATATCCTCTGGCGCCACGGATTTATCTTGACACTGATGGTGAAAAACATCCTTAAAAAACTCAACATTCAGCACTGTTAAAGGACTTAACTTACGTATTTAAGCGCTCGGCGATCTTCTGCTGCGCCCTGTCTCTCGCCTTGGTTATTGCAAATGTGTTGTAGAGTTCCAAAAGCAACTTCTGTTCTGATGCGCTGAAATAATTGGCCCGAATCTTCGACATGATTGCGTTTTCGACAGTCGCTTGTTCCTGGCTTCTTGCGTCCGCCGTGGACGCGCCTAGGCTAGGACAGGATAGGCGCGGCTGAAGTTAGCGCTGCTGAAGTGCAGCTAAAATGCGTTAGTGGAACGACTTCAGGCTTTACTCTAAGTTGCCGCTACTTCAAGCGAGGCTTTATCACTTAGGCGCCGCTATGTTTAGCAACGTTTGTGGAATACCCCCCAGGCAAAGTTACAGGTCAGATCTGTGGAGAGGTGAGCATTTTTCTTGCAGATTGTCACAGAGCTCAGCCTAAATGTGCAGGGTTTGTGTGTTAAACTTTGTGAATGAAACAAAACACCACTCCAGCTCTGTTTGTGATGACACTAGCTAACACATCAGAAAATAAGCTTCGATTTGCCTTAACACACACTGGTGTTATTTTAGCAGAGAGCAGGTGAGGAGAGGACAGTTAGAGCAAATTCATCTAATCTGAGTTGTGTTTACAGCCCAGAGGTCAGACCTGCACACACACACACACATAAAGAGAACAGACACGCACACAGACACACACATAGAAACACACACAGACAGACACACACAGAGACATGCGCATGCACACACACACAGACATACATACCCACATGCACACACACACAGAGCAGAGACACGCATACATACAAGCACATACGCAGACTCACGCCCACAGACACATACACACAGACATACAAAGACTCAGCAGACACATACATACGCAGACACACTGACACACACACAGACTCAGCAGAGACGCACTGATTATAGCACAGACGCTTTTAGAACATCTTTTTGCTGTAAGAGAAAACTGTTTACCTCCACATAAAACCTTTAGCAATGTGACTGTAGAAGCTTGAGGATTTTTTAACCATGTATTTATTCAAATCAGTGGCAGGTGTCTTTGTCGCTAAAACACACCCACGTCCAAACTCCCAGACATTTTTTTCTTGACCGTCAGGCTTCTAGATTATTTGTCTCATAGTTCCTTAAGCAGCAGTTTTTAACGCTAACTTTTTTGAAAATCTACCTTGATAAAGCCAACATCAAGTATTTAGTGTGTTTAGTGGCTCATTCTGGCCTGTTTTAAGTGCACATTTGAATTATTCACTGTACTTAAACAAAATTGCCCTAATGTGGCAAGTGAATTTCTCCTGTGTGAGATCAATAAAGTCTTATCTTACCAACACCAGTCTGTGCCCCCCCATCGGCCCCCTGCTTTGTCTGTGTTTGGATGAGCAGCTCTTGATGAAAAAAGTTTGAACATCCCTGCTCTAGATAGAATGTTGATAGAAAAAAATAAGACAAAGAAATTTAATCCAAGTTTAGTGCAAAGTTTTACTCAGACCTGGCTTAGTCCTGGGTTAGTTGTGGTTCGGTCCAGGGTTAATTCTGCTTTAGTCCTTGGTTTAGCCTGGTTCAGACCTGGTCCAGACCCGTTTTAGTCCTGGATTAGTCCTGGTCTAGTCTTGGTTTAGTCCTGGATTACTCCTAGTACAGTCCTACTTTAGTCTTGGGGTTAAGCCTGATTTATACCTAGTTCAGACCTGTGTTAGTCCTTGGTCTGCCATGATCCTCCTCTGTTTCTGTCTACTCTCCTGGGAGGAGCCATGTACTCCACACCTGCAGCAGTCAACTACTCACTCACCTGTGGTCCATCTACAATCAAGTCCTGCTACAAAAACCGGTTCATCCAACACTCCCTGCCAGTTTGTCAGTTTACACACAGGGGTAACTTGTCTCCTGGCTTACAACCTTTTTGATAACCTTCTCTGCTTGCTCTGTGGATTTTTTTTGTTTTTTTGTTTTTTTGTGAACTTCATTTATTTTTCCCTGTTTCCAGTTTAAGATAAGATAAGACTTTAATTATCTCACATAAGAGAAATTCACTTGCCACATTACCTTCAGGCAGCTTAGTGCAAAAGAAAATTAAAACAAAAAAGTGCATACAGACAAGATAAGTAATAATAAAAAGTAAATAAGAGAATATAGGGGGAAAAATGCACATTTGGACTATATAGTGGAGTTATACAGTCTGATGGCAGTGGGGATGATAGATCTGTGGTAGTGCTCCTCCTTGCATTAGGGGTGCCTCAGTCGGCTACTGAAGGAGCTGTTCAGCTCCTACAGTCCGGTGCAGAAGGTGAGAGGTGTCGTCCATAATTGACGTGAGTTTGGCCAGCACCCTCCTCTCAGCCACCTCCTCTTCCTGTCCCGCTCTGTGCTGCTCGGGGCCCAGCAGATAACAGCATAGAGGAGAGAGGCCGCCACAGAGTCATAAAAAGTCTTGAGCAGAGGCCTGCTCACTCCAAAGGACCTCAGTCTCCTCAGGAGGTGGAGGCGACTTTGGGCATTGGCGTTGTGGGACCAGTTCTGTTTATTGTTGAGGTGAACACCCAGGTACTTAAAACTGTCTACAGTCTCTATGTCCTGCCCCTGGATGTTCACCGGTGAATGAGGTAGTGGTCTCCTCCTGAAGTCGATCACCAGTTCCTTTGTCTTACTGGTGTTAAGGCACAGGTGGTTGTGCCCACACCAGTCCACAAAGTCTCTGATGACCGAGCGGTACTCCAGCTCGTTTCCCTCAGACACACAGCCCACAATGGCAGAGTCGCCAGAGAACTTCTGGAGATGGCAGCTGTCCGTGTTGTAGGTGAAGTCCGAGGTGTAGATGGTCGAAGAGGAAGGGTGAAAGGATAGTTCCCTGGGGGCGCCCCAGTGCTGCAGTTCTGCTTTTGAACCCTTGCATGGCATCACTATTTTTACCAAACTCAACCTCAGAAATACTTACCACCTGGTCAGGATTCGTGAAGGATATGAATGGAAGACTGCTTTCAACACACCAATCGGCCATTTTGAAAACCTCGTAATGCCTTTTGGACTTTGTTGCAGCTTGCACAGTCTGTGCTAGAGTCAAGGCCTCCCATCGGCCACTAGCAGGACTACTACGCCCGCTTTCCACTCCATCCCTTGGTCGCACATAGCCCTAGATTTCGTCACTAGTCTTCCCAATTTATCAGGTAACAGTCATATTGACCGTAGTTGACCGGTTTTCCAAAGCTGTTCACTTTTTGGCCTTCCTAAGCTTCCATCTGCTCTGGAGACTGCCAACTTACTTGTGGAGCATGTAGTTCATCTTCACGGGATTTCACTGGAATTGTCTCAGACCGGGGCCCTCAGTTTATTTCCCAAGTATGGAAATCTTTCTGCACCGCCAGTGGAGCTAAGCCAGACCGATACCTGCTCCTCCTCTTTGAAAATTAAATTATTTAAACCTTTTTTTGGTGTGTTCTGCTTTTGGGTCCGACTAGACCCAGTGACAGGGTCAGTCCTGGGTTAATCCTGTGTTAACCCTAGTTTAGACCTGGCTCAGACCTGGGTTAGTCCTGGTTCATATTTAGTTTAATCCTGGGTTAGTCCCGATTCAGACATTTTTGGAATAGAATGGAATGGAAGCTTTATTTGTCACTGTAAACAACAAAAAGACTTGGAAATGGATGGGTCCATGGACCTTAAAGCAGCCGACATGGGGCGCTAACATCGTCCCTCTCATCAGTGATACAAGAACATAAACAGAATAGGAATGCAATACAATCAGTAACAACAGACAAAGACATAATACAGTGTAATTGGAAAACATTACGGCGGGGAGTACAAGAATGAAAATACAGTAAATATGTGACAGCTGAGGTGGACAGCTATGTAAGAAGGACAGAGTGTTTTTATAAATACGTGTACATGTGTTCTTGCCAATTTATGAACATGTCCTGTGCCTATGGTGAGCTGTGATATAAACAACAGCTGTGTATCCTTGGGAGTGCTGATGCAAGAGCAGACAGTCAAAAACAAAGGGTCCTGTTTGTAGAATTGCTGGGAGATAATTGCCAGGGGAGAGAATGAACATAATCAATACATTTTAACTTTAGAACACAGGTGAACGGACAATTAGTCAGAAACCTGGTATCGCAAGGTCCCCTAACTTTCAAGTCACCATGCGGGGCCGTGAGCCCGCTAGTCCTCTCCTCCTGGCGCGTAACATTGCAGACTGAGCCACGTTGTTTCTCCTACACAGTTCCACAAGTATGTTCATGATGTAATCCAGGCGTCAGGGGGTTTCCACAGATTGGAGATGGTACAGTTCCTCAATCCGTGTCACCTTCTGATGCAGTACCTTCACCACGTCAGCATCGGCTCCGTCGTGGTGAGAGATAAGTGACAGCTACGGGGCTTTATTGGCTGCCAGTTATCCTAGTCCTGGTTCAGACCTGGTTCAGTCCTGGTTTACGCCGTTTTTTTTTTACCCTCTTGGTTTATTTTATTCCAAACAGAGACTTCAATGCGTTTTGAATGACACTTAAAAGCACTTGACTTTCTGCCCTTGTTCTCTGGGTAATATCTCGTTTAAACACAAACCTCTGAATCTTTAGTCCTTTCTTTATTTCAGACTCTGCCCCTGAGGTCACTTCAGCACAATGCGCATTGGTTTCTCCAAAGTTCCTGTCTTTCTTGGATAATGGGTTTTAATTCAGAGCTCAGAAAGGGGCAGTAATAATAAAAGTGCTGACACATAGAAACTGACTTAAATTAACCCGAGAATCATTGGGTCACAGTGGGATGGAGTTTATATAAATGAGGTGCAGGTAATCACAAGCAAATCGAAACAGCAATTTGACTGGTCTTAATTAGAAAAATTTAAATGAAAGGTGATATAATGAAAAATAAATGGCCCGATGTGTCAGATGCCCTTCCTCTGTCACCATGGGGTCTTATTGTGTGTAAAAGCTGCTAACCCTGTAGCTTAGATCTCTACAAACGTGTTCTGAAATGTCCCCGTGTGTCAGATGCTCTCCCTGTGTCTCCATGGGGTCTTATTCTATAAATGCTGCTAGTTTACTCCTCTACAAAAATAAATAAAATAAAATAAAAACTTCTGAAATGTCCCTGTGTGTCAGATGCCCTCCCTGTGTGTGTCCACCTAAGAATTCTGTCTGTCCTCCAGCTCAGTTTAAAGGGCCAGTATTATTCCGATCTCTGTTATACACATGTGGACAAAGTTGTTGGCACCCTCCGTTAAAGAAAAACAATGGTCACAGAAATAACTTGAATCTGACAAAAATAATAATAAATAAAAATTATATGAAATTTAACCAATGAAAGTCAGACATTGCTTTTCAACCATGCTTTAACAAAATTATAAAAAATAAAAGAAAATAAATAAACTCATGAAACAGGCCTGGGCAAAAATGATGGTACCCCTAGAAAAGACTGAAAATAATGTGACTAAAGGGACATCCAAGGTTGTCTACAATATTTTTCTCAGTCAGTGGGCCTATATGTGGGGCTACAGGTAGTCACTGTGCTGTTTGGTGACATGGTGTGTACCACTCAACATGGACCAGAGGAAGCAAAGGAAAGAGTTGCCTCAGGAGATTAGAAATAAAATTATAGACAAGCATGTTAAAGGTAAAGGCTGCAAGACCATCCCCATGCAGCTTGATGTTCCTGTGACTACAGTATTCAGAAATTTAAGATCCATGGGACTGTAGCCAACCTCCCTGGACGTGACTGCAGGAGGAAAATTGATGACAAATCAAAGAGATTGATACTACGAATGGTAACAAAAGAGCCCAGAAAAACTTCTAAAGAGATTAAAGGTGAACTTCAAGCTCAAGGACCATCAGTGTCAGATCACACCATCCGTCGTTGTTTGAGCCAAAGTGGACTTAATGAGAGATGACCAAGGAGGACACATTGTTGAAAACAAATCATAAAAAAAAAAAGAAAAGTTTGGAATTTGCCAAACTACATGTTGACAAGCCACAAAGCTTCTGGGAGAATGTCCTATGGACAGATGAGACAGAAATGGAACTTTTTGCCAAAGCACATCAGCTCTATGTTCAGACGGAAAAATGAAGCATTCATTTACTTGATTAAATGAATCAAGTAAAGAACACTGTTCCTACTGTGAAACATGGAGGAGGCTCTGTTGTGTTCTGGGGCTGCTTTGCTGCATCTGGCAGAGGGTGTCTTGAATCTGTGCGGGGTACAATGAAATCTCAAGACTATCAAGGGATTCTAGAGAGAAATGTGCTGGACAGTGTCAGAAAGCTTGGTCACAGTCTCAGGTCATGGGTCTTGCAACAGGACAATAACCCAAAACACACAGCTAAAATGATCCAAGAATGGCTAAGAGGAAAACACTGGACTATTCTAAAGTGGCCTTCTATGAGCCCTGACCTAAATCCTATTGAGCATCCTTGGAAGGAGCTGAAGCATGCCGTCTGGAAGCACCCTTCAACCTGAGACAACTGGAGCAGTTTGTTTATGATGAGTGGGCCAAAAATACCTGCTGAGAGGTGCAGAAGTCTCACTGACAGTTACAGGAATCATTTGATTGCAGTGATTGCCTCAAAACGTTGTGCAAAAAAAATATTAAGTTAAGGGTACCATCAGTGTCCAGGCCTGTTAAATAATTCTGTTGAAACATGGTTGAAAAGCAATGTTTGACTTTCATTGGTTAAATTTCATAGATTTTTTATTTATTATTACTTTTGTCAGATTCAAGTTATATCTGTGACTATTGTGAGTTTTTCTTTCATTAACCGACGGGCACCAACAATTTTGTCCACGTGTGTACATGTTACTTCCTCATCACAAACACACCTGGAGTTGAGTTTTGTGTCATTCACACATGTTTAACACACAAACCCTGAGGCTGAGTTCTTCTCTCAAACAGAAAACACTCTGTTCCACCTTGTGATGTCATGTGGTTTACAGGAAGTGCTCAGCTGCATTTTTAAACTCCACACACCTTCACTAGAATCAGTTGGATGATTTCAGCAGTGGAATTGCCAGTCTCTACTGAACTAAAGGTAAAATGAGCTGTTCACTTGAAAACTTCTACTACATGACATCACGAGCTGGAACCGAGCATTTTGAGCTTTGGAGATATTGACAGACTAAAAATAAAGGGTCAAACATGTGTGAATGAAACAAAAATGAAACAGTATGTAACTCCAGGTCTGTTTTTGAGGAGTTACAACATTCTAACATGACCTAAAGCTCACAAGAGTCCATGTTGTGTAATACAGGAGCTTTAAATGAGAGTATTTTCCTCATTGATGTTGCTGCTCTCCTGTGTGTCGTTATCTGCCTGTGCACACGTCTGTTATGGAGGATTAGACTGTCCGTTATAGACAAACTAAACATTATAGAAGCTCCCTCCCCACAGATCTGTGTTTGTTTATGGTTTCTGTGTTTTACCTCTGCTCTCTGTAATCCTAATGAAGTCTGAGCCACATGCAGGGCTCAGGGCTCAAGGACCAGACACAAAAGAAATATGTAGCATATAAGATTGGAAAGTATACTACATGAGAGATGGGAAGCACAATGTGTCCATCCATCTGTATGCAGATGATTTACAAATCTACCTGCCAGTTGTCCCTAATTCTTCTGACAGTCTGGAATCCATCAACAGGTGTTTAGACGATATCAAACTGTGGCTGTTCCAGAATTACACAACATGGACTCTTGTGAGCTTTAGGTCATGTTAGAATGTTGTTACCTCCTCAAAAACAGGATATGTTTTAAGATATGGTTTATAGTTCTTCAAAAATCCTTTTTGTTTTGGTCCAGTATTAGTCCGTAAAACCAGGCAAAGTTTACTAATTATGATTTTAAATATATGTACAGTAATCCCTCGTTTATCACGGGGGTTATGTTCCAGAAATAGTCCGCAATAAGTGAAATCCGCGAAGTAGGACAACTTTATATTTTACAATTATTCTACATGTTTTAAGGCTGTAAACCCCTCACCACACACATTATACACCTTTCTCAGACTGGTATTAACATTTTCTTACATTTCTCTCTTGTTTAAACACTCAAACTTTTGTAGATTTTCATCAAAATGTATTAATAGAAGCGGGGGTGGTGGAGTGGGGTGGGGATTGGGGGGGGGGGGGGTGTGCTCGGACACGTGCACCGTCACGAAACAAGGCAAAGATTTAATCCCGGTTTAGACCTGGCCTAGTCCTGGTTTAGACCTGGTTTAGTCCTGGTCTAGTCCCGGTTTTACAATTATTCTACATGTTTTAAGGCTGTAAATGCCTCACCACACACATTATACGCTTTTCTCAGACTGGAATTAACATTTTCTCACATTTATCTCTAGTTTAAACACTCAAACTTTCATAGATTTTCAACAAAATGTATTAATAGTGGCGCGTGGGGGGAGACACGGATTTATCCACGATGAACCCCTCATCGTGGACAAATCCGTGACAGAGCAGCACCGTGACAGAGCAGCACGTGTCAGCACGTGTCGCGCACTTCTCCAAGGGGTTGGTGCGCGTCGCGTCCCGGGATGTGGCAGTGCTGCTTGCGTGTCTGGCGGGGCTCCCGGAGCCGTGTCTCCCCCACACTTCACTATTAATACATTTTGTTGAAAATCTATGAAAGTTTGAGTGTTTAAACTAGAGACAAATATGAGAAAATGCAGCGCGAGGCCGCGTGTACACCGGGGAGATAGAACTGCGGCGCCCGGACCGCGTGCTCTCAACCCGAGCCACAAACCGAACACGCACAAACGAACGCAAAAGCCGCACAGAGTGATTTAATCCTGGTCTAGACCTGGTTTGGTTCTTTTCTAGACCTGGTTTAGTCCACGTTTAGTCCTGGTCTAGTCTCTTAGCCAATCAGGACGCAGAACACATTGTTACACTATTTAAAAAAAAAAAAAGTTACACTATAAAAAAAAATTTTTTTTTAATTGAAAAAAAAAATGGAAAAAAAATCTGCCAAACAGCGAAGCCGCGAAGAGTGAACCGCGATAGAGCGAGGGTTCACTGTATTTGTATATTGTTGCTGTAACCCGCCTTGCACCTTCAAGTCTGCACTCCTCAAAAAACAGTTAAAACTAAACAAAATATACAAAAGCATAATATAAAAAGACATTTCCCATGCACATAGGATACACTTAAAGAGGGGGTATTGTGCAACTTTGACTTTTGGAGCTTGAAAATCTGAAGAGGCATGGTTTGCGTGTTTGAGTCATCTAGCAAGCTATTCTGGGTGCTGTAAGATTCTGTACAAGACTCCTCCCACACGCCTACGTCACCCATGCTCCGACACCACAATTCTATATAAATACACAAAAACATGATGCAAAACTGCACTCAGCAACTTGACAAACCTGATGTGATGTGCAGGAGTTTCATTAGAGGGATGCACGCTGATTGTGTTGTGATAGCACTCTGAAGGATGAGTACTTAGGGTGGGGAGTAAAGAGAGACTCAGAGTGTCCAAAACCAATCTGAAACTTATAAAACATGTTAATATGTTGCTTTTGTTGAATATAGCATTTTCAAAACAATAAAAGGTGATGTAAATATGTGATGTTACTAGCAGTTATTTGGCCATAGAAGTGTAATATTCCTCTTTAATGTACAGTAAATGTAAAGTGAGTCTCTTTGACAAAGATCTTGTATTTGAAATGCATCTGTGCTCGGCTCTGATCCCATAAAACTGCCATTGACTCAACACTGTCCTCATGTGACTCGCTGCAGTTTAGGGAGAAAGAGGGGGAAGAACGGAGAGAGAGAGAGGGGCAGATGGGGGAAGGAGAGAGGGGAGAGACAAGAGCAGGAAAGATGGGAGAGGGAGTGGGAGAGAAGTGAGAGACAGACAGGGACGAAGGGGGAGGGGAAGGGGAGAGAGAAGCAAGACAGGAGCGAGCAGGGGGGCAAAAGACGACAAGAAAAGAGAGAGAAAGTGGGACATTGATGGAGCAGGAAAAAAGAAGAAGAGGGTAAGGAAAGAGGTGAGAGCAGGGTATAGAAGAGGGGAGGGCAGCGGAGATGAGAGCGGGTGAGACAGAGCGAGAAAAGAAAGAAAAGGGGGGGATAGAAGTAGGGCTGGGTGTGTTTACCGGTGTGTGTTTTTTTAACGATATGAATTTTTCATTTACCACAATACCGGTGAGTGTGTGCGTACAAAACGTCGTGCCGGGGAACTGTTTTGCAGTGGCACGAGAGTGGTGGAAGCATAAGCTGTGTCCTAATTCGAGGGCTGCAGCCTCCGTTGCTTTTTCAGCGGCTCTGAAGGCTGTGAAAGCTGCAGCCCTCGAACTAGCCTCCGCGGAACACAAGGGACATGGGACAGGTCCACAGAGCCGCTCGCAGTGCCCAGACACGCTGCTAACGCTAATGCTAACAAGACGCACCACTCTAATGACGCACATGGATCAATAACATGGCAGACATCCCAAGTTCCAAAAACACATTTCAAGGAGATGTGTCCCCCCCCCCACACACACACACACACACACAGCTTTTTATTAACTTAACTGAGTTCTTAAACATTAAACTTTTAAACTAAACATAAACATAAACTTTAAATTAAATATTTATTAAATATAAAAATTATGTTATTTGTGTTTAAACATTTCAAATATATGTCCATGTTTAAATTTCGCCTACCTCATCATGCCTTTTACAATCATTTAGACCTTACCTGGCCAGCCAAATGATATCTCTCTGTATTTCCTATACAGCGTGATACCATTTGGACACCCTCGCTCCACCCTCGCTCCTCTGGTTAAAAACGGACTCCGCGATTCTCATTCGTTCAAAGATGGTGACGTCAGTGCACCCGCCTTTGCCCGCAACGTCCCTTCCATTCAGCTGTAAAATTGGCCTAAAAACACATCGATTCCTTAAAACCACAGCAGCTGACAGCTCTAGAAGCCTTTCTTTTCAAAAAAGATGTTTTTGCATTGCTTCCTACCGGCTTGGTTCACGTCGCTGTCCGTTAACTGTTCTCTGATTGGTTCACTTAGCTGTCTGTCTACGTGCAACGGCAGCGCATTCTGGACCAAGCGTTACCAGACTCGCCGCTGGTACAGCGATGAGTCATGGATTCTTCCAGGCAAATTTAGACCGCCTGGGCAATGCTGAAGTCACTGTTACACACAGTGCACCTCACCACAGTGTCATCATTTTTCACCCTAATCAGACAGGGATATATTTTAGTATATTCTGCCGTAAAATGAGTTTTATACAGTATTTTCGTTTTTTAGATTCTGCCATCTCACTGCACTAAATTATAACTTCTGTGAGCGTCGCAGAGAAAGTAAATTGAAGCCCGCTCACACTGAAAGCTGATTGGCTAGTTTTGCTGAGTGTAACCAATCAGCGGGTTCTCTGGCCAGCGCTCACTTAAACACAAACACACACACACGCAGGTTCCACACGCGCAAATTCTCTCTCCTCTCTCTCCTCTCTCTCGTGCACATTCCGTTTGAAGTAGTCCGTGCATGATACAAGAGTTATTATCTTGCGTGCAGGCTCTGCAAACCTCACATTGTCTAAAATCCGGGATATTTTATCCGACTCGCGAGCATCAGGGAGCCACTATAATTAGTGACTTGGGATGTCTGAGCTAGAGTGTGTGTTGAGCGGAGTAACAACATTATACGGTGAACTTGTACTGAAAAGAAGAGCTGTGTCAGTTGTGTGGAAGTACTTCGGCTTTAAAAAATCTGGCGCTGATCAAACAAACATATTCTGTAATGTTGTAGCGACTCAGACGTCACTGAAAGACGCGTTTGCTAAGGGGACCGCCTACGACAAGAAAAGCAAACGGAACGATATTACCAACGCTATTACTATCCATTTAGACATGGAACCACTTAGTCCTATTGAGAAAAGAGCTTCTTTCTTTTCTTTATTTATTTCATTTGTTAAAACAAAACAAAAAATAACAGATGCAACACAACAGAAAGAAGCATAAGCTTATGATATCTGCCCCTTATCAACTCAAAATTATATTACAACAAAATATTATATATTACAACAAACAAAAATAATAATAATAAAACTATATTTTTACTGCGTAGTACTACTATATCTTTTCATTAAATCAAGGAGATGATTAAAGCACTGGACCCAGATATGTTTTAACAAGTCCAATTTTCTGCAGTAATTATTCCCTAAATTATTAGGAAATGGGGTTAACATAGCCTGGGAATTCCCAGGCCGCTTCCGTTCGTTTCGAACTGGAAGGCGGCCTGGAAACTCGTCCAAGCGAGAGTCCCAGATTTAGGGCCCCAATCAGAGAGCGGGGGAGGTGTGGCAAGACGGTGACGCGTATTACATGACAAACGGAAGCTTGTAGTTTGAACTGACAACTGACATGATTGGCTATGGACTTACGTATACGCTCAATGATAGACATTCATAACGCCCAATAAACGGCCGTTGGCAATCGCTAACCACACCTCCGCTACGGGATTTTTCGAAGCGAGTTTCCAGACCCATATCTCACTTGTGATATGGTCAGGTGTTAACCAGACTAGGGTTAACACCTTGTCATGCATGAAAAAAAAAAAAAACGTCAAATACCGTGATACCGGTAAAATTTTGAAAAATACCGTGATATCAATTTTTGGTCATACCGCCCAGCTCTAGATAGAAGAGAAAGGAGAGAAAGAGAGGTGTAGGTGGAGAAAGGGGGGAAGGGGGGAGGAGTGGGGCCATTTGGAGTTGTAGACTGGAGTAGTAGCGATCGTGGTGACTCTTTACCCTCTGTGCATTTGAACACAACAGTGAGGATTTCCATAGAACCACTGCAGATAGAACAGGATTTCACAGTATATATCAAGCTGGGGGTGTTATACGTGTTTGTCTATGGCGGAATGTTGAGCAGTTACCAATTCACACAGCAAACACAGACATAAAACTTACAACAACAAAAAACACACAAAAAATGCTAAATGGATTTAAACAACACATTTTCAGGAGCCTGTGATCAGTCCAAGCCATCATGGTCCTGTTTAGGAGTTTTGATTTTCGACAAAAAGGTGAGGGCAAGAGCTAGCTTGTGACTTTAATGTTATTTAACAGGGTTTTGTTTAACAACACAAATCATCTTATTTGTTGTTCAAATGAAGTTGATTTTTTAATGGTCGGATTGTGTTAAAGCTCAGATTAATGCAGTTTGAGTAACAGAGCTTCAGACAGAGCAGTGCCTACAGTTAACATCATACCCCCAGGGAATGTTGATGACATCAGCTGCAAAATATCAATAGGCCTAGTTTTTGGTTTATTTGTGTTCACTTATTTTATTTTATCGTCCAAATTCTGGCTTACTTTAGTCCTGGCTCTGTTGTGGACTATTCCTGGTCTGGACTTTGATTAGACCTGGTTTAGATCATGTTTAGTCTAGGTTTTTCATAGGCTGTGGGCTGGGGATTGTACAGAATTGTACTGCTAACCATCAGGAGGGTTTGATAGGGCCTGAGAGAGATCACTAGATTACTCAAACATGCATGGATGACATTTAAAACCTCATCGGGCAGGTTTTTGATGAGGGAACAACATTAGAAGATGGGAGTAAGTAAAAGTCTGTCCATCCCACCTCAGTTAAAGGTGCACTGTGTTACTTTTCTGGTGGAGGGTCCGTCACCTGCTTGTTTCTATAGAGATGTCATTGCTCTGCCTGGAATGTTCCACAGTATGACATTAAACATGACTCATGAATTTGGTAAATGTACATTTTAGATGAAAATTTTAGAAGATAATGATCTTGATAATGAAATTTTGTATTTATGGGTATTAGAAGGAATGAATATTGATTGCTTTAAATGTTTCATGATGAATTTGATAGTGGTTATTTTAAGGAGACGCTGTTACTGATGAAATGTTGTTTTTAGAGTTGTTCTCATGTGAATAGATTTTTAATGTATTTTGTACCTGCCTGAGGACTGTAGATGGAAAGGAGCTTGTTGCTAAATCTGGCACAGAGCATCTTTTCTCTCTGAGTTTAATTATTTCTGTGCACTGTCCTTGTTTTGAATAAATAAATACATAAAAATAAAATAATAGCTATCTTACATGTATTCAGTTACATGTGGTTTTAAGGTTTCAAAAATACCTAGAAAACCAGGAATTCTGACTGTGAGCGGGGTCGCCTCTCCGCAGATCACACCCGTACGGACCCTCCATCAGAAAAGTTACACAGTGCACCTTTAGTTTTTAGTCCTGGTTTGTGGATCTGTTGTTGTATTTTGGTTTAAAGGTTTTGGGGTTTTGGTTCATTCCTCATTTGTATTGTATTGTGTTTTTTTCTAACCTGAAATAAGCTCCCAAGATTTGTGGAGTTCCTTGGGCAAATTTATAATGACAAAAAACACACACATATTCCTAAACTACAATGACCATGCTTCTAGCCGTGTCTCAGTTCTCAGTGTGCACAGTCCTGAATGTGGTTTTAAGGGCACATACATCACTTCCGGCGCAACGACTGCTGTCCCATTTCTTTTTTGTCCCATGCACAGTTAAAAAAAAACCTGAAAACCACAGTCATTTCCATGGAAATCGGGGCTTGAACCAACTGTGCATCCATGCACACTTTGCACACTCATATATCCCAGCATGCACCACGCGCTACTTCTCCAGCCACACACATTATACGTTTTTCTCAGACTGGATTTAAAATTTTCTCACATTTCTCTCTCGTTTAAACACTCAAACTTTCATAGATTTTCAACAAAATGTATTAATAGTGAAGCGTGGGGGGAAGGGGAAGGGGGGAGAAGACTAAGCGTGGACACGTGTGTGATAGCGCAGCATGACCCGGCGCGGGGCTGCGAGCACGAGACCCGTGCTCAAACTGTGCCAGGTCTAAACCAGGTCTAAACCAGGTCTGAACCAGGTCTAAACCAGGATTAAACCACCGCGGCTCTTGCCTGTGTTCGTTCATGCGCTCAGACTGCGTGCGGTCCCGAGGGGGCTGCTCGCCTCAGCCGTGACTCGAAACGAAATCAGGAAATAGACCTGCACGCGGCGCTTTAATCCACCTGGTTTAGTTCACGTTTAGTCCTGGGTCTACAGTCTCTACGCAGGACACAGTGTTACACTATAGAAAAAAAAAGTTACACTATAAAAAAAAAAAAAAACTTGGAACGGATCAGGCCTTTTCCATTGAAATAGCTACTCAACTTCCGAAAACGTTACGAAACCACTTCTGGAACGAATTAATTTCGTAAGGTGAGGTACCACTGTACAGTGTAGTGTGTAACAGAGCACCACTGCCCCCTGCTGGCTCTGCTCCTCACTGCAGCAGATCCTCAAGATCTCACTGGATTTTACAAACACTTCTATCCTTTTTTTTTTCTCTTTCTCTCCTTCTCTCTTCTTTCCCCTCTCACCATTTCTTCTCTCTTCTGTCTCTCTCTCCCATATGTCTTTCATTCCCTCTCTTTTTTTGGGTGGGGTTCAAATCCCCGGCAATGAGCAAGCCAGTGTGGGTCCTTGGGCAAGACCCTTCACCGTACTGCCCCCCCGGGCGTCGGAAAGACGAGCTGCCCACTGCAGCCCACTTGGGTCAAATGCAGCAGTGAATTTCTCCTGTGTGTGAAATCAAGTCTTACCCATGTTTTCCCCCTTCCCGTTGTTTGTCATTTTCTCTCTACTCCCTCTTTCCTTCCCTCTTTTTCTCTTGCCCTTCCTTCTCTCTTTTCTTTCTATCTCCATTTCTTCACTCTCTCTCTCTGTTTCTCCTCCCTCCATTCTCTTCATCCTTCTCTTCTCTCCCACACCCTTTTCACTCACTTTCTCCTCTTTTTATGGCTTTCTCTCCAATTTTTCTATCTCTCTTCCTCCTTTTCTCTCCTTTTTTCTCTTTCCTTTCTCCTCGCCTCCTTCAATACTCTTCATGCTGTCTCCCTCTTTTTGCTCTGCCTTCTCCTTTTGCTTCTCTCCTCTTGTCTTTTCCTACCGCTTTCTTTCATTAAACTAAGGGTATTTTTCTTGAGGTGTGTCTATTCTTGCAGTAGTAGTAGTAGTAGTAGTAGTAGTAGTAGCAGTAGTAGCAGTAGCAGTTCTACCATTGACCCGTGCAGCCCAGTTTGAGGGGCTGTGCTTCTTTAAAATGCATGAGGAGACGTGCCCTTGGGGAGAAGAGAAAAGCTTTGTTTTCTCCACAACACAAATGAATTAGCTTTAAATTAAACCTGTGTTATGTACAGGCCCATAGGAGCAAACACACACACAAATACATGTGTACACAGTGTATGTACGCAGTGTGTGTACGCAGTGTGTGTACGCAGTGTGTGTACGCAGTGTGTGTACGCAGTGTGTGTACGCAGTGTGTGTACGCAGTGTGTGTACGCAGTGGTCTCCCTCATCCATCTTTACTGCACCTTCTCTCATTACTAATTAAACCTCAGCTAAAGAATGAGCGCGGCCACAATATACGACCAGAGGGGGGTCCAAGGGCACGGGGTGGGGTGGGGGGGGGCAGCTGCACTGTAGTGTCTATCTATGAAGTTTAAAGGTGCATTGTGTAACTTTTCTGTCAAATGCTTTTCTCCATGGAGATGTTATTGCTTTGTCTTGAATGTTTCACAGTATGGCATTAAACCTTTCTATCTTCATGGAGACCAAACCAGGCCATGTTACAGGTCAGATCTGTGGAGAGGCGACCCCACTCACAGTCTGTTTTTTTAGGTGTTTATCAGCTATAAAACCACCTGTAATGTAAAAAATGTAAGTTAGAGCAGTTTAATGTCATACTGTGGAACATTCCAGGCAGAGCAATGGCATAATCCATAGAAATAAGCAGGTGAGTGACAACCATCTGAAAAGTTACACAATACACCTTTAATACTCAGATAAAGAAATATAAACAAATATATTGATTTAAAAGTTGATTTAAAACTGTTTTCTTGCTTGTTGTGTGCACAACGTTTGGGGGCCCCACTGCAATATTTCTGAGGTCGCCCAGGGGACCCCACTTTGGCCCCACTGGCGGCACAGTAGCTGAGTGGCTAGCACTCTTGCTTCACAGCAAGAAGGTTCCGAGTTCGATCCCCGGGTCACCCAGGCCTTTCTGTGTGTGTTCTGTGTGGAGTTTGCATGCATGGTCTGGGTTCGATCCCCGGGTTGCCTGGGCCTTTCTGTGTGGAGTTTGCATGTTCTCCCCGTGTCTGGGTGTCCTCTGGATGTCCTCCGGGCACTCCGGTTTCCCCCACCAACCCAAAACATGCACCATAGGTACTCCAGCTTAGGTCCTCCAGCTTAGGTCCTGACCAAACCGAAGCAAGAAGATCATGGTGATGGTCCCCGGGCACAGGAATGTGTCGCCCACTGCTCCTAATATATATATATAGGATGGGTTAAAATGCAGAGAAGAATTTCTCCAGTGTGAGATCAATAAAGTTCACTTCTTCTTTGGGAACCACTGGTATAAAATTTAACATATCGAAGCTCCAAGAGGTGGTGGGGTGAGGGGCTGTGGTACAGATTACTTTTGACAAAGGTACACAGACTAAATGTGTAGAATTACCCAAACATGTGTGAATAAAGATCTGATGAGAAATCCTGGTCACATGACAGGCTCCTAATGTTGGTCAGCAGAATAAATGACTTCCAGGTGTATCCATATTTACCTGCCCTGGTTCTGTCCTTGTTTCCGTAGTAACCATCTGTTTCTGGATTAGGTGTGGTTCGTCCTTCACTCTAATCTAAACCAATACAAATGCGCTGCTTTATACAGCCATCTTCTATCCTGTCTCCTCCTCTCTCTTGATCCTTCTGTGTTACTGTGTCTCCCTCTGGTGGTGCTGGCTGGTTCTGCGTCTCTTTCGTCTGCTCCTCCTCTGTTTGTGTTACTGTGTCTCCCTCTGGTGGCGGCTTGAGGTCCTGCTCCTCTCTGGGTGATTTGTGGTCACTGCAGAGGTTTGCGGCGGTCGTTAAAGCTGTTGGCTGATCAGACTCGGCTGCAGTGCTCCGGCTTGTACTGAGAAATGCCTCCACAGACGAAACTAGGCCCACGGAGAAACAAGCTGCACCAGGAGGGTTTAAGATAGAAAAGTGTGAAGGAATTTTTTTGGTTGACTATTTGATTTGACAATAAGAAAATATAAGACAATATAAGGCTGGTGCTGGGTTGGGTCCATGTGAAGGGGGAGGGGGATGTGGCCACTGGCCCGAGGAGGTGTGAAGGGGGGGTGTAGGCGTCTTTGATATTTGCGTAGAACAAGTCCAGAGTCCTATTGTCTCTCTTGGGGCACGTGACGTATTGCGTGAATGTGGGAAGAGTAGTGGACAGAGATGTGCAGTTAAAGTCCCCAGTGATCAGGAAGAGAGCGCGCGTATGACGAGTCTGCATTTCAGTCACGGCGTTGTAGAGTTGCTCGCATGTTGCCGCTCCATCCGCAGACGGAGGAATGTACACGCAAAGCACAATCACGTGCGAGAATTCCTTTGGCAGATAGAATGGCCTCATACTCACATCCAGCAGCACAGCTGATGTTTCACGTGCGCGTTCCCGGCTTGACACCAGCGCTCGTTAACGAATACAGCTAATCCTCCTCCTCGCGCTTTCCCACTTCCCGACACAGTCCGGTCCGCACGCTTCATAGTAAATCCGTCCAGGTAAAGAAGACAGAATTGTTTGGATTATGGACTTTTGTTTCATTTTAAAGTTGCTATATTACACAAAATTGACTCTTGTGAGCTTTAAGCCATGTCATAATGTTGTTCCTTCCTCAAAAACAGACCCGGAGTTGTGTTTTGTTTCATTCACACATGTTTGAGCGGTACCGCAGATCCTTCATCCCCACAGACTGTATAATTCTACTACATAGGCCAAACGTGCAATATCCTTTTTCCATGCTCTCCTTGTTAATGTTTGTATTATTATTATTATTATTATTATTATTATTATTATTATTATTATTATTATTATTATTACTTATTATTACTTACTTACTTTATTCCATTCTTGCCTGCATGCACTTTTCTTTCTTGTTCAAACTGTCCTGGAGCTACTGTGGCAAGTAAATTTCTCCGGTGTGAGATCAATAAAGTCTTATCTGATCTAATCTTAGTGAATGTGTATGGGGCACTTCCTGTATCACCACTCAGTGACATCATAAGTTGGAACTGAGTGTTTACAGTTTGAGTCTGTCAACCCATAACAAGCTTTAAGTAAATGTATCTATACTATGTATATTTTTTCCATTAAATATTCTCCAAACGTTTTGTTAAATCAGAATTAGCCTTAACACGACCCCTGTCATTTAAAGCTGTCATTTGTAACTTTTCTGGTCTCCATTATTGTTTTGTCAGGAATGTTTCACAGTGTGGCATTAAACATATTTATCATCATCAAGACAACAGGTGGAGCCACCAGGCCAAGTTACAGATCAGATCTGTGTAGAGGCAAGCCTGTTCATGAGTATGTTATTGTGCTTTTAAAATGTATTTTTGAGCAATAAAAACACCTGTAATTGAATAGACAGATGAGTTAAATACCACAGTGGAACATTCCAGGCAAAGCAATAACATCTCTATGGAGACAAGCAGGTGATGGACCCTCCACAGTTACATAGTGCCCCTTTAAAAATGCATTGTGTAACTTTTCTGGTGGAGGGTCCATTACCTGATCGTTTCTATGGATATGTCAATGCTCTGTCTGGAATGTTCCACAGTGTGACATTAAACAGCTCTACTTGACATTTATTCATTTACAGGTGGTTTTACAGCTCAAAAATACCTAGAAAAACACATTCTGACTGTGAGTGGGGTCGCTTCTCCACAGACCTGACCCATAAATTTGTCTGATTTGGTCTCCATACTGTGAAACATTCCAGACAAAGTGATAACCTCTCCATGGAGAAAACATTTGACAGAGCCTCCATCAGAAAAGTTCCACAATGCATCTTTAAAGCCAGCCCTGATGATTCTTTCTAATCTCTCCCAGTCGCTTCAGTGTAAAACTCGGAGCTGTAGGAGTTTGGAGGTGACTTTGGCTTTGTGTTTGTCTCATATATAACTCTGAGTTTGTGGAGCAGATAACAGAGACAGCGACCAGTGACTAAGCACCTGCCTGGTATCCCTCATGCCCAGGGCAAAATAACACCACTTACCTGTGCCAACATGTGTCAATCAACCTGTTTGGGGTGAGGATTTCATGGAGGCACCACCCCTAACTGCTTGACAAAGACCTCGAGCAGTTAAGGTGGATGCTCGCCATGTTCATCATCTCATTTTGCTCCCATTGATGTGATAGGGGCTGCCAGGCTGGAGATTAGACCAATCACAGAGCAGCATTGTGATGTGGGTGGAGCCAAAGGTGAAGCTACGAAATGAGCCAAAACAAACATGGCAATGCCCAAAATGTTCCACAGTGTGACATTAAACAGCTCTACCTTACATTGATTAATTTACAGATGGTTTTATAGATCAAAAATACAGTGGTACCTCACCTCACGAAATTAATTCGTTCCAGAAGTGGTTTCGTAACGTGAATTTTTCGTAAGTTGAGTAGCTATTTCAATGGAAAAAGCCTGATTCGTTCCAAGGCCCCGTTCCAAGTTTTTTTTTTTAAATAGTGTAACTTTTTTTTATAGTGTAACACTGTGTTCTGCGTCCTGATTGGCTAAGAGACTGTAGACCCAGGACTAAACGTAGACTAAACCAGGTCTAAACAAGGTCTATACCTGGACTGGACCAGGACTAAACCTGGACTAAACCAGGACTGGACACCAGGATTAAAGCGCCGCGTGCGGGTCTATTTCCTGGTTTCGTGCTAGCTCTGCTATCAGCAGCAGCACCGGTGTACCTCACGAGTCACGGCTGAGGCGAGCAGCGACTGCGTGCGTGGGGGGAAGGGGGAGGGCGGACACGTGTGTGATAGCGCAGCATGACCCGGCGCGGGGCTGTGAGCACGAGACCCGTGCTCAAACCGTGCCTCCTCTAAGACAGGTCTAAACCAGGATTAAACCACCGTGTGCGGGTCTATTTCCTGGTTTTGTGCTAGCTCTGCCGGTGTACCTCACGAGTCACAGCTGACGCGAGCAGCGAGGAGGGGAGGAGATGTGCCTCCTCTCGGGACGGCACGCAGTGCATGAACGAACGCAGGCAAGACCCGCGGTGGTTTAATCCTGGTTTAATCCTGGTTTAGACCTGGTTTAGACCTGGTCTAGAGGAGGCACGGTTTGAGCACGGGTCTCGTGCTCGCAGCCCCGCGCCGGGTCATGCTGCGCTATCACACACGTGTCCGCCCTCCCCCTTCCCCCCACACTTCACTATTAATAATTTTGTTGAAAATCTATGAAAGTTTGAGTGTTTAAACAAGAGAAAAATGTGAGAAAAGTTTAAATCCAGTCTGAGAAAAGCGTATAATGTGTGTGGCTGAGCGCGCATTATTTGATTTTTTTTTTAGATTTCGCGTTTCGTAACTTGAACTTTCTTTCGTATCTAGAGACCAAAATTTAACGTGAAGGCGTTTCGTAACTTGGAATTTTCGTTTGTTGGGTCTTTCGTAAGGTGAGGTACCACTGTACCTAGAAAAAGAGACATTCTGACTGAACGGGGTCTCCTCTCCACAGATCAGACTTGTAACTCTACTATCTTTATACATATGTAGTTTATAACCAAATCCTCCTTTTGCTTTGTTGAAAAATATTTAGTCTACTTATTACACTTACGCTAAATAATTTCATATATGTTGCTTCATATATTTGATGTTTTCTGTACGTACTAGTCAAAAGATCAAAGTCAAAGTTCAACATACGTGTTCAACATACAGTGAATCGAAGTTTAGTTTCTCTCTGGCCAAGTAGTGCAAAAAGACAGTGTACAAAATACAATATAAAGGCAAAACAAAAACTATCTAAGACAAAAATCTAGAATCTAAAATCTAAAAGCAGTGCAAAAGATATATAAGACCTATTTACAGATGTCCAAAATGTGCAGTGTGCATCAAAAATGTGCAGTGGAAGATGCAGCAGTGAAATGGTAATGTGCAATAGAATGTGCATTGAAGTTAAGATAAAAATAAATGTGCAACAGTAGTAATTCCAGTACGACAGTAGTAAACAACAGTAGTAAATGTGCAACAGTGCAACAGTAGTCCTTAGCAGCAGTTTTTAAAGTGTCTAGAGTGATATAGGGGTAAGGTGAGAGTTCAGCCTCCTGACAGTCTGGTGGATGAAGCTGTTTGACAGTCTGGTGGAGTGGGCCCGGAGACTCCGGTACCTTCTCCCCGAGGGCAGGAGGCTGAAGAGGCTATGTGCGGGGTGGCTCGGGTCACCCACAATGCTGGACGCTCTGCGGGTGAGCCGGGTGTTAAAAATGTCTAGGAGGGAGGGGAGAGAGACACCAGCGATCCTCCCAGCTGCATTCACTATGCACTGCAGGGCTTTCCTGTTCTGTTCAGTGCAGCTCCCGTACCACACAGTGATGCAGCTGGTCAGGACGCTCTCAGTGGTGCCTCGGTAGAAGGTGGTCATGATGGGTGGGGGGGCTCCAGCTCTCCTCAGTTTGCAGAGGAAATAGAGGCGCTTCTGAGCCTTCTTTGCCAGTGATGCAGTGTTCGCTGTCCAGGAGAGGTCCTCACTGATGTGCACCCCCAGGAATTTGGTGCTGCTCACCCTCTCTACAGCAGCACCATTGATGGACAGTGGGGGGTGCCGGGTGGGGCCTCTCCGGAAGTCAATAACAATCTCCTTGGTCTTTTCAACATTCAGAAGGAGATCGTTATCGCTGCACCACTGGGTCAGAAGGCTCACCTCACTCCTGTAGTTTGTCTCATCGTTATTAGAGATGAGACCCACCACAGTCGTATCGTCCGCAAACTTCACTATGTGATTGGTGCTGAACGCTGGTGAGCAGTCGTGGGTCAGCAGAGTGAAGAGCATCGGACTGAGCACACAGCCCTGGGGGGCTCCTGTGCTCAGTCTAATGCAGCTCGAGGTGTTTTTGCCGACCCGCACCGCCTGTGGCCTCTCACTGAGGAAGTCCAGCAGCCAATTACACAGCGAGGTCTGAATCCCCAGGTGGTCTACTTTGGTGATGAGCTGCTCTGGGATTATGATGTTGAATGCTGAACTGAAATCTATGAACAGCATTCTCACATATGAGTCCTTATTGTCCAGGTGGGTGAGGGCTGGGTGAAGAGCAGACCAGATTGCATCCTCAGTGGAGCGGCTGGCCCGGTATGCAAAGTATATCAAATGTAACAAGTAGTAAGAGGGTGAGTTCAAACTTTTGACTGGTAATGTACTTCAGCCTATTGTCATAGAAATATGGATTGTTTGGTTAGGGTTTGGTAATAATTTCCCTTATGGATCAATAAAGTTTAAGGGTTTAAGTCTAAGGGTTTAGGGTAATGTGCAGAGGGAAGTGCTTTGTGCATTTGTGGACAGGGGAGATGTCGGTGCTTTTCGCTCAAATGCATTTTACTACAGTTTGATTTATCGACTTGTTCTGCTGTTGTGAAGCTTCAGATTCAAGTATTTGTCATGATGTTCCATCTTTTCCTGATATCTTTCAGCAAGAGCCATTTGAGATTGATAATGTTAGGTTAGCTCTGTCTCCACCTCAACACAAACACACACCCAAGAGACACCTAAACATTTTATTTTTGTCCATTACAAGTTCCCACAACAAAGTAAAAGGGCTCATATGACACTATTCTCTGATCTATGTTCTAGTTTCCTCATCACAAACACACCTGGAGTTGTGTTTTGTTTCATTCACACGTTTAACACACTGTTCCACCTTGTGATGTCATGTGGTGATACAGGTGCTCCACTGTGTTTTTAAGCTCCCTATACCTTCACTATACTCATTTGGATCATTTCAGATCTGGGATTGTCAATCTATACTGAACTAAAGGAAAAAGGAGGTACAGCTTCATGACATCACAAGGTGGAACATAACTTTATGAGCTTTGGAAAAAGTAGACAGAGTAATAATAAAGGATTACTCAAACATGTGCGAATCAAACAATACACAACTCAAGGTCTGTTTTTGACGAGGAAACAATTATTTTAACATGACTTAAAGCTCACAAGAGTCCATTTTGTGTAATATAAGACTTTTAACGTTGTACATTTCTCCCGTAACACCTCCTCTCTCCTTCTCTGTCCTCCTCTGTCCTTCTCTCTCCTCCTCTCTCTCTCTGTTTTCCAGGAGGACGAGACGGGCGAAGGGCGGTTTGGTTTCCAGGGTTACGGCATGGGTCCCACGTGTCTGCAGCCCAAAGACGGCATGGCCATCAAGGGCAGCAACAACAACAATGCCCCGCCCACCACCACCACAAGCTCCGCCCCTGAGAAAAGCATTGAGGAGATGAAGAAGCTCTTCATCAGCAGAGCCAAACGCATCGATACAGTGTCCCGCGTGGCCTTCCCTCTTGTCTTCCTCATTTTTAACATTTTCTACTGGATCATTTACAAGATCATCCGCAGTGAGGACATACACAAGCAGTAAAGGATCTTGAGGACCGGACACCATCTTGTTTTTGTTTGTTTTTATGTTTTTTGGGCCTTTTTTGGAATCCGTCATGGGCTCCTGGTTACAGCAAACACAGGAGAAGTTGTTTATTTTGAAGAGAAAAGGGGAGACTGGACTGTTTTTGACTAAAGTTTTTATGGGTTAGCTCAAATATGCATTGCCTAAAGGAGATACTGGTCACTGCTTTGTCATTGTCTGAAATAGCAGAGGACAGTAATAAGACAAGCAGAATGCGTTCAGAAAATTTAGAAGAAGTCGAGAAAATAACACTTCAAAGATAGTGTATTTGATTAAAAATATTAAAGCAGAAATAAAATGGCTAAGGTTTTAAACGCAAAAAAAAAAGTTATGTTTGGCCTTAAAAGTTTAGAAAAAAGGCAGTTTAGTAAATGCAATTTAGTAAATACAACATAAAACAAGGACTGTAGATGTAAATCAGCTTTGTAGCTATAAACCGGCATATTTACATGTGTCTATGCAGGCCCGTCAATACAAATTTGGGGCCCCAAAAGCATTGCATGGGCCCCCCTCTAATATAAATGGAAGAGGGTTCTATACTGGGCCCCTAAGACCCTGGAGTTCCCCCGACCTGACCCCGAATAAGTGAAGATGGATGGATAATGTCCCAATTACATAAGTAAATAATAAAGATAAATATGAATATTGTTCAATCTACCCTGAGACAGTTTACGATATAAAAATGCAAAGATCTGTTACATTTCATAGGGAGTAAAAGTGGACTTCATTATTTCCACTGTAGTTCTAAACAAGAAGAGGACAAAAAAGTGGATAAAATGAACAGAATATTAAACAAACTCAAACAGAAGAGCTGTCCAAGTCCCCACCATTTGCACCATTATCTCCTACAGGCAACGCATTACCTTATTGAACTTTATTTGAAAACACCAGACTCTGCCTTTGACTCATTTCAGATACCGCCTCCCTGCTTTATTTCCCCCTCCAATACCCCGCACCCCATCCAAAGTCCTGGCTCCTCCTACTGATCAACCAGTGCAATAGCAATGCAGACAAATGCATGAAAATTGAATGTGGCAATATATACAAAAAGATACACACTTCTGGGAGGGGACTTTGGAGTACTTTGAAACTTCTTCCATTTGAGATGCCGGAAAAAGTGTGCGTTTATTTTAAAAAGACACAAGAAATATAGATCTATTTAAAAAATGAGAAGTTGTAATATATAATACTCATCTGGGACTTCTGGGTGGACGGCGACGCAGCGGCCATCTTGGTAAGGGATCTGTGCTTCCATAAAGAACTCTATATAGATTTTGCTTCTGTATTTATGAGCACTTGTTGGCTTTTTTCCTCTCCTCAACAGAAAACCTTGAACTGCTAAAAATGAAACATATGATTGAGGTTTTGCAGCTTTTTGCTCATTCGCGCAACTAAAAAAAAAATACTTATAATATTTAAATACGCCAGAAAGAGACATTTCTGTGTGTGTCCTACGTGTGTTCATTATTCTGTCTCGTTTTGATTTTAAAATATTTTCTCATATGCCAAATTGTTGTTGCTTGTGGCTACGCAGTTATCCAGTAATGCAGTATACATTTGTGAAGTACTATAGAGGTTTTAACATGTTTTAGCTGGAAATCTGGCATTAATTTTTGAGCCCAGTCGAAAAAACATTACGTGGACGATTCAAAAACTTGAAAATACTAGTTATTTTACAATTTAGGTAGGACCATATGAAGAAATGATAGCCATTTACCATTGCGAGGGACTATGTGTACGCACTTTTTCTTACTTTATTACTTCTATGGAGATTTTTTTTTTGGGGGGGGATCATTTCTCTGCCTGGAATGTTCCACAGTACGACATTAAACAGCCCTACTTTACATTTATGCAATTACAGGTGGTTTTATAGCTCAAAAATACCTAGAACAGGCATTCTGACCGTGAACGGGGTCACCTCTCCACAGATCTGACCTGTAACTTGGTTTTGGTCTCCATGAAGATAGATTTAATACCATAGTGTGAAACTTTCCAGGCAAAGCAATAACATCTTCATGGAGAAAAGCCATTCTATTTGCTATTTTTAGTCAAATTAACCATTCTGAGAAGACTTTCGACGAGTTTCTCCAAACCCACAAATACAAAAATAACCCAGAAATTCCCAAAAGTTTAATAGGGCTTTTATATAAATGCCACCTGGGCTTTGTGTGTCTAATTACAAGTCCTTAAATATGCACTGCGCAACTTTTCTGCTACCTGCTTGTTTCCATGGAGATGTTTTTGTTTTGCCTGGAATGTTCCACTTTAAACATAACCATCTCCCATTACAGCTGTTTCTACTGCTCAGAAATACAATCATTCCTTCTGTGAAGAGGTATGACTCTCCACAGATCTGGACTGTAATGTAGCGTAGTGTTGTGAGCTGCTTGTCTCCCTTGTGATAGACAGGTTTAATCTACATTGCAGAACATTCTAGACAAAGCAATAACATTTCCATGGAGATAAACAGGTGGCGGACACTCTAGGAGAAATGTTGCGCAGTGCACCTCATTCCTTAGATCTCATTCTTAGCGATATCTGCTTCAGCTTTGATGCAGGAATTCAAGTTAGTTAAAACACGAAAAATAGAACTCTAGTTCATTTGAAACAGTTTGTAGTTGTCCAGATTTATCCCTCACTTACCTTCTGCATTCACGCAGAGGTGGGACAAAGTCATTGCTGGGCAAGTCCCAAGTAAGTCTAAGTCTTTTGCACTCAAGTCCGAGTGAAGTCCCGAGTCAAGAGTATCCAAGTGCCGAGTCAAGTCCGAAGTCAAAGATCACAAGTCTCAAGTCGAGGCCAAAGTCCTAGCATTTTAGTTTTGAGTCATTTCGAGTCCCCTTTACAAAGAAATAAAATTTCTACAAATCATATAATGTCTGCAAGATCTGTATTCATTTTACCTTTTTACACCATATCAAATAACATTAGGAAAAAATGAAAGGATTGACAACTTCGTAGTTTTTATAACCAAACGAAATCACCTTCGGCATCATTTTGCAAACTGGCGCGTGGATGCTTGTTTCCGCATCATTTGTTGTGCAATTTGCGTTGGATGCGGTCGAATAAAAGCAACGTAGATCTACTGTGATTGGATGTTGTGCAAGGCGCCCGCACATGCTCTTTGCATACATTTTCGCAGATTCACAAGTACGAGTGCGGTCCTTATCAACATACTTTTAGAGTTTTTTTTTTTCATTGGACGTAGCAAGTCATCACAAGTCAAAAGGCCTAAGTCCAAGTGAAGTCACGAGTTACTGATATTGAAGTCCAAGTCGAGTTGCAAGTGTTTGTACATTTTGTCGAGTCGAGTCTAAAGTTATCAAATTCGTGACTCGAGTCGAAGTCACATAACTCGAGTCCACACCTCTGGCATTCAGACCTTAATGATCTAACCATGATTCACCACGATGAGTTTATAAGCACTTTCCACAACTTTCCCAAGAGAACAAAGTGGACTTTTGCTGTCACTGTACTGCTAACAGCAACCAGCATGCTAACAGGGCACTTCCTGACTATGGAACAGTAAAACTCTTTAGATTTAGATTCGAAGCAGACAGTATACAGTGCACTTATTTTGACCTCAAGAGCCGCTTATACAATAAATCTGTACAGGGGAACACTTTGCTCAAAAACATGGGGAAAAAAAGTACACTTCCTCACAAAAATAATGATACTGACTCAAACCTTTTCTTCATATGGTCCTAAAAGTAAACAGAAGTAGTGTAACTCATTTGAAATAGCAGTTTTCGCCTGTTGTTTTGATTGGCTGGGCGTTTTTGCTTCTCTATGCAATGATCTTCTCTATGTCTTATGCAACAGCTCTCATTTAGCCTCTGTGTGGTCTCTGAAGCTTAAACCTCATTCTGTTCCATTGGTACAGTGTTCTTCATGGACTCGTATATGAAACCAACCATTGATTACTATTATTAGAAGTGTAGCGCCGCCATCTGTGCATCACATGTCATTGTTTACTCAAAAATCCCAAAGTGCTTTTCACCATAAATACAGAATAAATATATAGTAGATAATTATCTTTTATAGAGCCTGGAAAATTGTAATAATATAAACAATAATATTTAATACAATGTAATTAATTAATTAATTAATGTGTACTTATTGAATTAATATTTATTGATTTATTTTATTTTATTGATTTATTTTATTTTTTTTGCGATAATTTGATTTGATTGGTTAGTCGACAGTGACAAAAAACTGGGATTGTTGTAGCATCATTCACTCACAAAAAATGAAATTTCAAAAAAAAAAAAATAATAAATTATTATTCTGAAATATTACATTTAAATTGGATTTTAATTGGTTTCAAATCAAAACCAAAGATGTGTTATGTAGCAAAATTTTCTTTAAATTTTCTAAGCAGTTTTTTTTAGTATTGAAAATGATAACAATATGAAACTGATTCTTTTCACTTGAGCTGTTCACTTTAAGAACTTTTTTTTTTAAAACACATTATAATTTGTCTTATTTTCTTTATCTAATTGTTTGCTGGACCTTTTCGTAGCTCAAACTTCGCATAGATAAGATATTGATTCATAATTACTATCTGATGTGATCGTGTGTCTGTCACTTAAACTCACAGATTCAGTGCAAAGTGTCAAATTGGTCTGAAGGGCTAAAGCATCACTGTTCTGTTCCATCTGTTTCCAATCATAAATACTGAAAGTGTTAATACATCTATATAAATGTGGAAGTGCCATAAACATGTCTCATATCAGCTCCATTCAGATCTATGCATCCCACTGCGACCTCACCTGTTTGAGCCTGAGATCACAGAGAATCCACTAACAAAGTACAAAAGTAAAAGTATAATATGTAAGTACAATTTTTAGGTATCCGTACTTTACTTAAGTATATTTTACATTGGATATGAGTGGTGGAATATTAATGAAAAATCAGTTCTAAGTTTTTAACAGTGTTGCAGTCTCGCATGTCACCACTAGAGGCTGTCTACGGTGGGCTGGCAGAAGAAGAGCAGAGAAACACTGAACAAAGGCCAGGTGAGGGGAGGAGGGAGGGGACAGGTGAAAGAGGGGAGGGGCCAGGTGAGGGGAGGAGGGAGGGGACAGGTGAGACAGAGGGGGAGGGGACAGGTGAGAAAGAGGGGAGGGGCCAGGTGAAGAGAAAAAGGGGAGGAGCCAGGTGAGGGAGAAAGGGGAGGGGACAGGGGAGGGGACAGGCGAGACAGAGGGGGAGGGGACAGGTGAAGAGAAAAAGGGGAGGCCAGGTGAGGGAGAAAGGGGAGGGGCCAGGCAAGGGGAGGAGGGAGGGGACAGGTGAGACAGAGGGGGAGGGAACAGATGAGAGAGGGGAGGGGACAGGTGAGGGGACAGGTGAGGGAAAGAGGGGAGGAGTCAGGTGAGGGAGAGAAGGGAGGGGCCAGGCGAGAGGAGGAGGGAGGGGACAGGCGAGACAGAGGGGAGGGGCCAGGTGAAGAGAAAAAGGGGAGGCCAGGTGAGGGAGAAAGGGGAGGGGACAGGTGAGGGAAAGAGGGTAATAGCCAGGTGAGGGAGAAAGGGGAGGGGCCAGGTGAGGGGAGGAGGGAGGGGTCAGGTAAGGGAAAGAGGGGAGGAGCCAGGTGAGGGAGAAA
Organism: Paratrypauchen microcephalus; assembly: GCA_036785185.1. Classification (NCBI taxonomy): domain Eukaryota; kingdom Metazoa; phylum Chordata; class Actinopteri; order Gobiiformes; family Gobiidae; genus Paratrypauchen; species Paratrypauchen microcephalus. The sequence continues at coordinate 4,583,925 of JAVJIX010000065.1, read as the reverse complement.
GGGGAGGGGACAGGTGAGGGAAAGAGGGGAGGAGCCAGGTGAGGGAGAGAAGGGAGGGGACAGGTGAGGGAAAGAGGGGAGGAGACAGGTGAGGGAAAGAGGGGAGGAGGCAGGTGAGGGAGAAAGGGGAGGGGCCAGGTGAGGGGAGGAGGGAGGGTACAGGTGAGGGAAAGAGGGGAGGAGCCAGGTGAGGGAGAGAAGGGAGGGGCCAGGTGAAGCGAAAAAGGGGGGGGCAGGGGGGCAGTTTTCAGCCCGCATGATAATTCGTGAGCATTTGATCCAGTTTTTATGCATTTTTTTTTATTTTGTGATCTCAACCTCAAACTTCTTCAAAAACTGCCTGTCCTTTTGTACCATCGAAGCTGCAGCCTCCTGTGTCTTTTTGTAGCAAACCTCCATTTTATCATGAAAACATATCATTAAAACTGTGCCATACGGGGCTGAATATGCAAACACAAGGACCTATACGCATATAACGTAGCCACTATTTTCATATGAAAAACGCTAATATTGTACGGACATTGCTTCGCGCTGTTTCAAAACTGCTCCATTGTGTTCCCATTGTCCAACACTAGAGGGAGATAGTGAGTGGAACGTCAGGTTTGGTTTCAGTTGTTTGGGGGTATATGGGTTTTTGATGTAGCATGGTTTGCGTTGTTGACGATTATAGTATTTATTTATTTATTCAAAGGGAGATTTTTATTGTATCATTGTATATACAGTACAATCTGCCCCAAAGGAAGTCTGCTCCTGAACTGTGAAATGAAATGTATGAGTTTTAATCAGACCAGTCTCTCAAAGGTCTCTACAAATATTATTTACTATATTAATTCAGATAGTTGTACATAAAAATATACTTAAAGTTGTTCTACATGATGTAACATTCCCGATGGCAGATTTGTTACTATGGAGATGTTATTGCTTTACCTGTAATGTTCCGCAGTACTGTATTAAACTAAACATACATTGATTCAGTAGCAGTTGTTTTTATTGTGCAAAAATACACTGAAAAACATGCATTCTTCTTGTGAGTGAGGGTCAGTGTTTCCACAGATCTGACTTGTAACTGATAGCATAAGTTTAATGCTATACTGTGGAATATTCCAAGCAAAGCAATGGCATCTCCATGGAAACAAACAGGTGACAGACCCTCCACTAGTGCCAACAGATTCTCAACAAACTTAAGCAAGGTAGTGGAGTGTGTTGCCCAAGGACACAAGTGTAGTACGCACTGGTCAGAGCTGAGATTTAACCACTAATCTCCTAATTAATAGAACATTTTTACTGATTGCTGACAGTGTCATTGTCTAGAGTGAAATTATAATCAATAGTTCTTAAGGAATTGGTCAAATGAGTTCCAATCTGAAACCGTCATGTCCCCAGGTTCTTATTTGCCGTAGCCTAACCAGTTCAAAAATAAAACGGATGAGAAATAGTGAATACTGCAGTTGTATTTATGTTCTTTATCTTACATCTATTTAATTCTTAGCATAATAATTACTTGGAGGGAAGATCTGATATCCTTTATTTGTCTCAGTGTAGATAAAATATCAGTTTCAATACTTTCGACATTGGACCGACACTGATATCTGGGGAAATCCTCTGATAAATCCTCTGATAAAACATCACAAATACTAGTAGAGTTAGAAGTGCTACTTTTGCAAAAGCTCCATATAAGCTGTTATCTGCAGAACTGATACTTTGCTGCGACATAACTCTGGGGGTGTTCTACATGTATCTGTATGGCAGAATTATAGCAAACACTGTTTTAGTGTTTTAAGATCTGAAAACTCAAGAAAAAACACATTTAAATGGAACATTTTCAGGAGCCTGTGATCAGTCCAAGCACTCAAGGTCCTGTTTAGGAGTTTGATTTTCAACAAAAACGTGAGAGTGACGCACTGAAAAACTATTAGCTAATGCTAGCTAGCTTGTGACTGTAAAGTTACAGTTACACGTGTGAGTGATTTGTTTAACAGCACAAACATCTCACCTGTTGTAGTTCCAGCTAAGTCAGTTCCTTCTGGTCAGATTGTTGATGATATCACCCACAGGATCACTAGTCCCTCCCTCCTCTGCTTTGAGAGACTGGTCTGAATCTGTTTAAGTTTTTTTGCACAGCGTTGGAATGGCCTTATCTCCTTTTGCTTTTGGCTTCTCTTGTGTATTGGCACAAAGTGCACCCCTAAAATATAGAAAACATGCAGCAAATCCTTTTATTTTCATTAATCTGAGAATCAATATTTTGCATGAATATGAATAAAACTGCAGATATTTTGGCTTGTACAAAAAACATGAAGCAATTTGAAGAGAAAAAAGAATGTACCGTTACCGCTGTAAATATGAGTATCTATTGAAATATGTCATACTAATTCTATTAACGATTCAAGGTTTTCTGAAAAATCTTTACCTGTTTTTGAACATTGTCGGAGGTCGCTGGAGTTTCTGTTCTCGACTCAAGGATATGTGTAATCATTAAGGAAAAGTATTAAAAATTGCAAATAAAAACGTTGTACTTTGTGTGCTTTTATAGATTGACTGAGCTTGTACATGCGCACAGAGAATGGAGATGTAAAGTTTTTCCTCTGCATTTGAGCCATCCTTTATGTTCACATAAACACAGAAATATGATTATTACACAATGTCTGGACCTTTAAAGGGACCATTCATAATCGGTTTGTATTCCCACACTTCACCACTAGATCCTGTCTATGTTACTTCTTCTGATGGTGTGCCAGCTTTGTCCTGACAGAAGAAAACCAGAGAGCACAGGTGAGTCTGAAACATTGACTGTAAAAAGAAGTGGACTAAGGGAGTGTGACATCACCCATAGCGTTCAGCTCAGTCACATGAAGCTCATAAAGGCTAGCAGTTATAGGGTGAATTTGGAGCTAGTTCCATATTAGGAATAGGAATAGGAACTTTAAGACTAAATTTAATTTTGATGAGCTTGACAGCAGCAGTTATGGCAACGTTGTCTCAATACAAAGTGAATTGGAGCCAGAGTACTATGAAATAAAATTAAGAAATCAGTTGAATCACAAAAAATGCTACATAATCACTACATTTCATCCTTAAATTGTTCTAAAAATCTCTGTAAAATACATTTACCTTTTACTCTTTAAGTACATTTTAAACAGGTGTGTTAATACTTTTACTAAAGTAGATTTTCTCTGGTGATACTTTTACATGAGTAACTTTTTGCCTCTGTATTTTATGTACCAAAATTGGGTCCTTCACCCACCACAGCTTATTTGGAACGCAGCTGGCAGGTTAGCTATGTTCATTTATATAAACTTGACATAAAATTCATTTATACGGCCATTCTTTCCAGCCCTGGTTATGGCCCACAGCACGTAGATGTGGTGCAGTCTGGTACGTCTCTACGCTGAAGACAACACGTGTTTCTCTGCTTCAGCAAAGAATGACTCTGATCCACAGAGAAAGTGACGTCTGTATAAACACAGACCTGCTCCAGTGAAAAGGGCACGACGTCTCTGCAATAACAACCAGCTCTGTGTGTGTGTGTGTGTGTGTATGGACCTCATGTAAGCAATGGGACTACATGCATTTAGATATTAAAAAAAAATATTAAAAAGGGGGTGTTAACTGCTAGCGAACTCATCTTTGATGCTTTCAGTCTCCCCTCTCTTTGCTCCCCACTAAGTCACTCCCTGTTCAGAGCACAAAACAATCAGCGTGCATCCCGCTAATGAAACTTCAGGTTGCATCAGGTTTGTGAAATTGTTGTGTACAGTTTTGTATTGTTTCGTGTATTGTATCGTGTGGGAGCATGGGTGATGTAGGTTTGTGTGCGGAGCCTTTTTCAGAATCTTACAACCGTAAAGAGGGTTTGAATAGGAGAAAGATTGCTAGATTACGCTCAAACCTCTTCAGGCATGTTTTTGACGAGAGAACGTTGACATAGTAGAACTAGGGTTTCCAACTCCCTGAAAAATAAATAAGGGACACCTCATTGGCAGCACCGACCAGCCCGATTGCCTTCACCCTTATCCTTCATGGTGTAGTGAATCTTTTAGCTCTTTTTTGCATGTGTGAAGTTTGACTCAAACCTGAATTGAATTAGATGCATATTTGAGTGATATGAACACATGGAAAATAAATAAAGCGATGCAGATGCTGATGCCAATTGTGATGTCAGAGGGCCTCTATTCTCTAGGATCTTATGACTACTCACATTGTTATAGGGCATATCTGAAGAGAACCGAGAGAGAAGGGCGATAGGAATTGGGTGGGGGGAGGGGGCACGGACGGCAATCAGAGGCCCCCTGAGCTATGGGGTACGGCAATCAAAGGGCTATGGGGTATGGCAGCCAGAGGGCCCCTGGGCTATGGGGTACGGCAGCCAGAGGGCCCCTGGGCTATGGGGTACGGCAGCCAGAGGGCCCCTGGGCTATGGGGTACGGCAGCCAGAGGGCCCCTGGGCTATGGGGTACGGCAGCCAGAGGGCCCCTGGGCTGGCCCTGCTGCAGTGCCTCTCGTGAATATTCCTAAGGGAGCCCTAACGTTTACCAACTAGCTAAGGGTCGTGACTTCTGGCTATGGGGGGCCCTAGGGAGAGCCCTAATGGGAGAGCATACTGTTAAGAGAGCCCTCTGATTACAAATGTTCATACAAAGGGCCTCTGATTTACCAAGGGTTTTGAATGAAAGTCCAAGTTGCTGCAGCATATCCCACTGATCTGACCATGAACTTGGCAGATGAACTTGTTCAGTACAAATCATTCATTTCAGAAGAACAAAAATGCCCAAATACAATGCTAAAGACCATGGTAAATTTGGATTTACAGTCCACTTTCTCAAATATTTACATAGCACTCAGACTGTTTTTGACCCTGCCGATAACAAACTGTGAAGGGGAACGGTCATTCTCCAGACTGGCTCGAATTAAAAATGAGCTCAGGATGAAAATGTGCCAAAATCTGTTGAATTCACTCTCCCTTCTTGCGATAGAATCAGAGTTTGTTCGACAGCTCAACTTTGATGAGTTAGTGGACGACTTTGCAAGAAGGAAGAGCAGAAAGAAACTTTTGTAGAATCCTGAGGTACGGTAGGTTGGCATGGGGGAGTGTTGGGGGGGCCCAGACCCCCCATAATCCGGCCCTGCTTCTTCTGCGCTTTGCGAATTGTAGTTTAAGCCATGTTTTACAGTGTGGTAGATATGGGTAACCTCTGTAGCAGTCAGCGCAGTATATCAACTGCCTGAACAGTACAAATGATGCATGTTCTATCTATCTCTCTATCTGAACTTGTAAGAAATATGTAAAGTTATACAGATCGATCATTTTCTTCTGCTTAATCTGTATCCAGGTCACGGGTGCAACAGTCCAAACAGATCTGCCGCCCAGATCTCCATGCACCAGCCCTCATGGATCCTCCTGCGGGTGGTGGGTCCATGGGAGGACGGCCCCACGTCGCTCCTTTGGGCAACCAACCTTGATGTATTTGTCGTCATGGGGGCTCTCTACCAGTGTCCGTAGACACTGTGAGGTGAGGTGAGGTGGGTTAAGTGTCTTGCCCACAGGGACACAACAGCAGCACACATCCATGGGAGCCAGAACTGTGCCACCAACCCGTGGGCCAGTGTATCTGTATTAAATAATACTGTATTGGTCTATTGGTGGTTTTCAGATTTCAGGTCAATTAGTAATTGGACCCAGGACCTCACTGTATTACAACACAAATCTGCATTTCAACGACGTTCATTTTGACTTCTCCCAGCTATATTAGATATTATTGAACTATATTGTTGTGATGTCATCTGAACCCCAGCAATGGAACCTGATCATTTCTATTATTCGACCCAAGGCCATGCTGTTAGAACACAAATGCAGTTATAAGCCTGACAAAACCTTTGTGTAGTATACAGAAATCATTTTGTGTAGAAAAAAAAAGGTTTATTACTGATACATAGACTAATTATAATGTAATAGACATACTTAGATTTAAGGTCAAAATGAGCCCGTATTGTGCTTGAAGTGGATTGGCTGTGGAGCTGCAGACTCCCTGGGTCGCTGCTGAAAGAGTAAGCCTGGATTTTAAATGACATTTCTCTTTTTAGCCCTGAGAGGTGCCCGGCCTCCAATTGAGAAGATTAACTTTACACGTCACCCAGCGTCAACTTATAAATGATCCTTCCTCCAAGCTATAGAGGAGAGGGAGTGAATATATGACACAGAGAAGTAATAGAGAAGTGAATATGGTACAGAGGTGGGGGGCAGAACAGATGGAACAAAGAGAGGAGGGCTGAACAGTGAATATACAGTACAGAGGAGGAACAGAAGTGAACATATAGTAGCAATATATGGTAATGTTAAGTTAGTTGTATGTTTGTTTTTTTACAGCTTTCTACATTTTACATACATGTTATCAAATATGTGAAGCAAGATATTATGAAGTATGAGGTCAGATGCTTTTCTCCATGAAGATGTTATTGATTTGTCTGGAATGTTTCACAGTATGGCATTAAACCTTTCCATCTTCATGAAGACCAAATCAAGCTACAGGTCAGATCTGTGGAGAGGTGACCCTATGCACATTCAGGTATTTTTGAGCTATGAAACCACCTGTAACCAAAAAGTTATATAGTGCACCTTTCAATAACTGTATATAAAATGTAGTAAACAAAAAAGTGAGATGGTGTACAAACTTTTGATTGGTAGTATACATATAAACCGATACTGCAAATTAAGCATATTTAGTCTAGTTATTATTTGAAACTGCACAAAATTCAAGAAGACATTTAAAACAGTAAATCGCTTTAATTTAGTTCTCTCGTCAGCAGGTGAGCTCATTTAAAACATGATGACAAATGAAGTGCATCGGTAAAAGAAGATGAACGACAATTTGAAAACAAAAAAAAAACAAAAACGGAAGCATATTTTTTGAGACGCTCCAGTCAAACGCATCATTCACGGACCACAAACAATTAAACAAGCACAAATTTTCTGGTAAAAAGCACTGCAGCTCAGCATTGACCTGGTAGAATAAAAAGACCCTTTCTAGATACATAGGGGTGGCAGCAATACACAGGATTGCCCAAGCAGTTAAGTTACACGTTCCTTTAAGAAACAGGAGACCGAACGCGAAAACAAAAAAACTATTCTCTGGGTTCTTATGTCCCATTTCAAGTAGTATTTACCCTTTTTTATGTTTTAAATTTGTTTTAAAACAACTTCAGCAAAAGTTAACCAAAAAAGACAAATGTTCCGGTAATTAATGTGTAGAAGAGACAAAAAAAAGAGGGGAGGAAAAAAAACATTCAAAAAGACATTCAAATCATGGAAGAGAGGGACAGGAGGGAAAATATCAGCCATCGCATGATAACAGCGGGTATGCTAACCGCCAAATAAAACATTTCTATGGTTTAAATGTGGAGCAATAGATAGGACATAAGTTAGGTTTAGTCAAGCCCAAATTCAGACTCAAATATTACTACTGTCACGGCAGGGACCAGTTCAATTTTAGGTTTAGTTGAGCCTCGTCTTTGCAATAAGGGAAGAGTAAGTGGAATTGCAAAGTAAAGATTAGTCAAGACCAAACTTGGACTCAAAACCTAGTTACAGATGGAACTATGAAGTCTAGTTTAAGCCCAAATTCAAGGTAAATTTGACTTTTCCTGAGTTACTGACCAAAAGTACCAATAAACATTTTGTAGAGTTGAAGACTGCAAAATAGAATATACATTTCATCTTAAAACCCTGACTCATAAATTCCTTCTCTTACTCATTTATTCAAACCTAATTGTTGTTGTAAATTAGTAATAAGATATGACATCTGGTTTAGTTATGTCCAATCTCAAGAATAGGCTTTCTTTTGTCTAGTTTAGTAAGTAACACTTTGGTTACAAAAGAGGGAAATATGCTGCTCAGTTTAGTTCAACTCCAACATAGACCAACTTGAGTCCGACTGTAGCGGTGTACAAAAGTCAGGTTTAGTTAACCCTAACCTCTTGAGTCATGAAGAGAGACATATTTGGTTTAGTTAAGTCCAAACTCAAGAATAGGCTTTCTTTAGTTGTAGTAAGTAACACTTTGATTGTAAATGAGGGGATAATCTGGGTTTACCTGAGCTCAACCTTTGACATTAATTTTAGTCAGATTGCACCTGTGAACATGTTATGGATAAACATAAGTTATGAAGGTTTAGTTAATCCTACAGTCAAACCAAAGATTTGGTTTCGTTGAGTGTAAACGTCAAGATTAGGCTTTCTTTTGAGTCCTGCTGTAGTTAACACTTGTCTGGATGTAGAGGAGAGATGTGAGGAGATATGCTGGGTTTAGTTGAGCTCAAACCAAACTCAGGTTGACTTTATCTTGAGTTCTTTATAGAGTCCACTTTATAGTGAAAAAGGAAGAGTTGTGAAGTCTGTTTTAGTTAATCCCCAACTTGGACTCATTACTCCTGCAAAGGTCTTATTTAGCTCCTATAGTTTTTTGACAAAACTGAGAAAGATTTGGTTTAGTCAAGTCCCAACTCAAGATTAGGATTTCTTTTGAGTCCAGTTGTTGTTAACACTGTATGGTGATGGATAGAAGATGGGTTTAGTTAAACTCAAACCTTGACCGAGTCTGATTGTAGCTGTGAACATGTTATGAGAAAGTTAATCTCAAACCCGGACAAAGATTTGGTTTTGTTGAGTCCAAACTAAAGCTCAAAAACAGACTCTGGTTGTAGAGGAGCAATAGGAGATAGGTTGGGTTTAGTCAAGCTCAAATCTAGACTCAAGTTGACTTTAGTAGAGTCTGATTGTGCAGTGAACACTTTATGGAGAAAGAGGAGAGTCTGGTTTAGTTAATCCCAAACTCCGTGGCCCCTCTTGTCACTCATGGCTGAGTCAAACTGTAGCAGTGAAGTAACTAAAACTCTAGTGTCGCTGATGGTTCATTGTCGCTGAGCAGGGTAGCGGCCATCATTGGGACCGGCCCCTCGCCCTGTCCCGAAGCTGGGTTTTGGAGCCATGCCGCCCCTGGAGCCTGGGGGACCTCTGGGACCTCCTCCGATCCTGGGACCCCCGGGGCCGCCAGCTCCACGGGGTCGGAGATCGCGCCGCTCACCCTCCCTCACCGAGCGAGTCTTCTTCTCCTCCACGTTCAGACGCACATCGTTACGGAATTTAATGGGCTGAAAAAGAAGGAAATGGGTCAGAATCATAGTGGTATGACATTTATACAGCAATTCTTTACCTATTAATGAAATGTGTTAATGACAAATTATTAAACCTGTAGTTTCGTCAGTTGCAGACCTTCCTGGAATGGCTATTTTAAACACTGCCCAAACTATTTTCATTGAGTGTCACATATCCTACCCGAAGCGGAGAGTCATTTAGACTTGTGTAAAGTGAATAGAAATTCAAATAGGAATATTCAGCAAAGGCTTGACCAAGCATCTTTATTCTAAAATAATAAGGTTCATCTCACACCATTTGTTACAGAGATTATGATAGAGGTCTTCTAAACTTGCTGTAAATGAGAATATTTAGGTCTATTTGGACTAATCTATTAGGAAGCCAGAGAGCCAACAAAAAATGGTCTGATGGACACATTTGGTCAGCTGATCACAGTTTAGACATGCCAATGGTTTAATTATAAGACTGGATCAAATCCATTTGTCTTTTTATTCATTTCAAACTACAGTGGTACCTCACCTTACGAAAGACCCAACAAACGAAAATTTCAAGTTACGAAACGCCTTCACGTTAAATTTTGGTCTCTAGATACGTTAAGTAAGTTACGAAACGCGAAATCTAAAAAATTCAAATAATGCGCGCTCAGCCACACACATACGCTTTTCTCAGACTGGATTTTAACTTTTCTCACATTTCTCTCTCGTTTAAACACTCAAACTTTCATAGATTTTCAACAAAATGTATTAATAGTGAAGCGTGGGGGGAAGGGGGAGGGCGGTGTGTGTGCGCGCGGACACGTGTGTGATAGCGCAGCATGACCCGGCGCGGGGCTGCGAGCACGAGACCCGTGCTCAAACCGTGCCAGGTCTAAGGCAGGTCTAAGGCAGGTCTAAGGCAGGTCTAAGGCAGGTCTAAGGCAGGTCTAAGGCAGGTCTAAGGCAGGTCTAAGGCAGGTCTAAGGCAGGTCTAAGGCAGGTCTAAGGCAGGTCTAAGGCAGGTCTAAGCCAGGTCTAAGCCAGGTCTAAGCCAGGTCTAAGCCAGGTCTAAGCCAGGTCTAAGCCAGGTCTAGACCACCGCGGCTCTTGCATGCGTTCGTTCATGCGCTCAGACTGCATGTGGTCCCGAGGGAGTCCTCGCTGCTCGCCTCAGCCGTGACTCGAAACGAAACCAGGAAATGGACCCACACGCGGCGCTTTAATCCACCTGATTTAGTCCAAGTTTAGTCCTGGTCCAGTCCTGGTTTAGTCCAGGTCTAGACCTGGTCCAGTCCAGGTTTAGACCTTGGTCTAGACCTTGTATAGTCCACGTTTAGTCCTGGGTCTACAGTCTCTACGCAGGACACAGTGTTGCACTATAAAAAAAAAAAAAACTTGGAACGAATCAAGCCTTTTCCATTGAAATAGCTACTCAACTTACGAAAAATTCACGTTACGAAACCACTTCTGGAACAAATTAATTTCGTAAGGTGAGGTACCACTGTATATGACTACAACCAATTAATTCAATTAACACAGCTCCTTGTGGTAGATCTCTATATTTTCCCCACAGCCCGTCTCCTCAATACAGTATGTAAATAATGAAATTGTTCCTGTTCTCACCCTGTTACTGAGGATCTTCTGGACTGGCTCTGCATCATCAAACACCACAAACCCAAAGTTTGGCAGCTTCCCTCCACTGTTAATCCTGAGCTCCAGCACTGTACCATAGTCTGAGGAGGAGAGGAGACAGGAGATGTTTAGGTCACAGTCTGACATGTTTTTAACAGTTTAATAAAATAGTTCTTACGCTCAAAGAACTCCTTGAGCTCGGCCTTCTCCACCTCGTGAGGCACATTCCCCACAAACAGCTGATGGGCGTCTGGGTATCGCGTGGCCCTCCTCCCCTCTCCCTCCCCGGGCTCCCCCTCCCGACCTGATACAAGCAACAATACATTAATATAAATAAACATGATAGAAATATTAAGACATAATGTATGTTATGTGAGAGGTTATGAGGGGGATACAGGAGGGCATGTGACACACTGGTATGGTTCTTACCTGGTCTGGGTCTGTGCACAGGTGGTGCTCCTCCAGGCCTCTGCTCTCTGGGTCTCTGGTCTCTCTGAGGTCTCTGTGCTGTGGGTTGAGACTCTGTCTTCACCTCCACTCTGGGCTACAGGGAAAATATAAATTTTAGACCAAGTGTGAAAATTATTTTAAACTGAATCTGAGGTTGCATTCAAAATCCATTAGCGGTTGTGACATAGAATCAATTCTAATAATTGAATAAAAAGCTCACAGTAAACATGCACTGCTCATTGTGCCACAGAGGAACTGTTAAAAGTTCCCCATATTCTTTGTTTTATTGTTAATGGACAGCCATACCTGTGTTGTGGGCGGGACTTTGACGACATGTGGGAGAGATCCTGAGACTGGAACAGCGCCACTCGGAGGGAGGTTTTTACTGGTCACTGACGCCCATGAGAAAGGCTGAAAGAGAGAAGTTTAATTTAATTAACAGAATAGCTTTGCACTGTATCTCGCATCATACACATAGGTGACAAAAGCTCAGTCTATTTTCATGTAGTTTTGTTCACAGCTCCTTACCCTGTTCTCCTCTGGTGCGGTTGTGGAGGGTTCGGTGGTTGTAGACTCGGTGGGGGCAGTTGTGGGGGTGGGGCTTTTCTCAGTCTCGTCGGCAGAGAGAGTGTCTGTCTGCGAGTCCAGCACCTCGACCTTCACCTCTCCAGACGCTGCTTCGTCCTTCTCCTCCTCAGGCTCGGGTTCTGGGCTCACGGCCACGCCCTCATCCTCCTCTCCAGGGCCAACAGGCTCAGAGCTGAAGGGGGAGAGATAATCAGTAGTCTATCAAACTGTCAAAAAATGTTCCACCAATGACTCTAATCTACACTATAAAATATATCTGAAATAAGTCAATGTCAATTATGTAAAATTGGAAAAAATATAAATATTTGCGGGGGGGAAGGCAGCAACAATTTTATATTTTTAACAGAGGATTTGATTGAAAAGGACATTTTTCACTTCTTTTATCCATCTTCTTCCGCTTATCCGGGACCGGATTGCGGGGGAAACGGTCTAAACAGATCTGACGCCCAGATCTCACTGCACCAGCCCCTATGGATCCTCCGGCGGGTGGTGGGTCAACAGGAGGATGGCCCCACGTCGCTCCTTCGGGCAGTGGCTGGCCAGACCCCATGGGGAAAAGTCTGGTCACCAGATGCTCGCCAATGAGCACCCACCCCAGGACTGGTTCCAGGGTAGGCCCCGATGACGTCAATACGGGCGACGTAACTGGCCTTGCTGTGTCTATCATAGGGGCTTCTGAACTGCTCTTAGTCTGACCCATCCTCCAGGACCCGTTTGCCTTGGGTGACCCTACCAGGAGCATGATGCCCCCGATAACATAGCTCCTGGGATCATTTGCGTACTCAAACCCCTCAACCATGTTAAGATGGCAGTTCAAGGATTTTTCACTTCATTTAATATTTGTTATATCAGTATAGTGCAGTTTCAAATAATGAAAAGATGGATGAAGATGGCTGTCAGATGACAGTCAAAAGACATCAACAAGGCCCATCACCATAAAAAGCCCAGCTTAAGATTGTGAATATAAAATAGATAAAATTACTGTGTGGAATAACAAAAGCCTGCCTGTACGTTACACAGTTCATATATATGATTCAGTTCGTACCACGGGTTTTGGTCGTAGTACTGAGCCGAGTCTTCGCCGGCGGTGTCTGGAGACGGGACCCTCTCCTGTAGCTCCTCCACCTCGTCCTCAGACTCTGAAACAAAACCAGAGAATCATTACTGCCACCTGCTGTGAAAAAGGAATTACTGCATCATATTAACATCAACTGACAATGTATGAGTGAATAAGGAAAACAGTTTACAGCTACAGAGAATTTGAATGTTTAAAAGAAAACCAAACCAGGAACTATATTTCCATGTGGACAGGCACCGCAGTTGTAAATTAATAAACCGGTCAAACATTTGCATTCAACAGCTGGAATTCAAATTCTGCCATAAATTCTTTATTGCCCTCCATCCCAGTTTTAGCCTTTGCTTTGCTTAGCCGTTGCTTAGTAACCTACTGAATTTTTAAATCAACTCGGGGACAATAATTTCATAAGTTTATATACAAGTCTGTAGTTCAATCTATATGCAAGTCTGCAATTTAATCTATGGATTAGTATACCGTTTAGTCTATACAAGTGTATATATGGGTCAGTGACATTTTGCAATTTTCCAAATACAGGGAGTCCTCGGGTTACGACGTAGATCCGTTCTTAAGACGCGTCGTAACCCGAATTTCGTCGTAAACCGGATTTTGCCTTTGATCTTCCAACCAAAGCACCAATAACCTTTCCATCTCAATAATTAGACCACTACGCTGCTTGGTTATCACTGCCGCTTTCATAGGAGCAGATCAGAGCCCACATCAGGTACTTCCGCCCACATTGGGCACGCACAAGAGGCTGTCTTCTTCTCCCTACAACCACAACAAAGCGTATTCTTGCGCCGTGCGCCGCGCGCCGTTCGCGTTTGTTTACATCTCTTACGTCTTACGCTAAACCGCGTAAGACGGAATGACGCGTAATATATACATATTTTTTTTAATGGAGGCGCGTTCGTAACCACGAAACGTCGTAACCCGAGACCGTCGTAACCCGAGGACCCCCTGTACTCAAATATAATGGCATGCAAAATGTAGATTTTCTGGTATATTTAAGTGTATATTTTATAATAGAGTATAAAATATATATGTAATAAAATGTAATTACATTTAAAGAATCACAACATTTCACAATTTGCCCTAATGCGGCATGAACTCTCATGTCATGTTAGCACAAAAATACTTTTGTCAAATTAACTTTGATACATTTTACAGTAAAAATCAGCATTTCCCTGCATGACATCTGCTGTTTTACTGAACAACAGTTCAACTGAAATACAAAAATAGTCACATCTTAAACTTGATTAAAAACTCACCCAAATGGCACCAACAATCTATCACCACTACCTTTTATATTTATTGTTCAACTGCATTTTGAACAATTACCAATTAATCTATCAAACCAAATTTCCTTTGTGATTATTTTAGATTTAAAATTATTTCTTTAATATACAGTAGTAGCATATATATATAGTTGTATTTGTATAGTAAATACAAATAAAATTGCCAATGAAATGCAGACATTTCTAACAGGCATAGGTCAGTTTCACCAAAAGACACATTTTCATTCTAAATTGGTTTATACTTTATCCATCACAGAGGAAGAAAAGCATCAGTCAGGGATGAAAGTGCCCAATCATGAAAAAAGCGTAAAGTCAGCGGAATGTTTTTTGCTTTGCACTTAGTCTTGCTCTTCTAATCAGAGCGCATTGAGGAGGGAGCTTATGCACGCTATGGGCAGGAGGAGAGAGAGTGTGAAAAGGCGAGGAGCGACGCGTTAAGTGAGGCACGGGCAGGTAGGATGAGGTAGGATGTTTTATAAAGTTTAACCTGCTCTGTGATACACGCTGGTACGCAAAGGTACACGCTGTTGTGAAAGAGCTGCGCACGCTCACTCGGTCCGCGGCTCCAGACACGGGCTCGTGCGGCCCGCACACCGGTAGAAGTTTAATACGAGACACGTACTTTTGTTCTGAATACAGGACGATTATGTTTTTCAAGGGACGGTTGGCGACCCTAAACACAACTATACATATATATATATACATATACATACATATATATATATACATATATATATATATATACACATATATATATACACATATATATATATACATATACATATATACATATACACATATATACATATACATATACATATACATATACACATATACATATACACATATACATATACATATACATATACACATATACACATATACATATACACATATACATACATATGTATATACACATATACATACATATGTATATACACATATACATACATATGTATATACACATATACATACATATGTATATACACATATACATACATATGTATACACACATATACATACATATGTATACACACATATACATACATATGTATACACACATATACATACATATGTATACACACATATACATACATATGTATACACACATATACATACATATGTATACACACATATACATACATATGTATACACACATATACATACATATGTATACACACATATACATACATATGTATACACACATATACATACATATGTATACACACATATACATACATATGTATACACACATATACATACATATGTATACACATATACATACATATGTATACACATATACATACATATGTATACACACACACACACACACACACACACACACACACACACACACACACACACACACACACACACACACACACACACACACACACACACACACACACACACACACACACACACACACACACACACACCCAAAATCAACGAATTTGCACAGATATATATATTTTAAAAAATGACCCCATGGCTAAAAAAAAAAGCGGAGCGCCGCTAAAAGGCGGAACTGTTTCATCCCTGATCAGTGTTGACTGCTCATACCAAGCACTGACTTCAAATGTATTTATAAAATTATAACATTTTTAAACACATTTTGAATGTCAAGTCTGCAGTTTACTCTATATACAGGTCTGTAGTTTAGTCTAATCCCTGCTCCTCCTCTCACCTTCTGGGGGCTCAGAGTCTGAGTCAGCGAACACTTCGTCCTGGTAACGGAACACGTCATTGTGAACATAGAACTTGTTTGCCACGGTCCCCTGGGAGAAAAGAAAAATTCAACATCTTAAAAAAAAAAAAAAAAATCAATCTCAAAAAAGCAAGATTCTGTATATAAATTATGAATTAATTGTAATTTAAATACCGGGTACAAAGATTCAAAGCTTTTATTGTCATATGCACAGTAAAGAAACACGTTTCCCTGTACAATTAAATTCTTACTTTGCTGCCCACCCTGGATGCCAAGAGCATGCAAAAAATTAAAATAGATAAAGATGAAGCATGTAAAAAAATATAAAAATAATTAAAAAAAAAAAATCAAACAGAAACATTGTTTACTGAATATACACTATGAAAAATATGGGCTAGGTGCTATGTACATATTTACAGATAATGTGCAATATTAGTTTTATTTGCAACTGTCAGTAGTAAAACGTGTGCAAACATGGTTGCTATAGTGCAAGCAGGAAGTGTAAACATTCTAGCAGTTACATGTGCAGCTGTAATCTGACAGATTATCTTGGTATTATCAGTTGGTCAATAAAAATGCAAATTATTCATGTGCAAAGTATACGTCAATCAATATCCAGGAGGGGGGCTATTGCTCAGTGGTTCAGGAGTCTGATAGCAGTTGGGAAGAAAAGAGTCTTAAAAGAGATAGTTCGGGTTTTTTTATGTGAATCTGTATGGCATCCCCTTCAGCAGTGTCATAAAAAAATAAACTAACTAGGAGAGTATGGAAAAAGGATGTTGCATGTTTGGACTATATAGTAGTATAATGCCTTAGTGTGGAGCATTTGGGGCAAAATAACATCTCCATGGAGACAACCAAGTGACAGAACCTCCCCCAAAAATGTTAGTTCCTTTAAAGTCAACTATTTTTGATCAAATGGTTTTCATGTCTTTAGATACAATTCTGTTTTTAAAAAGAGACAGTGATAAGAATATAAACCCAGTCGGCTCACCTCTGGAGCGAGCACAAACGTCTGCATGAACTTCCTCATTGGCTGCATGTTGTTGGAGAGCTCCCCCATCACCTGCACTACCACGCCCTCGCTCAAGGTGGCATGAGAGTCCACGTGTCTGATCTTAGTGTGACAGTCCCTGAAGCTCAGAGCCATGACGCGCTTATGGATCTCCTGCAAACAACAATACAATTCATGTCAAACTCATGAAGACAGTATAACATCTATCCATCTATAACCTAATCCAGAGTCGTGGCAACATAATCAAATTTTGCTTTTTAGTTGGGTTGTCAAAACAAAAATCATTATCAAAACTATGATCAAAGGAGAAGTTCAATTTGTCAACTGGACAAAGTTTGTTTGGTTGAAAACGTTTCGCCGCTCATCCGAGAGGCTTCGTCAGCTCTGAGCTGACGAAGCCTCTCGGATGAGCGGCGAAACGTTTTCAACCAAACAAACTTTGTCCAGTTGACAAATTGAACTTCTCCTTTGATCATGGATTCTACCTGGACGACTGAGGGACTTTTCACGCATTATCAAAACTAGATATTTGAAGTCATTTGAAGTATCAATATTGTTATAATTTCAGATGGAGAGCAGGAGCCTATAACTATGGGGGTTTTGAAGGAAATCTCCAAACTTCTGGTCCACAAATGCTGAACCTTCTCATTCATTGTTTGGGATGGCTCCACAAACTGCATTTATACTGACAGAAGATGTTGAACTTTGTGCCAGTTTTTGTTTCATGTGGATAGGCCCAGTAATTACAGATTAGAGGTATAAACCATAAACCAGGTCAACTAGGGATGCAAATTATCGGTTAATTCATTAACTGATAGTTGATTGACCTTATCGGTCGATTAACGATTAACTGATAAGCGGCGTTTTTCACCTGAATTTTAGTGTTTCAATAGGGTCTTTAAGAATATAAGCTATAGTATACATAACACAGTCATAAATATATCATAGTATTATTATACTGTATATTCCTCAATTAATTATTCCTTAGTAAAAAGCAGACAAATGTATTGATGCTGAATAACAAAATACAGTAATCCCTCGCTCTATCCAATCTTTTTTTTTATAGTGTAAAATTTTTTTTATAGAGTAACATTGTGTTCTGTCCTGATTGGACTAGACCAGGACTGAACGTGGACTGGACCAGGTCTGAACCAGGTCTGAACCAGGACTGGACTTGGACTGGACCGGGACTCGACCGGGACTCGACCGGGTCTAGACCTGGACTAGACCAGGATTAAACCACTGGGGCGCGTGCTGGTTTCGCCGCGCCCCGCGCTCCGAGCCGCAGGCCAGCCGCGCGGGGCTCGGGGCTCGGGGCGCGGGCTGCGGCGAAACCGGCATTCCGGGTTAGATCTCGCCTCGCGGTACACCCGGGGCTGCTGAGCAGTGCCGTTGGCGCCTGCGGTCGGCTGTGAGTCGAGCTTGGCGCAGCGCGGTTGCCTTGTTTCATGATCACGCGGGTGCGCATGTCCGCGTGTCCGCGGTTAGCAGTTAATTACAATTAATGCATTTTGATCGACCAACGTCTTAATCGACAATTAACCGTTAATCGATTAATTGTTGACATCCCTAAGGTCAACAAATATGCAATCTGACAGTTACAGCAAATTCCACTATAGAAGGCCTGTCCTCCAGTTAACATAAACACACCCCAAGTGAAATAAAACAAATATTTAAAGAATAAGACTGAGGATTTGTTTTCAAATACTGGACAACAGTTCACACATGTTTAACACAAAATTTGCATAATTAGGCTGAGTTCTTCTCTCAAAGAGAAAACACTGTAGCGCTCCATTGTGTTTTTTAAAATCTATACACAGAATCATTTGGATAATTTCAGCCCTTGAATTACCAATCACTAGTGAACTAAAGGTAAAAAAGGTAGCTGGTAACTTAATGTCACTTCGTGACAACCCAAGGTGGAACAGAGCATTTTGAACTTCGAAGATGTAGACAGACCAAAAAGGTACGTTTTTGAGGAGGTAACACCATTCTAACCTGGCTTAAAACTCAGTTGTGTGCAATACACTGCAGGACCTTTAAGAAGACTGAGCATCTGTTTTCACGAGACAATTCCAAAATGCCTCTCATATTAGACAGTTTTATGAGTATTTTGGGTTAAATGCCAGATCTTAACTTTATATTGAATCACGCACATGACAGCTCAAGTCCAGGAATGTGCTTCATCAGATATAAGGGTTGGCCTATAAACCACAAAACTTTATTATTGTCGGTGTTTACTTTAAGGGATTGCTTCACTCCATGCAGTTGGTTACACAATCACATTTTTATTTTCGTTATAGGGCTTATATAGTTTTATAGTTGTTAAAATGTTTGCTCTTCTAAGGCAAATAGTTTCTTTTACTCTATTTTTTAAATACATTCTCCATTTGAGCTGTCATTTTCTCAAGAGATTATACACTTTTAGAATGATACTGCCTTTTGTTTTGATAGAGAGCAAAATATGTCCACTATAGATATATTGTACAATCTGCTTACTGCTGTATACTGTCTACATCCAATTATGTGTTTTAATGTCAGAATCAAAAAGAGCACAGTTAGCATGCTAGTTGTTAGAATTAGTCATGGCAAAACTATGTATTAAACCCCTAAAACTGTTTCAAGAGTATTTTTAACAGAAGATGACTACATCAACAACAAAAATGTCTAGATTTGAGTAATTCTCTTTTGTTTTTTTCATCATTATAGACTACATACATTTTTCTGAATACACCCAACACCACTTTCCTCACTATCTGTTTTTACATTAATTTCCCAAATGCATTTCAAATAATTTCTCTGGTTATAAAATGGATAATAGAAGTTGAAGTGCCCATTTTTGCAGCCTCTCCACTCATCCGTCATGTTTGAGAGCTCCATGTCCAGCAGCATCGAGTATGGAGGGAGTTTGAGTGTTTTAAACAGTGACAGAAATAAAACTCACAGCCTGTCCATACACAGCCTCCAGGGGTTTGCCATTACTGTCCAGACCTCCATGAACGTAGGATGAGTTCTTCCCATAAAACCTGAGGAAAGAGAACAGGTATACAGTAAAAATATAAATTCAACTGATTTACCTGTGCATGTAAATGTAGTGAAGGATGAAATGCAAAGAACGCCATTCTTGTTTTACTCCTCCAGAAAAAAATGTCAGACGACTCGTCAAGTTTAAATGCAGGTCAAAGAAATGAATAGGTGCCAAGGGGTCATGAGACATTCAGGGACACGGAAGTCATCTAGCGCAATAGGTATTAATAAAACAGCTGACAAATGCAGAATACTTTTGCAATAATTGATTTGAGATTTGAATCAAATTAAGTTTTTTTGAATTTATGTTGTGTTATGTTTATATAGCTTATACTTTTCATACAAAGACAGTGTGAACAGGTGCTGGTCTGATAACAGTGGGGTTACCAGGGCAAGCGTAATAAAGTGGGCGTGGGTACCTGTGCAGGTAGTCTGGGGCCTGGTTGAGCAGTGTGTAATACTGTCGGACAAACTCTCGCCCGACCAGCTGGGCACTTGGCTTCTCCATCACCATCGCTTTGGTCAACTGAAAATATCTAAACAAAATAGAAAGAAAAATGTAAATAAAATGTAAAGGTTTCCCTCGTATCAACACCGCTACAGCCCTACTGGCAGCCATCCTCACGTTAATACAGGACTGGCAAATAACATTTGAACAGACAATGTTGACATGTAGTCATTTCCAATGGTGAGATCTATACCCAATCCTCTCTCAGTAAAAGCAGGTGTTTTGGAGCAGAACAAAAAAATTGTCGGTTAATGTACCCTCTGCAGAAACAAATATAAAAGATGTAAATGTTTATACAGTCTTGTTTAACTTAGATTTCGTTACAAAAGACAGGCTTTAATTTGTTATCATAAATCACCCCTCCTCCTCACAAATAAAATATGAAATTTCGGGTTTGCTTCAGGCTCGGGCCTGCAAATCAAGTTAATTGGTCGGGTTCGGGCCGGGTCGGGCTTTAATACCCGCGGGCCGGGTCGGGTCGGGCTGGATTTTTTAGGCCCGATCTTACCTCTATCCTATATTACCCAAATTGACTTGTGAGCTTTAAACCATGTTAAAATGCTGTGATCTGTGTGAGAACTGGAGTTGTGTTTTGTTCCGTTCACACGTTTGAGGAACCCTTTATTAGTACGTATACATCTCCAAAGCTCAAAATGCTCTATTCCACTGCCAGTTTTCAAATTAACAGCTACCTTTTAACTTTGGTTCAGTAGAGAATGACAATTCCAGTGCTGATGTACATTTTACACATAACTGATGAGAAAATAGTGTAATATGGGCCAATTTTCACTCCTATAGTTTAAAGTTCCCCCTCAGTTTTGTTTTCTGTTTCTCGTTCAAAATATTTCAGTCTGATAGAATCTGCTGGAGCCGGAGGAGGATTCCTGTAGGGTTTTGTGATCAAAGGAGAAGTTCAATTTGTCGTTGTAGGGTTTTGTGTTTGTGTCATAAAAACACGTTTCAGCTTAACGGTTCTGAGAGGGCCGTGTGCAGAGACTGAGCAGGCGGTGACGTGATTGGACCAAAAGCCTGGAGCAAAAAAAAAATAAAAAATGTGGGGATGGATGTAGAAATTGCAATTCAAACTAACAGCTTTCTATATTTGATTGCATGTACTGTTTAATATTAGAATATTTGTATTTATAGTAAGCTTGGATTGTCTCTTCTCCCACCAACAAATATTCAACTTGTTTTAACAAAATACAAAACATTGAGAGTTGCTTTTTTATTATTTTTAACTGAATCTAAATTGAGGCTGAATGTTTTGAGAAAAAGATCTGATTATTCAAAGAGCTTTATGTCAATTCTGCCATGCGAGTCGAAATTTTGTTTCTCTCTGGCCAAGTAGTGCAAAAAAGACAGTGTACAAAATACAACATAAGACGAAACAAAACAAACTATTTAAGGCAAAAAATCTAAATCTAAAATCTGAAAGCAGTGCAACAGAATAAATAACTTGTTTGTTTTTTTTTTTGACTGATTTTTTTTTTTTTTACAATTTTTTTTATAGTGTAACATTTTTTTTTAAATAGTGTAACATTGTGTTCTGCTTCCCGATTGGCTAAGGGACCTTTGCCGATTGATGTTATAGATGGGGGACGCGGGGATGGACTGGGACCAGACCAGGACCAGACCGAGACTAGACCAGGACTAAACGCGGACTAAACCAGGTCTAGACCAGGTCTAAACCAGGATTAAACCACCGCGTGCGGCTCTTTGCCTGGTTTCGTGCGGCTCTTGCGTTCATTCATGTCGAGGTTTGATGTGCTCGGACTGCGTGCCTCTTACCTGGCCAGCCAAATGATATCTCTCTGTATTTCCTATACACCGCGATACCATTTGGACACCCTCCATCCACTCTCGCTCCTCCGGTTAACAACGGACTCCGCGATTCTGATTCGTTCAAAGATGGTGACGTCAGTGCACCCGCCTTTGCCCGCAAAGTCATTCTTAGGCAGCGGAAGTTCCGCCTCAGTTTTGAATCAAGATGGCGCAATCTCTGATTGGTTCACTTAGCTGTCTGTCTACGCGCAACCGCAGCGCATTTTGGACCAAGCGTTACCAGACTCACTCGCTGGTACAGCGATGAGTCATGGATTCTTCCAGGCAAGCGTGCCTCCTGCGCCATCACGGATTTGAGCACGATGAGCGCACGGGTCCGCGCGCACCCCCCACGCTTCACTATTAATACATTTTGTTGAAAATCTACGAATGTTTGAGTGTTTAAACGAGAGAGAAATGTGAGAAAATGTTAATTCGAGGGATTACTGTACTGACAAATATTGGTCGTTAATATCGGCCCACTTTTACACATCAGGCCGATACCAATATGTTAACCTTCTTGCAATATCGGCCGATACCGATATATCATGCATCCCTATTCAAAAGTTTAGTACGTTATTTCTTTCCGTAGATTGGACTGAAACAGAGCACAGGATCATGGTATATGTAGTCTCTCTGTACTCTGTTTTTGCACCATAACAATGAATTTAAGCAACAAAATTAGCAATTGGATAAACTGTGATGGCCCACGGTATTATTGAGACTTGACGATGTATTGCGATATTTGTGTTATTATTAAATCCCTGGCCGGAGCACTGACAAACTAATACAAGAATCACATTTCTGAACATTAGTAAAGATGGAAATAAATTCATTAAATAATTCTGAAATAAAAAACAAAAAGTTTTATTTTTAGGTAGGGCTACAACTAATTATTTTCATTGCCAACTAATCAATGATTAATTTTTCAATTAGTCCCATAGCTTCCATGCATCATCACCCAAAATAAGATTGAAACTGAAGGTTTATAGATTAAACCAGTTTGTTAATATTCTGTTTGGAGGATTTTTTTTCTTTTTTGACTTTGATTTCATAATGTCACTGTCTGTAATAAGTCTTTTTCATGTCTGTATCAGACTGTAAATGGAGCATGGGTGCACTTCCAGCTTCTTTGTCTGGCTCCAATTCTTTGTATTGTATTCCTATCTGTAACAGCAGGCTCCTCTCTTAAAATGTTCTTTTTAACCCGCTCTACATGATTCTGGTGTTTTTATTTCGCCATTCTGGATTCAGACTGGAGCCAAAAACTATGGGTGACATCACACTCCAAGTCCACTTCTTTGTACAGTCTCTATAGTCAAGATAGCAACTTTTTAATAGTTAATTAGTCAGAATTATTGAATAGTTGCTGCCTTTTCTCTGGAGGTAAGCTATAATAATATCTAAATTTAGGGGATTATTCTGATGCAGATAATCTCTTCTGGTTAGACAGTAATTGGAGTACTGTATCTGTCGCTGTGACACATCAGTTTGGCTCCAGGTAAAAAGATCTGTCTCTCACACCTGTCTTTGCCTCCAGCCATCTGTCCACACCAGCACTCAGAACAAGCACCACCAGTTAAACAGATTACAATTAACTCATTATGGCCACACAATACACAGGGAAGCCACTTTCTCACATAGATTCTGTTCAGACTAATGCTAGGCAGAGATAATTCAATTTGAAAAACCTATACATGTAATTTCTTTATTTTTTGGTCACTATAGTTTAGAGTGGTACAAAATACTAAAATTTTAAACTTGATATTGATACAGAATAGACTTGATACTCAATACTGCTTCCAGTGCTTCCACAAAAATACTAAAAACACTATTTAGACAATAGAATGTGATTTTTCACATTAAATGGTAGTACTTTCTTTTCTATTCCCATGTGGCCTTATATGCGTAGTCCCTCAGTGGTCCAGGTAGCTTCCATAGCGGTCCATGGGCATATACAAGTCTGTGCTTTTATACTTGTTCTGATACAGCTCAAGAATCATTCTGTTATCTGATGTTGGATTCTAGACATGCTAGATAAAACTATGCCAACATAATGAGATGAAATTTTTATATTTATAAAAAATACCATCGCAAACTGGCACTCCACGCTTTGCATCTTTTTAGCAACATTGAGAAGAAAAACGAAATAATCCCTTTAAGAACCTTTGGAAAGGTTTATGGTAATTTAGTGGCGAGTCATATTTTCCATTTATTGAAATAGGGAACAGTTATTTATCCAGTTATGAAATACGTGACCATTTCAAGGAAGAGCACTCAAATGGTCCTCACCAAACAAGTAGATTTTATTCAAATGTATCCCTTTATTATTTACCCCAGTGTTTCTCATTAATACAGGAGCCTATGGTGGCTCCAGTAGTACAAAAAATGTCCACCATAGATTAAAAAAAAAAAAAAAAAAAAAAAACTCGACTAAACCTGGCAAAACAAAACTACACTTGGTTGTTCATTGTATTATCACAATGTTATAAAAGAACTGGACAAAATGATTGGTTAAAGATTAAATATAGGCATAGTCTGGGACTTTTATTCATCAAACTGAGTGAGATTACATTTTTCTAATAAAAAATAATTTGTGCCTCCACAAATTTAAGTAATTAAAAAAGTAGACATGGACAGTAAGAATGAAACCAAGTTCTCACAAATGTCGTACATGTTTTTTCACAGTAACCAATAAACACGAAATTAGCGTTATGAAATGTGTATATAGTAAATTATCCATCTCAGTGTTAAACAACTTTAGCTCCAATCAGTGTTGTTAAATGGGTCACAGCGATCGCATCTCCAATAAACAAAATGAGATGTTATTTACACACATTTCTGCTTTAATTAGGACAATAGAAGTTGGTAAATCGGTGAATAGAAAGTGAGCAGCACGGCACGGGGTGCAGACAAAGACCACGCCGCATCTCGAGTGCCCTTCCCCGGCTTGCAATCTCTACTCCAGTCGATAGCACGGAGCCTCCACACTTGGGTGATCTAAACCTTGAAGTAAACGGGTTTGTGGGGATATTTTCCAGATTCAGGTCTAGTTCTAAAAGCTTTGACGAGGGAGCCAGCTTGATGAACGACTGTGGAGTCCTCTATTGCAAATGGATGGGAGATTGGGGTTAGCATGGGGAAGGCAGTAAGTAGCACGTGTTTGAACCGGTTTTGCCAAGGCCTGTGCCACAAATACCATTGCTGCTAGGTAATAATCCGACTTGGAAATCACAACATGCGAACTAAAGCGGGGCTGTTGAGTTTTAGAGGGAAAATGGCGAGGAAAAGCGGTAAAGAAAGTCCAAATGGGAGGGAGCCACGACTGTCCGCGGGGGAAGCTAACGAGGAAGGCGGCTAATCTTTGGAAACGAAGTCTTCAGAGGGCAAAATGACCAACAAAACGCGATTGCTTTATCAAACTGCACGAAATACATTAATTCCAGCTTTATTTGAAATGTTAAATAGGTCAAATCAATAAAAGCGATCAAGCAATACAATGCTAATATGATTCACTTGGCAAATGTAGAAATTTCAGTCCTTAATTACATATAAAAACAGTTAATAAATATAAAAAAGTAAAGCAAATTCTTAAAAAAATAAAAACTGTCGGAATAAATAAGACAGATTAAAAACAGACTTTAATTGTCATAGGGCAAATAGCCAAAGGATGCTTTTGAATGGCCATTTAGAACATAATCAATGTTCTATTCATGCAATTACATGTTTAAAGTTTGGTCGTTTAATAATTTAGGGTTTTTGTGTGTGTTTTAATCCACAAAAGCCTATGTGATAAACGTGTTTGGGCCCACAGAGCCCCAGGAATGTACTAGAAATAGGCTGGGATTATAATGATACATATGTTTGGCAGCATTTGAAGGAGATCTAGATGAGAAAGATCACCAGATACAATCCAGAGTAAGGGTTTCTCACTAGACTATTCTTTCTGTTCTTATTCCAACAGGGGTCAATTCAAGCCATATGCGAGCCAAGAAAATGCTAAGTAATACAGTGTTAAAGATGTAAGATGGCTGCAAGCTTCATTATCTTGAGGCAACTTTGTTTTAAAGCACATACAAAAGTAAATTAAAAGTGGAATTGCCCATTTACAGTCGCATAATTGATCAAAAATGTAAAGTTTTCGCAGCTAATCAAGAGTGATGACCAGCTAATGCTAACCGGTGCCACTGCTAAGGCATTTACACGGGGCCCAACAAAACGATCGAATTACTGAAGCAAATACTACGAGTTCACATTTTAAAACCGTTTTATGTGAAAGTTAAATGAATCAAGATTGGATATAACTTACCAGTGAGGTGTTTATCAAAAACGTGATGGAGTAAAGGAGTGATTTCGCTTCCAACCTCCTTGGCTCAAACACGAATGGCAGGACAACGTGCCGGAGAAGCAGGCACCGGTTTGGTCTTCACGTCCGCCATTACGGCCCGCCCACAGAGGAGTCTAAGCCAATTAGAACCAACCCCCGGGGAGTATTCACCAATCAGAGGCCGTTAAAATCAGGAAATTGGGTGGACAGCTAGAGCGGTTACAGCGACCATCTTGTGACTGTCTTTCATTTCATTTCATTTCATTTCATTTCATTTCATTTCATTTCATTTCATTTCATTTCATTTCATTTCATTTTATTTTATTTTATTTTATTTTATTTCATTTCATTTCATTTCATTTCATTTCATTTCATTTCATTTCATTTTATTTTATTTTATTTGATTTTATTTTATTTTATTTTATTTTATTTTATTTTATTTTATTTTATTTTATTTTATTTTATTTTATTTTATTATTTATCACCATTTAAGGGATAGCATATATTTACGTATCAATAACACATTAATAAATAATAAAAGTGTCTATAACACTATTTTAAAAAAAAATCATAACAGGAAAACAAACAAACTTTGTCCAGTTGACAAATTGAATTTCTCCTTTTATCATGGATTCTACCTGGACGACTGAGGGACTTTTCACGCATAACAGGAAAAGTTATGCGTGAAAAGCCACAGAACGTTTACGTCACATTGCGCGAAGAGCAGCGTTAGAATAAACGAAAACAAATGATATATTTAAAATAAAGATATATTTTAGAATAATTAATAGCCTGCACCAATACTCGTAATTATCAATAGTTGAGACTAGAGTAATAGAGAAGCTATCTTTGCATTTGAGTAGTGTATTAGTTTCAAATATTTTTACATCTCTCTTTACATGCGAGTGTTGATAATCCTTGTATTAATAACTGTTTGATTGTTTGAACTTAGGCTCTTAATTACGTGATGTGTTATCGTCCTGTTTTATATTACTTTAGATTTAGATGTGGCTCTATCCAACCATTCAAAGATGGTAGACACATTTGCCATCGCACGGATTATTGTCGCTTCTCTATTTTCTTTTCCATCCTCTGATTCGGACAATTATAATAATCTGCGACATTCACCAATCAGCTGCTGTTCCAGTTACAGCCTCTTGTTTGTCCAATCACAGCGCTCCATACTGCAGCCAACCCCTTGCGCTTCAGTTGAACAGTCACTTGGGGGCGACAAATACCAAAAAGAATGTATACAACAGTAGAGCTTCTCAGTCAGACCAGAAAGGCCTTATAATAATTATGTAATATTTTCAAATGATTTGTGGAACCTTCAAATGAGTCCTAGCTAAAATGAACAATCCCACATTCATTCAATCTTTTCACATTCATTCATTCATTCATTCATTCATTCATTTTCTTCCGCTTTTTCCATTTTCTGGGTCGCGGGGGCAGCAGTCCAAGCAGTGTTTTGCTGCCCAGAACACAATGCACCAGCCCCCATGAATCCCCCCGCAGGTGGTGGGTCCACAGGAGGACGGCTCACGTCACAACAGGCCTTGATGTATCTTCTGCCATGGGGTCTACCAGTGTCCACAGACACTGGGGGCAAGGTGGGGGTTAAGTGTCTTGCCCAAGGACACAACGAAAAAAATATTTTCACAATTTTGATCAATCAAGTTGTAGCTGTACAAAGCAAAATGCAAACAATTTTTAGCAAAGAAATTATGCTCTTTCTGACTCAACCATTTTATGCTTAAGGTGTTCATTTAACTTGTGAACAAACTATTATTATTATATATGTATTGTGGTTTGTATTTTCCATGCTCTCCTTGTTGATGCTTGTATTATTATTATTATTATTATTATTATTATTATTATTATTATTATTATTATTATTACTTTATTATTAACTATTACTATTAACTATTATTACTTTTTTCCATCATTGCCTGCATGCACTTTTCTTTCTTGTTCAAACTGTCCTGGAGCTACTGTAGCAAGTAAATTTCTCCTGTGTGAGATCAATTAAGTCTTACCTTATGTTATGTTATGTTATCTTATTACATTGTCCATACTCACAGATAATTTTACATTCAAGTCTCTTTAATCCTGCGCCAAGTTTTTCCTCTCTCCTTTCTCCCCCACATTCCTTCTCATCTCTGCCTCTTTCTTTCTTTCTTTCAATCTTTCTCCCCCTCTCCCTTCCGTCCATCTTTTCCTTCTCTCTCTTTTCTTCCACCCCCCCTCTCTCAGCAACAATCACATAAAAAGAAAGGCAACACCAGTACACTCACAATACATACAAGTTTAAGGACGGTTCATGAAATTGGAAGTTTAAAGTTCACCCTTCCCTCTCTTCTGTCTCTTTACCTCTCTCCCTTCTTCTCTCCCTCTCCTTTCCCTCTCTGTTGTATCACATTCTTCACACAGGCTTGTGTCTGGTGGGTGGAGTCTGGATGGTCTGGTGGAGATGGAGACCAGGCCCAGTGCTTTTCTCACTCACTCTCAGGAGACCATGAACTTCCAGACTATTCTCTCTCTTTTACATCATCATCAAATGCACTGTTATTCTGATATTCATTTGAACCATGTTTCTGTTTACCAAAATTAACAGTTCATCTTTTAGTGTTGTCTGTTTGGTTTGGTTTGGTTTTGCTGCCATTCAGCCCCACTGGCTGAGTAAAGCTGTTAATTTCACACCCAGCAAACACCAAAATTTAGCCAAGTTAAAGATCATTGTGTAACTTTTCTGGTGGAAGGTCCATCAGAAACCTTTCTCCATGGAGATGCTATTGCTTTGTCTGGAATGTTTCATAGTGTGGCATTAAAACTTACCATACTACCTTCACGGACACCAAGACAGACCAAGTTACAGGTCAGCTCTGTGGAGAGACGACCCTGCTTACAGTCAGAATGTCTGTTTTACTGGGTATTTTTGAGAGCAAAGAGATATCCACAGAAATAAGCAGGTGATGGACATTCTACCAGAAAAGTTACACAATGCACCTTTAAGATTACTTGAATTGAGAAAGTTTTATCATGATGTGAGTAACTTTCACTTGACAAGTAACATTATCTACAAATGGAACAAGACTTTTTGTACTTAACTTTTGGTTGGGTGTTCATCACCTGCTTGTTTCTATGGAGATGTCATTGCTCTGCCTGGAATGTTCCACAGTGTTACATTAATCATCTCTACTTTACATTTATTCAATTACAGGTGGTTTTATAACTCAAAAATACCTAGAAAAACACACATTCTGACTATGAGCGGGGTCGCCTCTCCCCAGATCGGACCTGTAATTTGGTTTGATTTTGGTCTCCATGTTTAATGCCATACTGTGAAACATTCCAGACAAAACAATAACAGCGTTTGACAAAGACTCCACCAGAAAAGTTACACAGTGCACCTTTAACTCTTTGCTCTTAAAATAAGAAACAAGATCAAATGTTACTTGAATAAGAACACACTTATTCCATTGGTTGATACTTTTACTTGTGAATCTACCCAAATATAGTCAAATGTTCTTAATTGGATGTTGCTGTGTCTTTGGGCAAGACACTTCAGCCACCTTGCTTGTGTATGTGATGTGAGGAGTCAATATAAGGAGTAAAATAGCACTTTGAAAAGGTTGTAAAGCACTATTTAATGTATATTTTTTGCATTTTTTTAATGCATGCTGACTTATATTTAACAGGTAAAATATTCATTCATTCATTTTCTTTCACTTTTTCCATTTTCTGGGTCGTGGGTCCAAGCAGTGTTCTGCTGCCCAGAACACAATGCACCAACCCCCATGAATCCTTCCGCGGGTGGTGGGTCCACAGGAGGATGGCTCACGTCACAACAGGCCTTGATGTACTTCTGGGGGCTACCAGTGTCCACAGACACTGGGGGCAAGGTGGGGTTAAGGGTCTTGCCCAAGGACACAACGGCAGCGCTCATCTGTGGGAGCTGGGATCACATGCGGTCAACCCGTCAAGAGCGGGATTTGAACCACCAACCCCTGGATCACAAGGCATATGCTCTACCAACTGAGCTACTGCTGCCCCTAGGTAAAATATTAAGGACTTATAAACACAAAAAATAGATACACAGGAAAAAATAATCAAATGAGATTGGAGATTATTTTATGTAATCTTCCTTCACTGCAAAAAGTAATGTCTAGGTTGTTTTAAAGGTGCATTGTGTAATGTTTCTAGTGGAGGGTTTCTCGTGGTTTTATATGTGACCTGTAACTTCTAAAATCTGATCTGGTCTCCACGGAGATAGACAAGTTTAATGCCATACTGTGAAACATTCCAGACAAAGCCATAACACTTCCATGGGGAAAGGCATTTGGCGAACCCTCCACCAGAAAAGTTCCACAAAGTTCCACAGTGCACCTTTAATTACAATAAAATAATTTCACTTTTCATGTGAAATGTACTTAAATCAGGATAACATTTTCTTAATTCAAGTCATTGGAACTTGTCAACATTTTAGTTTTCCTCTTTTTGTAATGGTTACTATTACATTCCATATTATTCACCATATCTCAAAGTACATATTGCTTTTCTTCTGGACAGTTTGAGGACTCCCTGTTCCTCTCTCTCCTGCCTCATACCACATGGGTGTGCGAAGCCTGTAATTCAGCTATAAATAATGACCGAGCCCCAGATCGAAACCAGACTCCTGAAATTCAGCATTTAAACACCACCACAAGTCCAAACCCAGGGCATAGACTCCACCACGTTTTGATGACCCAGAGAACGATTTTAACCAAGGCTCGACCTTCTCCACAACCTGATCTGTGTGTTTAGGTCAACGTACTCAAGCTCCATGTGCAAAAGGGGAAGGAATGTGACTCAAGATTAAACAGCAAAACCAGGAAAAGATTGGAGTTAGACTGTGCAAAGTCAACAAGAGTCTAATTATTATTTTGAACTATTCTGGTTGAGTCCCTGCTTAGACTGTTGCCCCCGCGACCCGGCCCCGGATAAGCGGAAGAAAATGGATGGATGGATATTCTGGTTGTACGAAAATGCACTTTATACAAGTCTAAACTGACACTTTATTGATTTTTTTGGTTTATAATTATTTTTCTGGCAGATACCTTGTTTCCATGGAGATGTTATTGCTTTGCCAGAAATGTTCTTCAGTGTAGTAACTTACCTATTGTGTGTTCATGTGTATTTCTTGCTCAAAAATACCCTAAAAAGGCATAAATTCTTGTGAGTGGGCTTGCTTCTCCGCAGATCTGACCTGTAACTTGGTTTGTTTTCCCTCCACTAGAAACTGGACTGGAGTTAGACTGCCCAATGTAAACACAAATCTAATTATTAATTAAGAAATATAGAGAAATATAAAGTTATAAAGTATAGTTTAGTGCATTATTTCGGTTTATTAAAGATCCACTGCATAATTTTTCCTTGTCTCCATGGAGATGTTAAGTTCCTCAGTTTGGCAACTCACCTGACAAGTATTCTTCTGTGTTTTTCTTGCTCAAAAATACCTAGAAAAACATATATTCTTAGTGAAAGCGGGCTTGCCTCTCCACAGATCTGACTTGTAACCTGGTTTTCTCATGCAGACTGTTTTCCCCGTAGCAAAATCTCCATCAGAATAGGTTTCCAGTGCACTTTTAAACACATTTTTGGAATAGTAATCTTCTTGGTGAAGGTGCTAGGTGAATTTATAGAGTTCTTCTAGATTCGCACACGTTGACGTCAAAATGCGTGTGGTGAGTGCAACAGACCTGACTTATTTACAGGTTTAACAAAATGTCCAAGAGTGACTTTAAAATTAAACTAAACACAAAACAAAACAGTGCGTCAGGTGAGTTTTTGAAAGGCGTTGGATCACAGTGGCACATTCAAACACATGGAACCTGACCCCTGAACACTCAACCAAGAGATTTAGAGATGCATTATGGGTAAACTACAAATAAACCAGAGAAAAAAAAACACTGTTGTAGATATAGACTGTATAAAGAATTGCACTCAGATATTGTGACGTTGCCCAAATGAAGCTCAAACACCAAGATCATGTAGAGCAGATTAATAAGAACATTTTAAAGACCAAAAGGAGGAGTCCAACAGCAGCAGTTAAAGAGAGAGGTGACGTTTTTTCACTACAAAGTGAATTGGAGCCAGAGTCAGAAGGAGCTAGAAACGCGCCCGTGTTCACTTCCTGTTTGGAACACAGAGGCTAGGGTGTTCGCTATATCCATTTATATATACAGTGTGTGGTTGTAGATAGTTATAATAATGTACTCAAGTGTAATATTTACTCAAATAATAGTCTGATCTGGAAAGCTAAGCAGGGCTGTGTCTGTCAGTACATGGATGGGAAGCCGCTAGGAA
This sequence comes from Paratrypauchen microcephalus, assembly GCA_036785185.1. Classification (NCBI taxonomy): domain Eukaryota; kingdom Metazoa; phylum Chordata; class Actinopteri; order Gobiiformes; family Gobiidae; genus Paratrypauchen; species Paratrypauchen microcephalus. The sequence goes on along the minus strand of JAVJIX010000065.1, from coordinate 4,551,009 downwards.
TATCAGGCACCACAGTGGGGCAGCAGTGTGTTGTTGTGTCCTTAGGCAAGATACTTCAGCCACCTTGTCTAGTATCAAGTAGTGATGGTGGTGGCTGGAGGGGCTGATAGCGCAGACTGGCAGCCTCACTTCTATCAATCTGTCCTAGGGCAGCTGAGGCTACAAACTTTACTTTTTAAAAAGACTAAACCAGAAGACAAAACCAGTATTTAAAGGGATGATATGAAGCCATTTGTTTTGATCAAACACACCCGGAGTTGTGTTTTGTTTCATTCACAAATGTTTAACACACAAACCCTGCAGACTTTTCTCAAACTCTGTCCTACCTTCACTAGAATCATGGTGGAAAAGAGCATTTTGAGCTTTGAGGATGTATACAGACTAATAAGAAAGGATTACTCAAACATGTGTGAATGAAACAAAACACAAGTCCAGGTATGCGTTAAAGGTCCCATGGCATGAAATTTTCACTTTCTGAGGTTTTTGAATGTTAATGTGAGCTCCCCTACCCTGTTTAGGCCTCCCCCCATGGTTAAAAGTTATGAAATGTCTAAACTGAGCATTTGCGATCCTTTTCTGCGTTACAAAAAATCGGAGCTCAAACGGGCGAGTTTGAACAAGGCACCTTATTGACGTCAGATCGAAAAAAGAAATGCAAATGCAGTTCCACCCCCGTCTGTCTGAACTCAGCGTCTCTGTAAATCACGCCCAGAGAGTTTGGACTGCGAATGCGCTAGGCAATGCGAAATGCGTTTTTTTATTTGCCTGGAGGCACGTCCGAGTGTTTCTAGGCTCGGAAGTCCTTTATCTGAGCCTCTGGACCTTTGAACAGCAGTGGTTTAATTTTATTTTCTGTGGAAATGTGTTTATTTTTCAATGGAACGCTTCAAATCTCTCCCCCCGTGCAAAAACAAGGAAATGGATCAGCTGTGAGCTACAGCAGAGAGTTTGGCCACGCCCCCACCCTCTACTATTGGCCAGCTCTTTTCTCCTCGTTTGCATTCAAGCAACAACATTATGGAGTGTTCAGAGTGAGAAAAATTACTCTTTCTCAGCTTATCTCTGTTTCTCATGCACTGAGTGTTGATTTTGAAGAAGGATTCATTTACAGTATTAGGGAACCATTAAGGAGCCATATAAAAGCATCAAGAAGTACCATGTCATGGGACCTTTAAAACATGTCTTAAAACTCACAAGATTCCATTTTGTGTAATATAGGACCTTTAACCTAAAATAACACATTTATGAAGTATGCAGAGATTGGCAGCTGTTTTGTACAATTTTATTATTTTAAAATTTTAGTTTGGTCAGTAGAATCACAAGAGAAAAACGCTCAGCCTGCGAGAATTTCTCTGTTCAAACATCGTATAAAATCCTCTTTCAAATATTATTTACGTCAAAAAACACAAAGGGCATAAAGGAATGAATGAAGGAGCCCACCACCAATGCACAAACTATGCGTCTAGAAAGCAAGCGAAGGGAGAATTTATTAAGAAACTTTATTTTTTACAACTTTGTGTTGAAAAATATCAAATTCTTTCCCAAATTTTGCCCTGAATTAACAAATCGTGAATTACATTTTCATAATATTTAAAATTCAAAGACATTTACATCAGAGGTGTGTCAGAGGGTCTGTTTGGTGAGTACAAATGTGTGCAGGTTTGACTTTAGATAAATCTTGTTTTTTAGTGGTATAGGTAAGAAAGAAATCATTATAAAAGAAAAAAATGAAATGAATTTGCACGTAGCACCTTGATTTTAGTTTAGCTTTAGAATGCTCTGTCCTTTTCAGAGTCACATCATCAGGAGTTTAGATGATGAGGTCTTTGTCAACGTCCTCTGTAAAAGAAAAGAAAAATAAAGAAATATGAGCAGAAAATAAGGAGAACATGTTGCAACTGTGATGGTCACATTTGTATACAACGCTTTACAGCAAGGAACCACTCACACACTAAGGGCGAGGTGGATTAACAACAACATTCATCTGTTTGAGCTGGAATCACACGGCTAAACTGTGGATCAGTGAATTTGACCGCTCAACCGATGATGTTTATGTCGAGAGCGGGAAATTAACCACCAACCTTCCAATCAGTGGACAAACGCTCTACCAACTCCACAACTGTCAGCCTTGAGCCTATTTTGTACTTTTTATTTTATATTTTGATAAGGTTGGAATATAGGTGGAGCAAACAGATGCAACTATTACAGAAGTTTTTAAATCATTTCATATTTAGCACAATAATCAAACTATACAGCTTACCGTATTTTCACGACCATAGGGCGCACCGTGTTATAGGGCGCAGCTTCAGTTACGGGTGTCTTTTTGGTATTTAACACATACAAAAGGCGCACCGGGCTATAGGGCGCGGGCGCGGGCACGATAAAACGTACCGGTAAAGTCCTGGTTCAGAGCGCACGTGCACTTCCTCATTGCGTGCGCTGACGGCTCGTGCTCTTCTTATGCGCTGATGCGCTGTGTTGAAGTTCAGAATGTGTTTAGTTGGTGGATTTAATTACATAAACTTTCCACACGAACAAAATCATATGTGTGTTATTAATAAGCCTAAGAAAATAGTGTGATTTGAATTGTGTTTTATTAAAAAAAGCAGCGGGAGCAAATATGAGTTCGGTTGTGCTTTATTTGAGTGCGTAATAAGTACCGTATTTAGCATAGTGCTCACATTATTTTTACAATCATTCTATCAAATCAATCATCAAATCCATCAAAGTCCTCATCTTCTGTATCTGAGAAGAACAACTGGGCTAGAGTACAGTCAAACACGCCAGGTTCTCTCTCGTCACAGTCAGAGTCTGTCTCGTTGCCATCCGTCTCCTCACATACACCTCATTCAGCCACTCTTTCATTTTGTCCTCATCCATCCAGCCCTTTTCGTTAGCCTTAACGATTACTCCAGCTGGAAATTTCTCTTTAGGCAGAGTCTTCCTCTTAAAAATTACCATAGGTGGCAGTTTCTGTCCATTAGCATGGCAGCCAAGCACAACAGTAAAAGCTGATTTTTCGTGTCCCGTTGTGCGTATCGCTACCGTGCTAGTCCCCTTCTTCTCAACAGTGTGACTCACCGGGATGTCAAAAGTGAGCGGCACTTCGTCCATGTTGGTTATGTGACTGGGCTGGATGTGTTTGTCGGCAATCTTATTACTGCAGTAAGAGCGGAAGATGGACAGCTTTTCTTTGTAATCTAATGGAAGTTGCTGCGCCACCGTAGTCCTTGCCCGGATGGAAAGATTGCGGCGTTTCATAAAACGAAAACACCAAGACGGAGCTCCTTGAAAATGTTCAATGTTCATTTCTTGTGCAAGCGTTACTGCTCTCAGACGAATGGTGACGGTAGAGACGCTTCTCCCAGCTGTCCTCTGCTCGTTAACCCATTGCTCGAGGCGGTCTTCCAGCTCAGGCCACCTGGCTTTGTGTCTGTCTTCGCTCACGTCCGCACGTTCACGCCACGCCCCTTGTCTTCTATTACGCCCGCGTCTCACAACAACACAATAGGCGCACCGCACCATAGGGCGCGGCGTGCATTTTGAAGAAAATTTAAGACTTTTAGGTGCGCCTTATGGTCGTGAAAATACGGTAATCAGGACTTCATGACATTGTAGTGTTTTGGTTAAATTAGATGATAAATGTTTTCAAGTTTTGTTGTGGTGCAGAAGCAAGAAGCCCACCCTAAAGAGTGATGTACTTTCGTACTTTAGTACTTTATGCAGAGTTTTAGGTGATGTGGTGTTACAGATAAAGTGGTGACTGGACTGTATGTTTGTGGGAATGAAATACTGACGGTCTTTGATTCCAAAGCAGGCAGCCCACTCCTCCAGAGCAATGTATTTGTCCTGGTCAGAGTCACACTCCTCAAAGAACCTGGTGGTGCAATGCTCCATGGGAATGAGAGGAGCACGGAGAGGAGACAGCTCTGTGTGGGTCAGGTATCTGTGAGGACGAAGAGGGGGTTAAACATCATCATGCATATGAGGAAAATATATATAAGTATATATGTATAATCAGACTGACCCATCAGCTGGGTGCTGGTCGAGCTGTCCAAACTGCCAGTGCACAGGGAAGATGTACATGTTGTAGTTCTTCTGGAAGTCGTGAGCGAGAAGGTCCAGAGAGTGGTCTCCAGCCTGCAGACGCTTCTCATTCTCATAGATCTTCTTTACCTGCATAGGAGATAAAGGATCAGGAAGAGAAACTGGACTGAACATGATCAAAGTCTTGCTGTATGGGGGGCATTGTGGTCCCCCTTCCATGGGCTTTATGTTGTACAAATATACAATTAAATGATAAAGCAGAAGCTCAGGTTTATATCAACAGTGTGCCGAGCTGGGACTAAACTCTAAACTTGAGTTTCTGCTTCTCCGTGAGCAGGTTGTTCTCGTCCCTCTCGTACAGAGTTACAGTATATATAGTGTTATATAATATTTATAGAATAGATTGTATTATATTATATTTTACCCTGAGTTTCTGTTTCTCCGTGAGCAGGTTGTTCTCCTCATCCCTCTCGTACAGAGTCACCAGGACATTCTTGAGCCAGTCTCTCATCCTCAGAGGAAACTCACTGAGCTCAGAGTCCACACAAGGCTCGATGTCTGAGAAAAACATCAGGGTGTTTAGTTAATATCAAGTATTTTAAAGTAAAGTTTCATTTATTCAGTTTCATTTCACTAAGAAACAAAAAACAATTGTGTTCATTTTATTTCATTTGTGAGCGCTAAAACTACTCCTCTCCTCGTCCACATTCCTGAGATGTTTCTGCAGAGTGCTGCTGTTGTGGCCTGATCTCCCTTTGACCCTTTAGGCCCAGAGAAGCCTGTGGAGATTAAACAGAACTGCAACAAGTCTGAACCAGTCTACAACACTACAGCAGGTTCTGAGGTAAAGGTGCATTGTGTAACTTTTCAGGTGGAGGTCTGTCAAATGCTTGTCTCCATGGAGATGTTATTCGTTTGTCTGGAATGTTTCACAGTAGGGCATTAAATCTCTCCAAACCAAACCAGACCAAGTTACAAGTCAGATATGTGGAGAGGCGATTCCCCTCACAGTTAGAATGCCTGTTTTTCTAGGTATTTTTGAGTTATAAAACCACCTATAATTGAATAGATGTAAGGTAAAGCTGTTAAATGTGATACTGTGGAACATTCCAGGCAGAGCAATGACATCTCCATAGAAACAAGCAGGTAAAGGAAGCCCAACTTAAAAGTTACACAGTGCATAGTTAAAGGGATGTACTTGATTTCTTTTTCATGTAATAAAGTGTAATATTTCTTGCTCCAGTACATATGTTTTGTCAAAGCAGCTGTTAGGGTCAAAATGAGCTGCTGTGTGCTGTCTGTATATAATTATAAAACATTTTCATCTTCCACCAACCAGGAAGTGCACTGTTTGCATGCTCTTGTCTCTGAGAGTTGAGAAAAGCTCTTATAAATGTGTGGTAAATCATTAGGATGCTCTGAGAAGGTAAGTGAGGGATAACTTTGGACCCCTGCAAACTGTTTTAAATGAATGTTTAGAATCCCTGAGTCATCCAGGTAGAATCCATGGCAAAAGGAGAAATTCAATTTGTCAACTGGACAAAAGTTTATTTGGTCAAATATGTTTCGTGCAATATCCTCCTTTTCATGTTGATGCTTGTTGTTACTATTATCATTATTACTATTTTCCATTATTATTACATATTACTATTTGCACTATTTATTACTTACTTTATCCCCTCCCTGCCTGCATGCACTTTTTCCCTCCTGTCCAATTGTCCTGGAGCTACTGTGGCGAGTAAATTTCTCCTGTGTGAGATCAATAAAGTCTTATCTTATCTTATCTTATCTTATGTTTCGCAGCTCATCCAAGCTGCTTCTTCAGTTCTTCAGTTTGAGAACTGAAGAAGCAGCTTGGATGAGCTGCCAAATCCATAATGAAATGTAAGATAGATCGGTTTAAAGCCATACTGTGGCAAAGCAATGGAGCCCCATGGAGAAAAGCAGATAAGTTACATAGTGCACCTTTAAGCTGTGTTGTGCATCTGGGCCCACATATATAATTGGTACACCCCACCCCAAGTCAGTAATTTTGACTTTAAGTTGAGACACAGGATCATCTACACCTGCACCAGGTTGCACGCAATACACCCTGACAGGTACGGCTGTGACTGTCTGGTGTGCGGTGAGGCGCCTGAAGACCTCCTCCATCTGGCCGCCCGGTGTCCTGTCGTGCGGCGGTTCTGGACCTGGCTGCTGGACCTTCTCGCTCGGAGGCTGGCGTTGAGGCTCCCACTGCCGGTGGCCCATGGAATCGATGACCCCGAGCTATGGTTCTGCCTCTTCGGACCTGTCCGACAGGTCCGACCTCAGGGGCCGGACGCTGCCATGGTCAACTGGGATGCCGCCCGCCTCCTCCTGTCCATGGCCAGATATTCTATCTTCGTAGCACGAAACCACCACCTCCACGGCGGCCGCGCAGCAGAGCACTGGCCCCTCTTCACAGCGCTCCTTCGCGCCCACGTCCGCCATCTCCACTCCGCGAGAGAAACAGAGTTTTGCAACACCTTCACCCCAGACAATACGCTTTTCTCCATCTCCCAAACTGGCTCCCCTCGGTTGGACTTCTGATCCCGTGCCCACATCCCCCGATCTGTCTTCTGAGTGCTTTGCGAATGTTATTGTGGTGTTAAAATGTGTATTATTATGTACCTAAAGTATGTGTTATTATGTATCTTGAAATAATAAAAGTTTTTTTTTAAAGCTGTTGCACAGAGGATTGACTGGTCCATACTACATGCAGTGAGAAAGACACCAGATGTCTTCCTCCCCACTGAGCTGCTCCAGAGATTGAATTGAACTAAACTCAACAAAATGAGTTTTGCCAAATACTCGAATCCCATTTCAAATCAGATATGTTTGGTGTGCTCACATTTGCAGGGTCCGATGTAGTCCAGGTGCAGCTTGTGTCCCTTCTTGGTTCCCTCCAGCGTGCACTTTGTGGCAAAGAAGTGGCAGGACGTGTCATAGGTCTTATTGTCAGTTCCACAAACCTGAAACAAAATAAACAAAAGTCAATAAATAAATAAATGCATAAAAGTCCATTCGTTTAATATGTATTCTTGTATTAGTATAGCAGCTCAGTCAGTCAGGTTCAGTCTTCTCTCAGACACTTGTTCTCACTATAGCAGTAAAATGTGGTTGAACAGGCTCAATACTGAGTTATTATTGTGGACCCGAACGCAAAAAGGTTTGTGCTTCTTTTCAAAATAAAGAATTTGGCACAGATATTAACCTCCCATTTCAAACTTGATTTCAGTATTATATGTGGTTTAATACTCTATAGATTTTTGATGTGACGATGATTCTAATAAAACCTTTTTTGACTGTAAGATTTTAAACATCAAAAGTAATAATTTTGATATTATGCTATTTCAGATATGGATCAAGACCATTCCAAATCATTTCGGAGACTTTCTTTCAGTACCGCTGTGTGTTCAAAACAGTAACTACTTTAGTAATTGTGTGAAGAATCCCTCAGTCATCCAGGTAGAATCCATGACAAGAGGAGAAATTCAATTTGTCAACTGGACAAAGTTTAGTTTCGCAGCTCATCCAAGCTGCTTCTTCAGATCTGTGTTGGTGGACACTGCTTATAACTGCTCATTCCTTGAACAGAAATGGAGGTCTCAGACATAATTTGTCTCCCATCTATAACTCTATCCTCAAACCTAAATCAAAACAAACAAAGAAAACAATAGGGTTAGCTAGGTCAGGTCCAGAGGTGTGAAAACACCATTATGGTCCTGAATGGCTATGCTAACAAGACCCCAGACAGAAACTGAAAACAAATAGGTGTGATAGTTTCATAATAATTTCATTGGAGTTGGCTCCTCCCTGCAGCTAGTTATAAGCAGTGTCCACCAGCACTCTAGCCAGAACTGAAGAAGTAGCTTGGATAAACTGCGAAACATATTCGACCAAATAAACTTTGTCCAGTTGACAAACTGAATTTCTCCTCTTGCCATACTTTCTAATTACTTTAGAGATGATTTGTATCTGGGTATGTTTTTTAGACAGCCCAATCATGAACTAAACTGATATTATAGTCATTTTCAGGACAGGTGAAACTCACATGTTCAAACTCTCCCTCGGCAGGGGGGCAGGTGGAGGGGTCCTGGCACACACACATGGGTGTGTTTGATTCGTCCACCTCACACACTTTTCCCTTCTTACAGTGATGGTTTAGGCAGGGGTCTGTGGAGACAGAGACATGGAAAAGAAATATTTAAACATCACATCATGGATTTACACATTCTAAACATACAGGTGTTATTGCTTGTCTCTTTAAATTTTGAATTTATGATTCATTTTTATGTTCTGTATTGATGAATTGTTTGTATTGTGGTTTTAATGTCTTTGTCATTCTAAAGTACTTTGAATTAGCTTGTATATCTTCATTTAGATATAAGCAAGTGACGCCAGCAGGCCAATGTACAACCAGATTTATGGAGAGGCAACCCCACTTACTGTAAGAATGTATTTTGTTTTGGAAAGGTATTTTTGAGCAATGAATAAACTTGATTTAAATAAATTCAGGATAGATTGGTTTATCCATAGTTTTCAGCTTTGCGTTTCATGTTTGGGTCCCGGGAGCTGATGGCACAGTCCGCGCATGCGCACTGGCGTCCTCATCTACTCGAAACTATGGCTAAATCTCGGATTACAGGCCACTTTTGCTTCAAACGAAATCTTACATTAAGACATCGGGCTTCTATGATTTAAAAAGTGCTAAAGTTTGTGTTATTTGGACACCGCAAAGTAATGCCCCGAGCAAATGATACAGCACCATGTTAACAGATACGGGATCATTACTAGAACAGAACGGCTCAACATAAGTTCTGCGATACTGCTCCAATTGACAGAAAAATGCTATGGGTGAGTAAAACTACTTGTTTTATTGCCGAAAGAAGGCTCAGATTGTAAAAAAAACGTTAATTTGCCTTTAAAGCTGCGAAAAGCACTTATAAACTCATTGTGGTGAATAATAGGTCACTCTGAATGCATAAACTAGGTGTTTCATGTTTTTTAAGAAATATGGTATAGAGCTTTTAGGCCTGGTTAAAATCAACAAGAAACTGTTGTAAATTATTAATGGGAAAATGACTCTTAAAGGTCTGCAAATATGTTTACTTAGAACACAGATCTCTGTATATTCTCTCTGCATTTGGAGTGAAGTCATGAAGAAACAAATTGACAGAATTGTGAAGTAAATCCTGAATGAGGCGACAGACCAGAGCTGTAATCCAGAGTTTATGAAATGCTCTTTATAAAGTGAGAGGTGGAACTGTGAATATGTGAAAGATGGACTCGTATCAAAGTAAATACAGACGTGGACTTCCTCATTGCCCCGCCCCCCTGTCACCTGTCAGCCAATCACAGCAGACTTCAACACACATCACTCTTCTGTTTTAGAACCAATCCATTGTTTTATTAATTTACTATTTAAAGGTTGCAATGTTCCACGATATGGCATTAAACGTATCCATTTTGTATTTATTGAATTACAGGTGATTTTAACACTTAAAGGAAAAGTAACGTTTTTTTTACAATCTGCAACAATCGGCAATAAAACAAGTAGTTTTACTCACCCATAGCAGTTTGGTGTCATTTTGAGCAGTTTCGTAGAAGTTATGTTGTAGTGTATCTGTTAACTTGACTGCTCGGGGCATTACTTTGCGGTCTCCAAATAACACAAACTTTAGCACTTTTCAAATCATAGAAGCCCGATGTCTTAGTCTACGATTTCGTTTGGTCAAAAGTGGCCTGTAATCCGAGATTTAGCCATAGTTTCGAGTAGATGAGGAAACCAGTGCGCATGTGCGGAGTGTGCTCTCAGCTCCCGGGACCCAAACATGAAACGCAAAGCTGTAAACTATGGATAAATCTCGGATTACAGGCCACTTTTGACTCAAACGGAATCGTAGACTAAGACATCGAGCTTCTATGATTTGAAAAGTGCTAAAGTTTGTGTTATTTGGAGCCCGCATGGGGCATATTACATGCTTGGGGAATATATTATATGCCCCGAGCTATGGCTAGAAGTCGCGCTAGGCTAACCGCAAATCTAAAACATCTCTGGAAGTGCTCCATATGACACCAAAGTGCTATGGGTGAGTAAAACAACTTGTTTTATTACCGAAATAAGGCTCAAATTGTAAATAAACATTACTTTTCCTTTAAAAGGCCCATATTATGCTGTTTTCTGATCTCATAATGTTGTAATATCATTTCCTAATCAAAAACGTACCTGGAGTTTGTTTCATTCACACATGTTTGAGTATCCCTGACCCTGTCTACATCCCCAAAGCTCAAAATGCTCCGTTCCAACTTGTGATGTCATGAAGCGTACATTTAAGCTGAAGTGAACAGGTCCATTTTTCCTTTAGTTCTTTAGTAGAGATTGGCAATTCCAGATGATCCGAATGATTCTAGTGAAGGTGTATGGAGTTTAAAAACACAGTGGAGTACTTTCTGTATTACCACATGAGGTCACAAGGTGGAATACAGTGTTTTCTGTTTGAGAGAAGAACTCAGCCTAAATCTGCAGGGTTTGTGTGTGAAACATGTGAATGAAACAAAACTCAACTCCAGGTCTGTTTTGATGAGGAAACTACATTACTGGGCCCTTTAAATTTCATGCACTTCAGAAATGCTTGGGCTTGGGGGAAAAAAGTAATTCTGGTTCTGATCAATTTCGTCACAAAAAAAAACAGTGCAGAACAGCCAGTGTGTGTGTGTGTGTGTGTGTGTGTGTGTGTGTGTGTGTGTGTGTGTGTGTGTGTGTGTGTGTGTGTGTGTGTGTGTGTGTGTGTGTGTGGTGTGTGTGTGTGTGTGGTGTGTGTGTTTGAAGCTCAGAGGTTTAAACAGGAGCCAGCGGAGCCTCTCATTACACTGTCATTATGAGTATGAGTCTGGGTGTGTCCAGGCCCTGTCTCATCCTCCACTGCAAACACAAACACAAGCGCTGCACAGACGTGTGAGCAGGAGACGGGATAGACCAGGCATGGGCAAACTACGGCCCGGGGGCCATATGCGGCCCGTTAAGCTTCTTAATCCGGCCCGCCGAACTTGAAGAAATGATATTAATAAACCTTGTTAATGTTTTAATGTTTTAATTTCCCTGCAATTCTGGCGTTTTCCAACAGCTGGCGCACTAAATACATTGACTTTTGTTGAAGTGTGGCGTATTGCTCCACGTTTGTGCTTTACTCTTTAAAGGGATATGCCACCTCCAGGTCAAACTTGGGCATCTCCCCACAGTCCAGAGACTAAAATAAGTGGTGGAAAGCGTTTTCCTGGTCACCCAGCCATTGTCCGAGTCTGTCAGCACTGACCGCCGCGAGCAGCTGCAGCTACTCCGCGTTAGACTGGAGGCTAACGGCGCCAGAGAAAGATTTCGACCAAAAGGAATTAATTTGCTCGATGCTTTTCCCAATTACTTTCTGTGTAGTGCGAATTCATATCGAGTGCAAATAAATGTGCAAATCAACACGGAGAGCTTGACTTGGTCATTTTGGGTGGGAACTATTTTTCAGTGCGGAAAAACAGAGCCGAAGCACACACCACGCTGCGTAACAGGGGAACTCCCAACGTGGTGCGTAACAGGGATTCCCCTGTGTGCTTCGGCTCTGTTTTTCCGCACTGTAAAATAGTTCCCACCCCAAAATGACCAAGTCAAGCTCTCCGTGTTGATTTGCACATTTATTTGCACTCGATATGAATGCGCACTACACAGAAAGTAATTGGGAAAAGCATCGAGCAAATTAATTCCTTTTGGCCGAAATCTTTCTCTGGCGACGTTAGACTCCAGTCTAAGGCGGAGGAGCACCAGATACCGCAGCGGTCAGTGCTGACAGACTCGGACAATGGCTGGGTGAGCAGGAAAACGCTTTCCACCACTTATTTTAGTCTCTGAACTGTGGGGAGATGCCCAAGTTTGACCTGGGGGTGGCATATCCCTTTAACCCCTCCGCCCTCCTGTAAAGATGAGCGGAGCTAAGAAAAGAAAAGTGGACAGAGAATGTCGAGTGTTTAATAAGGACTGGACAAGTAGCCTAAATATTTTTTCACCAAATACTTATCAGCTGCTATATGCCTGATATGCCAAGAGACTGTAGCATTTTTTAAAGAATATAATATCAGCCATTGCCACAAAACATGTTAACTATGCTAGCAGTCAACGAAAGAACGAAAGAACCTGAAGGAGAACAGAACTTTCAGTGCTTTAAAATCATAACTGTTAGTAATAAATAAATAAAAAAGCTGTATTTTATTAATTAAATTTTCTCTGTTTTAAGAGTCATTTCAATAAATAGCTAAATACTGTGTTACTTGAAAGATGGACATTTGGTTAATGCTTTTGTTTTTTTTGTTTTTTATTGAAATAAAGCACATGTTTTCTATCCCATGTTATTTTTAGTGTTTTTACCAAAAATCCACTAAATCCACCTGCTCCTGGTCCGGCCCTTCTGTCAAATTTTAGAACCCTTTGTGGCCCACGAGTCAAAAAGTTTGCCCACCCCTGGGATAGACCATTTAAAGCTACACTCTGTAACCTGCATGATGCCACGGAAAGACAAAGTTGAAACCAGACTTTAGAAGTTAGATCAGAACCATAGACAAAGAAGTGGTTTAAGAGAGTGGGACATCGCCCACAGAGTCCAGCTCCAGTCAAATGAGGCTCATGAGGCTAGCAGTTATAGGAGTGACTTTGGAGCCAGTTCCATATTAAAAATAGGAATTTATTCATGGATAAAATTGTGAAATAAAAACAGCAGGATCATGTAGCGTGGGTTAATATGAACATTTTAAGAACAAAATGAGGAGGTTCAGTGCAGCAGTTACATGAAAAAATCAACCATCAATTTGATTTTACCATCACATTGCAAAGGCAGCTGTTATTTTAAGTCATATAATATCTTCTGCAAACAACAAACGACTGGCTTATTTTCCCATTAACAACCCGGTACTCCTGTAGTCCAACAGGTCACAGGTCAAACTTACTGTCCAGAGTGTCCTCCACCACCTCCTCCTCGGGGTCAATGGCCTCGTCAAACTCCTCTCCCACCTCCACCTGCACCGGGTTAGCCCCCACCTCCGGCTCCTGGGACCAGAGAGCGAGAAGGGGGTCAGGTTAGTCAACATTATTATTATTATTATTAACACAGGGAGAGGAAGCATGAGGTTAGTTTGGCCACTTAGCTTAGAGAGCAAGGGTTTGTTTTTTTCTTAAGGATGCACTGATCCAGCTTTTTCAGTTCTGATACTGATCGTGATAGTAACTTTAAAGATCTGCCTATACTCGATACCACAGATACCAGAGCAGAGACTGAAAACAGCATCCTTTAAACAAAAATAATAGAAGACAAAACTCATCCAAATGTGTTGTACTTTGTATAAATGAAAGTTCAAACGTTATGAGTTTTATTACATCACTTATCTGTCCAACCAGGATATCGACTGAATCCATAATTGGGAGCCGATATGTGATCCAGCAAATTTTTCAGTATCGGCGCTGATATTCAATACCAGTATCTGCGCATCCCTACTTTTTCTTATAGTATATACATGCTATTTAATGTTGCACTATGTACCACCTGCTGGTTTCCATGAAGATGTAGTGCTTTGCCTGAAAAGTTCACAAACTCACAAGAATGTATCATACCTCCCACTGGGGCGATAGGGCCCGGCTGCAGATTGGACCAATCACAGAGCAGTGTTGTGGTTTGGGTGGAGCCAAAGGTGAAGCACCCAAACACAATTAAAATAAACATGTGCATTTGTGGAAGGAAAAGAAGTCTGTGCTTTTTTCTTGTCCCTTTCCTAACTCCTCACTCCATCCTCCTCTTGTCTATCCTTCAGGTCTATTTTCTCCACTCTTCTTTCCTCTCAGACTCTGTGGTTTCCTGAAGTCCTGCTTCACTCTGAGCCAGTTCCTCCCTGAAGAATAATAAAGTCCTTCTCAGACCACAGAGTCCACATGTGTGAGAGGAACCACTCCTGCTCCAGACCAGGCCCGTCATTATAACTGTGGAGCTTCACCAGACCCCAGGGACCAATGGAAACTCCACATCACATAAAGAGAGGTTATAGAAGAGTATCTCAAATTCAGCAAATTTGAGATTAAGATTTTATTGATCTCACACACAGTGACACACAGGAGAAATTCATTTCTGCATTTAACCCAAGTGGGTTGCAGTGGGCAGCTCGTCTTTCCAGCGCCCGGGGGTCAGTACCGTGAGGGTCTTGCCCAAGGACCCACACTGGCTTGCTCATTGCCAGGGGGAGATTTGAACCCAGGTCCCCCAGGTGAAAGTCAACTGATTTACCAGTTGAGCTAGCTCGCCAGCACCCACTGGTTGGGGGAATTTTCTCTGGTTAATCCTATTCAGTTCTGGATTAGTAAAGGTTTGGTTTCTTATTTTGTTCTGTTTTGGTCCCAGTTTAGACCGGGATTATCCTTGTTCAATTCTGGATTAGTACGGTTCTGGTTAAATCTGGTTAGACCTGGTTTAATCCTGATTTAATCCTGGTTTAATTCTGGTTTATTCCAGGTTTAGGTCTGTTTATATCCTCTGTCCTTGTTTAGTGCTTGTTTCATCCTGGTTTAGTTCCAATTCAGTATTATGCACTTTTCCTTTTTTTCTATTGGCAGTACAAACAAACATCTGTGTTTTAAAAAATCTGATCCAAACATTTGTTCTGACCTCCATCACACCATCACAGCTCCTCCACCACAGCCCTCCTGCCTTCCTCTCTGTTCTTACCTCCATCACAAACTCCTCCGCCACAGTCTCCTCTGGGTACGGCTCCTCCTCCACGATCAGCTCCTCCTCCATCTGAAAACACGAGGACAGACATGAGGGTGTGGTTTAGACTCATAAAAAAGTGGGTATGGGAGTGTGGCATCACCCACAGCATTCGGCTTCAGCGTGTCAGTTTTAAAAAAATGGGTCAGAAGGAGGTCTGAAGGAAGGCATAGTCGAAATTGAGGTTATTCAGCATTTTAATGTAAAAATAGCAGAATAGAAACAAAATGGTAGCATCGGGCATCTTCATCTTCAGCATCCATGTTGCAGCTTAGCAGAGAGACGTCGGCCATGAAGAGGGACATGAAGAGAACCCCAGTGGGGTTCAGGTCACACACACACCCCCACACACACAAACACCACAAGGGGCTGTCTTTAAATACAGTACACAGTACACTGTTGAATATTTATGACATCACCAACCGGTACCCTATAGGAGAATAGTTTAACTTTGTTTTAACTTTGTTTTGTACAGTGTCCTTGGGTGTCTTGAAAGGCGCTTTTAAATAAAATGTATTATTATTATTATTATTAACTATGCAGAGTGTTAAATAGTGAGGTCAGCCAATCAGACAACAACTGTCACAACACAACCCCACAGTAAATGTAGCATTAGCTGTTTACAGCACCCTGTGTATACAACCCCCAGCAAAGGGTCACACCTCAAATTAGTTTACAGCCTTTTATAACCTATAGCCACACTTGATGTATACACCATATGGAGAAACAAGTGGTGAGGTGAGACGGTTCCCACAGTAAGTAACTTAAAACCCAGAGATATAAAAGACTAGAATATGAAGAACACTTCAAGCATAAAAGAATAGATCTCACAATCCCTCCCTTTGAGCACATAATCACATGTGCTCACCCAATAATAACCAAAATATTGAATTTACACATGAATGTAATTTAGTAAACTCAAATTTTAGACTTAGCTTACAAAATGTAACCATCAACACAGAAATCAATACAGGACTCTCCTGGAAAAGTGTACTCCTCCCTTTGGAGTTAGATGGAAGAATGTCTCTCAGTTCACCAATCGTTCTCTTCCTGGATTCAACAGAGTGTTAGATGATGTCACACTCAGACGTCGCCGACATTGTTGAAATAACTCAGCAGACAGGAAAGAGCACGGTTGAATCCTTATGCACAGCTGCTCCACGCTGTTGTACTCAAAGATTTCAAAGCCAGCAATGTCCAATTGCATCACCATTGAACTTATAAGTGACGCTGAATCTTCAGTGAACAAACTAGATGACTTAGTTTATCCACACTTATCAAAAAATGTCCATCAAGATAAAAAAGAAGCAGACTGGATTTTAACACAGCCTTCTCTTGCACCACGAAGGTGTCGTCCTTCTGAGCACTCTTTTACGACGCACTCCAGCTGTGTGGTTGCAGCTTTTACAGCTTCCTTCACAGTTTGAAGAGACTGTTTCCTTGATATGAGCTTTTTGTCATCTGAGAATTATAATGCAAAAATCTCTCTGATTTGTTGAACACTCTCATCAAACTCCTGTTTGATACTGGGTTGAGGCTGATTTGAGAGCATAGTTGCCTACATCAGCAAAAAATGAACAGACATTAAAAACAGACGCCTCTGAGTCCAAAAATGGTGAAGCTCCTTCATTCTCCTCACAAAAACAGCCAGAATAGACTGGTCTTCAGATGTCACAAGGACTTTGTGGTGTAAGATTTCACAACTTCTGAGGGACATGCCAGGTGTTTGAGCAAAAACTGATTTGCTCAGTCAACTTCTCCAGTACCTGAACTCAGAATTCAAATCAATTGACACAATGACACAAGCTGGGACATAGTGAGATAAATTACCCCTAAAAAAATGTTTATCAAAAAATAGACATAGTCTGATCTATCTAATGAACTATATTTATCTGCAACAGTAACATTTTACATCAGCTAAAACAACCTCATTTTTAATAGTTTAATAGAACTCCTATTCACCTTTCACTAGAATATTAATCTCATCTTGATCGATTTAGATTACCTGAGGTGATACATATAATGAATCACAAATAATCAAAAACCCAAAAATGACCAAAAAACATCTATCTGCATCCTTTGCAGAACTAAGATGAAATAACATTTAACTAACTCGCACGTTTTCCAGAGCTCAATTTCAAAACAACTTGGATTTACCTTAACTATTAACTTCTCTGCTTTTGCAGGGTTTAGCATATTAATTATCTGCAGATTAACTCTTCGAGTATTTTACAGCAACTTGTCTCGTGTTCATTCTGAACAGGCAATCTTAAGATCTCTTATATTTTAGTTACACATTTAGATCTGATGTCCATCCACACAAAACCAACCAAAAAATCCCAAATTTCTTAACATAAAAAAGCATCAAAACAACAGATTCCCAGATTCTTCTTACATATTCTTAATAACAGCGACCATAAATACAAAACTTAAGCATGCAATTTTAGTTCATCTTGTATGGCTAGACAACATCACCGAATAATTTATTTCAGAAGTCCCAGTTTGTTTCATCATCACAATTAATTAAAAAAATTCTTAGAGATCAGTACCTGGAACCTCTGGGTGCATGGAGCATCTCCTCCCCTTCTTCTCTTCTGTCGACCATTAGCCTCATCTTCGATGCCTTTCTTCGAGCCCCACATTGACCTTTCCTTCTGGCCCCACGTTGGGCGCCAAAACTGTCAGTTTTAAAAAAATGGGTCAGAAGGAGGTCTGAAGGAAGGCATAGTCGAAATTGAGGTTATTCAGCATTTTAATGTAAAAATAGCAGAATAGAAACAAAATGGTAGCATCGGGCATCTTCATCTTCAGCATCCATGTTGCAGCTTAGCAGAGAGACGTCGGCCATGAAGAGGGACATGAAGAGAACCCCAGTGGGGTTCAGGTCACACACACACCCCCACACACACAAACACCACAAGGGGCTGTCTTTAAATACAGTACACTGTTGAATATTTATGACATCACCAACCGGTACCCTATAGGAGAATAGTTTAACTATGCAGAGTGTTAAATAGTGAGGTCAGCCAATCAGACAACAACTGTCACAACACAACCCCACAGTAAATGTAGCATTAGCTGTTTACAGCACCCTGTGTATACAACCCCCAGCAAAGGGTCACACCTCAAATTAGTTTACAGCCTTTTATAACCTATAGCCACACTTGATGTATACACCATATGGAGAAACAAGTGGTGAGGTGAGACGGTTCCCACAGTAAGTAACTTAAAACCCAGAGATATAAAAGACTAGAATATGAAGAACACTTCAAGCATAAAAGAATAGATCTCACAAGCGTTCAGCTTTTTTTCTTTCACATTCTCCCTTCATTCTCTCTCTCCTCTCCTCTCTCACTCTCTTTCTGTCTCTCTCCCTTTCCTCTCTCCTTCTCCCTCTCCTCGCTCTCTCCCTCTCCTTTATCTCCTCTCTCCTTCTCACTCCCCCCTTTCCCTATCCCCTCCCTCTTTCTCTGTCTTTCTCTATCCCTCTCACTCTCTCTCTCTCTCTCTCTCTCTCTCTCTCTCTCTCTCTCTCTCCTCTTTTCCTGGTGAGGGAGCTGGGACAGGGAGGAGAAGGAAAAAGAAGAGAAACGGAAAAAGATGAGGGAGAGAGAGAGACCAAGAATGAAAGAGGTGTTTAAGAGAACGGTAGAGAAGAGGGTAGAGCATAAATAAAACTAACCGGAGCAGAAAGAAGGATAGAGAAGGAGAGAGAGACAAAGAGTGAGAGGGGGGAGAGAGAAGGCGAGAAGGGGGTAAAAAGGAAAAGAGGAGCAGATGCTGACATGGAGAAAAAGAGAGAAAAAGAGAAAGAAGGAGGAATGATAGAGGGAGTGGAGAGAGAGAGAGAAAGAGTAGGTGTGAAGGGAAAGAGAGGAGAACAGGCAATGAAAGAGAGATCGATTTATGAGTGTAACTGACCGGAGCAGCCAGAGCCTGAGAGGCAAAGCACAGGACCAGAGCGATCCACAGCCTCATCTTCAACAGTCTGAAAACACACAGAGAAACAAACTGTTATTATTATTATAACATCTAAATACACCTTCAACAGTCTGAAAACACACAGAGACACACTGTTATTATTATTATAACATCTAAATACACCTTCAACAGTCTGAAAACACACAGAGACACACTGTTATTATTATTATAACATCTAAATACACCTTCAACAGCCTGAAAACACACAGAGACACACTGTTATTATTATTATAACATCTAAATACACCTTCAGCAGCCTGAAAACACACAGAGACACACTGTTATTATTATTATAACATCTAAATATACCTTCAACAGCCTGAAAACACACAGAGACACACTGTTATTATTATTATAACATCGAAATACACCTTCAACAGCCTGAAAACACACAGAGACACACTGTTATTATTATTATAACATCTAAATACACCTTCAACAGCCTGAAAACACACAGAGACACACTGTTATTATTATTATAACATCTAAATACACCTTCAACAGCCTGAAAACACACAGAGACACACTGTTATTATTATTATAACATCTAAATACACATTCAACAGCCTGAAAACACACAGAGACACACTGTTATTATTATTATAACATCTAAATACACCTTCAACAGCCTGAAAACACACAGAGACACACTGTTATTATTATTATAACATCTAAATACACCTTCAACAGTCTGAAAACACACAGAGACACACTGTTATTATTATTATAACATCTAAATACACCTTCAACAGCCTGAAAACACACAGAGACACACTGTTATTATTATTATAACATCTAAATACACCTTCAACAGTCTGAAAGCACACAGAGACACACTGTTATTATTATTATAACATCTAAATACACCTTCAACAGTCTGAAAACACACAGAGACACAAATAGGGCTATGCCAAAAATTGAAAGATCAGTAGATCGCCATCTCTAATTATGTTGATCTCAATGATAAGGCATGCGTATTTTAAGCGACGGGTCCACAGCCAATCATGTGGCAGTAAGAAGATCGAATCAAAAATTGAGATTGATCAATATGGGGGGAAAAAATGTCTAGCCCTAGATACAAAACATGAATACAAACTCATGTTATCAAAGTCTGAAGTCTGAGGAGAAACATGGACAAATATGAGGTTACAGGGATCGATAATTGTTGAAAAAAAAATGGCACGTGTGGATATAGAAACGCACTCACACAAGCAATGCAAAAATGGTCCACACAATATTCTTAATGTATATATTTTTTGTCTACACACCATAAAATGACAAAAACATTAATTAAAGGGAAGGTATGGTGAGGAAGGGAAGGTGACTATTGCAAATTCCTTTTTTTTCTGCATCACACATGAAAAAACATGATTAGTTCCTCCACTCCTTCAAACCTGTGACTGCAGTTTTCAACCAAAAATATTTTATTAAATAAGAAAACAAAAGACAACAAAATACAAACATTTTTCAGTTTGACATTCTTTGCTTTCAGTTCTCTCTCTTTCCCTCGCTCTTGTCTTCTTTCTCTTCTCTCTCCCCTTATCTCTCTGCCTCTTTCTCTATACCTTCCTTTCTCTCTCTATTCCCTTTCTGATATCACCCCTCTTCTCTCTCCTCTCTCTCTCTATCTATCTATTTATCTATCTATCTATCTATCTCCTCTCTTCCACTCTTTCTCCCTCTGTCTTTCATTCCTCCCTCTCTATCTCTTCCTTCCTCTCTGTCTCCCTCCCTCTTTCCTTCTATTTCTCTCTCTCTCTCTCTCTCTCTCATCTATCTATCTATCTCCTCTCTTCCACTCTTTCTCCCTTTGTCTTTCATTCCTCCCTCTCTATCTCTTCCTTTCTCTCTGTCTCCCTCCCTCTTTCCTTCTATTTCTCTCTGTCTCCCTCTCTCTCTCTCTCTCATCCATCTATCTATCTATCTCCTCTCTTCCACTCTTTCTCCCTTTGTCTTTCATTCCTCCCTCTCTATCTCTTCCTTTCTCTCTGTCTCCCTCCCTCTTTCCTTCTATTTCTCTCTGTCTCCCTCTCTCCCTCCTCTCTCTCTCTCTCTCTCGCTCTCTGCCTCCCTCTCTCCCTCCCTCCTCCCTCCTCCGTCCCTCTCTCCTCCCTCCTTCTCTCTTGTGTGACTGTAATGTCCCTCTGTGTAAATGGGCTTTCTCCAGTTTCTCAAACAAACTGTTCTTTGTGTCTTTTGTTGGACTTGGGCTGTGTCTGTGTCAGTGCTCTCATTTACACACTGTCCCTAAACGTCTCACTGGAAAAAGGGTTAGCTCCACAAAAAACAAAACTTAAACCAAAATGAATTTCCAACAGTAGTTAAAATAAATAAACAGAACCAAGACTAAAAAGAAGTTAAAGGTGCAACTTATCTGGCGGAGAGTTTCTATGGAGATTTCATTGCTCTACCTGGAATGTTCCACAGTATGACATTAAACAGCTCTACCTTACATTTCTTCCATTACAGGTGGTTTTATAGCTCAAAAATACCTACACAGACATTCTGACTGTGAGCGGGGTTGTCTCTCCACAGATCTGAGCTGTAACTTGGTCTAGTTTGGTCTCCATGCTGATGGAAAGGTTTAATGCTCTACTGTTAAACATTCCAGACAAAGCAATAACATCTCCATAGAGAAAAGAATTTGACGGACCCGCCACCAGAAAAGTTACATAGTGCACCTTTAAACTACAGACAACATGGGACTAAACTAGATCTGATCTATGGCAGATCAAATCCAAACTGAACCTTGCCTGGTTTACACCAGACCATATCACAAGTGTTATATGGTCTGGGAGCACCTACTGAATATCTCGTAGCGGAGGTGTGGTTTACGATCGCCAACTGCCGTTTATTGGGTGTTACGAATGTCTATCATTTGGCGTATACGTAGCCCATAGCCAATCATGTCAGTTGTCAGTTCAAACTACAAGTTTCCGTTTGTCGCGTAGTATGCGTCACCGTCTTTCCACCCCTCCCCGCTCTCTGATTGGCTCCCAAAATCAGCTCGCTCCGCCTAGTTTCCAGGCTGTCTTTTAGATCGGAATGAACGAAAGCAGCCTGGGTTTTCCCAGGTTAGACTAAACCATGTCACTAAACAGGAACATTTTGGACTATGAGTACATTGGTCTAGACCAGGACTAAACCAGGACTAAGGTAACAACAAACCAGGACAAAACCTGGTCAAATGCAAGACAATCCAGCAATAAAGCAGAACAAAACCTGGACTAAACAAGGACATAACCAGTTCAACCAGTCTGATTCTAGACCAGAGCTAGACCTCAAACTTCCTCAAACACAACAGTAATAAAACCGAACTTCTACTTCAATATGCACTGTCCCTATTAAATAAATAAATAAAAATTGTAGGCACCAAATCCACGCAAATCCCTTCTCCATTTCCATGGACTGCTCCTCCATCTCTCCCTCCCCTCACATGCATCCACCAACATCCAGCAACATCCACTGCCTCCGCCCTTCCCTCACTCCACACTCCACTGCTGTCCTTGTTCACAGCCTTGTCACCTCCTGTCTGGATTACTGCAGTTCCCTTCTGTTTGGTCTGACACAAAAAACTCTCCACAAACTTCAGTTGGTCCAAAACACACATGCTCTCCATCAACCACATCACACCCATCCTACAGCAGCTCCACTGGCTCCACATCTCACATGCTCCACATATTCAAAGCCCTCCATAACCTCACACCTCCTTATCTCTCTAAGCGCCTCCACATCGCCACACCATCATCTTCCTCCGCTCCTCCTCCTCTATCCAGCGCTCTGTTCCCTCCGCCCGTCTCGTCACCATGGGGAGCAGAGCCTTCAGTCGCTCTGGATAACGGATACGGATAAAATATGAATGATACTGTTGATACTTCATGACTGATGTGAGATGTGAAGCTAACTGTAGGCACTGCTCTGTCTGAGGTTTGATTAGACTTACTAAGCACAATTTTACCATAAAGAACTCTCCCTCCCTCTATCCTCTGCCCCCTCTCTCTTCTCTCTTTCCCTCCCTCTCTCACTCCCCTGTCTCCCTCTCTCCTCTTTCTCTCCCTCTCTCCCTCCCTACCCCTTTCTCTCTTCCTCTCTTCTCTGTCTCACTCTCTTTCCTTTTTCTCTCCCTCTCTCCTCTGTCCCACTCTCCTCTTTTGCTCTTTCTCCTCTTTCTCTCTTTCTCTCTCTCTCCCTCTCTCCTCTGTCTCACTTGTTCTCTCCCCTCTCTCTCTCTCTCCCTCTGTCTCCCTCTCTCCTTTCTCTCTCCTTCCCTCCCTTTCTCCTCTCTTTTGTCTCAGTCTCGCTCCTCTCTCCCCTTTCTCTCCCTCTCTCTCTCCCTCCCTCCCTCCCTCTCTCCCTCTCTCATCTGTTTCACTCTCTCCCCTTTCTCTCCCCCTCCCTTTCTTCCTCCCTCTGTTTCTCCCAGTACACAGTCAATGCAAAAATATTCAAATTACCACCACAAGAATCCAACGTCCCCCTAACCATACTTCTCCCACATTTTGAGAACCTCTCCGTTAGATAACTCACGTCTGTCACCTCTTTTTCCTTATTTGGCCATAGCTAAACAGGTCTGAGTTTTTCAGAGCCAAGGAAAAGCACTTAACCGTCTTGTGTTTCTCAACAGATGAAACTTTCCACCGTAAAGAGTCAACACAAACATTCACTGTCAATACCATCAACACCAACCAAATGGGCTTTCCACACTCCGGATTCAGATGCTATCTCCAGGAACGCCGATTTAGAAGAGGAAAATATAAACTGAAATGTAGAGCTTGGTAAATATTGAGTGATTTCCTGGAATATTTGTTTTTCTAATTAAAATACTCAGATAATATTTAGCTGAGGAGATGGTAAATGAGAGATTTAATAATAATAATTCATAACATTTATATAGCACCTTTCATGACACCCAAAGCGCTTTACAGTTCTTTGTTCATTCACCCCACACTTGGTGATGGTAAGCTACTTTCTGTAGCCACAGCTGCCCTGGGGCAGACTGACAGAAGCGAGGCTGCCAATCTGCGCCATCGGCCCCTCCAACACTCACCACTTTCATACTAGGCAATGTGGGTGAAGTGTCTTGCCTAAGGGCACAATGACAGGAAAAACAGGAATTCTGACTGTCTCTCCACAGATCTGACCTGTAATTTTGTCTAGTTTGGTCTCCATGAAGATAGAAAGATTTAAAGCCATAATGTGAAACATTTCAGACAAAGTCTCCATGGAGAAAAGCATTTGACGGACCCTCCACCAGAAAAGTTACACAATGCACCTTTAAGATAATGTTTACTTTCACCACACTCTAAAACTTCTAAAACAGAAGAAGCTTTTAAACCCTTATTTCAACTGTTTTTTATTTCTACTGTTTTTTTTTTGTTTTGTTAACGTTTTTTACAATCTGAGCCTTATTTTGGTAATAAAACAAGTTGTTTTACTCACCCATAGCACTTTGGTGTCATATGGAGCTCTTCCGGAGATGTTTTAGAGTTTTAGAGTAGAATATACCGGTAATATATGCCCCGAGCGGTCTCCAAATAACACAAACCTTAGCACTTTTCAAATCACAGAAGCTCAATGTCTTAGTCTACACTTTTGTTTGAGTCAAAAGTGGCCTGTAATCCGAGATTTATCCATAATTTACAGTTTTGAGTTTCATGTTTGGGTCCCAAGAGCTGAGAGCGAAATAAGCTGTGACTCCGCACATGCGCACTGGCGTCCTCATCTACTCGAAACTATGGATAAATCTTGGATTACAGGCCACTTTTGACTCAAACGAAAGTGTAGACTAAGACATTGAGCTTCTATGATTTGAAAAGTGCTAAAGTTTGTGTTATTTGGAGACCGCAAACATGTGCCCCGAGAACTCACATTACTGAGATCGCTAATCTAAAACATCTCCGGAAGTGCTCCATATGACACCAAAGTGCTATGGGTGAGTAAAGCAACTTGTTTTATTACCGAAATAAGGCTCAGATTGTAAAAAAATGTTAATTCTCCTTTAAGTCTATTTAAACTCTGAGCTCTCACTCTCCCGTGTCTATCATCCTCCTCTCCTTTGTGTGTCCCATCAAAATAAAACCCCTCCCTCCTCCGCAATCCGCCACAATAAAAGCCCTTTTGTCTGGAGCTTGCTCACTTCAGACATCTGAGCTTTACATCAAATCTCTGTAAGCAGGTGAAGGTAGGTTCAAGGACTGTGGCTCCAAATGAAAGAGACACAAACCCAAAACAAGATGGACCGAGATGTTTAAAGATCATAAACTGCATCAAAAATATACGAGCACAGAAGATTTGATCTGGACGCTTTATCTGACTTTTACTGTGTTACAAATGGGAAAAACAGAGCTAGTTCAATTGAAAGTTCTTCCTCGCTTACCTTGTGCATTTTGAGCATCCTAATGGGCTCTTTTCACAAAATCAGAAGACATTTGGAAACATGTGGATGATGACTTCTTTTCGGGTATGTTGGCAATAGTAACAGAGACATTTTCTTCGGTTTTCTTCATCTAAATGTCATTGTATTCTTTCTTTTTTCCTTTTATAAATTGTCTATTCATTTGTGTATTATAATTTGTCTAACTTCATAAAAAAGATGTTGTTGTAGTGTTCTGTGATGTGCTGCAGATCAACAGTTCCAACCAACTGCCTTTAAGTGACACTGAAGCTGTGATTAGAGTCCCGTTGCTGCAGAATCCATTGGTTTTATCAACATGCCCAGTGTCGGTAAACCCACCGGAAGTCGTTATTATCGTTGCATGTTTCCAAAAGTCTTTCAGTAAGTGTGAATAGAGCGTATTACTCACCACGATGAGGTCATAAGAGCTTTTCACAACTCTCAAAGACTAGAGCGGAGTTTTACGGTCACAGTAACGGTACCTTCAAAACTGAAATATCCCATTTTATTTCTCATAGTATTATATTAGTTATGTGTTTTACCTCTAGGCAGTGCACTGTAAAACCAACTACAACAAGTGGTGTGCAAACTGTGCCCTTTCTGCATATTTAGGCTGAGTTCTTCTCTCAAACAGAAAACACTTGTGATGTCATGTGGTAATACAGAAAGTCCTCCATTGTGTTTCCAGACACCTTCACTAGAATCATTTGGATTATTTCAGATCTGGGATTGCCAATTTGTACTGAACTACTGTAATTGCAAAAAAGTATCTGAAAACTACCACTTCATGACATCACAAGGTGGACCAGAAGATTTTGAGCTTTGGCGATATAGACAGACTAATAATAAAGGATTACTCAAACATGTGAATGAAACAAAACAGAACTTCAGGTCTGTTTTTGAGGAGGAAACAATATTATATAACACAACTTAAAGCTCAGAAGAGCCCATTTTGCATAATATATGGAACCTTTAAATGAGTCTTTTCCTTTTTTTTTCTTGAATCTTTGAAATGTTGCTACAAATATGTCCTATATTGGTTTAAGTCGGACTCTGAAGATAATCGGATTTGGAGCATAATGGGTCATTCTCCGCATTCCTCTGGTTCAGTTTAAAGGAGCAGTGAGTCTAATGAAGTGTCACTAGAGACAGACTCAGACTCCTGTCCTCTCTTCAGGATATAAGGGAATTTTATACTTGCTCCAATGGTTACCGTGGAGATAAAGAGGTCACAAAACAAAGGAACATGCTTGAACTAAATATATGGATTTTTTTCAAGCACCAGAAGCTACATCACCATGGAGACATGGTGGCAAGCTTGCATTTATTAAATTACTGGTGTTTTAGAATATATTGGGGGAAAAAACTACAGTGGACTTGTTTTTCCACAACACTGACCTGTAAATCCACCACCTATTCATTTGTTTGTTTGTTTGTTTTTTTGGTTGGTTGGTTAGCAAAGAACTAACATATCCATGGAAACAAGCAGGCCGTGTGCACCTACCAGAAAAGTTACACAATGCACTTTTAAAACAAGTAGACCAGGACTCAGTCAGGTCTAAAATGAAACATAACTAAGGCTAAAGGACAGGGAACGATGTTTAAACTACAGGGTTAGCAGCTTTTACGCAGAAGAAGAACCCATGGAGACACCGGGAGGGCATCTGATACACGGGCATCACCTAAATAACTGTAATTTTTCCATTTTGCCCATTTCTGACATATTTAGATGTACATGTAACTGGCAGCCCAAAAATGCAAAAAAAATAATAGCCCACCCTAACCAGCAGACATGTTGGGACTTATGTGGAGAAAAGGTTCACGTTTGCATAACGTGGAGTTCAGTGGTGGCATTTGAACAAAGACTGAAGCTGTAAAGGAGACAGGAGAAGAGGAGGGGGAAGAAATGAGAGAAATGAGCAGATACAGGGAAAGGGGAGAGAAAGAGCGAGAAGGAAAGAGAGAGAGAGAGAGAGGGGGGGGGGTAGAGAGGAGGAGGGAGACACAGAGAGGTAGAGACAGATGAGACAGATTGAGTGCAGTCATTTGCAGTGTAGAGAATGTGTGTCCTAGGGGCATGTGTTTCTCTGTAGACTCAGAGGGTGTGTGTGTGTGTGTGTGTGTGTGTGTGTGTGTGTGTGTGTGTGTGTGTGTGTGTGTGTGTGTGTGTGTGTGTGTGTATGTATGTGTGTATGTGTGTGTGTGTGAGTGTGTGAGTGAGTGTGTGAGAGACATGTGCAGAGCTCAGGACTCAGAACAGGTCTGGACCAATCTGAAGTGGAAATTTTCATGTAGCGAACAGCGCAAAGTTCCACAGTTGAGAAATTTGTAAGAAATATGTGGCGATTGTTTATTATCTTTAAAGGAACTGTCTGCAGCCTGCGCTCTGACACTTACAGAAAAAAAGGGATTATAATCACAACTGAGCCTGTGTCTCCAGAGCCTTCACCTGCAGATAGAAACACATCTAAGTTTGTCTCATTCTCAGTTTATGGACAGGCCTCATGTGACAGATCAGAACCTCCAGAAATCCCTCAGAGCTGCAGAGGCTGCACTAGCACTGATCTTTAGGTAGTGACCGTTCAGATCAGAGAGAGGCATTTTTGGTTTAAAGGAAAAGTAACGTTTTTTTTACAATTTGAGCCTTATTCCGGTCATAAAACCAAGTTGTTTTACTCACCCATAGCACTTTGGTGTCATATGGAGCACTTCCAGAGATGTTTTAGATTAGCGTTAGCGTTAGCGCGACTTCTAGCCATAGCTCGGGGCATATAATATATTCCCCGAGCATGTAATATGCCCCGTGCGGTCTCCAAATAACACAAACTTTAGCACTTTTCAAATCATAGAAGCTCGATGTCTTAGTCTACGATTCCGTTTGGTCAAAAGTGGCCTGTAATTCGAGATTTAGCCATAGTTTACAGCTTTGCGTTTCATGTTTGGGTCCCGGGAGCTGAGAGCACACTCCGCACATGCGCACTACTCGAAACTATGGCTAAATCTCGGATTACAGGCCACTTTTGACCAAACGAAATCGTAGACTAAGACATCGAGCGTCTATGATTTGAAAAGTGCTAAAGTTTGTGTTATTTGGAGACCGCAAACATGTGCCCCGAGAACTCACATCACCGAAATCGCAAATCTAAAACATCTCCGGAAGTGTTCCATATGACACCAAAGTGCTATGGGTGAGTAAAACAACTTGTTTTATTACCGAAATAAGGCTCAGATTGTAAAAAACGTTACTTTTCCTTTAAACCAAGTGGATTTCAGCATTGAATAAATGTCTAATATTTTTGTAGTTAACAACATTACCATTGTTATGAAAAAAGCTATATTTATCATGTTAATCTTCTATCTGGGGACACAGGTGAAATTTAAAATCAAAACCATACATAGGGTTCCTTTAAAAACACAGAGGAACATCCCTGGAGAACCACCTGACATTACAATGTGTGAATGAACCCAAACACAACTCCAGAAATGTTTGTGATGAAGAAACATCATTATAGTTAAAGGCTAAAAAGGTGCATTTAAAGCAATAGAAGACATTTAACTGAAGCGGTCTCCTGTTGTTTAGCCCCTTCTCCTTCACAATGAGCTCCTCTGTCCAACTCTCCAACACTAAAAAACATCTTCACTTTAGGATGTGGAAAACTACTGCGTCTCTGGCATTTTAGGATAGCCCCAACAGCTAACACAGCACAACAGAGCTCCTCTTTCCTCTTTAAAACCTCAAAAAAACTGACTTCTCTGACGGGAATCGGGCAGAAAAACCTACTCAAAGCTAAGTAGCGTGTCAGGGCTAACGCTAAATAAAAACTAGCTAAATGTGTGGAAAACTATTTGAATTGGAGGCACACGGTGTTCCCAGGAAGGAGGCTAGCGACGGCCAGACTGACGTAGCAGCTAAACAAATTATTTTATTTGGAAAACGCAAAGCAAAACCAAACAGCAGGTTCATAAAGGAGGGCTTTTCACTCAGATGGGTTTAATGTGGCAGGGTTTGTGAGAAATATAAAAATAACATTATGTAAAATTATTTAAAATTAGAATATGAATCTTAATTTTATGTGATTTTCCTTACACTAGAGTGAAAAATAGGACTCAAACCTGCTATGAACACAGGCACAAACCAGGACTAAACTAAGACTAAACCAGGTCACTAAACCTCTGTACCAAGCATTTCAAAATCACTATATTTTTCAAAGCAATATGTCAGAAAGCTAGCTGTTCACTTGAAAACTACCACTTCATGACATCACAAATTAATTGTTCAGAATTAAATAGTTCAGAATTAAAATATTGTCCTTTGACTTTACATGAAAATAAGAGTGTCGGCGAAGGAGGAAGAAGACAAACTGAGTCAATGGCTGCTCTATCTCAGCCCACTCCCACATCCCCCTCACAAATCCATAGAGCAGTGGATGAAAGTCCGAAGAGAGGACTGGTGGAGTCCGGATCACGTCAGAAGGGCGAGCCAACGATCGGAATTATTTTTAAGAAGAATAAATGTTTATATGATCGAGGGATTAATTAATTCGGCTTTAAAATAAAATGAAAAAATAAATTAAAAACACTCACTTTTGTTAAAGGAGAATTAACGTTTTTTACAATCTGAGCCTTATTTCGGTAATAAAACTAGTTGTTTTACTCACCCATAGCACTTTGGTGTCATATGGAGCACTTCCAGAGATGTTTTAGATTTGCGATATCCGTAACCCGAGTTACATATAATATATGCCCAGAGCGGTCTCCAAATAACACAAACTTTAGCACTTTTCAAATCATAGAAGCTCGATGACGCTTTCGTTTGAGTCAAAAGTGGCCTGTAATCTGAGATTTATCCATAATTTACAGCTTTGTATTTCATGTTTGGGTCCCGAGATCTGAGAGTGAAAATAAACTGTGACTCCGCACATGCGCACTGGCGTCCTCATCTACTCGAAACTACGGATAAATCTCGGATTACAGGCCACTTTTGACTCGAAAGCGTAGACTAAGACATTGAGCGTCTATGATTTGAAAAGTGCTAAAGTTTGTGTTATTTGGAGACCGCAAACATGTGCCCCGAGAACTCACATTACGGAAATCGCAAATCTAAAACATCTCCGGAAGTGCTCCATATGACACCAAAGTGCTATGGGTGAGTAAAACAACTTGTTTTATTACCAAAATAAGGCTCAGATTGTAAAAAAAACGTTAATTCTCCTTTAATTAATTAATTAATTAATTAATAAGAATTAAGTTTAATTCCGAATAATCATTTTTATTAGGAATTGGCCTTTTTAAAGCAAAATACATTTCTATTCAGAATGAAATTATTTTTATTTGGAATTAATGTGGCAAATGTGTATGTGTTTTTAAAATAATTCTGAGCGATAAAAACTTTTGATTGAATAATGTGAGACACCTGATGAATAATGACCAGTGTTGCCATAGTTACTTTGAAAAAGTAATCTGACTACTGACTACTTCTTTAAAAAGTAACTTAGTTACGTTACTGACTACTTGCTTTTAAAAGTAACTAAGTTAGATTACTTTTGGTTACTTTCAGCAGAGGCTTGTTATATTATATTATTATATTATATTATATATTACATTTTATTATATTATTATATTATCTTATTATTATATTGCTTGTCCAGGTAACTAGAAAAGCATGTTCTGTGAGGCAGCTCAGTATCGTTACTGTAGGGATCTTAGATACAATGGCACAAAACGATGGTGAGTCAACAGTGTTCACAGGCAGCATTTTGTCAACCACATAATGCCCAACCATCCTATTCAACTCCGCCCCACTTACTGGTTTTACACCGAAATCCAGCTTCCTTTGCTTGCTAGGTCTGGGACCTCCTTCACCTGTGACTTTCACATCGGGCGGGTCTTGCTCTGTTAGCTTCGTTGTGCTGTGCAGTTTATCCAGATGTTTTTTCAGATTTGACATTGTGTTTTTGAAGGTAAACAGCACTCTGTCACCAGCACAGAGTGTACAACGGACCTTAATGTTGTCATCCTTAGCCGAAATAAAATCAAAATAATGCCTGTATTTCCAGCTGGAAAAGGCGAACCTCTCTCCTTCCATATTGTTTAAATTGACTTTGGCGCCGCGGAGCCGAGATGACGTAACCTCGTAAGAAACGCGTAGCCAAAAAATAAGAATAAATAAATGTAACCTACGTTCCCCCGAAATGCAGAAATAGTAACGCACGGTGTGTTAGATACAGTAAGTAACTGTAATCTGACTACTGGTTTTGAAATAGTAGTTGCGTTACACTACAGTAACGCGTTACTTAGTAACGCGTTACTGTAGTCGGACTACTTTTTTACCGGCATCACTGATAATAACACACAAATAACAAGCAAATAACAAGCATGAATACACAGGAGACAGTACAGACTGAGAAAACATGCTTCAAATTCTTACGCAACTGACAGATAATACCCAATCTCAAACGATTATCGAAAAACCTACAAAAATACTCAAATCATGATATATGTTCAGAACTGAAGTAATTTTAAAGGTCCTATAAAGCATTATTCTGCCATTTTAATGTATACAAAACCACCACCAGGGGGCACATGGGCCTGCCACCTGTCCACTGAGGAGTAAA
The DNA here is from genome assembly GCA_036785185.1 of Paratrypauchen microcephalus. Classification (NCBI taxonomy): domain Eukaryota; kingdom Metazoa; phylum Chordata; class Actinopteri; order Gobiiformes; family Gobiidae; genus Paratrypauchen; species Paratrypauchen microcephalus. The sequence continues at coordinate 4,519,162 of JAVJIX010000065.1, read as the reverse complement.
GCAGTTCAAATGAGGTTAAAACAACAGCTGCTGCCTTCACGTTTGACAAAAGCGGTGCTCATCAGTGAAGGCAAGCCCACGCATTAAACCCATTTGATTTGTATTTTGGTTAAAGAGGAACTGTGGAACTTTTCTGGTGGAGGGTCTGTCACCAGCTTGTTGAGATTGAGGTTGAATTAATGCTTTGCCTGGAATGTTCCACTGTACAGCATTAAACATGTGCTACTGTGTTCAAATAATGTGTTGTAGCCTAAAAATTTGCCGTTGTATTCCCAAACATGACTTGCTTTTGTAGAGTCTCCATGGAGATTGTTAAATTTGATGTCATTTTGTGGAACATTTCAGGGAAAACATCCACCATGGAGACGAGAAGGTTTTGGACCATTCAGCAGAGGAATTTAAAGGGGTGCTGTGTAAGGTTCAAACCTTACATAGGATCTGTGGAACTCAAGGCTCTTGTTACCTGAGCTGCTTTGGTTTATTCTCTGCTCCAATCACCCCCTCCTCCCCTCTCTCCCCCTCTTCTTACCCTCTTTCTCCTTTCTTACCCCCCATAATGACCTCAGCCCCCCTTCGCTGTCCTGGGGTAGACTCGTGGACTGTCCTTACCAGTGTCCTAACTAAAAACTGACACACTTTTGTTGTCTCCCTGTCCCATTACATTCACCCAAGGATTGAACTCTCAACCTGAGACACAGAGGGGCTAACCACTCTGCCACCATGCACCTTATACTGTAGTTTACAAGTACAAGCATAAAGCTGGAGTAGTTCATACTACTTCTACTGCTACTACTACTATTACTGCTACAACTACTGCAGCTACAACTACTACTACTACTACTGCTGCTGCTGCTACTACTATTACTGCTACTTCTACTACTACTACTACTACTACTGCTATTACTACTACTGCTGCTGCTGCTTCTGCTGCTGCTGCTACTACTACTGCTGCTGCTGCTACTACTACTACTACTACTACTACTACTAACTACTACTACTGCTGCTACTACTACTACTACTACTACTGCTATTACTACTACTGCTGCTGCTGCTTCTGCTGCTGCTGCTACTACTACTGCTGCTGCTGCTACTACTACTACTACTACTACTACTACTAACTACTACTACTGCTGCTACTACTACTACTACTACTACTACTACTACTACTACTACTACTACTACTAACTACTACTACTGCTGCTACTACTACTACTACTAATACTACTACTACTACTACTACTACTACTAACTACTACTACTACTACTACTACTACTACTGCTGCTGCTATTACTACTACTACTACTACTGCTGCTGCTGCTACTAATACTACTACTACTACTACTACTACTAACTACTACTACTGCTGCTACTACTACTACTACTACTACTACTACTACTACTACTACTACTACTACTACTACTACTACTGCTGCTGCTGCTGCTGCTGCTACTACTACTGCTGCTGCTACTACTACTACTACTACTACTACTACTACTACTACTGCTGCTGCTGCTATTACTACTACTACTACTACTGCTGCTGCTACTACTACTACTACTGTTACTACTACTCCTGCTGCCGCTGCTACTACTATTACTGCTACTTTTACTACTACTACTACTACTACTACTGCTGCTGCTGCTGCTGCTGCTACTACAACTACTACTACTACTAGGATTACTGCTACTACTACTGGTACTACTATTACTACAACTACTACTACTATTACCAGTAGTAGTACTGCTACTACTGCTATTACTATTACTAGTAGTACTGCTACTACTACTATTACTGCTACTACTATTGCTACTACTATTACTACTGCCACTACTACGACTACTAATACTACTAATACTGCTACTAATACTGCTGCTGCTACTACTACTACTACTACGGCTGCAAATAGTACTACTACTATTGCTACTACTGCTACTGCTACTTATTGTTTCTCTTCTAAACCATTGCTTTATCTCTCCTCTTCAATCTCTCTCTCTCTCTCTCTCTCTCTCTCTCTCTCTCTCTCTCTCTCTCTCTCTCTCTCTCTGGCTGTCATTCTCTTTCTCCCTTCCTTCTCTTTTTTTCCTTTTGTCTCTCTCTGTCCGCTTTTTCCTCTAGTTTTGTTCCTCCTCTCTACTCCCTCTAACCATCTCTCTCTCTCTCTCTCTCTCTCTCTCTCTCTCTCATCTGTCTGTGTTTCCTTAGCTCTCCCTCCCTTCTCTCTCTTTTTTCTTTTCACCTCTATCTCCTCTCTCCCTTCCCTTTCTGGCTCTCTTTCTCTCTATCTTCACTGCTCCTTCTCCCCCTCCTCTCTCTCTGTCTCTCTCTCTCTCTTTCTTTTGTCCCTTCTCTTTCTCTCTCTTCTCCCTGCTCGCCAATCCCTCTTTACAAACTTGAACGTCTCCTCTGATTCTGAACAAACCCTGCGTGACTCAGTGGGACAGAGTTGGACAGGTGTGACTCAAGAAAAGCAAAAACACATCATTCCACTAAACAAGGAATAAATTAGGGTTCGTTAAAGGCTTCGTTACTAAGAAGTTTGTGGCATATGGAGGCAAAATCAGGTCTAAACCAGGACTGAACCAGGACTAGACCAGGTCTGAACCATAAGTAAACCAGGACCCTCTCTTCAAGGCCCAAATCAGCCACATATACATTTTTACACATTACAATTAGTCCTAGCACTTTTTAGTCCTACAAAATGCATACTTCCACTGCAAAAACTACTACTACCACTACTACTGTATTGAAGTACAAGTTCCATCCCCCAACATCATGGTAAAGACTTATTTTTTACTTCCTGAACAGAATGATGTGAGTGTTTTGACAGAGACGAGGTTTGAGAAGACGTCTGCAGAGATTTGAACAGCTGTGGAAACTCACATTCTTTCACATGTTTGTCATGAAAGAGGGAGGAGAGAGAGAGAGAGGGAGGAGGGGGAGAGGAAGGAGAGGGGGATGGGAGGAGAGAGAGAGAGAGGAAGAGCGGGGTAGGAGAGAGAAGGGGGAGGAAAAAGAATGAGAGAAAGAAGGAGGGGGGATGGGGAGGAGATTGAAGAAAGAGAGAGGAGAGAGAGAGAGAGCAAGAGAGAGAGAGAGTATATTGTATATGTCCTGATGTAGATTTGGTTTAGTCCTCTTCTAGTCCTGATTTAGTACTGGTTTAGTCCTCTTCTAGTCCTGCTTTAGTCCTGGTTTAGTCCTGATGTAGACTTGGTTTCGTCCTGATGTAGACTTGGTTTAGTCCTGTTTTAGTCCTGGTTTAGTCCTCTTCTAGTTCTGATTTAGTCCTGGTTTAGTCCTGGTGTAGACTTAGTTTAGTCCTGTTCTAGTCCTGGTTTAGTCCTCGTCTAGTCCTGTTTTAGTCCTGATTTAGTCCTCTACTAGTCCTGGTTTAGTCTTGATTTTGTTCTGTTTTAGACTTGGTTTAGTCCTGTTCTAGTTCTGGTTTAGTCCTGTTTTAGTCCCATTCTAGTCATGCTTTAGTCCTGGTTTAGTCCTGATGTAGACTTGGTTTAGGCCTGTTTTAGTCCTGGTTTAGTCCTGCCTGTTCTAGTCCTGCATTAGTCCTGGTTTAGTCCTGATGTAGATTTGGTTTAGTCCTGGTTTAGTCCTGGTTTAATCCTGATGTAGACTTGGTTTAGTCCTGGTTTAGTCCTGGTTTAGTCCTCTTCTAATCCTGGTTTAGTCCTGTTGTAGTCCTGATTCAGTCCAGTTTTAGATTTGGTTTACTCCTGGTTTAGACCTGATTTAGTCCTGGATTAGTCCTCTTCTAGTCCTGGTTTAGATCTGCTTTAGCCCTGGTGGAGCAGCAGTATTAGGAGAGAGAGTTTATATATTCTGCATGTTTTTTTGTTTTGTTTTTGTTTTGTTTTTGTTTTATTGTGTGTTTGTTTGTTTGTTTGTTTTTTAAGCTTTTTTAATGAGGTAAAACATTCTCTGTGTAAAAAAAAAGATTCTACAAAATACATGAGATACAACAAAGTGAAGGACTGTCACTGAAAATGTGTACTTAAGTTGTCACAGTATTGAACATACAAAGATCCCACCTGAGTTCAGATGTGTAAATACAGATGGAGACTGCACTGCCCAGATTTCAGAATATCATGTTACACACAACAGGGTACTTTAAAGAACTGTGTTTAAAGGGCCCATATTACACAATTCTCTGACCTCTGTTCTAATGTTGTTCTAATGTTGCACCTTGTGATGTCAGGTGGTGATACAGGAAGTGCTGCACAGTGTTTTTAAACTCCACACGCCTTCACTCGGATCATTTGGATCATTTCAGCCCTGGAACTGCCAAGCTCTACTGAACTAAAGGTAAAAGGCGCTGTTCACTTGAAAACTACCACTTGGAGCTAGGTGGAGCTTTGGAGATGTAGACAGACTAATAATAAAGAGCTACTCAAACATGTGTGAATGAAACAAAAAACACAACTCCACGTCTGTTTTGGAGGAGGTATTCACAATAAAAATGCATGTTTTTAAGTTTAATACTTTACATTTTTGTATGAAAAGCGCTTTATAAATATTGTTTGATTGATTGATTGATTGATTGATTTCAGGCAAAGCAACATCTCCATGAAGACGAGCATGTGGCAGGACGCCTGTTGGAAAAGTTACTGCACCTCATTGTTACAGTCATGTAGAAATCTCTTAATCTGTCCTGCACCACTGAAAAGCAATGAAGCCTTTCTCTCTCTGTCTCTCTCTTTCCCTTTCTCTCCTGCTCCTATCTTTCTCCTCCCCCACTCTTTTCTCTCTCTCTCTCCTTTACTAATGTCCATGCAAGCTAACATACATGAACATTCGCACAGACAGTGGCTCCCTCTTTTCTGCATCACTCGAAGAAAAACAAAAACTAAAAACTCTCTCTTTCCCTCCACCTTCTCTCCTCTCTTTCCTCTCTCTTCCACCCTTCTCTCTCTCTGTCTCTCCCTCTCGCTGTTCTCTATCCCTACCTCACCCTTCCTCTTTCCTTTCTCCCCCCTCTTCACAGCCTGTCCTCTCTCTCTTCTTCTTCTTTGTTTGATTTTCTCGTGTCGATGTGGCACAGACAATACAGAGCTCCAAACCACAGCCTCTACCTGCTCCTGCTAATGACAGAGGAGAGTCACTGTGGCAACACATGATTTAAACCAGATGCCCCAAAACGACACTTAGTAATGAATACAATACAATCAAATGAGTGTGTCAGCTTCTTGGAGTAACTTTTGGAGGACTTATAGATTGAAATACATTGCAAGTTTGATATGGTAACATGGTAGAGTGATTGTTAAAAGTACATTAAAAGTTGAAAATGTAGCTGTAATTAGAACTAGTTTTGTGCAAAGGTTTTCGGGTCTTAAGTCATTACATTCTTTCTTCTTTAGGCCATGAAAACACAAAAATGTACATATAAATTAGCCTAAAAAGCTGTCAGTAAAAGCTAAAACTGCAGATTTCAAAGTTCAGTACAAGCAGGCTTTGTCGATCAAACAATAACCAGCTTTGTTCTGTTTGAGGGGAGTGAAAATGTGTTTTGTTTCATTTGGTAACTTTAAAAATATCTGTTGAAATGGACAGATATTTGAATTGAATTGTCCTAAATATTAAAGCTTCATACATGGTTAAAACTTGCATGAATAAAACATTTATAGAATGAGATTTAAATGTGTATGTTTTCTGTTCAGAATGTTCAGAACTGTCCCCAAACATGAAACTTTTGCACAATTTCTACGATTTTAGAAATTTGGACCAAAATTTGCAATGTTTGTGGTTGAAGATTTGCGAGAAAAAAGTGCAGTATACTGTCACTATGCAAAATAAAGTAGGAAACGACAAGCAAAAAGTACTACTTGTTACACAAATTAAGTCCCAAAGTTTTTCTTGGTCCTGGTTTAATCCTGATAGATAGATTTGGTTTAGTCCTGTTCTAGTCCTGGTTTAGTTCTAGTTTGATCCTCGTTTAGTCCTTTTCTAATCCTGTCTTAGTTCTGGTCTGATCCCAGTTTAGTCCAGTTCTAGTCCTGGCTTAGTACTGGTTTGATCCTGGTTTTGTCCTGTTCTAATCCTGGTTTCGTTCTGCTTTGACCCTGATTTAGACTTAATTAAGTCCTGCTCCTGCTCTAGTCCTGGTTTAATCCTATTCTAGTTCTGGTTTGGTCATGATATAGACTTGGTTTACTCCTGTTCTAGTCCTGGTTTAGTTCTGGTTTGATTCTGGTTTAGTCCTGATGTAGACTTGGTTTAGTCCTGTTCTCAGGTGCAGGTTCAGTCCCAGTTTAGTCCCAATTTTGATGTGTTGTGCAAATATGAACACAGCCATATGACAAAACACAAAAAGAAGGGGGAAACTCATTCCTAAAAAGTGATAATAGTGCATTCATTTATCATTGATATTATCAGACAGACAGTATATGTGTGTGTTTCTTACCTGTGTGTTCAGAGCAGGAGAGCAGAGCAGAGCAGAGCAGAGCGATCAGGGCAATCTAACTCTCAACTCCACTCCTTAAGCTTGAGGACATCCACAGGGGGAGGTACTACATTGGAATCTGACCCCCTCTCTCTCTCTCCTTTCTCTCCTCCACCCCCTCTCCTTCTCTCCAGAGTAAAGTCACTCCCTCTGTGGGTGGGTAGTGGCACGAGGATCAACAAACACGCTGCAAAACACCCATCTGACACTGGTATCGAAGAAATTGCTGGATCGGATATCGGTTGCCAAATATTGGTTTAGCAAATATCCTGTTTTGACATTTGAATTGATGTAATAAAACTATTTACTGGTCATAGTCGGCCCAAAAAGTCTCATAATGTTGAACTTTTATTAAGGCAAAACTGTTCAATAGTTACTTAAAGCTGCACTGTGTAACTTGTCCGGTGGAAGGTGCTTGTCTCCATGGAGATGTGACTAGAATGTTCCACAGTATGGCCATGAACTTAAAGGAAAATTAACGTTTTTTTTACAATCTGAGCCTTCTTTCGGCAATAAAACAAGTAGTTTTACTCACCCATAGCAGTTTGGTGTCAATTGGAGCAGTATCGCAGAACTTATGTTGAGCTACTCTGTTCTACTAATGATCCCGTATCCGTTAGCGTGAGTGCTCGGGGCACTGATTTGCGGTGTCCAAATAACACAAACTTTAGCACTTTTCAAATCACAGAAGATCGCTGTGTCAGGGTAGACTTTTAGTGGATTCCAAAACGGCCTGAAACCCGATATCCAGCTATAGTTTCATTTGATGACGTCATCAGAGAGGACAGTGCGCATGCGTGAACTCAGCTGTTTTGTAAACACCGCTAGTCCGAAAGAAGCTAACACCGCTCTGAACTTTACTTTTCTGTTGCGATATCGGGTTTCAGGCCGTTTTGGAATCTACTAAAAGTCTACCCTGACACAGCGATCTTCTGTGATTTGAAAAGTGCTAAAGTTTGTATTATTTGGACACCGCAAATCAGTGCCCCGAGCACTCACGCTAACGGATACGGGGTCATTAGTAGAACAGAACAGCTCAACATAAGTTCTGCGATACTGCTCCAATTGACACCAAACTGCTATGGGTGAGTAAAACTACTTGTTTTATTGCCGAAAGAAGGCTCAGATTGTAAAAAAAAAAAAAAAATGTTACTTTTCCTTTAAGAATCTCCATGGAAATTTGCAAGCCAAATGACAGACCCACAGAAGAGTTTTGAGCAATAAATAACAGCTGTAGTATGATTAACATGTGTAGCATTAACATCTCCATGGAGACAAATAGATTGCAGACTATTTCAAGAAAAGTTACATAGTGCAACTTTAGGTAATACATAACAACTACATGACACATTTGCATCTGGTATCAGTTGATATCGGGTATCGACTGACACTTACAGCTATAGTATTGAAATCGGTATCAGAACTGAAAAAGCTGGATCTGTACATCTCTATAGTGAAAAGAACTTGAAATAGAATTTTAATTTGAACATTAGAGTTGACATGAATGATTAGTCTAATGGTTAATAATGGTAAGGTACTATTGTCGCCACAGCTGCCCCCTGAGACAGACTGACAGATGTGAGGCTGCCAATCTGTACCTCTGGCCTCTCAGATGACCATCAACACTCAAACATGCACCACATACATACAAGGCAATGTGGGCGAAGTGTCTTGCCTAAGGACACTTTTATTTGACCATATTTCTTGTTTTAGAAATTTTCAGTTTGATCAGTATTTTTTTCTAGTCTGACTTTCGCTCAAAATCATGTTTCACTTTATGTTTTTGCACAACAACTCAGAAAAACAAATTTACTGTAATGACACTTGTAATGAAGAAAACACACACCAGTACACAATAGAGGCCTTGGTTGGTGCCTTCAGCATATTTAAAACATGACGGTGCTACAGGATAGCGTTGCGCTAAATGTTTCCTGTCTGGGCTGTTTTTTCCTCTTTAGTCACGGCTCCACTGGGACAGACTCACATGGAATATCATGTTGTGCAGTAGTAGAACACATTTCTTTATGTTAATAATAATTAATAATAAACTATAACATATCCAGGTCATTATTACATTACAATTTGTTAAAACCACATTATCTAATATAAATGGGACCTATGGATTTTTTGTTAAAAATGCACAACTTCATAGCAGCACTTCACCTTAACAATCTGTGTTTTATTTTTATTATTATTATTATTATTATTATTATTATTATTATTATTATTATTATTATTATTATTATTATTATTATTATTATTACTATTAGGCTATACTATACTACTATATTTATTCATTTATTTACTTAGTTTTATTGTTTAAAAATGACATAACACTGACCGTGAATTTTTGAATAAAAAAGTGGGTGGGGCTAGGGGGGCAAGTGATAAAACAAGATTTCTCGAACTCGTATGATTCAATCACATTTAAACTCTGAGCGAGCGCATGATGAGGGAACGCTGTTATAACTTCGCTAAAAGTTCATAACAGTTGATTTTGCTTTATGTGTCTTCTTTAAAAATGTTTGGATACTGTTGTTTTTGAGGTTCTGATATCTGTGTGAGGTTCTTGAATCTGAGTGAGGGTGGTAGTTGTGTGTCTCTGGAGAATCCTGGAGAAAAGTCTGGAACATCTCCAAACTCCAAACTCCTGAATCAGTCTCACAGCAGCAGGAGCCACACTGTTCACATGGAGTACATTTTGGCTTTTTCAAAAACAGTCAACATAATTACACATAGCCTCTTTCCTGCTGTTGTGCCTTTGGGCAACACACTTGAGCACTTCAGCCACTTGCATAATGTAAATTGGACTGCACTGCGAAAATCGAGTCGAGTTTAAACTAGTTACAGGTCAGATCTATGGAGAGATGAACCGCTCATAGCGCAGTGTTCAATGCACCTCTATCAAGACCCGGATCTGCTTGACTAAAATATATTTTAGACTGAATAAATGAGAAAATAAGTCAGAAAATATAAACCATTGAATATATTAAAAAAAACAGTCAAAGCCAAAATTCCTTTTTGTCCAGTTCTAATTGGTACATTTTAAGAGAGAGAGGAGAGAGAAGGAAAGAAAGAAGACAGAGCTAGACCAATGGGGACAGAGAGAGAAAGGGGAGAAAGAGAGAGAGAGACAGAGAGAGAGAAAAGAGAGGAGACGGAGAGAGAGCAGAGAGTGAGGGGGGTAGAGAGAGGAAAAGAGAGCTAGACCAGAGGGAACAGAGACAGAGAGAGACATGGAAGCAAGGGAGAGACAGAGAGAAAAGCGAGGAGACAGAGGAGAGAAGAGAGACAAAGAGAGGGAGAGAAGAGAAAGAGGGAAAGAGAGAAGAGAGCTAGATCAATGGGGACAGAGAGAAAAAGGGGAGAAAGAGAGAGAGAGAGAGACAGAGAGAGAAAAGAGAGGAGACAGAGGAGAGAAGAGACAGAGAGAGAGAGGCAGTGAGAGAGAGTGGAGGGGGTAGAGAGAGGAGAAAAATGAATGGATGGAAAGAAAGAGTGAGAAAGAAGAGAGGGGGAGGGAATGGTGCTACGTGGCATTATTTTAGCTGGAAACCTCAGACACACGAAAGGAACAGAGTAGAACAAGAGGAGGGGTTACTGCTCCCTCTCTCTGCACACAGACTCCTCTCCTCCCTCTCTCCTCTCCTCTTTCCCCCCTCTCCTCTCTTTCCTTCCCTCTGTGCAAACGTGGCATCTGTTCCCATCATTTTGAGCCAAATTTAACAATGATGAAACAGTGAATAAGACTGAAGGAGCTGACCACAGTGACGTTGCCGGGACACAAGAGTGATGACCGGGAGATCCAATGTAAAATGCATTACTTTATAAGGAGCAGAGAATACACAGATAAACAGGGAGGGAAGTGTCTTGCCCAAGGATACAATGACAGCATGCCACTGCCAACATCAAAATACACCTTCAAGGATTCATATGACACGATTCTCTGATCTCAGTTCTAATGTCGTTTCCTTTTCACAAACACCCCTGGAGTTGTGTTTTGTTTTATTCCCACATGTTTAACACACAAACCCTGCAGATTTAGGCTGAGTCATTTTGTCAAAATGAAAAAAAAAAAAACCTCTGTTCCACCTTGTGATGTCATGAGGTGATACAGTGCTCTACTGTGTTTGTAAACTCCACACACCTTCACTAGAATCATTTGGATCATCTCAGCCCTGGAATTGCCAATCTCTACTGAAGGTCAAAGGTAGGTGTTAACATGAAAACTGTCACTTCATGACATCACAAGGTGGAACAGAGCATTTTGAGCTTTGGAGATGTAGAAAGACTAATAATAAAGAATTACTCAAACGTGTGAATGAAACAAAACACAACTCCAGGTCTGGTTTTGAGGAGGTAACAGCATTATAACATGACTTAAAGCTCACATGAGTCCATTTTGTGTAATATAGCACCTCAAAACATGTAACTAAGCAACTTAAAATAAGTTTAAGAAGCAGTGAAGAAGAAGTGAATATATGTCTGCAGTGTGTGGTGGGTTTGAGCTTCATTTCTCTGTTCATTCTTAGATTTGCACATGTTTGAACCTGCAGCTCTGCATCTGCTCATTAAACCACGTTCTAACATGGATGGGTTAGTGCTCTGTGTAATTGTAGGATGGTCCATAATACAGAAATTGACTGCCACGTGTACATCAATGTGAAAAAAGACTATTTTACTCTCTTAAAAGCACTGTGCTTGACTTTAATTGTTTTGAAATATGAAAGAAACACTATTTTACCTTCTTAAAAGCACTGTACCTGGTTTTTACTGTCTTGAAATGTGAAAAAGCAGTATTTCACTCTCTTAAAAGCACTGTACCCGACTTTTACTGTTTTGGATTATGGGAAAAAAACACTATTTTACTCTTATTTTACTCTCTTAAAAGCACTGTACCTGATTTTTACTGTCTTGAAATGTGAAAAACAGAACTGTCATGGTAACGCCAACAACAACTAGCATGCTAACCACGCACTTTCTGATTATCGCTTAGTAATGGCTTAGTAATTTGATGCAGAGAGTACACAGCTATTTTTTAATTTATACTTATTCTACCCCGAACTTTCCTTCTTGTTGGAAGAGTATGTGTTTACCTGTATGTCTTATGTTTATTTATTGTTGATGCCTGTGTACACTTCATGTCCATGAGTGTAGCTGTGTGTGTGTGCGTGTGTGTGTGTGTGTGTGCGTGTGTGTGTGCGTGTGTGTGTGCGTGTGTGCGTGTGTGTCTGTTTTAGTTAGATTGCACATTTGGTGTCTGGTGAAATGCAATTTTAGTCCTCTGTGTAATGTTACATTGTGAATTGACAATAAAGTACACTGTGACTTTTGACTTTTTGATAATATATCTGCACTGGGTCTAAATGTATTCAAATATATGGAAAAAATCAAGTACAGGCCTTTTAACTTTTATGCATTTAAACACAACTTATTATGGTTTTTGGAATGTTTAGACCAGAGGTGTCAAACTCATTTTGGTCCGGGGGCCGTATCCAACCTACTTTGATCCCAAAGGGGCCGGATCAGAAAACTCATATACGGAAGGTGAGGAGCACATTTTTATTTTATTTATATATATATATATATGTATATATATATATATATATATATATATATATATATGTATATGTATATGTATATGTATATGTTTATGTATATGTATATACACTCAACAAAAATATAAACACAACACTTTTGTTTTTGCTCCCATTTTTCCTGAGATGGACCCAAAGATCCAAAATTCACTCCAGATACACAACACTACCATTTCTCTCAAACATTGTTCACAAATCTGTCCAAATGTGTGACAGCGAGCACCTCTGCCCCGCCGAGACAATCCACCCCACCTCACAGGTGCGCCACATCAAGATGCTGATCCGACATCATGACCAGTGCACAGGTGCACCCCAGACTGCCCACAATAAAAGGCCACCCCGAAATGTGCATTTTTTTTTTTTGCTTTATTGGGGGTCTGGGAACTCAGAACCAGTCAGTATCTGGTGTGACCACCATTTGCCTCATGCAGTGCAACACATCTTCTTCACATAGAGTTTATCAGATTGTCAATTGTGGCCTGTGGAATGTTGGTCCACTCATTTATATTTTTGTTGAGTATATATACGTATATATACAGTGGTACCTCACCTTACGAAATTAATTTGTTCCAGATGTGGTTTCATAACGTGAATTTTTCGTAAGTTGAGTAGCTATTTCAATGGAAAAGGCCTGTTTTTTTTTTAATAGTGTAACTTATTTTTTTTATAGTGTAACATTGGTTCTGCATCCTGATTGGCTAAGAGACTAGACCAGGACTAAACGTGGACTAAACCAGGTCTAGACCAGAACTAAACCAGGTCTAGACCAGGTCTAAACCAGGACTGGACCAGGTCTAGACCTGGACTAAACCAGGATTAAACTACCACGTGCCGCTCTTTGCTGGTTTCGTGCGGCTGGTTTGTGGCTCGGGCTCCAGAGGACGCGGTCCGGGCGCCGCGGTTCTATCTCGTGCTTGCAGCCCCGGTGCCGGTCGTGCAGACCAGGACTAGGGGTGCTCCTCGCGCGGTGCCGTGCTCCTCGCTTCTCGCGCGGTGCCGTGCTCCTCGCCGCGCGGTGCCGTGCTCCTCGCCGCGCGGTGCCGTGCTCCTCGCCGCGCGGTGCCGTGCTCCTCGCTTCTCGCGCGGTGCCGTGCTCCTCGCCGCGCTCCTCGCCGCACGGTGTGTTCATGTCTCCGCGCTGCTTCCGGAGTCGTGTCTCCCCCCACGCTTCACTATTTAATACATTTTGTTGAAAATCTTGCGTGTTCGGCGCTAGAGCTAAGAGGCCGAGAAAGGTGCTTTTTGAGCGGGGATAACAGCGGGGTGCGCATCTGAAAGCGCATTATTCGAATTTTTGAGATTTCACATTTCATAACTTGAATTTTCTTTCGTATCTAGAGACCAAAATTTAACGTGAAGGCATTTCGTAACTTGGATTTTTCGTATGTAGGGTCTTTCGTAAGGTGAGGTACCACTGTATATATATATATATATATATATATATTTGGGCTGGGAATATTAACGCGTTAATCGCGATTAGATTAATGTAAGTTATGATCGTGAACAATTTTTTTAATCGCGATCAGAGTTTGCCAGCATTTTCCGCAACTCTACCATCCATATGCAGCTCATTTGGTTGTATTAATTAAACTCATTGTCGGTTAAACGCGCTATTTTGAGTTTGCTAGTATTTTGTTCCTTCTACGCATCCGTAGGCAGCTCGAGCGGGCTTCAATCATTTATTTACATTTTTCTCAAAGTAAGCACTATTACTGGTTCATTGTTACTTTTTCCTTTCTCTGCACTTTTTTGAAATAAAAAAAATGGTGAGAAATACTTTGCATTGTGAGTTTAACTTTAGATTCGAACGGTCTTACTGCAAGATATCAATTTTAAACATGCTAAATAAATCATGATTAATCGCGATTAACTATGAAATTTCTGAGATTAGTTGCGATCAAGAAAATTAATCGTTTGACAGCCCTAATATATATATATATATATATATATATATATATATATATATATATATATATATATATATATATTATGAACAACCTAAAACTTGATGCTATTTCAACACAAGCACACAGGTTTTCAAGCAGGTGAACAAATAGGAATTAGTACATTTTTCTTGGAAAATCCTGCACTCGGCGTCCACTTTTCTCATTTTTGACATTTTGCTGATGAGGGTGTCACGCTCAACAGTCAAAACGATGGTCCTTTAAGAGTGTTTGGAAAGAGGCAAGTCTTCATTTGTGCTGCTTTGGTGGGAGGGGCCACGCACAGAGGCACTGGAGACGCTGCTATGCTAAACTGCACAGAAAAGAGGCAGAAAATTACCAATATTTTAATAATAAATTTAAATATTTGAATAGAAAATCAGCCAAGGGCCATATTAAAGGTCTTAGAGGGCCAGATCTGGCCCCCGGGCCGCATGTTTGACATCCCTGGTTTAGACCATTATTTTACATATGCGTGACATTTGAGTTTGGATTTTTCAAAGAATTACTAGTTAGAAATGTGAGGGAGGAAAAGGGCAGGTGAAACAAAAAATTTCCAAGCACTCAAAATGCACCCAAATGCAGGATAATGCAGGATTACTCAAATATGCATGAATGAATCAACTGAAATACAATTACTATGAGTAAGTACTTCAAGTAAGTAACTAATTATGAGAGGAATCCATTATAACAGATCATAAGAGTGTGCATTAGTCTCCTTTAAAAACTGCAATTATGAAACAACATTCTTATTCATTATTATTATCATTTTATAATATTTTAGATATAAATATAGCAGGATTTTTGCTGGATTTCTGATGGGAGATTTTCAGTCCTTGTGCAGTTTTATTAGATGTTTTTACAGCGTCTGGGTCCTGGAGGCATAGTACAGTAAATATAAACAGCAGGTACAGGTAAGTCTCCAGTAAACATGAAAGAGCACACCATCTCTGCTCCATGTCAAATCACCTCCTGAAACACCATAGATGGACGCTGTACAGGCAATGGCAGGTTTGTTTTAATATCTTAGAACTTTATTGATCCATGAGGGGGAAAATGTGCACAAAGTAGCTAAAAAAAATACAATGTAAATCAGTTATTAAAGCGACCATTCGTAATTAGACCGACTGACCCGCCCCTGTTGTATTCTCACATATCACCACTAGGAGCTGTCTATGTTACTGCTGTGTGATAGTGCACCAGTTTGGTCTGACAGAAAAAGAGCAGAGAGCACAGATGAGTCTGAATGAAGGCCATTTGAGGGGAGGGGAAACAGGTTTCACATCTTCTGTCTGTTGTTAAAATAAATAAATAAATAAATAAACTTATGCATGGTAGTTTTAAAGCTTCTATAATAATAATGTTATAATGCTGTTACCTCCTCAAAAACAGACCTGGAGTTGTGTTTTGTTTCATTCATGTTTGAGTAATGCTTTATTATTAGTCTGTCCACATCTCCAAAGTTCAAAATGCTCTGTTCCACTTTGAATGTCATGAAGCAGTAGTTTTCAAGTGAACAGTTCCTTTTTTACATTTAGATCAGTAGAGACTGACAATTCCAGGGCTGAAATGATCCAAATGATTCTAGTGAAGGCACGTGGAGTTTTAAACACAGTGGAGCACTTCCTGTATTACCACATGACATCACAACATGAAGCGGAGTGGAGTGGAGTGGTTTGAGAGAAGAACTCAGTCTAAATCTCCAGGGTTTGTGTTAAACGTGTGAATGAAACAAAACACAACTCCAGGTGTGTTTGTGATGAAGAAACAACATTAGAATACAGATCAGAAAATACCGTCATATAGGCCCTTTAAAGGTCCACAATCAAAGTATTCTGGCAGCCAAAACTTTCTTATCTCCATGGGCATGTTGTTGTCTGGAATATTCCACAATACGGCATAAAACGTATCTATGGAGACAAGCATCTCCGCGAAAGCAAACAACAGGCTGAGCAAGTCAGATCTTTGGAGAGACAATACCTAGCACAGGAAGAATGCATGTTTTTCAGGATATTTTTGTTTGAAAACACCACCAAAAAAAAGCAAGAAATGCTATCACAAGGTGAAAGAGAGTATTTTAAGAGACAACAGAGATAATCTAGCCTCCACAAACATGCCCAGAATCTAACATTGTTCAGTCTGTCTTGCATTCTTGTTTTTTTATATTAAATGTTTAAATGACATGTCCACTGACCGCTGTCTAAAGCTGAGTGTAATTTTTAAATGAGAGAACTTTTATACGGTTTATAAATGTTCTATTGACAGAAACAATAAAAACTTGGATTCTCAACAATAAAAGTGTCAATAAAAGAGCATGACTGTTTACCTGGCCAGCCAAATGATATCTCTCTGTATTTCCTATACACCGCGATACCATTTGGACACCCTCCATCCACTCTCGCTCCTCCGGTTCCAAACCGACTCCGCGATTCTGATTCGTTCAAAGATGGTGACGTCAGTGCACCCGCCTTTGCCCGCAAAGTCACTCTTAGGCAGCGGAAGTTCCGCCTCAGTTTTGAATCAAGATGGCGCAATCTCTGATTGGTTCACTTAGCTGTCTGTCTACGCGCAACTGCAGCGCATTCTATGGATCAAACGTTACCAGACTCACTCGCTGGTACAGCGATGAGTCATGGATTCTTCCAGGCAACATGACTGTATGACTAAAGACAAATTAATTCAAGCTTTATATCCAGTACTAGAAATGGGAATACAGTCATGTGCTCCTCAGAGACAAACGCTCCATATTTAGATTGAGTTCTTCTCTCAAACTGAAAACACTCTGTTCCACCTTGCGATGTCATGTGGTAATACGGGAAGTGCTCCACTGTGTGTTTAAACTCATTTGAATCATTTCAACCCTGGAATTGCTGATCTCTGCTGAGCTAAAGGTAAAAGGAGCTGTTCACTTGAATTTTTGACGTTTTGATCTTTGGAGATGTAGACAGACTAATAATAAACCATTAAAAGTGTGTGAATGAAACAAAGCACAAATGCATGTGTTTTTGAGGAGGTTCTAACATGGCTTAAAAG
Organism: Paratrypauchen microcephalus; assembly: GCA_036785185.1. Lineage (NCBI taxonomy): Eukaryota > Metazoa > Chordata > Actinopteri > Gobiiformes > Gobiidae > Paratrypauchen > Paratrypauchen microcephalus. The sequence goes on along the minus strand of JAVJIX010000065.1, from coordinate 4,502,133 downwards.
TCACAAGAATCCATTTTGCATAATATAGGATCTTTAAACATTCACATGATCAAACTGTACAGATTATAAGCATTTTTAAATGTGGATACAATGAAGACATAAATGCCTTGAAAGTGTTTGGGAAACTCTGTGATCTGGAGGTTCCTGGAGGACTTGTGTCAAACCTCCAGTTCACAGTCAAACCACTTGAGACCTGTCATTACACGGAGAGATGCAGGAAAGATCTGTCTCTGAAACCATGAAACCTGAAACCAAGTCCTGCTTTAGTCCTGTTTTAGTCCTGTTTTAGTCCTGCTTCAGTGCTGCTTAAATCCTGCTTAAGTCCTACTTTAGTCCTGTTTTAGTCCTGTTTTAGTCCTGCTTTAGTCCTGCTTCAGTCCTGCTTAAATCCTACTTTAGTCCTACTTTAGTCCTGTTTTAGTCCTGCTTTAGTCCTGTTTTAGTCCTGTTTTAGTCCTGTTTTAGTCCTGCTTTAGTCCTGTTTTAGTCCTGCTTTAGTCCTGTTTTAGTCCTGCTTTAGTCCTGTTTTAGTCCTGTTATAGTCCTGTTTTAGTCCTGCTTCAGTCCTGTTTTAGTCCTGCTTTAGTCCTGCTTAAATCCTGCTTAAGTCCTACTTTAGTCCTGCTTTAGTCCTGTTTTAGTCCTGCTTTAGTCCTGTTTTAGTCCTGTTTTATTCCTGTTTTAGTCCTGCTTTAGTCCTGCTTAAGTCCTGCTTTAGTCCTGTTTTATTCCTGTTTTATTCCTGTTTTAGACCTGTTTTAGTCCTGCTTTAGTCCTACTTTAGTCCTGTTTTAGTCCTGCTTTAGTCCTGCTTTAGTCCTGTTTTAGTCCTGTTTTAGTCCTGTTTTAGTCCTGTTTTAGTCCTGCTTTAGTCCTGCTTTATTTCCGGTTTAGTCCTGCTTTAGTCCTGCTTTAGCCCTGCTTTAGTCCTGTTTTAGTCCTGCTTTAGTCCTGCTTTAGTCCTGTTTTAGTCCTGTTTTAGTCCTGCTTTATTTCCGGTTTAGTCCTGCTTTAGTCCTGCTTTAGTCCTGCTTTAGCCCTGCTTTAGTCCTGTTTTAGTCCTGCTTTAGTCCTGCTTTAGTCCTGTTTTAGTCCTGATTTAGTCCTGATTTAGTCCTGGTTTAGTCCTGTTTTAGTCCTGCTTTAGCCCTGCTTTAGCCCTGCTTTAGTCCTGTTTTAGTCCTGTTTTAGTCCTGCTTTATTTCCGGTTTAGTCCTGTTTTATTCCTGTTTTAGTCCTGCTTTAGTCCTGCTTAAGTCCTGCTTTAGTCCTGTTTTAGTCCTGTTTTAGTCCTGTTTTAGTCCTGCTTAAGTCCTGCTTAAGTCCTGCTTTAGTCCTGTTTTATTCCTGTTTTAGTCCTGCTTTAGTCCTGCTTTAGTCCTGCTTAAGTCCTGCTTAAGTCCTGCTTTAGTCCTGCTTTAGTCCTGCTTTAGTCCTGCTTTAGTCCTGCTTTAGTCCTGTTTTAGTCCTGTTTTAGTCCTGCTTAAGTCCTGCTTAAGTCCTGCTTTAGTCCTGTTTTATTCCTGTTTTAGTCCTGCTTTAGTCCTGCTTTAGTCCTGCTTTAGTCCTGCTTTAGTCCTGCTTTAGTCCTGTTTTATTCCTGTTTTAGTCCTGCTTTAGTCCTGCTTTAGTCCTCCTTTAGTCCTGTTTTAGTCCTGTTTTAGTCCTGCTTTAGTCCTGCTTTAGTCCTGTTTTATTCCTGCTTTATTCCTGCTTAAGTCCTGCTTTAGTCCTGCTTTGGTCTAGTTTAACCTCGCACAGTAAAAATGTCTCTCTTGATATTTGTGAGTCACAAACTTACAAGAATCCATCTTGGTTCCTGCTAGTGCGATAGGGCCCGACAGGTGGCGGGCAACCAATCACAGAACAGCACTGAGCGAAACATGGCGACGCCGACAGAATCACATTAACATTAGACTAATGTGTTTGTGGAAAAAACTGCAGAGGGAAGAGCATTGTGCATTTGTGGACAGAGAAGATGTTTGTGCTTTTCTCTCAACTGGATTTAACTAAAGTTTGATTTTTCATCTTGTTCCACTGTTGCGACGCTTCGACCAATCGGATTCAAAAAGTCGCCATGACGATCTGTGTCGCTTTCACTGAGAGCCATTACAAATTGATCATTTGTAGAACTCAGAGTGACACACAGATCAGATTGATTTAGTTTTAGACTTCATGTAATCCGGTTATAATCCTGTTATAATCCAGGTTTAGTCCTGATGAAAACATGTGCAAACCCACGTGTGCAGCCTGAACACAGATGCTGGCAAAACATTAGAATTAAAAACACACTGCACACTGCTACTGTTGGTCTTCAAAGTGCACAGATACACCCTCTCATTTTGTGCTCATTATGTAAACAGCTTTTTTGTGTTTGAAATTTTTAAATATTTGATGCATTTCTCATTTCATAGTCGAATGTTCCAGATGCAGACAGGAGCAGCTGCAGTTTGGTGACGTGGAAAAATCCCAGACAGTTTTCACACTCGGATCAGAACAAGACAAGTCTGCTCTCTCCTCCTCCTCCTCCTCCTCTTCTCCTCCCCTTATTCTCTCTCTCTCTCTCTGTCCATCACCAGCCCCCTTTCTCTTACCCTCCTTGCATTCCGTTCCCTCTCTCTTTCTCTGTCTAGTCTGTATTCATCCACTCTAGCTCTCCTCCTCTTTCCCCCTTTTCAGTCCTTTCCTCCCTATCACTCTTCATCATCTCTCTGTCCCTCACCTTCTCACCTCCTCTTCTCTCTTTCTTTTACTCGCTTGATACTTTTATCCTCTCTTTTTCTCTCTGTCATCGCTCCCTTTCCTCTCTCCTCTCTTCTGCCCCTTCTCTCTCTCTCTTTCCTCATCTCTCTCTTCATTATTTCTCTCTCCCCTTACTTCCTCCTTCACCCTCTCTGTCACACCTTTCCCCTCGCTCTCTCTCTTTCTTTTTCCCTCTCTCTTTTCAGTGTAGGTTAGGGGTTAGACTCCAGACACAGAGGGTACAGTAAAGCGTGCATTGCGGCGGAGTAATGAGGTGTTAATGAAAAACAAGACAGTATCTTTTTTTTGTCCTACATTTGCAAAACAAACATGTATTCACAACCAGACCACAAAACCTTTAGAATGATAAAATTTAAATTATAAAACAATAAAACTCCATAATAAATTACTAACATGAGCCTGGGTGTGAAGTTAATACAATTTTAATTGAGTCGGTCATGTCTATAATAGTCAATGATCAGTTTGAGTGGTTTTATTGGGGAGGTCTATATTGATATTTTGGAGCTGATGTTATCAACATTCCCTTGGGGTTTGATGCTAACTGAAAGCATTACTCTGTCTGAGGCATTGTAAGACTTATTCTGAACTTTGTTTCAACACAACACAATCATAGATAAGTGATTTAGCTGGAACTACAGCAGGAGAGCTGATCTGTGCTCTTAAACAAATCGCACTCTCACGTAATGCATCCATTCTGTATTTTTTCTTGAATTCTTAGCGGCATGATTTCAGCTTTCACAGATGAGCACTGCCGTTGTGACTTGGGCAAGACACTTAACCCACCTCACCTCCAGTGGCTGTGTACACTGGTGTGTGAATGGATGAGTGGATGGGTGAGTGGTTCCTTGATAGGTTTGAGCTTTGAAGGTGGAAAAAATGCTATATAATGTGAGTAAAGGGTTCCTCAAACATGTGTGAATGAAACAAAACATAACTCCAGGTCCGTTTTTGAGGCGGTAACAACATTTTGCAATTTTGTGTAATGTAGTACCTTTAATTTTTTTGATATAAGACCAAATGAAATGAAATAAATATGATAGAAAAACAACAGATTTTTTTTTCTCATATCCCTTAACTATTCTCGCTCTCTCATTTGCCTTATAATTCCAACAACAAAACACTCTAATCCCCATTCCTGTCCAAAACGCCACACTTTAAGCCCTTTGTACTCACTGGATCAGTATCTCCCCGCCGCTCAGATCAGATGGCACAGTTCACAGCCCAAGACAAGCAAAATGTATATAAGAAGTGCACAGACCTGGAAAGAAGAGATGAAATAATATGGAGTTTTCAGCATGTTCAGACCTGCAGCAGACTCCAAATAAGGGTTTACTGAGGTATTCAAATGTTAAATACAGAAAAAGAAAATGTTCATTTAAAGTGCCCGTATTATGCAATTGCTTAATCCCTGTTCTAATGTTGTTTCCTCATCACAAACAGACCTGGAGTTGTGTTTTGTCTCACTCACACATGTTTAACAGACAAACCTGCAGATCTAGGATGAGTTTTTTAGCCTCTCAAAAAAAACACTCTGTTCCACCTTCTGATGACATCACTAGAATCATTTGAATCTTTTCAGCCCTGAAATTGACTACATCTACTAAACTAAAAATAAAAGATAGTTAATTTGAAAACTACCACTTCATGACATCACATGGTGGAACGGAGCATTCCACAAGTCCAGACTTGTGGACACTTTTAGTGTATGCTGCTATTGTTACTTGTTATTGTTTTGCTGTGGTGTCACCAGTCTAGGGACTAAACTCGGAAATTAGCATTTTTGCTATAATCTGGCATATTTACTAGGGATGCACGATATAGCGGAATTAACATCGGTATCGGCCGATATTGCCAAATTTTTAACATATCAGTATCAGCCTGATGTGTAAAAGTGGGCCAATTAACGACTGATATTTGTCAGTACAGTAATCCCTCGAATTAACATTTTCTCACATTTCTCTCTCGTTTAAACACTCAAACTTTCGTACATTTTCAACAAAATGTATTAATAGTGAAGCGTGGGGGGGCTCTCCCACTCATCGTGCTCAAATCCGTGACAGAGTAGCATGACCAGCGCGAGACCGCGCGTCCCGGGGCTGCGAGCACGAAACCCGTGCCCGGTTTGGGCACGCAGTCCGAGCCATGAAGCGGCGAACACACATCAATCCTCAACATGAACGAACGCAGGCAAAGAACCACACGCGATGGTTTAATCCTGGTTTAGACCTGGTCTAGTCCAGGTTTAGACCTGGTTTAGACCTGGTCTAGACCTGGTTTAGTCCGCGTTTAGTCCTGGTCTAGTCCTGGTCTAGTCCTAACCCCCCCCCCCCCCCCCAGGAGTTAAAACACATTTTGAAAATAAAAGAAGACATTCAAAAATTCATTTTGCATGATTTTCAGTCTGTATAAAATGTTATCTCAGAATTTAAAAATATATATATATATTTGTATCGGTTAATATTGGTATCGGCCGATAACAGCAAAATTAATATCAGATATCGGTACCGGCTAAAATTTTCACATCGGTGCATCCCCAATATTTACAGCGCAATGCTGTATATGTTCTTCAATATGCACTGTCCCTATTAAATATAAGAATAAATTTTAAAAATAAAATAAATTTAAGTTTTGAGATTAATTCTGGTATGTTTCTGAGGAAGTAACCACACAAGGCTTAAAAGAAGGCTTAAAAGAAGGAGGAACTTTAAGTGGTTTTAAATTCATTTCATGTGTGACAAATATGGTAGGGACTAGCCTGGGAATTCCCAGGCCGCTTCCGTTCGTTTCGAACTGGAAGGCGGCCTGGAAACTCGTCCAAGCGAGAGTCCCAGATTTAGGGCCCCAATCAGAGAGCGGGGGAGGTGTGGCAAGACGGTGACGCGTACTACATGACAAACGGAAGCTTGTAGTTTGAACTGACAACTGACATGATTGGCTATGGACTTACGTATACGCTCAATGATAGACATTCATAATGCCCAATAAACGGCCGTTGGCAATCGCTAACCACACCTCCGCTACGGGATTTTTCGAAGTGAGTTTCCAGACCCATATCTCACTTGTGATATGGTCAGGTGTTAACCAGACTAGGTAGGGACTGCAGAGACCGTCTTACGGTGCACTTTATCTTGTTTGTGGAGTAAGTTTTAATATTTCCGAAAATACCAGGCTGAATTCTCATCAAACCTGGCACCCTGAAAGGATTGGTCTTTTATCTCCCTCTTGTGGATAAAACTAGAAATTTGCCATTATAGTGTAGAGCAGGGGTCTTCAACGTTTTTCAGGCCAGGGACCCCCAAACAGATGGTGAACTGGGCCAGGGACCCCCTACTATATATACACGGCATAGAATTGTGTTTTATATTAAATTGAGCTTAGTGTCATGTATAAACATTGCTACTCTGTTATGGTACATCCAATACAAGGAAATAATACACAGGTTAATACTGTATTTTACACTATAAAATATAAAATTATATTATTTTAAAGTGAAATCAAAAGATTTTGCGATCCCCCTGCAGTACCTCCGCGACCCCCCTAGGGGTCGCGACCCCCCTGTTGAAGACCTCTGGTGTAGAGAATTTGAAAAGACCTTATCCACATGGCAAGCATGAAATGCAGAATACAGAATCACTCAGACATGCATGAATCAATCTAAATGTAACTCTGAGTTAAATATTATGAGGGCCATAAAAGTCATAGTCATAGTCATAGTCATGGTTTGCTTTATTGTTGAAAACAATCATGTACATGTACATAGTGAATTCGAAATTTCGTTTCCCCACTAACCAGGCAGGACAGTGATAGAGTGACTAGGGGAGGGGCCGCTGCGCATGCGCGCGCAGCCGACTGGGAGATGCAGAGTAGAAAAGATGCAATACATACAATCAGTGACAATTTAACAACATGTAATGACAGAAAAACAATTGGAGATATAACATACGGTGATCTTTTTCATTGGTAACAGAAGGAAGGGTGTGGGGGATCAGATTTGAAATCAATGAAATTGATTGAACGGAGAGCAGAGATCAGACCTTAACTAAAGACAGGGAACATTTTCTACTCATTCATTTCTAGTGTCAGTGTCAGTGATAGTGGGTGCCATGTTTAAAAGTAAATTTTTCATGTTTCCTCAAAGATACCTCAAGCACATCATGTATATCTTGATTTAGTTTGAGTGCAAATCTTGTCTAGTAATGCTATTGTTGTATTTGTATGTGGCCCAAACTCTTATTGCTTTAAAAAGGTTTCAACAATCACAGCTGAACCTGCGTTCAGAGCCTTGACCTGCAGATAGAGGACATGTCCAAGTTTGTCTCATTCTCAGTAGATGGACATGTCTCATATGAAAGAAAAGATTGGCTGCAGGTGCAGGAGGATTCAGATCAGAAAGAGGCCTTTTAGGTTTAAACCAACTGCATTTTTGCATTGGTAACCCAAATGAGAGAGTCATGTGAAGTGCATTCTGCTTTCTGATTGGATAATCATCTTGAACCAAAACACCAAATTATAACAAATTTTCATGTCCAGTTATTTTATTTTATTTTATTGGAATGCCCCTTGAGATGTGCCATCTCGTTTTCAAGGCGGTCCAACACAAAATATTAGTAATACACAATACAGTACAATACACTAAACAGAGTACAAAACTTACAGGTTTACATTACAAAACATACAAACACACAGACAGACTTGCTCCCTCATGCACTCTTCCCAACTCCTGCAACAGTACCTGATTCATAAAATGAAAAAAAAATTAAAAACGCACACACATATATACACATGTGCATACATATACAATAAAACAAACTGGAAAAATAAAAAAATAAAAACATCAACAAGGAGTTTTGAGATATGAAAACAAAGATGATTTAAATGAATTAAAAGATGTTAACGTTCTTAAGGGTGTGGGTAAACTAATCCAATCTGAAGGGGTTTGTACTGAAATGATCTGCGTCCAACTTCTTTGTGGATTTGAGGAACAGAAAAGGTGAGAAAGTGGGTGCTTCTAAGTGAATATGACGATGTTACTGGAACTAAATATTGATGCAAATAATGGGGACATTTAAAGTAAATAAATTTTAAATTTTGTAACACTCTCATGTGTCTCCAGGCAAATAAAAAAATGCATCTCGCATTTCGTAGCTCCTTCGCGGTCCAAATTCTCTGGGCGTGATTTCCAAAGACGGTGGGTAGACATTCAGACAGGGGGTGGAAACTTTCCGTGAGTGTGACGTCAGAAAGTTCCCTTGTTCAGAATCGCTCGTTTGGGCTGTCTTTTTTTCAAATGTGGAAAAGGATCAAAAATGCTCAGTTTACACATTTTGCAACTTTTAGCCAAAATAAACAGGGTAGGGGAGCTCACACTAACGTTCAAAAACCTCAGAAAGTGAAAATTTCATGCCATGGGACCTTTAAACTGGAAAAAAAACGGTTCCCAGACAAATACACAAATGGAGCAGTATGTCTGGTGAGGTGCTACAGGACTGCTTTGAAATAACAGGCTGGCAGATGTTTGCAGACGCAGCGGACGGTGACATTAATGCGTCCACAGACTCTGTCGTAGGCTACATAGGGAAATGCATTGAGGACACGGTGCTCAAAATCTCCATCGGTACTTACCCAAATCAGAAACCCTGGGCTGGACCGGAGGTGCGTGCTAAACTGAAAGCTCGCGCTGCTGCCTTTAACTCCGGAGACCCCGAAGCCTACAAAGCAGCCAAGTACAACCTCAAAAAGACCATCTGGACTTCCCAGAGGGACTACAGGAAGAGAGTGGAGTCTGCCCAGCAGAGCCGCAACCCAAGACACGTGTGGCATGGGCTACACTGCATCACTGACTACAAGGGGAGGAGCAGGCCAGTGAAACTGTCCAGCGCATCATTTCCGGAAGAACTCAACACCTTCTATGCCCGGTTTGATGTAGATAACACCACGCCTGTCACCAGACCTCATGTGGACAGTGAGGACGCTGTACTCTGTATAGACACTGCTACAGTGAGACGAGCATTCAAGAAAGTAAACCTCCGCAAAGCACCAGGACCCAACGGCATCCCCGGATGGGTGCTGAGAGCTTGTGCTGACCAACTCACCAGGGTGTTCACTAACATCTTCAACCTGTCTCTGAGCCAGTCTATCGTGCCCACCATCTTCAAGACCTCCACTGCAGTCCCCATCCCAAAGACCCCCACAGCATCCTGTCCTAATGACTATCGGCCCATAGCACTCACATCTGTCATCATGAAGTGCTTTGAACAAGTCATTAAGATACATATCTGTGGTTCCCTCCCTGACACCCTGGACCCCCTGCAAGAGGTCTACAGACAACACCATTGCTCTAGCAGTCCACACCTCTCTCAGTCATCTGGAGAGAGGAAGCACATACTGTATGTGAGCATGCTCTTCACTGACTACAGCTCAGCATTCAATACCATAATCCCCTCCAAACTGGTCTCTAACCTCACCGCCCTGGGCCTGGGGACGTCCATCTGCTGCTGGATATGGGACTTCCCCACTAACAGGCCACAGGAGGTGAGGATCGGCAGCCACCTCTCCTCCACATGTGTCCTCAACACTGGTGCACCCCAAGGCTGTGTTCTCAGCCCTCTCCTGTACTCCCTGTTCACCTATGACTGTACCGCCAGGCACAGCTCCAACATCATCCTCAAGTTTGCCGACGACACCACCATCTTAGGCCTCATCACCAACAACGATGAGAGCGCCTACAGAGACGAGGTGAAATCATTGACCAGCTGGTGTCAGGAAAATAACCTCTCTCTGAACGTCAGCAAAAGTAAGGAAATGATCGTGGACTTCAGAAGACAGCGTGTAGACCAGCATCCCCCCATCTTCATCAACAACGCTGAGGTGGAGCAGGTCAGCAGTTTTAAGTTCCTTGGGGTACACATCACTGAGGATCTGTCCTGGACACTACATACAGACACTGTGGTTAAGAAAGCCCGACAAAGACTACTTCCTGAGGAAGTTGAGGAAGTTTGGTATGAAAACCAGCATCCTCACAAACTTCTACAGGTGCACCATCGAGAGCCTGCTGACGGGCTGCATCACAGTGCACTGCTCAGAGCCACAAAGCACTACAGAGGGTAGTGCAAGCAGCAGAGGACATCACTGTCTGCGTAAGGCACGCAGCATCATTAAGGACCATACTCATCCGGCACAGGGACTTTTTCGTCTGCTATCCTCTGGTAGACGTTACCGGAGTCTGCATGCACAAAGAGACTCAGAGACAGATATTACCCCCAAGCTGTCAGACTACTGAACTCTAAATAATAGGGCTGCAACGATTACTCGAGTAAATCGAGTAACTCGAGTACAAAAAATAATCGAGGCAAATTATTTGCCTCGAGGCATCGTTTAATTATCATCACGTGGCAATATATTTCAAATTCAAAAATATATCATCGCGGCATTGTCAGACTCCTGTGCTGTTCGGACAGACTGCATCACTGTTTCCATTAACATATAAACTATATAAACATTTATAAAATCAGGAATGAAAGAGTTCTGTCTTTTAGTGGATCTCCGCTTTTTCGCGAAGCTTCTGACTGCAGCCTGCGTGGAGCCGCGGACACGCGCCGCGAGCGCGCGCAGCTGTTTCGTGAGAGAGAGGAGAGAGAGAGAGAGGAGAGAGAGAGAGGAGAGCGAGAGAAAGAGGAGGGAGAGAGAGAGCGAGGAGGGAGAGAGAAAGAGGAGAGAGAGAGAGGAGAGAGAGAGGAGAGAGAGAGAAAGAGGAGGGAGAGAGAGAGAGAGGAGAGAGGAGAGAGAGAGAGAAAGAGGAGGGAGAGAGAGAGAGGAGAGAGAGAGAAAGAGGAGGGAGAGAGAGAGAAAGAGAGTGAGAGAGGTGAGAGAGTGAAAGAGAGGTGAGAGAGTGAAAGAGAGCAGAGAGAGTGAAAGAGAGGAGAGAGAACGAAAGAGAAGAGAGAGAGAGAAAGAGAGGAAGAGCAGGGAGAGAGAGAAAGAGGAGGGAGAGAGTGAAAGAGAGGAGAGAGAGTGAAAGAAAGGAGAGAGAGAGTGAAAAAGAGGAGAGAGAGAGAGAGAGAAAGAGAGAGAGAGAGAAAGAGAGAGAGAGAGAGATAATTAGATAGAACATGCATCATTTGTACTGTCCAGACATGTTCTGCCTTGTATTGTTTTATATTAATTTATACAGTTTTAAGTTAAGCAGGACAGATATTTATTTTATTCTGTTAATCTTATTATTTTGTGTTAAAAATAAATTGCTAATAATTATTTATTTTCCATGTGTTCTTATCACTCAAATATGCATCTAATTCAATTCAGGTTTAAGTCAAATAGATTTAAAAAAAAATCCCTTCAAGGAACAATGGAAATATACTAAAGCATTTACAGTTTAGGGCTGTCAGTGTTCAGCTACAGTGTTCAACTATGTGACAGAGGGTGTCAGTGTAAAGTGGAGCAGATCTCAAGATTTGTACCAGGTATGTGTATGTCACCACTACCTGTTAATAAAATGTGTTTTTTGTGTGCTTTGATTTCAGAATTCAAAATTCAAAAAAAAAAAAAAAAAAAAGTATGAATCGTTAGAGTACTCGATTACTCGAAAAAATAATCGACAGAGTACTCGATTCCAAAAATACTCGATAGTTGCAGCTCTACTAAATAATACTGAACTCTCAATAATACTGCACTAAACTTACCTGGCCAGCCAAATGATATCTCTCTGTATTTCCTATACACCGCGATACCATTTGGACACCCTCCATCCACTCTCGCTCCTCCGGTTACAAACCGACTCCGCGATTCTGATTCGTTCAAAGATGGTGACGTCAGTGCACCCGCCTTTGCCCGCAAAGTCACTCTTAGGCAGCGGAAGTTCCGCCTCAGTTTTGAATCAAGATGGCGCAATCTCTGATTGGTTCACTTAGCTGTCTGTCTACGCGCAACCGCAGCGCATTCTGTGGATCAAGCGTTACCAGACTCACTCGCTGGTACAGCGATGAGTCATGGATTCTTCCAGGCAAGCACTAAACTACTTTTCATTATGCATATGTTTACTGCTGCTGCTCTATATGAATGTATCATGTTTGTCACTACCTCACTGTAAATGCTACTGTTACCTGTGCAATAACCTGCATCATAACCCACGTGCAATACTCATATTATACTATGTGCAATACGGAATCCACATGCAACACTTATACTCCACTATATTATGTGCAATCTGTGAAATACTCTACGTACACCTTATTTAACCCTACCTGTACCTTGTATTTTATTACATTTTATTACATTTTTAAAATTATATTGTTTACGTCTTCCCCAGCACTTTTTGCAACACTTTTTTACCATGTACTATTATTGCATGTTATTAGTACTTCTGACTATCTTAGCGAGTTAACGGCTCTTCTGATCCTAAGCATTTCATTGCATTGTTGACCTTGTGTTGACCCTGCATATGACATCTTGAATTTTGAATCAGTTTTGAACTTTATTCAAATCAAGCTGTAACTACTAGACCTACTGTATAAAGTTTGTCTAGTAGCAAGAAATGATCAACTAGATCGAAAGCTTTGGACAGATCAAGACATATGGACCCCATACCAGGGGGTCCTCGGGTTACGACGGTCTCGGGTTACGACGTTTCGTGGTTACGAACGCGCCCCCATTATAAAAATATGTATATATTACGCGTCATTCCGTCTTACGCGGTTTAGCGTGGTAAGAGATGTAAACAAACGCGAACGGCGCGCGGCGCACGGCGGAAGAATACGCTTTGTTGTGGTTGTAGGGAGAAGAAGACGGCCTCGTGTGCGTGCCCAATGTGGGTGGAAGTACCTGATGTGGGCTCTGATCTGCTCCTATGATAGCGGCAGTGATAACCAAGCAGCGTAGTGGTCTAATTATTGAGATGGAAAGGTTATTGGTGCTTTGGATGGAAGATCAAAGGCAAAATCCGGTTTACGACGAAATTCGGGTTACGACGCGTCTTAAGAACGGATCAACGTCGTAACCCGAGGACTCCCTGTATACTGATTATGATCAAAAGAGAATACATCATTAGTACATTTCAGTAGAGCAGTTGTGGTGGAAAAAACAGAGCAAAAGCTTGATTGAAAAGGGGATAGGATTTTAAATTCTTATATAACTGATGGAAAAAAAAAATTTCAAATATTTTATGTCAATAGTTACTCAAATCAGTGGGATCTCCTCCTTTAAAAAGAGGAGTAATTCCTGAGAGCTTTGTATGTTTCCCAGTCAGAGGGGTCATTTGAGGAGTGATATTTAGCCCAAGCATGATCCCTTTTCCTATAGAGATTGAGCAAAGTTAAGTGGATCCAAGAGAGATGTCTGCCTTTCACACGAAACGTTTTTAGAGATGCATGTTTATCAATAATATGGAGTAATTTAGAATAAAAATAATTCCATGCATCCTCTATATAAGGTATAGGCTGAAATCTGTCCCAGTTCATATTTATCAGGTCATTTATAAATAAATCTGTTCATTTTCTTAGTCTGTCTTATTGTAATATATCTAGAGGGAACTCTATGCAATTTAATTTTCCAAACACAGAAAATAATAGAATGATCAGCTGATCTACTCTAGTAGGTTCAGTTATAAGATGAGTCAAATTAACACTGTTCACTAAATTCCTTTCACTGGAGGAACTGTGGAGCCAGTTCCTATTGAAGTCACCCTTGTATACAATCATTTCATTTTGGTTTTTGAGTGAGCTAAGTGGAGAGAGAATACATTTCATAGTCTACAGGAGCAGATGGTGGTCTATAAATATTTGTAATTGTTAATTGTGTCCAATGTTTTGTTTGGTTTTTATATTTAATAGAATAAAACAGCATTAGAACAGTTACCAGTAAAAGATGTATTAGAATTGATATTTACATCATATCTGAGGACACAGATAGATCAAATGTATTAAAGGTCCTATATTACACCGAATTTACTCTTGTGAGCTTTGAGCCATGTTATAATGTTGTTTCCTCCTCAAAAACAGACCTAAATATGTGTTTTGTTTCATTCACACATGTTTGAGGAACCCTTGTGTGTTAAACATGTGTGAATGAAACACAACACAACTCCGGGTGTTTGTGATGAGGAAACATTAGAACATAGGTCAGAAAATAGGACTTTTAAATGTAAAATCAAAATCTTGGATGCTCATGTCCTTTAAAAGAAAAGTTACTAAATGTGTTAACTTTACTTAACCTTTTGTTACACAGCATGGTTCACAAATAATTCTTATATTTGGTATACTGGTCAAAGATTTCCACCAACACAAGTGAATCTTCATTTATTTCGTATGATAATTCAAAACACATGATCTGTTTCTCCCTTTCACTGACATGATTGACAAGTTGAAATTAAGCTGATTGTAATTGAAAAATAAAGATTACAGCACAAAAAACAAGAATATATGTCTACTAAATGATCCAAGAAGTAGGAAATTACATGTTTTCAATTTTTAAAAAAAGAAAAAAAGAAGGGAGAAGGGGTAAACACATCTAGTTAGCAAATCATTTTTTCATTCCCAATCAAATACACTATCAGAATGGAATGTTTAAAGGTGCATAGTGTAACTTTTCTGGTAGAGAATCTGTCAAATGCTTATTGTTTCTAATGTTACTGCTGTGTCTGGAATGTTTCACAGTGTGGCATTAAACCTTTCTATCTTCATGGAGACCAAACCAGACCAAGTTACAGGTCAGATCTGTGGAGAGGCGACCCCGCTCACAGTCAGATGCCTGTTTTTCTAGATATTTTTGAGCTGTAAAACCACCTGTAATTGAATAAATGCTGTTTAATGTCAAACTGTGGAACATTCCAGAGCAATGACATCTCCATAGAAACAAGTAGGTGCTGGACCTCCAACCAAAAAGTTACATAGTGCACATTAAATGCCAAAACTATTCAAATTACAGTCTTAGTCGAAAGATAACAATTTATAATAAGTGTACCAATATATATGCATACATTAAAGGCCCTGTATGTGATTTTTTTCCCATGTAACTGAGCAAAATGTGCCTTGCCCCAGCACAGATATATTGTATAAGCAGCTTGTGTGATATATAATCACACATGCTAGTTGATTTTATTTGTAGGTCTTGGGAGAATTGTGAAAAGCGCATATAAACTCATTGTAGTGAATTGGAATGCTGTGAATGCATGAGGGAAGTGAGGATTATCTGCAAACTGTTTCAAATTAATAACTAGTTCTCTTTTTCATGGTTTCAGGTAAATATGAGGTACAGCGCCTTTAATGGTGGGTGTATATTGGCAACTTTAATTTACACTTAATAATTATGATGTAAAAATCTAGAGATTAAGAGGTGATTTTGGAGATTTGAGAAACATTTTACCTTATTGTAGTTTATTTGTTGATAATTTGTTTTCACAGTATAGCCTGGGTATAATGTAATGCTTACATGAAAAAAAACACACACGCAAATTGATTTTTTATATATTTTAAAAGTTCAAAGAATATTGACCTAAAATTGCAAGAATATCATAATTTTTTGTGTAATTTTATAGTATGATTTGACAGCACCAATAGGTCACTAGTATGGTTTGGCTTCAATTGTAAACAGTGAAAATGCCTTCATTATGAACCTGTGCAAACGGTGATGAAATGCTAAAAGGAAGCAGCAGGGGGTGCTGTTGTGCGTTGAGTGGCGTGATAAGGTCAGTTATCAAACTCCAGCAGGAGTGATGTCTGAAAAACAAAAAAGGTAGAAACACAAAAATAAAACTTTGTAATTGTAAATCATATCTGGTTCCACAGCATAGCATTAACCTTCTCTATCTCCATAGAGAAAAGTAGATCACATCACCAAGTTAGTGGTCAGATCTGTGGAGAGGTGATCCTGCTAATCGAAATAATGCGTGTTTTTAAAGTCACTATCAACAATTATCAAAATACAAACAAAATACAACTATGATTCTTTTTTCAGTGGATTAATTGTAGCAGCCCTGAGCTGAAACATACAGACACTTTGATAAAAAATGCTTTGTAACAGTGACTTTGCAGATCTTTTAGTATTTCAAACATTTCAAAATGATGATAACAGACAGCAAACATTCAGGCAACTTCCTCCAAACTCCACAAATACAAAACCCAGATGACGACTTCCCAATTCAATCCTTTATACAGATTTATAGCAATATTTATAGCAAAATACCACAATACTATGTAGGACCTTTAGTCGTCAGTAGGGCTGGGAAATTACAGTACAATTTTCCATGAGAAGTTTTGCTTGGAATTTTTTGAGAATTTTCCAAAAATTAAAAAAAGGGATCAAAAAGGTTATAAAAATTATATTTTTGTTTATTTTTTCACTAATTGGCAGTGACCTTTCCTTGAACTTATTTGGACAAAAACATCTCAACTCATAGAATTAAGCTACCATTTGTAATTAGTTTCACTTAATTATGAGTAATTCCCATATACATTTTTTTCAACTTTGAAAATTTGCGAAATATTGCAACCCTACACCAGAATGAACTTATCCATTTCCATGGAGACAAGCAGGACTGAGGCAAGATGCCCACAAAAAATGCTTTTTCAAGCTATTTCTTGCAAGAAAATATGTATAATAGTAATAATACTATCCATCCATTTTCTTCCGCTTATCCGGGGCCGGGTCGCGGGGGCAACAGTTTCCTCACCTTATCGCTAAGGGAGCACCCAACCACCCTGCGGAGGAAACTCATTTCGGCCGCTCGTAACCGTGATCTTGTCCTTTCGGTCAATACCCAAAGCTCATGACCATAGGTGAGGGTAGGAACGTAAACTGATGGTAAATTGAGAGCTAATAGCTAACTAATACTATGGAACATTCTACGGAAACCAATAATATCTGTGTGGGTGGATCATCTACCAGAAAAGTTACATAGTACAGTTATTTCAAGTTTTTGTCAGGCCTTAATAAAATAAAATGTTCTATAAAATGATAATATATGGAAAATATGGAAAATTTTACATAAATCAGTGCATGTTTTGTTTTGTTTTTTACCCGTTTGGAGTTAGCAGCTCCTTCATTTGGGTCCGATGTACTTGACTTCCTTCCCACATTTTTTTAGGGTTTCAGTCAAAAACTCCACATCTTTCTCCGACTCGATCCAGACCAGCTTTTTGGGCAAATCGATTTCAAACTTTACTTCTGGGGGAAAAAATAAAATAAAAATCAGTTAAAGTTTACACAAAAAGATGTGAAAGAAAGAAACAGAAGTGATATTTAAAACACTATTTCCAAAACATATAAAAGATCTTTGTCTTGATCACTGTCTGACTGCAGTCAAAGCAGCGACGTGCAGTGGCAGGGGAGGCAGGTGCGGGAGTGCCTCACCAGTCATTTTGGGGATAAAAAATCTGCTCTGTGTCAATAAGAAATACTTATATATATATATATATATATACACACCAATAATATGGTAAATAAAGACATATATATATATCTTTATTTACCATATTATTGGTGATTTCTTGTGATTTGTGGTAAGTTCTGTAGTTTAAAAAAGTGAAATGTCCCAGTGCTCGCCGTTATAATGCAAAGAGGGAGGAGGTGAGGCTCAACTCATGCCAACAGCGCAGCCACATACACACTGCACAGGGCATGTTCATTCAGCATGCTGCCTGGTTCTCCATTTAAACTTATCAAATAACTTATATATGAACTGTTTTCAAGTGCTTTGTCTTCTTATCATCAAGACAAATAATCTTTCAATCAAATAATTTTGTGCGTTAATCTAACATTAAACGGCGTTTGACCAGAGCCGAGGTGAGGCTGGCCTCTCGTGCTCTGTCTCTGTCTCTGCGTGGGGGTGTCCACATTTACTACATAAATATGGACTATAAGTTTAAACTAGATGCTGTCACATTTCACTGCACTGTTTAACTGAGCCTTTTTACAACTAAAGAAAGTATTAGTGAACACATTATCTATAGTCCTAATGTGGCAGTTCTGTTCACAGATTATTTGCAGTAAGGTTATGTGAACAACTGATTTACCCATGCTGTAATGGAGTTTAGCTCAGTTGGTTAATCTGCTTCTCTTTAGGGTGGACAATTGGAGTCGAAGACGTTAGTTTTTTTTTTCCTCCTTTTGTTTATAAAACAAATGCTTTATTAGTAAAGGTGATTCTTATGTGTTTGTAAAGAAAATATAAGCAGTTTAGTGCCCATCAATACTGAGCCTACTGCACTTTGCCCCACCAGCTGTAAACCTCACTGCACGTCATTGAGTCAAAGTGATGAGAAAAACTGACCACAACAATTTCACTTTTGTTTTATTGCTTTAAGAACACTTAAAGCTACCATCTGCAAGTTTATTTGACATTTAAAATCACCTACAGAATTGATAAAAATTGTGCATAAAGGTTTAGGGGTGGGACGAGATACAATTTCCATAATACGAGACACGACACAAGACACAAGATTAAGATGAGATTTTGACATTCTTTATTGTAGAACTGCTTTTTGGGTCTAAAGCTTCTCAAAAATGTAACTCACCAGTACTTAGCTTTTTATCCAATCCCAACATAAAAACATGGGGAAAAAATCTCACAAGATCATTTTCAGCAGCGCACAACCTAATGACAATTTTGTCTCGCGAGATCTTGTGGCACTAGAAATTATATATCATTTGATGTTATTATTATACTAGGACTGCAGAATTTTGGGAGAATTGTGATTTTTCTGCCTACTGCAATTCCAATTCAATTTGCAATACTGTACTTATTAAATGCATTAACATTACATTTTAGAGAAGACAGAAATATGAACTGATAACCTGATACCCCACACATTTCAGAACGTTTGTCAAGGGCCAAACCACAAGTACAAGACCTTTTCTAGATCTAAATAATGGCAGCTTTTGCAATTTGATAATTGCACCAACTCACATTATTCTGTCATCGTACATTTTAGCAATAACATTCACTACAAAATTGTTACCATTGACTGAAGTAACAGCCAACAGCCATTTTTGTTTTGGTGCATTCTCAATTGTTCTGCTTTGGACAAGGTTTTGTTAAGTTTGCCCCAGGTTTACCCCAGGTTTACTCCAGGTTAAGCCCAGATCCAGGCCTGATCTAGAACCTGGTCTAGTCATTTGTGAAGCACATAATATCTGGATCTGGTCTTGTCTTGGTTTAGTTCTAGGGGAAATCCTTTTTCAGAATGTGCTATAAAGCACTGTGGGTGTCTAGAACACAATGCATGATCTCTGAATGAAGGAGATGCTATGACAGATCCCAAATGAATCCAAGAATAACAATATCACAGATAAAATAAAATGTTATATAATAAATGTTTTGTTACCATCTCCGAGCTTGTTGAGGATTCTGGTGACTGCTCCAGAGCAGCCCTCACACGTCATGGCCACCTCAAACTCGTGCTTCTGTTTTAAAGAGAACACAACGAAACACAACATTATACCTTTACCGGAAACCAATGAGATAGTTCCGGAAAGTAGTTAGCTAGGTAGCTCCTCCCTACAGCAAGATATAAGCAAGTGTCTTACCAGTATTCTTATTAGAGCTGACGAAGCCTCTCGGATGAGCAGCGAAACGTTTTCAACCAAACAAACTTTGTCCAGTTGACAAATTGAACTTCTCCTGTTATCATTATACCTTTATTATAGCCATTATAATACAACCGTTTAAAACGTTTGCACAGAAATCAATTGGAAGCTTTGAGTGCATAACTGTACTAGAAAATTCAGCTTTTTCCAGGTTAAGATGACATAAAATATTGTACATGTTGATTGGAATTGTGCTTAATGCAGTGGCAGATGTTTCATAGCAACACACTCGCATACCCAATGTTACCAAAAAGAATGATCTTACGTAAAACTACAATAAAATCATTTAAACTTAAATGACTACAAAATCTTGATTATGCATTCATTTAAACCTATGTAAAATGTGCACCTATTGTGTTTACTTCTGAAGATGGCTTGTTAGTTGTTTTCAGGCGTTATAAAACTAGGACATGTCGTCAAAATGTTCAAAACCCATTGTAAAGTCTGACTACTAGCTTGGCCAGTAGCAACAGCGGCCAAATCAATTACTTTGCCGTTAGAAAAATATTTCTTTAAACTTACGGTCATGTTTGTGTGGAAACTGGAGGGTCAGATCGAAGTGGACTTTGCTTCTGGCGAAGTTTGAGGTGCTGACAGGCTTTAAAAAAACGCAGGAAAAAGTCCAAAATGAGTGAATTCTGGCGCAGAAGGGAGAGCGCCGCTGTAAACACGAAGCCGCTTCCGGGTTGCCAGGTCCGAGACGTTTGCCAGCACTCGAGCAAAACAATTCAGACTAGAGACTAAAATACTGAATCATTTCATTTGATTTTCATACAACATAATAAAACAGGATATATTAAATATGTTTTAAACGTTGCATTTTTGTATCCTTTGAAAATACCAAATGCATTAAATTGTATCCTCTTATTACTCATGCACATGAACCTGGCTCAGATATGGCCACTGATAAATAGGTGATGTCTCACTCTATTACTTAAATCAATCAATGGAAGAGCTGGGTTATGAAATACCGAAAAATGTAAAGTTTATTATCAAAACAAGATATTTTACAGATAAAAAAACAATATATTACAATATCAATCAAACATTTATAAAGAGCTTTTCATACAAAACAATGTAACACAAAGCACCTTACAGTGATCAAGGATTAGAAGATTGACTTTTTATTGATCTCACACAGGAGAAATCATTTTCTGCATGTGACCCCATGAGGACCATCCCCATGATGGTATGTGTGTGTCTCTTCTGCTGGTGAGACAATGGTACTACACATTTAACAGTTTTATTTTACACTCTGGTGGAGGTTTGTGTTTTTATGAGTCATTGGGCAGCCCAAACAGTTTGACGGTCCCGGCCTCGCGGTTGTTGTCGTATTTTCCGTCCTTGTCATCGCAGGCGTATGCCAGAAGGGGGCGCTTCGGGTGCCAGGCCACAGTGAAGGTGGGAGAGTCACACTGAATCTCCCATAACCGCTCTCCTAAAGGAATAGAAAAGGAACCGGTTCAGTCCCAGTTTAGACCCTGGTTTAGACCTGGTTCAGTCGAGGTTCAGGTTTAGTCCCAGTTTAGCCCCGGTTTAGTCCCCGTTTAGTTCTGACCTGTTTCCACGTCTGCAATGTCGATGAAATGATCCTCTGAAGCGGAGGCCAACATCTTTCCATCATGACTGAAGCTGAGAGTCCTTGCGGGCCAGTCCAGTCTGACAACAGCCAAACAAGATGCTAGTTAAAACTCAAAAAACTCCCAAATCACCAAATTCTAATCTATACTGAGAATAACCATTATGAGGCGAATTATGCATTCCAAACACATAAAAAATCTGCAGGTTAACAGCAGACATCCCATGCATCATTTTTGGTTTTAAGTAATAAACATCAAACAGCAGTCTCATTTATCTGGGCAAAACTTACGTCCATCATGGAGGACACCTCTCACCCTCTGCTGAGCAGCTCCTTCAGCAGCCGACTGAGGCACCCCCAGTGCAAGAAGAAGCGCTACCGCAGATCCTTCATCCCCATCGCTATCAGACTGTATAACTCCACTATATAGTCTAGTTCTATATTCTCTTATTTTCTTACTTTATTATTATTACTTATCTTGTCTGCATGCACTTTTTTGTTCTAACTTTTTTGCCTAAAACTGCCTGGAGCTAATGTGGCAAGTGAATTTCTCCTGTGTGAGCTCAATAAAGTCTTATCTTATTTCAAAACAAATGTTCTTCAACTAGATAGATAAAAATGGGTACTGCCATTTAAAAGTGTACTGTGCAACTTTTCTGATGGAGGGTCTGCCATCAACTTGTCTCCATGGAGATGTTATTGCCACAGTATGCCATTAAACAAATAGATCCTATATTTATTCAATTACAGGTGGTTTTATTTCTCTAGACTACAGTAAATCGTGCATTATTACTTTGAACAGACTCTTTTAAACAGATCTGACCTGTAACTTGGCCTTGTCATGTGGCCTGCTTGTGTGGTCTGCATCCTGCAGAACATTCCATGGAAAAACATTCACAGCTACATGGAATCAAGCAGGTGGTGGACCCTCTACCAGAAAAGTTACACAGTGCACCTTTAACACTACACGGAAACAGGACGCTGTGATGTCACCTGAAAACCGTCTTTTGATTGGTTTAGGTGGAAAACAGCTGGATGCCTAGATGTGACCTCAGTACCTGGATAAGCAGCGCACACAGACGAGCTCATCCACGTCCCACAGACTGACCAGAGCGTCTGCACTGCCAATGGCGAAGTATCGTCCCGTTGGGTCGAACTTTATACAGATGCAGTTTGAGGGATGAGCGTTTATGGACTGAATTGGCTTCAGCTCCGGATAACTGGAATAAAAAGGTTTTAGAGTACACCTTTAATTTATTTTTTAGATATAACACTTTTGATTGCAGTAAAAGTGCCATTATAAATAATGGCAAAAGGAGAAATTCAATTTGTTATTATAAATAATGTAATATCTTACACAGTACTGTAAAAAAAATCTGCATAAACATTTGAGAGAAGACTGAAACATCTTGTATTTACCCCAAATTCGCCACATGTATTCTACTTGTGCAAATATAAATCTGTATATTTGAGCAATACTGGATAAAAGCTTTGAAGTTTATTACCATTTATTTTTTGCTCTTTGTTATTGTATTGAAATGTGTGAGCTACTGTGTGTAATTTACCTCGTAGATCAATAAACTTTGTCAAAGTCTAAATTACAAGATACATTTGCACACAAGTCAAGTAAATATCATATTGTGAGTGGTAGGAATTTATAAGTTTACACTTTTTCCTTCTTTTTGAGCATAATAGTTATGCAGCACAATATGTACAGTAATAACTTTATGTTTATATCATATTTTATGTTGCTCAAATAAATGAACTGAACTGAAATACTGTGTTGTTCTCAGAGGGCATTATGTTACGTAATGATCATTTTAAATTGTGTTTTCAATTTCAGGGAGAGATGACACAGGCATGAGTTACCTGAGGATATTGATGCAGCCATTGCCGTTGGTGAGGAAAAACATGTCATTGTCATTGTTCCACGAAATCTCGTTCACCTCAAACTTAAACTGCTCTTCTGCTTTGGAGCGCTGAGTTTTGGCGTCGATAAAAGTCACAACGTCGTCTTTGTTTCCCACGGCGATGGTCTGACCGTCAGGGCTCCAGCAAATATTTATATTTTCTCCTATAAATATGCAATTAAACATGACAAAAAGTAAAAAAAGACTGTTAGATAATACAGTAAATCCTCTGCTCCGTCTGACCCTCTCCGCTGAAGTGTTTCCCATTAATACAGGAGACTATGATGGTCTCCCAGTGTCTAAAAATAACATGGACTATACATTGACATCACAAAATTACACTTTGTACCATTGTCTTATCATAAACAATTAAAAGTAACTATATATACAATATACTGGGCAAAAATGACTGCTTTTAGATATTGGCAATATAGGCAAAGAAAGGCGATTATACTCCTCAAATTGTATAAAAGGAAATGATTAAAATCTAAATATAGGCCTAGTCTCCCCAGAACTATGTGAAACACTACCTTCTGCATCCCTCTGCTAGACAGTAATTACAATATCGAATTCTCGCTCAATATATAATGGCTAGAAGTATATATTTTGGAGTTCAATATTTATCATGTGCATATTTTGTTGTAATAGTGGGGAGGTTTCTGGTATTTTTTATGTAACCAGACCTGCTAACATGTACGAGTTTTGCATAGCGGGCATGCATTTTAACAGTCTTGTACGCTTGTACGATTTGTGGTTCAAAATTACGCATTTGCACAATTTATTTGCATAAATCATACAAAGTGTACAAATCATATGCGTAATTTAGAACAACAAATCGTACAAGCACACAAGGCTGTCAAAATGCGTGCCCGCTACGTAAAATCCGTACATGTTGGCAGGTTTGTGTAATACGGTCAGATTTGAGACAAAGTAACTTCCAGGACTAATTATTGTTTCATTCTGCTATTTATTTGTTGTAGTTTGGGATTTTTAATGAAACAGTATTTAAAAAAAAAAAAAGTTGACTGATTATCCTGCTGTATTTTTTGTTGTATCAGAGGAAAAAGTAGTTTCAATATTATGTTTATCGCGATATTTCTCTGTAGCAAAGGTACACATATTCTCTATCCCTCTTGTGTATAATAGCTCATACCTTTAGTGTTGACTGTGGCGATGCATTTCGTGGTGCGGACGTCCCAGATTCTCACAGTTTTGTCACCTGACGCTGTGACGAACAGATCTGGGTTTGTGGGATGCCAACAGAGCTGATCCACACTGTCTCCATGTCCGCGGTAATTATTCTCTTTCACCTGAAAACAAAATAAAAAATATACAGGTTTATAATTGTCTTTGTTATTTTTTTTTTTTATTAGTGGTTTGGTGGACATGCCACCAAACCATGAGGGCGGCGCCAAAGGGCGGCAGTAGCTCAGTTGGTAGAGCATTTGTCCACTGATCCAAAGGTTGGCGGTTCAAATCCCGCTCTTGACATAAACATCAGTGGTTGAGCGCCCACAGGTTGGTTGGTACGATTCCAGCTCCCACAGATGAATGCTGCCGTTGTGTCCTTGGGCAAGACACTTAACCCTCCTCGCCCCCAGTGTCTGCGTACACTGGTGTGTGAATGCGTGTGTGAATGGGTGATTGTTTCCTTGTTGTAAAGCGCTTTGGGTGCCTTGAAGGTGGAAAAGCGCTATATAAAGATGTGACCATTACCATTACCATTTCATATCAAATCGTGACTCATGCAATATGATCAAATAAAAGAGACTTTTCCCAACCCTCTCTTCCTATTGGTACTCAAAATCTACTAAGCATATCACCTGCTCCTACGTAAAAATTGAAAAATCCAAATAAAATATTTACGACAGAAAAAGAAAGCCAGCATCGTTCTATAATCTGGAATGTTACAAACTTAAAAGTACGACTTTTTGAGTTTTGAAATCTTTGAGAATTTAGACCACACTGTAACTTTGTAGCGGGAAAAAATAATTGAAATAAAAAAGCTTTTTTGTTTTACATTTTCATTGTGTTTACGGCATTGAAAAACATGCAGAAATTTCATTTCTCTCTGGCCAGGTAGTGCAAAAAAGACAGTGTACAAAATACAATATAAAGACAAAACACAACAAAAACTATCCAAGACAAAAATGTAAATCTAAAACTATAATCCAAGATCTAAAATCTGAAAGCAGTGCAACATAATAAATAATAAATACCTATTTACAGATGTCCAAAAGTGTGCAGTGTGCATCAAAAATGTGCAATGGAAGATACAGCAGTGAAATGGTAATGTGCAATTGAATGTGCATTGAAGTCAAGATAAAAATAAATGTGCAACAGTAGTAATTCCAGTGCAATAACAGGAGTAAACAACAGTGCAACAGTAGTGAATTTCCAGTAGTAAATGTGCAATAATAGTGGTAAACAAACAAATGTTTCTTTAGCTAAAATATAATAGTATTATTCCACTGTAAGGCAGAAAAGTCATCGATCTCCATGGAGAATGTCCCAAAGTATGTTTAGAACTTTTTATTTGCATGGAATCATACAGGTGACGATCCACCTCCAGAAGGTCACATACTGTACCTTTAGTTGGTCTCTCAGTGGAGAAATACGCATGTTACGGCAGATCTAATTAGTTACTGTTACTTAATAGTTATGCATGTATAGAAGATAATTTATTTCTTAGGCAATCACCTTTTAAATATTCAGCACAAATATTTTCAAGCCCTCAAATTCAACAGTCAAAATTCACAGTGAAAATTCGCAGTGAAAAAAAATTAGCAGCAAAGATCCAAAACAAAGTGATCCGATCTAATTTAGTAATAAGCAGAAAACGGCCTCATGAAAACCTCATCTTTTTAATGCTAAGTGTAAACCCCGCCCACAGATGAGAGCGGCCAATAGGAAACAGCCTCTGTCCTCCTCACTCACACGGGATCGATTGCTTCTGCCTTGGCATCTTGGATCTTGTGAAATTTTTTATTGTGAATTTCACGCTTTGAATTTTGACTGAATTTGCGGACTTGAAAATATCTGTGCTGAATATTTAAAAGGTGAAATGTTTATTTTGAATTTGAAACATATTGGGAAAAACTACTTAAAATGTCAGCATTTAAAATTCAGAATAAAAACAATTCAAACATGCTTTTTGAGTTGAACATGTTCATGAGTGAAAACATTCAAAGTGCGAAATTCAGCGGTATTTCAAATTTCAAATCTAATGGAACAATTTATCTTCCATATGCATGATACTGTCCTAATATATAAATCTCACTCTGGAGTATAGAACGCGACTTTGTCAGTAAACACATAAGCTTGACTAGTGACTGCAGATATGAAGATATGACTTAAAGAAGTTAAAGCTTAGAATCAAGACACACAAGTTTGAAAATCTAGGAAGAAAACGTCTTTGAATCACTACTAAACCACTTTACATATTGAGTGCAGCATTTTCTTAACATGAAGCTAAATTTCCTCACAGACAATAATAAAAGTCACAAATGAAATACATTTCAAAGTAGCACATTCATTCATTAATTAGGGGGAGGCTAGCGTTAGCCTAAACTTACCAATCGATCCTTTTCCAGAACAAAAACAGAGGCGGTTTTATCGAAAGAGCCTGAGGCCAGTCTCCTCCCGTCACAGCTCCACGCCACAGAGTGCACTTTGGCAGAATGAGCCTGAAATTCACGACTTTTATTGTTATTTTTGAAGCTTTCCTGCATCGTCTGGAAATACTGCGACGCCATGCTGGATTTTCTCAAGTCTGTTTTAGAGGCTGTGAAGGCGCCACCTGCTGGTGAGGAGGACAACACTCAAACACTGAGCTTTTTCAAGATACTGTACATAGTCATAGTCATAGTTTGCTTTATTGTCGAAAACAATCATGCAAACTATGACTATGACTATGTACAGTATCACATCATTTGTTTTGGATTTATTTAAGAGACCCAAGCATTCATTTCCTGGATGATTTTTTTTTTTTTTTTTTTTACCTCTTTAACATGTTTTCCTAGGCCTCTAATGCAGAAAATAATTTGTTTTATCTTTTTTTTGTGAGGAATCTGTGGAAATGTTGCAAAATTGCAACACTGGGCTTTAGTGGTTAACAATATTACAACTTCACATTTAATAAAAGCCAAATTTGTGTATTAGTTTTTGCTCACTCCATAAAATCAAAACATATTTTTAAATATTTTTTTAAATACAGAACAGCACTAGGCCTAAGTGAACATGAGAATGTTTTGAACTTTTTTTTTTTTTTTTTTTTTACTCAAAACCTATATTTAATACAACAATCAACAAAAACCTGCAGCCACACTGGCCCTTTGTGGAACAGTTTTTGCCCATGCCTGCTGTATATGAACAAGAACATTAAATGATGTGCTGCAGGACTCTTCTCTTTATCATGTCACTCATCAAATATGAAACTGAAGAAAGCAGTTTTTGTCATCTCTGAAGCACAAGCAGACATCGCACTCCATGTAAGAGGTGGATGTGTATATGCTCTTACCTGCAGCAGCCTCTTTTTTTTTTTATCTTTATGAGGAAAGTGTCCAATGCTGTCCTTTCGGACATCAGGAGGCGGAGTGTTGTACACTATCTTTTTAGCACTTAGTGGTGATCTTTCCTCGTCCACTGAAGGTCTACCTCTCTTTTTTTATCTTTTATTATTTAAGTTACATATCCTCAAAACCACAATAACATTCGCAAAGTACTCAGAAGACACAACGGGGGATGTGGGCACGGGAACAAACACCACTGGGTATAAGGGCCAAGGGGGGCAAGGGCGGAGGGGGGCAGGGGTCAGAAGTCCAGCCGAGGGGTACCGGCTCGGGTGACGGAGAAAAGAGTATTGTCTGGGGTGAAGGTGCTGCAGAACTCCACTTCTCTTGCGGAGTGGAGATGGTGAACGTGGGCACTAAGGAGCGCCGTGAAGAGGGGCCAGTGCTCCGCTGCGCGGCCGTCGTGGAGGTGGTGGTTCTGTGCCACGAAGATAGAATACCTGGCCATAGACAGCACGAGGCGGGCGGCGTCCCAGTTGACCATGGCAGCGTCCGACCCCCGAGGTCGCTGCTGGACAGGTCCGAAGAGGGAGAATCAGAGCTCGGGGTCATCGATCCCATGGGCTGCCGGCGGTGGGAGCCTCAACGCCAGCCTCCGAGCGAGAAGGTCCAGCAGGCGGGTCCAGAACTGCCGCACGACAGACAGGACACCGGACGGCCAGATGGAGGAGGTCTTCAGGCACCTCACCGCACACCGGACAGTCACAGCCGTATCTGTCAGGGTGTATTGCGTGCAATCTGGTGCAGGTGTAGATGATCCTGTGTCTCAACTTAAAGTCAAAATTGCTGACTTGGGGTGGGGTGTACCAATTATATATGAGAGCCCAGATGGAGGTGGTGTCATGTGTGGGAAATGTCTGTGACCATCTGTGTTCAGCAGAAGGGCGCCGAGCGACCCCGGCCACCAACAGCCGGTAGAAGGTGTGCGTTCTCGTCTCCGTCAGCCTCGACATCCTCTCCCCCCATACAATATCAAAATCCAGAGAACACTCACCTTCTTCCTCATTTACCTCCTCCAGGTCAGGGGGGCCTCTTCCAAAGAGGACACCCCACTTCACCAGGACAGAGGACTGGATCATACTTGCCTTTCTGAGAATTTCAGCCCTCCTAAACCCAACCCCTAGCCCTTATAAACCTGCCCCTGATTTCCTCTATGTAAAACCTGCCTGAAACATCTAAAAGCTGTCCTACCTGTTTAATCCCCACTCTCTCCAGAACCCCACTGGGCATGCTCTCCCTCCTCTCAAGAGGGTCGGAGAGAATGTCAGGGTTGAAGCGCAGAGGCATCCGCTCCAGCTGCCACAGGGAACGCGGTGCCACCAGTGCACGGCCTGAGCGCAGCCCAAGCCTCAAACACCTCCCTCTCGAAAGGGGGGAAGCGCTCAAGGGTGGCTTGCCGGGGGAGCATGCACAGGTTAAATAAGCCGTGCTCACCCAGATGATCTACCTGAACTGCAAAGAAGTCTTTCCACGCGGCCGTGAAGCCGGTGTCGAGGAACTTCTTGAGTATTTTAAGACGTAACGCGCGCTTTATAACAACTAAATCAATGAGTTTAAGTCCCCCTTGGTTAGTTTGAATGAGAGAGGCAGAAAGCTGTACCTGGAACCATCACCTGTTCAGCACTTCCTTCACAGGGATCAAAAAGATCAAAGATCAAAGTCAGCTTTATTGTCAATTCTGCCATATGTGTTCAGCATACAGTGAATCGAAACTTCCTTTCTCTCTGGCCAGGTAGTGCAAAAAGACAGTGTACAAAATACAATATAAAAACAAAAATCTTAAAATCTAGAATCTAAAATCTGAAATCTGAAATCAGTGCAACAGAATAAATAAATATCTATTTACAGATATCCAAAAATGTGCAGTGTGGATCAAATATGTGCAATGGAAGATGCAGCAGTGAAATGGTAATGTGCAATAGAATGTGCATTGAAAGTAAAGATAAAAATAAATGTGCAGCAGTAGGGGATCTGCAGGGTCTTGCAGTCGCACTTGTATTGCAGCCAAGCATTTACCACGGCAATGATGATGGTGTGCCAAAAGATGTACATGTACCACCGTTTGCACCTCATGTGCAACTTGTACTTGGCTGTGAAGGAATCCAGCAAGTCGATCCAACCCATGAATTTATTGTACCTCTTCACAACTGATGGTCTTCTCACTTCAGTGAAGGACTTGGTGCGACCTTGTCGACTGGGTTTGGGCCATCAAAAGTGGAGAGAAGTGTGACTGACCGGTTATCATACCACCTCACCGCACAGATGTTGTGTTTTTCTGACACTCTGAAGTCAAAACTTCCTCCTCCTTGTTTTTTCAGCTCCTTCTCTTCTGCTAACCTGAGGCCTGGCACACGCCCAGGATGAACAATGTCAACAAAGTGTATGCCACACTCGAGCAGTTTAACAAGCAGAGGCACAGAGGTGAAAAAGTTGTCTGCATACACATTGTAGTTTTGCCCTGTAGGTAGTGTTGATGCGAGCTGACCGTATCCCCTGATATGCCAAGCTCAGACCTAGCAGGCGTACCCGGCACACTCCCTTGGTACTAACCTGTACCTCACTGTCCTCAAAGGAGTGGCCCGTGGATTTAACGTGGAGATGTACGGCAGACTGAGGTCCATTCTGGCTCTCCCGTCTGTGTTGGTGCATCCTCTTGTGAACAGCCACTTCACAAAGGTTAGGGATTCTCTGTGGAAAAGGTGCACCCTTTGTAACCCAGCATTTACATAAATCACTCTAAATCATGTGTATTACACTTTTTAAAAACATATTTAACTTTTCTAACACTAAACATGTTATGAATGAAAGAAAAAAATAATTACAGATTGCATACAGTAATCCCTCGTTTATCGCAGGGGTTAGGTTCCAGAAATAACCTGCAATAAGAGAAATCCGCGAAGTAGGACAACTTTATATTTTACAATTATTATACATGTTTTAAGGCTGTAAATGCCTCACCACACACATTATACGCTTTTCGCAGACTGGAATTAACCTTTTCTCACATTTCTCTCTCGTTTAACCACTCAAACTTTCATAGATTTTCAACAAAATGTATTAATAGTGAAGCGTGGGGGGAGACACGGCTCCGGAAGCCCCGCCGGACACGCGAGGGGAGAGGAGACATGAGTCACTGGATCCGCAGGAAGCACCGCGCTCATCCAACGGCACTGCCACGTCCCGGAACGCGATGCGCACCAACTCCTTGGAGAAGTGCGCGACACGTGCACCCCTCATCGTGGTCAAATCCGTGACAAAGCAGCACGACCGGCACAAGGCCGCGCGTACACCGGGGCTGCGAGCACGAGATCGAACTCCGGCGCCCAGACCGCGTCCACTCAGCCCGAGCCACAAAACAGCCGCACGAAACCAGCAAAGAGTGGCACGTGGTGGTTTAATCCTGGTTTAGACCTGGTCTAGTCTAGGTTTAGTCCAGGTCCAGTCCAAGTTTAGACCTGGTCTAGTCGTGGTCTAGTCCCGGTCTAGTCCCGGTCTGGTCCTGGTCTAGTCCCAGTCTAGTCCCGGTCTAGTCCCGGTCTAGTCCTGGTCTAGCCCCCCCCCGCGTCCCCCATCTATAAATCGGCAAAGGTCTACAGTCTCTTAGCCAATCAGGACGCAGAACACAATGTTACACTATAAAAAAAATGATACACTATAAAAAAAAAATTTGAAAAAATAAAAAATGGAAAAAAAAGACGCGAAACAGCGAGGCCGCGAACAGTGAACCGCGATAGAGCGAGGGACCACTGTACTTACTTTTAGATTGATCCAGAAAAGAGAGCTAGGTGGTCAGTAGAAGGCAGCTGTGTCATTTGACTTTGAAATGTGATATTCCCTCCAATATTAAAAATTTCCCCCCAGAAATGTTCAAAAGTGTTTGTGGGTTTGAAATAGACTGGGATTTCATATTGTCTGAAAATCCTCTGAAGTTTTTCAGAAATGCCGGCCAGGTAAGGAATGGTTACACCCTTCCTCCTGGGTTCTGATTCTCTGTTGTCTTGTCTCCTCTCCTTGTCTCTCTTAGTTTTGTTGAACACCCATTTAGGATATCCACAAACAGAGGGAAAGGAAAAAGATGAACAACAGACAGGGCTTTCTCCACATGTTCTTTCTCCTTATGATAACCCATCTCGAAAAACCATCGATACATCCACTGATGGCAACGCAGAAAGGCTTTATCTTATCATAGCCATCTATGTGTCAGACGTAGTTCGGTCCCCTGCTGTGATAGACTCTACTCAATCAGTGTCTAGTCCTCAATTGAACTCCCTCGCTGTCCAGCAATCGCATGAGGATGTGCAGTTTTTCTATCTGTCACAATCCCATTCATCCAACACTTCTGGTGCATCCAGCGATACCCATGACACTGTCCAGAAGTCTGTAATTGCGCTTCAATGAAAGCTGCTACATCTGCCATGTCCACTTTGTCTTTCCTGCACCACAATCCTTTCATTCTCATTGTCCATTCCAAAGTTCGTAGGCTCAGCACTACTCCGTGCTCTTCAGCTAATACTGCCAGAATTTCATCATTTGAGTCCATCCTTCTGAAATAGTCCTCAATGTGCTGAATCCACTCCATGTGAACGGTTTGAATGTCGTGCCTTTGTTCACTCGCTTGAGACATGTGCACTGCCTATCTCATAATTTCAACTTATCTCATAATTTTTACTTTCTTATCTCATAATTTTGACTTTTTATCTCAAAATTTTGACTTTTCCTCATAATTTGGACTTTCTTATCTCATAATTTTTCACTTTTTATCTCATAATTTTGACTTTTTGTTTTATAATTTTGACTTTTTATCTCATAATTTTGACTTTCTTATCTCATAATTTTGACTTTTTATCATAATTATGACTTAGTGTAACCATCTTTTTTTTTTTTTTTTACTGGCAGAAATGGGCTTCCATAATGTACCCTTCATTTTCTGAAAGAAAATTTTGAAAAATTTCCTGAAATCCTCAGCAGGCTGGGTAAGCTGTCAATAAATGCATTCCAGATACAAAGAAAACATGTGGTGACACCATTCATTGAAAAAATAATTCTTAAAACACATTTCATGATTTTGGCTCAATTTAATAATTAAAAAAAGAACCTTTTTTCCACTTTTCACTTTTTTTCCCTAATATTTTCATCTTTACCTCATTGGCAAACAACTAATTAAAAAAAAATTCCACTGTGTTCTTTGCATCTGGAATGCACAGCTTACCCAACCCACTGCGGATTTCAGGAAATTCTTAATTGTTCTAAATTTTCTATCAAAAAGTGAAAGGTAGGCTACATACACTAAAATGGCCACTTTTTTTTTTTTTTTTTTTAATGATATTTCTGGCAGAGCAGACACTCCAATTATTGGTCCTTGGGGTCAAAGTTAACACACACAAAAAAAACAAAAAAAAGATTGAATTGCGTGAGAAATGCCGTGTGAGCGTGTGAACACGTCGAATTGCGTGTTGAGAGCCCTGTTTGTCTAAAGAGCAAACTTAAACTACAAAGCAACTAATGAGAGTTATATAAATGAAGCCTTAAACACCTGATGGTTCTCAGTTTGTTTTATCATCACCGCACTTTGTCAGTGCGCGCTGAGAGGGGCGGGGAGGAGGGACCGGGGCGGGGGGGAGCGGGACATTTTTAACGGATTCATGTAAGAGTCTGGTTAATGCACCGGGCCCGCGGCTCACCGCGGCTCACCGCGGCTCACCGCGGCTCACCGCGGCTCACCGCGGCTCACCATGGGCAGTTCGGCTCTGGGCCGCGCGTATTCCGCGCGTAAGCCGTCGGGGGGGGACACGTTACGCACAGACGGAGACACCGGGACCGGAGTCGGTGCGTCTCAGAGGAGACATGGCACCGGGACTGAGGCTCAGGACGTGCTCGGGGGACGGCGCGTCTGCTCCGGCCTCCGCTCGGTCGGGAGCAGACGCGCCGTCCCCCCCGCCCCCGGAACAGGGGGAGGGGGGGACGGCGCGTCTGCGGCGCTGAAAACGCGCGGAGTCTGCATAAACTAAGCCACACAGACCGATTTTCTGGGCACAAAAAAACAAAAACAAAACAAAAAACAAAAAAAACAAATCAGCGTGAGAAATGCCATGTGTGGCGTGTGAATTGCGTGTGTCACACTCTCAATGCGTGAGCCTTGAGAGCCCTGTCTCACCAGCATCAAGTTTCTTTATTATCGCCACCTTCTTTTCAAATGAGATGGCTTGCCGCTTTTTCACATTTTCACTTTCACTAGAAGCTTTTTGCTTTTCACCAACCCCCCCCGGTCCTCGGAAATTACAGTCTCACGCACGACCCCGCTCAAAACTTGAGAGCCCTGTAACACACTCCTCTGAAGGTGCTTCACAAACAGGACTGAAAATCTGTACATTATCTAGAGAAGTGGGGCATCAAAGGTCATGTAATTTATTTTGATAACTATCACGGTTTACATGCTGTGAAGATGCAAATTTCAATCAAAAGATCTCGACCTGAATATAATTTGTTATTTTATTTATTTAAATTAGGACAATGCATATTAATCAACATATCAGCAGAGAGCTTCAATGTAAATATGCCGGAGTTAGCACAATAGCTAATTTACACCCGTAGTCCTAAGGCAGGTAAGAAAAAAAAACAGAAAAAATATTCACCACAAAAAAAAAACATTCACACAAACAGAGGAAAACAGAATAGAAGAAGAAGTGACTTTATTGATCTCACACAGGAGAAATTCTTCTCTGCATTTAACCCATCCTGTTATTAGGAGCAGTGGGCAGCACATTACTGCATCCGGGGACCATCTCCATGATCTTCTTACTTTGGTTTGGTCAGGACCTAAGCTGGAGGATTTTACCTATGGTGCATGTTTTGGGTTGATGCGGGGAAACCGGAGTGCCCGGAGGAAACCCACCTAGACACGGGGAGAACATGCAAACTCCGCACAGAAAGGCTTGGGCGACCCGGGGATCAAACCCAGACCATGCATTAAAACACAATAGACATTACACCAAGAGCATGTAGGTGCAATAGACCCATCTCAGAGTTTACGCACCCCCAAAAGTCAGAATAATCTACGTGTCTATGTTATAAAGCATATGAAAAATCAAAAGTGAACACTATAGCGCCATCGAGCATAGACATGAAACGTCAACATTATTAGATTTGTACTAAATTTGGAAATGCAATACTATGAACAACTAGAAGCAAAAACATATATTATTGACATGGGACATTTGTCATGGTTGGCCAGCAGGGGCACAAAGACTCCTAAAAAAACATTAAATTTTTCTGATGGAGGATGTGGACAGCTCTCAGGAAGGGACAATAGAGTGCTGGGACAGTAGCGTGGGAGTGGCATGTACGCCGGGCGAAGGCTGTCTGATGCCGCTTGCGGCTTTAATCATTATTCTTTTAACTAACTCACTCATTTTTCCCCCAAGGAACAATGACAAAAACTCCCGAAATTTTGTCAGCTGTTGAAATTTGCCTTTCTCTAACTTTTAGCTATTTCAATTTTTTTCAACTTTTACACCCTCCTCCTCGGGCGTTCACCCAAAATGGGTTCAAATTTGGTATACATTATCTCAAGGGGTGGGACATCAAAAGTTATCAAAATTCTTTGACACATTTTTTACGGCCTGTGAGCAGTGAAGCAACAAATAATGCACACAATTTTGGAGATTTGGGATATTTACAATTTGCTCGCATTTGCACAAACAAACTCCAATTTCAGTGAAATTTTAAACAGTTGTTAAACTCCTTGCCCTAAAGCAAAAGTTTATTTATAAGCGTTTGTCCAGTTGACAAATTGAATTTCTCCCTTTGCCAAGGATTCTCCCTGGACAACTGAGGGATCCTATACACTCCCTGCCCTAAAGCTACTGAATGTGAAAAACTTTGGTGCATTAACGCCCCCTATTGAAATAAATCATATATTGAAATTGAAATAAATAATATTTGAAATAAAACGTAATATGGGGGCGTTGCACAAAATTCCATTTTGCCATCCTGTTCCAAAAAGTCAATGACACTCATGCCATATTTTTTACAGCGTCACCATAGCGATGACTTAAACTCCAATGGTAAAATCGCCTTTGGCCGATTTCACTCAAACTTGAATCATGGGTGCACACCCCAACCCGGAACAGATTGATGTAAGAAAATACAAAAATGGGTGCAATAGTGCCCCCTAGACAACTTGTATGGAATAATAATAACGTTTTGTCATAGACAAAATTTGGTACGCACTTTTGTGACATGGTCTTGATTTAAAAAGTCAATGACCCCCCCACACCCTATTTAATTGTGTTGCTATGGCAACAAGCCAAAAATCTGTCCTTGCCAATGGGTTGTCCTTACACAAAACAAATTTGGTAGCCAGATGCATCATGGCAATAGGAACAAAAATGGAAGTCCATCTTGGATTTTTTTTTTTTTTTTTAATAAAGACGTGCAAAAAAAAAAATTAAATAACGGGGTTAGGAGTTAGGTTTAGGGTTAAGGTTGGAGTTGGGGCTATGGTTATGGGTGTGGCCATACCAGCGTGTCAAAGCCTGATCCCATCAGATTTCAGAAACTAAGCAAGGTCGGGCCTGATTAGTACTTAGATGGGAGACCGCTGGAAAAATCAGGTGCCACAGTGAGGCGCCAGTCGCTAAAACTTTCGTTGTGTTGTTAGGCAATGCACTTCACCCACATTGCCTAGTATGAATGTAGTGTGTGCCTGAGTGATGGTGGTGGTCAGAGAGGCCACAGATTGATAGCCTCGCTTCAGTCAGTCTGCCCCAGGGCAGCTGTGGCTACAATAGTAGTTTACCACCACCAAGTGTGGAGTGAATGAATCATGTTCTGTAAAGCGTCTTTGAGTGTCCAGAAAAGTGCATTATTATTATTATTATTATTATTATTATTATTGTTAGGCTTAAGTTTAGAGTTAGGCCTAACGTTAGGGTTGGAGTTAGGGGTTAGAGTCGTGGTTGGGCTTTATGGTTATTAGGGTTAGTGTGGGGCGCGGCGAGGTATTTGCATGGCAAGGTGTTTGCTCAGTGCTTGTGAGGCGCGGCGTAGACGCACGCAAGGGCTGATCATTGCTGCTTGCAGGTATATTTTTAAATGACAAAATCAGGACAGCCACACATTTCTGAAAAAAAGTTCTTTATTTGACATCCTTTGTTGGATAGTACACAGTATTTCTCACAGGCAAAAGACCATTTGCTCAATTTGATAAACACAGAAATGTCCCCTCTTCTAATGAAGTATTGAAATGAATATGGCCCATAAGCATACACATCCATCCACCAATGTATTACGGACTGAATGAAGTTCAAAACATCTAGTGACTAGATGTTTTAAAATGACATTATGGACTAGATTCTAGTCCATAATGTCATTTTGAAAACACATGTGGACAAGACATTAGTACATTTTAAATGTGCACTATGGAACTTTTCTGGTTGTCTCCATGGAAGTGCGTAAAATGCATCTATAGTTATCAATTACAGGTGTCTTTATTGCAAGAAATTCTTTGAAAAACATGTATTATTACAGTGAGCAGACTTGCCTCTCCACAGATCTGACGGGTAAGGTGGCCTGTCACCTGCTTGTCTTCATGGAGATAGATGAGTTTGATGCCATATTGTGGAAATATAACAATAACAGCTCCACTGAGATGAGAGAAGTTATATAATGGTAGCTATGTATATATAGTAGGTTGTGTGAATTTTGTTACCACATCTATTTTAGGCATTTATTTTTAAAAAGTCAGTAAGCTAGTCATATTATTTATTACACAGTGAATCCAGTGCTATCTCCAAGTCCATTCGCATTCTTGAAATGCAAAGAAAAGTCTCTAAATTGAAATATGTAAAAATATATTGCAGTTAGTTTAAACCTGGTCTGATCTGGTTTAGAGCTGTTTCAGATCTCGTTTAGAACTGGTTTAGACCTAGTGTAGATCTGGTTTAAATCTGGTTTAAATCTGGTTTAGACCTGGTTTAGACCTGGTTTAGACCTGGTTTAAATCTGGTTTAGACCTGGTTTAGACCTGGTTTAAATCTGGTTTAAATCTGGTTTAGACCTGGTTTAGACCTGGTTTAGACCTGGTTTAAATCTGGTTTAGACCTGGTTTAGACCTGGTTTAAATCTGGTTTAAATCTGGTTTAGACACAGTTTAGACACAGTTTAGACCTGGTGTAGACCTAGTTCGGACCTGGCTTAGACCTGGTTTAAACCTGGTTTAGACTTGGTTTAGTCCCAGTTTAGACCTTCTTCAGACCTCGTCCCATCAGACAGGCAAAGATGGTCATC
This sequence comes from Paratrypauchen microcephalus, assembly GCA_036785185.1. NCBI lineage: Eukaryota > Metazoa > Chordata > Actinopteri > Gobiiformes > Gobiidae > Paratrypauchen > Paratrypauchen microcephalus. The sequence continues at coordinate 4,464,448 of JAVJIX010000065.1, read as the reverse complement.
ACCATTTTGGGGTTCACCTCCACAATGTCTTCAGGCAGAGCATAAACTTTGGCACCGATTTTTCTGGCCATAGAGATGGCATATCTGAAAATAAGAGAGAGGAAAACTCTAAGGTACAATTTTACACTAACCATTTCTACTTCCTGAAACCTGTTATTGGGTGACATTTGTTCATTTCATAATCAAAGTTGATGCAGAACTAAAAGCTACTTAAGACTGTTTGTATATTTATAACTCTGTGAGAGATTTACTTTTTTTTTTTTTTTCAATTTTTAATTTTCTGACCAGAACTGAAGAAGCAGCTTGGATGAGCTGCGAAAAGTATTTGGCCAAATAAACTTTTGTCCAGTTGACAAACTGAATTTCTCCTTTTGCCATGGATTCTACCTGGACGACTGATATACATATTTTTAAAAGAAATATCCGATCTTATGATCCAAAAAAGTTCAATTATATCATTATTTTTTTGAGAAACTTTTAAAATCCTTTTAACAATAATAACTTTGTGCCAATTTTTGTTTCATGTGGATAGGTCCAGTAATTACAGAGATATGAACCATAAACCAGGTCAATAAATAAGCAACCTGACAGTTACACAGCAAACTCCACCTGAGGATTCTAGCCTTGCAGTTAAAACATAGATCATCATGTATGTACTTAGCGTTGGACAGCTTCTCTTCGTCCGTGAGCTCGTTTCCAGAGTGGACCAGGTCAAACTTCACACTGGAGGGCTGGATGGCGTCGATCAGGTCCAGTATGGGCTCACTATTACTGATCACTGGGTCCTGTGAAATATAGGGAAGTACAGCTGGGGTCATCAAAAGTATCGAAAATCAGATACTAATCAACACTAAAACTAGATAGTCATTTTTCGCAGGTATCAATACTAAAAAAGTCCCATTGACAGGATAGAAATGAACTTTTCCTGAATGTCTTTAGAATGATCTTGAGCTGTATCAGAAAAAGTATAAGAGCTCATAGACTAGTATACACCCATGGACCACTATGGAACCTTCTGGACCACTGAGGGATTACACACATATAAGAACACATGGGAATAGAAAAGAAAGTACTATTATATCATGTTAAAAACCACATTATATTGTCTAAAGCAGGGCTGCAAACTCATTTTGGTCCAGGGGCTGTATCTAACCTACTCTGATCCCAAAGGGACCAGATCAGAAAACTCATGGCATATATACCCCAAAAATAGTAATAAGCTCAAATATTTGTGCAGAGAAACACAAATCTATTACAGAAGCCTTTTTTATTTGATGACACTTTCTTTTACCAAATATTATAATATTATGAACAACCTGAAACTTTACGAAAAATGCAAATTCAACACAATATTTTAACATTAACTTGTATGCATTTCCCAGAATTTAGTCATGCTTTATTCTTCATTTATGCTGCTCTGGTGGCAGCCACACACAGAGGCATTGGAGATGCTGCTATGCTAAGCAGCGTAGAAAAGAGGGGCAGAAAATGACCAATATTTTAATAGCAAAAACATAAATTCTACCTGGATGACTGAGGGATTCTACACAATATTTTAATAGAAAATCGGCCAAGGGCCAGATTAAAGGTCTTGGAGGGCCGGATCTGGCCTCGCATGTTTGACACCCCTGGTCTAAAGGAAAGAATTTTTAAATTATCATCATTGTGGTATCAGAATCGGTATTGAGTATTGAGTCTATTCCTTAGTATCGAAATCAAGTTTTAAAATTTTAGCATCACGACAATACTGTATATTTTCTTCAGCAGTATTTCGTACTTCAGAATTTATAATTGTGACATGCCTAGCTGTTATAAAATTAATTACAGGTAACAATGGTAAAATTCCAATATGTAGGATTCTTATGTTTTCCGGTTCTTATGTTTATGAGGTTCAGAATCATACAAATAGTCAATACTTGGACCAAACTACTAATGGTTCTGTTTCTTTGAACAAAAAACAAAAGTTACCTTAAAGTTTTTAATTGATGAGGTCTTTCCTGCTTTTGCCAGAGTTTCATTCACCCACGACACGATTAAGTCATCACCAGCCACTTCTCCATGACCAAGATCTGATAGGACATTTAATGTGTATCTGCAAATGTAAAAATATGACAGGAGATGGTCAGAGGATGGAGAGGGTCAGAAGGAGCACAGAAGATGGTCAGATAGAGCAGGAGAGCAGAGGAGAGGGTTGGGTGGTGCAGAGAATTACCTTCTCATGAGTTGCCAGAGCAGAGCTAGCGTTAGAGTTTGGACGCCATTATAAAGATCTTCTCCTCCAATTCCGACCAATGAGAATTTAGCTTTGGTCTTTCCAAGCTCCACCGCATAGTTACAGTTCTCCACCTAAACCAATCAAATCATGGCTTTCAGATAACATCACAACATCCTATTCCTGTAATGTTTATAAGAGGGAGCAGGTCAAATGTCTTTTGTTATATACAGTGGTCCCTCGTTTATCGCGGGGGTTAGGTTCCAGAAATAACCCGTAATAAGTGAAATTCGCGAAGTAGTAGACAACTTTATATTTTACAATTATTATACATGTTTTAAGGCTGTAAATGCCTCACCACACAAATTATACACTTTTCTCGGACTGGAATTAACATTTTCTCACATGTCTCTCTTGTTTAAACACTCAAACTTTCGTAGATTTTCTACACATGCACCCGCTCATCGTGGCCATGATGAGCGTGGTCACGAAACAAGGCAAAGGTTTAATCCTGGTTTAGACCTGGTCTAGTCCAGGTTTAGTCCAGGATTAGACCTGGTCTAGTGCTGGTTCAGTCCAGGTTTAGACCTGGTCTAGTCCTGGGACCCGAGAAGTGTGCGCGCGGACACGTGCACCCGCTCATCGTGGTCAAATCCGTGAGCAGCATGACCGGCGCAAGGCCATGCGTCCCAACCGGGGGCTACGAGCACGAGACCGAGGCCAGCAGCGCCCAGACCGTGCCTCCCCCTCGGGACCGCGTCCAACGACGCAGTCGAAGCGAACACGCACAAGAGCTGCACGAAACAAGGCAAGCGTGCGGTGGTTTAATCCTGGTTTAGACCTGGTCTAGTACTGGTGTAGTCCAGGTTTAGACCTGGTTTAGACCTGGTTTAGACCTGGTTTAGACCTGGTTTAGACCTAGTTTAGTCCTGGTTTAGTCCACGTTTTGTCCTGGTCTAGTCATGGTCTAGTTCCGGTCTAGTCCCGGTCTGGTCCCGGTCTGGACTTCCTACGGATCCAGTGACTCATGTCTCCGCTCCTCGTGCATCCAGCAGGACTCACCTCAACAATAAACTGGACTGGTCCAACACCGACACACTGTACAAGAAGGGCCAATGTCGCCTCCACCTCCTGAGGAGACTGAGGTCCTTTGGAGTGTGCAGGCCTCTACTCAAGACTTTTTATGACTCTGTGGTGGCCTCTGCTCTCCTCTACACTGTCGTCTGCTGGGCCCCGAGCAGCACAGAGCGGGACAGGAAGAGATTTAATAAGCTGGTCAGGAGGGCCAGCTCTGTCCTGGGCTGTCCTCTGGACTTTGTAGAGGAGGTGGCCGAGAGGAGGGTGCTGGCCAAATTCACGTCCATCATGGACGACGCCTCTCACCCTCTGCACCGGACTGTAGAGGAGCTGAGCAGCTCCTTCAGCAGCCGACTGAGGCACCCCCAGTGCAAGAAGGAGCGCTACCGCAGATCCTTCATCCCCACCGCCATCAGACTGTATAACTCTACTATATAGTCCAAACGTGCAATATTTTTTCCATACTCTCCTAGTTACTGTTTTTTTTTATTATTACTTATTTTGTTTTATTCTTGCCTGCATGCACTTTCTTTCTTCTTCAAACTGTCCCTGCCTGGAGCTACTGTGGCAAGTAAATTTCTCCTATGTGAGATCAATAAAGTGTTATCTTATCTTACCCCCTCCTGTCCTGTTCACTCGCCCTCCTCTCCTGTTCACACCTCCTCTTCTCCTGTTCACTCCTCCTCCTCTCCTGTTCACTCCTCCTCCTCTCCTGTTCACTCCTCCTCCTCTCCTGTTCACTCCTCCTCCTCTCCTGGTCGCTCCGCGGGTAGAGAGTAGGTTTGCTGTGGAGTGTGGAGCCTGGTTAATGCGCCCGGGGAATGAAGTCGCCTCACCCCTTCCTGATGTGCAGTAGTACATGCAGAGCTTAAGTTCCGCTGTGCGTAAAAGTGAAGCTGTAACGGAACTCTTCACATGTAGCCAAGAAGAAATTATAAAATCCAAGCTGAGGTGTTTGCAGTTTGACAGGGAGCGAGAGACGAGGGAATGAAGAGAGACAAACATGATGAAGGAGCGAACAGACAGAACCCACTGTCATCCTCAGAGTCCAAACGAGCATCTGTCTATGCCAGGGGTCGGCAACCTGCGGCTCCAGATCCTCTTTGATCCCTCTGATGTGGCTCAGTAGATCCAAACCTGTTTTCAGGCCTTCAACATATTGCGTGTATTTCACAGTTCCTCTGACCGAGCCTCTTCGTTCTGGCGCCGGTCCACTGTCGCGGGTTTTGTTGGAGAGAAAACTTGCAAACATACAGCACTTCAGGGTCACACTGCGATCGATCATTTATATAAATTTGGCTGAACGCATTCTGTCCTGTACAGGAGACACGGAGGAGAAGGACTGACGAATCGGCAAAGGTCTACAGTCTCTTAGCCAATCAGGACGCAGAACACAATGCACATTGATACACTATAAAAAAATCAGCGAAACAGCAAGGCTGCAAAAAGTGAACGATATAGCGAGGGACCACTGTATTTGATTAAAATGTATTTTATTTTAGTTTGTTAATTTTCAAAATGTAATTCTATGGCACAAAGGCAAAAAAAAGTCGTTATATGCAGTGTTATTTCATTTTAAATTTCAAAAGGGTTTTGTGGCTCCCAGTGTTTTCTTTACTGTGTGAAACGGGTCCAAATGGCTCTTTGAGTGGTAAAGGTTGCCAATCCCTGGTCTATGCTATACTGCCACTCACAACAGCCACATGTGCAAGATCGTTTGAATGAAACAATTTATAGACAGCAGGGTCTAACCAGTACAATAACCAGAGCTGACGAAGCCTCTCGGATGAGCGGCGAAACGTTTTCAACCAAACAAACTTTGTCCAGTTGACAAATTGAACTTCTCCTTTGATCATGGATTCTACCTGGACGACTGAGGGACTTTTCACGCAATTTATAGACAATTTATGGTTTGTGCCTTTATGATGTCCACACAAACACTGGTCCTTACCAGGTTTGTTTCCGGTTGTGCTTGTTACTCCGGCAACTCGTCACCTCTGGTTTGTCACTTTGGTGAAACAGAACTGAGGCTTTGACAAGCCTGGATTACCCAAATAAGCCAGACTTTCGCTTTAGAATACTTTTGCTTCATGGAATACCCCCTGGTGTAAAGAATTACATTAGCGTTACCTTCTTCATGTTTCCGCCGATCATCTGTTTGAAGGGTCCTTGATTCACTCTGTCCCAGTTCACCTCAACCTTCACTTTTTCATAAAGCTGAAAGATCACCAAGGCACTCTGTATGTCACTGTAAACAAAGAAACAAACAAAACACTGGCTATACAAATAACATAGGTTTATGGTGGTGAAGACAAGACTAAATCATAATAAAGTATAACATTCTTTCCTATTGCTGCTATCTTTAAGCATTGCTTTTTTAACATTGAGCTGATACTGACCCGTACAGATGGTTGATATGTGGGTTGACTCCAAGTGAGTTCATCCAGTTTTTGAAAGTCCTCTCTTCTCTCGTTTCACCTGAAAAATATATTTTAACAATGTAAATATTCAAAAGAAAATATAAACTCCTAAGCTACTTAATACATAGGTTTTAACTTAATTGGACTTTTAACTCCTAATTTGACATACTAATTTCACAAAATACATTTTAGTTTAACATATTTATATAACACATGTATTAAAGCTACAGTATGTAACTTTCTGAAGGCGGCACATCACCTCTATGATCCCATGGAAATAGAAAGTACTTCAGAACATGCTCCATGGAAATTGATGGAGTATGGAGCCAAAGGAAACATTTCTATGGAAACAAGCTGAAAGAAGCCCTACTCCAGGCCAAATAAGAGTCAGGTTTGTGGAGATGCGAGCCCTAATCTTAAAATAGGCTAGCACATTTCAATTTAGAATATTAAAAAAAAAAGTGATTCTTTGTATCACAGCTTATAACTGCCTGAATTAACTTGAGTCCATTCTTACTCTCCAGACTGTTACTCTCCAGGTTTTCGGGTTTGGTCAGGGCGGGATATTTGTTGAACAGCGTGGCGACGAAGGCCATGTTGAGTTTGGCGTTTCCGCTCACAACGTCACCAGGGGAAACAAACTGTCGACAGCCCAGTTTGTCCGCCTCCTTCAGCATGCTCTCCGCGCGCTTTGTGTTGTCCCCAAGCTGAAATGAAAACAGACTATTTCAGTACAGGCTATAAAATTATAAGATAGTGGAGTGGAGCAGACTGAGGGTCATGGTTAGTATGGCACATTTAGTGAATTGCCAGAATCGTAATAATGATAAAATAAATCAAACTACCGGTAGTTTACTGAAAAACATTACATGTATTATATTCAAGGCATAAAAAGCCTTCTTTTATTTTTAAATATATAAATTCATAACATTCATTGCTGTCCAGGATGTTTGTGCATCATCTGGATGCCTTCCCGCAGCAGAGCACAGCTCCACGCTCTATAGTTTGGTTTGATCACGATATGTATAAAAGCTGCTTATTCACATGAGCAGTGTCCTAAAGTGTGCTTTCTTACCCTGTCTGCAGGGTACTGCTCATGGTGAGGTCACAGATTGGTTCAGATGCCATCATCATATACAGTATGTACTTGTACATACATGCCCCCTCGTGAACACGAGCGCTCGCACAAAGACCGGTGGCAAGATAGGGCCCAGAAGTATGTTGTGTTCATATTAAAGTTGTCAAAAAAATCTATATGGCCGATACTGAAATGAATACTGAAACTTGAAAGTGCACTGTGTAACTTTTCTGGTGTTATTGCTTTGTGGCATTAAACCTTTCTATCTTCATGGAGACCAAACCAGACCAAGTTACAGGTCATTGATAAGTCATTGTTTAAAAATAGGCTTGAATCTAGGTCTGTAGTCAACTAAAGTCAACTTGTTGGACTAAAGACATGCTGCAAATCAACAAGTGGAAAAAAAAGGAGCCGTGGTAAAAGCTTTCGAAACTATTCTGTATGTCTGTGTATCTGACGCAAACTGCACTCACATGCAGGGGGAGTTCATGCAAAAATAACTATTTATGCCGAAAAAGCACTAGAAAACAATGCACCGGTATTTTAGTAAAGACAGATTTAACTTGTGAATCATGAGTCTAATCTGCCTTTTCACAGGTAAATACCAAAACATGTCAAATCTTCAGCTCACTCACTCACTAGCTTCTCCTTTCTGCTGTTGTTCCAATTTACAAATATCGAAGAAACTATTATTACTGTATTTTGTGTTGAACATGAATGCTTGTAATGCTCTTGTGTCCTTGAGCAAGACACACCAACCTTGCTTGTGTGTGAATGTGGTTAGAGAATAAATTGTGCATTTATTGTAATTGGACCGCTCACATAACATCCATTCATGTCTATGTCAATTTTGGGTTCATCTTCTTTGCTGCCATCAGGAGCGATTGCTTCGAGGAGGTGGAAATACGCCACAGAGTCCTGAAAAAAACATGTATTTGAACATTTTATATTCAAAACAGAATTAATGTGATAATTTAAAGCTCTTTTATTACGCAAAATTGCCTCTTGCGAGCTTTTAGCCATGTTATAACGGTGTTACCTCATCGTAAAACAGACCTGGAGTTGTGTTTGTTTCATTCACACATGTTTGAGTAATCCTTTATTATAAGTCTGTCTATAACTTCAAAGCTCAAAATGTTCCACCTCGTGATGTCATGAAGGGGTAGTTAAGAGATACCTTTTACCTTTAGTTCAGTAGAGATTGGCATTTCTAGGACTGAAATGATCCAAATGATTCTAGTGAATGTGTGTGGAGTTTAAAAACACAGCGAAGCACTTCCTGTATTACATGACATTACAAGTGTTTTCTGTTTGAGAGAAAAAGTCAGCATAAATCTGCAGGGTTTGTGTGTTAAACATGTGTGAATGAACCAAAACACAACTCCAGGTCTGTTTGTGATGAGGAAACAACATTCTAATATAAATCAGAAATTGGTGTAATGGAGGACCGTTAACTACATAAATTAACTCGAGGTATCAGCATTATTTTCATGTAAATCCTAAATTCTGACCTTGACGTCGGAAGAGAAGTTATTGACGGTGATTCCATGTTTCTTCAGGTGGAAGTTCATCCATCGCAGGAGCAGCTCCTCTGGACTCAGACGCATCAGGTCCTCCAGAGTCTCTCCCTCCTCCAACAGGGCCGCCAACGCTATAAAACAAGGAAATATTTTAAAATATATAAGATAATCCTATTCTCTGTATCATGTGTTCCATCTATCCCTCTCTCCTCCATCTGACCCTCTCCCCTGTAGCAGTAGTGGTAGTAGGAGTAGTAGTAGTAGTAATAATAATAGTAATAGAAGTAGTACTAGAAGTAGTAGAAGTAATAGTGGTAGTAGTAGTAGTAATAGTGGTAGTAGTAGTAGTAATAGCGGTAATAGTGGTAGTAGTAGTAGCAGTAGTATTAGTAGTAGTAATAGTGGTAATAGTGGTAGTAGTAGCAGTAGTAGTAGTAGTAATTAGGGCTGTCAGTTTAACATGTTAGTTAGATTAATTAATTACACTCCAAATTAACGTCTTATAAAAATTAACGCAATTAATTATGAGCGGCAATTCAATCTGCACTCATTTTAAATTTGGCGTGCGGCGAGCAAATCGCTGCCAGGGCCTTTGAACGGCAAGTTTATTTATAAAAAGAACAAAGACAGGACTATCAACAACAACGCAGTGATTTTCCAATTACCGAAGCTGCTCCAGCCTGACGGATCATTGGAACGCTAAACACGTCCGGACAAGTTTCAACAAACCACCAAACCACGCTCGCAGAATTTGGGAAATGAATGAGCAAAGCGGCCACAGAAAAACTGACAAACTCAATCGCAAAGTGGGTTGCCTCTCTCTCACTCACTCCATCTCTCTCTCTCTCAATCTCTCTCTCTCTCACGAGATTAAAATGTGATTAATTTGATTAATTAATTACAATTAATTAATCCTGTAATTAATTAGTTATTTTTTTTAATCACCTGACAGCACTAATAGTAATAGTGGTAGTAGTAGTAGTAATAGTAGTAATAATGGTAGTAGTAGTAGAAGTAGTAATAGTAGTAGTAGTAATAGTCCATCCATCCATCCATTTTCTTCCACTTATCCAGGGCCGGGTCGCGGGGGCAACAGTCTAAGCAGGGACGCCAAGACCTCCTTCACCCCGGACACTTCCTCCAGCTCCTCCGGGGGGACCCCAGGGCGTTCCCAGGCCAGCCGGGAGACATAGTCCCTCCAGCGTGTCCTGGGTCTTCCCCGGGGCCTCCTCCCGGTGGGACATGCCCGAAATACCTCCCGAGGGAGGCGTCCAGGAAGCATCCGGAACAGACGTCTGGCTCCTCTCGACGTGGAGAAGCAGCGGCTCTACTCCGAGCCCCTCCCGTGTGACTGAGCTCCTCACCCTAACTCTAAGGGTGCGCCCAGCCACTCCGCAGAGGAAACTCATTTCGGCCGCTTGTATCCACGAACTTGTCCTTTCAGTCACTACCCAGAGCTCATGACCATAGGTGAGGGTAGGAACGTAGATTGACCGGTAAATTGAGAGCTGAGCCAAAAGGCGAAGCTCTCAATTTACCTCTTCACCACAACGGTCCCATACAGCGACCGCATCACTGCCAACGCTGCCCCAATCCACCTGTCAATCTCACGCTCCATCCTCCCCTCACTCGTGAACAAGACCCCGAGATACTTGAACTCCTCCAATGAGGCAAGGACTCTCCACCCACCTGGAGAGGACAAGCCACATTTTACGGTCGAGAACCATGGCCTCAGATTTGGAGATGCTGATCCTCATCCCAGCCGCTTCACACGCCGCCCAAACCGCCCCAGTGCACGCTGGAGGTCCCGGTAGTAGTAATAGTGGTAGTAGTAGTAGTAGTAATAGTAGTAATAGTAGTAGTAGTAGTAGTAGTGGTAGTACTAATAGTAGTAGTAGTAGTAGTAATAGTAGTAGTGGTAGTACTAATAGTAGTAGTAGTAGAAGTAGTAATAGTAGTGGAAGTACTAATAGTAGTAGTAGTAGTAGTTATGGTGGTAGTACTAATAGTAGTAGTAATAGTAGTAGTAGTGGTAGTAGTAATGATAGCAGCAGTTATAGTAGTAGTAGTAGTAGTAGTAGTAGTGATAGTACTAATAGTAGTAGTAGTTATAGTGGTAGTAGTAGTAGTAGTAGTAGTAGTAGTAGTTATAGTGGTAGTAGTAGTAGTAGTTATAGTGGTAGTAGTAGTAGTAGTAATTATAGTGGTAGCAGCAGTAGTAGTAGTAATTATAGTGGTAGCAGTAGTAGTAGTTATAGTAGTAGTAGTAGTAGTAGTAGTTATAGTGGTGGTAGTAGTAGTAGTAATAGTTATAGTGGTAGTAGTAGTAGTAGTAGTAATTATAGTGGTAGCAGCAGTAGTAGTAGTAATTATAGTGGTAGCAGTAGTAGTAGTTATAGTAGTAGTAGTAGTAGTAGTTATAGTGGTGGTAGTAGTAGTAGTAATAGTAGTAGTAGTAGTTATAGTAGTAGTAGTAATAGTGATACTACTACTACTACTACGACTGTCAACAAGAACACGCTGATTTGTAGTATCTGTGATACCTTCATTGCTGCTGAGTTCTATGTTGGCGAACAGTCCAATCCTGATGATTTGCCAGAGCAGCCCCAGCACCAGGTGAGGTTTCCCCTCTTTCAGATCAGACGCTCCAATGTTTACCACCTGACAGCCGATTGCTGATGCTGAGTTCAAGGCCAAGTTCAAATTTTCCTGAAAACATGTAGAAAAAAGGAACTGTGTGTAAGATTTTTATTTAGATTTTGATAAACTGTGTCCCAGATAAGAGGTAAACACATTCAAATGAAATACTGCTTTACTGATAACATCTGTAATGCTGATTTATTCTTAATTACCAAAGTGATGTACATGATGGGTTATTTATAGGGCTGTCAGTTAATTAGATTGATTAATTAATTACACTGCAAATTAACAAGTTATAAAAATTAACTGATGGCAATTCAATGCGCGTGCATTTTAAATTTGGAGTGCGGCGAGCAAATCGCTGCTTGGGCCTTTGAACGGCAAGTTTATTTATAAAAAGAACAAAGATGGAACTGTGATTTGTTGCTTTTGTCAAAAAGAATTTTCCAATCACCGAAGCTGCTCCAGCCTGACAGATCATTTGAACGATAAACATGTCCGGACAAGTTCCATTGTTACCGGTGATAGAGCGCACTTCACCAAACCACCAAACCATGCTCACAGAATTTGGGAAACGAATGAGCAAAGTGACCAATTGAAAACTGACAAACTCGATGGCAAAGTGGGTTCGTTCGCTTGCTCGCTCACTCACTCATTCACAATCTCTCTCTCTCTCTATTTCTCCCTCTCAATCTCTCTCTCTCTCACACTCTTAAAATGCGATTAATTAATTACAAATCCTGTAATTAATTAGATTATTTTTTTAATCACCTGACTCACTAGTTGTTTATATTGAGTAGCCTATCAGAAAGCAGAATGAGCCTCACACGACTCTCATTTGGGTTGCCAGTTTCAATGGTGAAATCCAGTGTGTTTAAACCTAAAAGTCCTCTCTGATCTCAGTGGTCTCTACCTAAACCCCAGCACCTGCACCAATCATGAGTCAGTGTTAGTGCAGCCTCTGCAGCTCAGAGAGGGAATTCTGGAGGTTTTGAGCTTCACATGAGGCCTGTTCATATATAACATTGCACACTAAGATGGATTCCCATGATATGTGAGTTCACAAACATGGTGATCCCGACTGACATACTTCAGTCTATTTTCGCGTCAGTACTACAGGAGTATTTAGTTTGTAAAAATCGTGCAGAGGGAAGAGCTTTATGCATTTGTGGACAGGGAAGATGTCTGTGATTTTCTGGATGTAAGTAAAGTTTGATTTTTCGTCTTGTTCTGCTGTTGTGAGACTTTACCCAATCAGATTCAAACACTCACCATGACGATCTGGGTTTTCCGATCTATTTCAATGAGAGCCATTTCAGATTCAGAATGTGACACACATTAATGTGGCCTAAACCAGGTTATTCCATATACTGAGAAGGAGAAAAACTTGTGTGTGCAGTCTATCTGCAGGTTAGTTTAAGTATCTGACCTGGATGGTAAAAGCAGTGAGTTTCTTTATGTTAATTGTCCTCTCGTCGATGGTGTCAGGTACAGAGTGGTTTATCAGCTTACTGCAAATAAAACAGAGAAAGTATTTTTTTAAAACGTTCATGCACTGACTCTTAAAAATAACCAAGTGTAATATGATGGGCTTGTACCATAAAATAATCCCATTGGAGACGGCTTTGAAGAGCGAGTCATTGTTTGGGTCAATGGGTAAATTAGAACAGTCTGGGTCGTCCTGCAGACTCATGTTTATGTAGTTGGCGAATGCATGGCGCTCCTCCTCTGTAGAAACAACAAATATGACTTGAGTAATGCATTTTGATATTTCTTTAGACTGCAAAATTAATATCTTTATTATTTAAAATTGATTCTTGTGCGCTGTAAGCCATGTTAGAATGTTGTTACCATCTTAAAAACAGACCTGGATTTGTGTTTTGTTTCATTCACACATGTTTGAGTAACACATCATTATTAGTCTGTCTACATTTCCAAAGCTCCAAATGCTCTGTTCCACCTTGTGATTTTCATGTTAACAGCTCTTTTTACATTTTGTTTAGTAGAGATTTGCAATCCAGAACTGAAATAACCCAAATGACTGTAGTGAAGGTGTACTGAGTTTAAAAACACAGTGAAGCACTTCCTGCATTACCACATGGCATCATATGGTAATACAGAACAGAGTGGAACAGAGTGTTTCTGTTTGAGCGAAGAAGCCTAAATGTGCAGGGTTTGTGTGTTCAACATGTGTGAATGGAAACAACATTAGAATAGAGATCAGAGAATATAAGCCCTTTAAAGGTGCACTGTTTAACCTTTCTGACACAGGATACACCATCTGCTTCTCTCCACAAAGATGTTATCGATTTGTCTTGAATGTTCCACACTATGGCATTAAACTTATCTATCTCCATGTAGATAAGCAACTGATTTCACTAATTCAAATTAAAGGTCAGATCTAAGCAGAAGTACCCCCATTCACAATAACAAGCAATAACATCCCCATGGAGACAAACACGTGCTAGAAAAGTTACCCAGTGCATCTTTAATTACTTCAGTTCTTATGTCAAATAAAAGGCTACAAAGAGCATTGCATTTACCTTTACATAATAGTTTTCAATACAGCACAAATACATAAATCATAGAATTTTTTGTTTGTTTGTTTTTTTGCTACTCTGCGTTTCTCTTTTTCAGTTTCATTGCACCTCATGTGTGAAATCAGCTGGGGGGTATTCCATCAACATCGCTAAACATAGCGGTGCTTAAAGGAAAAGTAACGTTTTTTACAATCTGAGCCTTATTTCGGTAATAAAACAAGTTGTTTTACTCACCCATAGCACTTTGGTGTCATATGGAGAATGTCCAGAGATGTTTTAGATTTGCGATCTCCATAATGTGAGTTCTCGGGGCACTTGTTTGCGGTCTCCAAATAACACAAACTTTAGCACTTTTCAAATCATAGAAGCTCGATGTCTTAGCCTACGATTTCGTTTGGTCAAAAGTGGCCTGTAATCCGAGATTTAGCCATAGTTTCGAGTAGATGAGGACGCCAGTGCGCATGTGCGGAGTGTGCTCTCAGCTCCCGGGACCCAAACATGAAACGCAAAGCTGTAAACTATGGATAAATCTCAGATTACAGGCCACTTTTGACTCAAACGAAATCGTAGATTAAGACATCGAGCTTCTATGATTTGAAAAATGCTAAAGTTTGTGTTATTTGGAGCCCGCACGGGGCATATTACATGCTCGGGGAATATATTATATGCCCCGAGCTATGGCTGGAAGTCGCGCTACGGCTAACGCTAATCTAAAACATCTCTGGAAGTGCTCCATATGACACCAAAGTGCTATGGGTGAGTAAAACAACTTGTTTTATTACCGAAATAAGGCTCAAATTGTAAAAAACGTTACTTTTCCTTTAATAGGGGTGTAAATCAGACACTTCATGCCGATTCGATACGATATCGATTTCTTAAGACAACGATTTGATTATTTTCGATACTTGAGAATTCCCCACGATTCGATACGTTTCGATACGATTCGATTCGATTCAATGGTGCATAGTTTTCACTTTATGTATTAATGATGTTTTGAATACATTTTATTACAGAAAAATTCGATTCGATTAGATTCTCTTGTGGACGCATCGATGCATTTGGATCGTCGGCTGTAGGATCAATGCATCGATATGAATTGATTGTTATTTACACGACTAGTGCTTAAGTGGTTTTAAAGGGACAGTGTGTAAGATTTTTACCCGTTAATTACTGAAATTGAAGATACCCATTCAAAAATACATTGTTTTTCAAGCCTTTTCACTTCCATCATGAAATCAAAGTATTCTTTTGGACTTAGATATAGTCACATAAAAGGGGGATCTTCCCCATATAGAGGCAGCCATTTTGAATACGAGAGCCGCAGAAGGACATTTGGGCTCCGCCTTCGCCTTCGGCAAGGCTCGTGGTAGCACCGGAGGCAAAGCAGCAGGCGGCTCCGGCGCGCTGCGCAAGAGAGAAGGAGAGAAGGAGAGAGGTGCGGGTGGGGTGGGCGAAGGCTCGTGGTTTTTGGGTAAACAACAAGCATGCTGCTGTATCACACGTCCTATTGGATCTAACACATGTTTTGGACTAAATTGTTTTACTGGATTTTATTCGCTGGATCCTTACGGACCTATTGATACCAAGCTTGTGGTGAAATACAGAGTTTGACCTGTCCAGAGCCTTCAAAGGTAAGCTAAGTAACAAACCGGTTTGTGCTTTTCGTATAAAAGCCCCATGTGCTCAGGGAGTGATTGTTGTGCTGGGAAATGAATTGCATAGTCAAAAAGAGGAGACTGTAAGGTTTCATTTGATATGTAGATTATCATGGTACACGATCGGGAATGTGTGCTTTCATGCGAAAAGAAAAAAAAAACTGAACGGGAGACCGCGTTTTATTAATACCGTTGTTGTCGGCCGGGTGCGCGGCGGGTGCGCGCACGGGAGCGCGCGTGGGTACGCGAGCTCTCCGCTACGGCGCGTACGGGTGACCCTCGAGGTTTGCCGTAGCTAAAACAGGAAGTGCATAGCCACTATCCACCTATGCGCCACGAATCCTACACACTGGACCTTTAAGTCTCGACTGAAGAATGGTAAATGGTCACATCTTTATATAGCGCTTTTCCACCTTTAAGGCACTCAAAGCACTTTACAACAAGGAACCACTCACCCATTCACACACCAGTGTACGCAGACACTGGGGAGAGGAAGGTTAAGTGTCCTGCCCAAGGACACAACGGCAGCATTGATCTGTGGGAGCTGGAATGGTACCACCAACCTGTGGGTCAGTGGATCTGACCACTCAACCACTGATGTTAAGAAGCGTCACCTTAGACTTAAGCCTGAAGTCATTCCACGAACGCAGTTTAGCTGTGCCTCAGCGGCGCTAACTTCAGCCAGGCCTATCCAGTCTTGGACTAGGCGCATGCACGGGGGACATAAGAAGCCCAGAAAAAGCGACTGTCGAAAACACGATCATGTCAAAGATTCGGGCCAATTATTTCAGTGCATCAGAACAGAAGTTGCTTTTGGAACTCTGCAACACATTTGCAATAACCAAGGCAAGAGACATGGCGCGGCAGAAGATCGCCGGCCACTTAAATGCGCAAGTTAAGTTCTAAAACAATGCTGAATGTTGAGTTTTTTTAAGTATATTTTTACCATCGATATCAAGAGAAGTCTGTGGGGGAGAGGACTCGCTACGGTATGTTATGTGGAAGACCCGAGTTCGATACTCAAGGAGAGCAGTTGGTGTCATAAAATGTTTATATTCATATTTGTAGAGCAGTCTTGTCAGTTGTAATTTCTTTTTACTGTGTAAAGTATTTGCACCAACTAATACGTTAAATTGTGTTATCTTGTCTTTGAGCAGGAATAATGTAAAGTTTTGCAGATAAAGACAAAGCATAATAACATTTTGCAGAGTGGTAAGTAGGCTAATATTAATATTATTATTCAGTGAAATTAGTATTACTGTTGAAATGGTACCTTAATTTAATTTAAAATTAACAGTAGCTACCAAGCCACAGGAGGTGGAAGCCCCCCTCAAAATCTTTCACCTGCAGAGGAGCTGGCACTGGCCCTAAACCGGGGTCGCCACTGGTGGAGGTAATTGAAGGAGGGACCCCATCAGAGATCCTTCCTGCGAGTTCTCGTGAAGAGTATATTCAAGGTATTCTCTAGGCTAATGCTTGCCTCAGCTGTGGTCCAAGCATTTGTATATTTTAATAGTATGCTTGTGTTCTGTACACTTGGACCCTCCTCAGCAGTCCTCCAGCAGTGGCCTCACATCAGAATGTCATACCGAATGTCTTTTATTGTTTTATGCCTATTGATAAAAATTGATAAATAGGATTTCATTAAAGAGGCTTGCACAGCATCTCTGAAGCAAATTTGTTGAATCATTGAAATGTTTCATCATGGAGTGTGCCTGTTATTTGGCTACATTTAGTTTTAAAAGTAAAGGTTTACCTTTAACTGTGTTCTTTGACAGAGATGTCACATAAAATATAAAGTGTCAATGTCGTCAAGTTAGAGTGATGTTAGGCCCAGCTGATATAAGTTCTATGATGATATGAATAATTGTAGGTTAAATGGCATTCATTCACATTTGTGTAATGTGTGGCAAATATAAGTTGGTGAAAATATAACAAATATATGACTTGCACATGAATACAGTCAGTAATAAGAATCGAACCCGGGACTCCCACATGCCAGACACTGCACTTAATCACTCAGCTGAAGGCATTCTCCATGACAGCTATGGAATTCTTTTATCTGAAAATATCATAATGACAGCGCTTCAAACAACGACAGCGAATATTTTAAATGACTGGAAATTTGTCAAAACTGACCAAGAACGTAAGGTAAATATTTTTTTGCTGATATTGTCACCCTTCTTTTCGGACAACACAGACAGTCAGGCGGAAAGTGTGCGGAACTGTTTGTTTGACACTCTGTTTACTTCAGGTACGTATTCTTTGCAACACCGCCTGATTAAGCCTGATCGTTAGCCTGCCCGGGACCAGGCTAGCTCAGAGGCCTATGTTGCCCCAGTAACTCAGCGGAGATTAATGTTAGCGAGAGTCATGGAACCGAACTGTCGCTAAAACTAGCGCGGCTTATCGAAATCAGCCGGGCTTTGCGCTTAGCAGCATTGATGGAATACCCCTCTGGAGTGGTCTGTCAATCCTGCTCTATTTTTTATTATGCAGCTCGGGCCAGGTTCAAACACTCACTGAAATCACACCTTTAAAGAGCAAATAACTGTGAGGTATTTCTCTGTTGAATTGATTTAATAAGTTATCATTTTCAAAAGGGTAAAAAAAATAAATAAAACACTAACTCCTTATCTTGAAACCAAATTCAATGTTTTTGTCTATGTAGCTGAGCAATCCTGCTGTATTGTATGCACACCTCTTTGGGACAAAATGAGACTGTTGTGTACTGTACTGTCTACATCTAACTATAAAGAGTGCACTGTTAGCATGCTAGCTGTTGTTAAGAGTTGTGAAAAGTTATAATTATAAACTCATTGTGGTAAATAATTAGGATGCTCCATTCTAAGTCATATTGGCCATTTTAGTCTAACTCAAAGTACTAGAGGGCTAAACAACAAAAAACATAAATTAAGTGCTGAATTTGTTTGGTACTTCTGTTTTAACTAAGACTAAACCCGGTCAAAACCAGGACTAAATCCGGACTAAACCAGGACTAAACCAGGACCAAACCAGGAATAAACAAGGACTGAACCAGAGCTAAATCAGGACTAAACCAGGTCTAAACCAGGACCAAACCCAGACTGAACCAGGACTAAATCAGGACTAAATGACTAAACCAGGACAAAACCCAGACTGAACCAGGACTAAATCAATACTAAAGGACTAAACCAAGCCTAAATCAGTATTAAACCAGGACAAAACCCAGACTATATCAGAAATAAATCAGGAATGAACCAAGACTAAACCCAGACAAAACCCGAACTAGACCAGGACTTGCCTCCGATGGTGTGTGTGGTCCCAGCGCTGGAGATTTCACTGGTTCCTCCGATGGAGACGATTCCCTCTTTCTGTTTCAGAGCACTTTTAAACGTAGACGCCATCGTGTTACTTTTAACATCACGGAACATCTGCAAAATAACAATGTGAAATGGTTAATACAATAAAACTGTATATCTTGTGTTTTGAGTAATGGTAGTAGTTGTAATAGTGGCAGCAGTAGTCATAGTTCTAGCAGTAGTTGTTGTAATAGTACCACCAGTAGTAATAGTTCTAGTAGAAGTGGTCGTAGCAGCAGTACTACTATTTATGAGTTTCAATTTCTCCTTACAGATGCCATTCTGAGTACTTCTGACAATTCAAAAGATAAATTATTCCTTTTTGAATAGTTAATTTCTATGGCAACGGTGCTCATTTTTCATTACTCTATCCCATGGATTGGTTACATTATGGTATTTTCAGAAATATCCAACAAGTAATTCCATAAATGTTGAACCTGATCATTTCTATCAGTGACTAGACCCAAGAACTTACTGTATTACTTCTCCACTAAATTCAAAAAGCACCAGCTCAACTACTCTACCATCGAGAAGGAGACGTTGGTCATGCTCCTAACCCTCCAGCACTTCCACGTACACGTCGGACCCACTAATGTCCCAGTCTTTGTATCCACAGACCACAACCCCCTTGTGTTTCTAGCCCAAATGTACAACCAGAACCTGCTGATGGAGTGGGCACTGCTGGCCCAGGGCTATAACATCACCATCTGGCACAAGAAGGGGAGAGAAAATGTTGTGGCTGATGCCCTCTCCCGAGACTGACTCTAACCCTAACCCAGCTGAACTCAAGTGGTGATGGGCACTTATATCTTTTGCTATGAAAATCCGCATTATGGCTGAGAAACTGCATTGGGACTGATTGATTCATTTACTGTGATTCCTAGTGAATCACTGTAGTGTAGTGAGGAATATCAAAAACTTTATGTTACTACTTAACTTCGGTAACTTGGGGCTAAATGTATTCTTTCAGTTTAGTCTGTTACTACTGTACTACACATCAGTTACCACTAGGGATGCACGATATATCGGCATTAACATCGGTATCGGCCGATATTGCCAAAAATGTTTACATATCGGTATCGGCCCGATGTGTAAAAGTGGGCCAATATTAACGACCGATATTTGACAGTACAGTAATCCCTTGCTTTACGTTTTCTCACATTTGTCTCTCGTTTAAACACTCAAACTTTCATAGATTTTCAACAAAATGTATTAATAGTGAAGCGTGGGGGGGGGAGTGTGCGCGCAGACACATGCGCACACCCCCCCCCGGATCCCCCATCTATAACATCAATCGGCAAATGTCCCTTAGCTAATCAGGAAGCAGAACACAATGTTACACTGTTACAAAAAAAGTTTCACTATATAAAACATATATATAAATATATATGAAACTGAAAAAAAAAAAAAATCAGGAGTCAAAACACGTTTTGAAAATAAAAGAAGACATTCAAAAATTAATTTTGCATGATTTTCAGTGATTTTGTATAAAATGTTATCTCAGAATTAAAAATAAATAAATATCGGGATCGGCCGATATCAGCAACATTAATATCGGTATCAGCTAAAATGTTCACATCGATACATCCCTAGTTACCACTACTACCATTTACCAATGTTACTGTTAGTTACCATGATTAATATTATGTGGTGGGCTCCATCTTTGCATGTAGCCTCAGTTTTAGAGGTGTTATGGACTGCATCCTAGTTTTTTCTTTTTCACCTTGCTTCCAAACTGCCCATCAGCTGATGAGTCGCATAAGATCAGCCAGTAATCAGCTGGGGGACAAAAGCCCGGAGCCACCAACCAGTGGGTCCACTGCTGCAGTGACCTTGTTTGACCTTAGTTCATTTTTTTGTAATATCTAGTTATTTGATTTATACACATTTTCCAGTAATAAAAATGTTAAATAAATATTGGGTCTTTTTGGACACATCTCCACGCTCTCGTTTTTGTTCCAAGCCCAGGTTTAAACATTTTTTTAGTTACCATGCCACTCCCCTAGACACCTGCATTTTAACAACATTAATTCATTGGCTGCCCCCATCTGTATTAAATATGATTGGACTACAGAATGTCATGATGTCATCTGAAACCCACTAGTATGCTTTAATAACATTATGATATAACTCTTGATCCTGGGTATTTATGACTGTTTTAGTGTTACCTACTTCGGTGAACTCCTCCAGGCTGATGCGGCTGTCTTTGTCCCGGTCCAGAGACTCCAGTAGCTCTCGGACCTTGTAGCCGGGCATAGGTTTGCCCAGCTCTTGGAACAGCCCCCCGATTTCTTTGGCTGTCACATACCCATTGCCGTCCACGTCTGTGGAAAGGAAAGGCAACATTTATTAGCAACACTTGCATAGAATATTCCATAATATTAGCCTGGCTCATGATCTGTGTGTCACTCTGAATTGAGGTATACCAGGGGTCTCCAACCTGTAGCTCGGGAGCTACCAGTAGCTCTCCACTCCCTTCCAAGTAGCTCGCCAACAGATTTCTGAATTATATATATTGTGCTGAATGGCAAATCAAATTTGATGAACTACCATTGTAAATGTATAATTTAGATGCTTAATCTTGTGCACTAATAAATGGATAAAGGTTTATGTTTTATAGGTATCGAACTATTCTCCATCTAAGGCTTTCTTATGCTCAATTTCTTGTAACTGCTAAAAAAAGTAACCCTTTGGCATTTTCTTTTTGTAAAGATAGCACACCAGAAGAAAAAGAGCCCCCTGAGTTACAGTATACACATTATCAATGTGGAATACCTCTCCCTGAAAGAGAACGAAAAAGGCCAAGCGTCATGGCAACTGTTTGAATCTGATTGGTCAAAGTGTCACAACAGCCGAACAAGACGAAAAATCTAATTTTAGTTGAGAGAAAAGCACAGACATCCCTCCCCTGTCCACAAATGCACAAAGCTTTTACCTTCTTCCCTTGTCTTCTTTTTCACAACACAATATTCTGTATTGAAGCTAAAATAGGCTGAGGTACATCTGTCGGCGTTGCTACGTTTGTTTTGGTACGTTTGGGTGTTTTCCTCAGTGCTGCTCTGTGAATGGTCGCCCACCACCCTTCTGGCCCTGTCATGCTGAAAATCAATAAAAATTTTCTGATTCTCACTCACCCACATTTTCGAACGCCACTTGGATCTCCTCCATCTCCTCCTGTGTGAACTCTTTGGGCATTTTGTCTCCTGCAAATACACAGACAGAATTTTGGTTTTGATTTAATGTAATGTTTACTTTCATTTGACTTTACAGGTTTTAGTGTTTTATGACAGTCAAGGTTAAAGGTGCACTATGTTAACTTTTTGGTTGGGGGTCGTCACTTGATTCTGTTTCTATGGAGATGTCATTGCTCTGCCTGGAATGTTCCACAGTATGACATTAAACAGCTCTACTTTACATGTATTCAATTACAGGTGGTTTTATAATTAAAATATCTTGAAAAACAGACATTCTACCTGTGAGCAGAGTCACCCCTCCACAGATCTGACCAGTAACCTGGTCTTGTTTGGTCTCCATAAAAATAGAAAGGTTCAATACTATACTGCAGGGGTCTTCAACGTTTTTCAGGCCAGGGACCCCCAAACAGATGGTGAACTGGGCCAGGGACCCCCTACTATATATACGGCATAGAATTGTGTTTTATATTAAATTGAGCTTAGTGCTATGTATAAACATTGCTACTCTGTTATGGTACATCCAATACAAGGGAATAATACACAGGTTAATACTGTATTTTACACTATAAAATATAAAATTATTTTATTTTAAAGTGAAATCAAAAGATTTCGCGACCCCCCTGCAGTACCTCCGCGACCCCCCTAGGGGTCGCAACCCCCCTGTTGAAGACCTCTGCTATACTGTGAAACATTTCAGACAAAGCAATAACATTACATTTGACGGACCCTCCACAAGAAAAGTTACACAATGTACCTTTACATTGAGCTTTTTTGGAGGATGTGATGTGAAATTCCTCTAACATTTCCATTATGAACCATTAACGGTTTTACACAAATAAAAGATCTTCACATGACTTTTACAGATCAATACTGACAATATTCACATCATGAACAGTTTACACCATTCCTCTTCTTTCTGTGGAGAAAGTCATTAGCTGAGACTGAAGTGAGACATTAGCTGAAGTGTTTTTTATTTGCATCTTGGTAACGGCCAGTTTATCTTCAGTTTAAAATAAAAGAAGTTACAGGTAAGATCTGTGTAGAGGCAAATCTGCTCACAGCAAAATAGATAAGTTTAGATAATGCCATACTGTGGAAGAAGCAATAACATCTCCATGGTGATAAGCAGGGAACATACCCTCCACCAGAGGGTAATGCAGCTTCATTAATTTGTTGTTAAAATTAGATAAACTTTAAGACAGGCTGTAACTAAATCTGCAGTTTGCATGTTAAACACGTGTGAAAACACAACTCCAGGTCTGTTTGTGATGAGGAAACTACATTACTGTAGATCAGAATACATAATAAAGGATCTTTAAAGGATCTTTAATGTAACTACAGAACAACTTTGAAAATTAGGCAGTTTTAGGCTTACATTGTCCTGTATGTTTGGAATTTTGAATGTAAAATCGGCCTTCTTTAAATATACTGTACGATCACACAAGGAAAAAGGGACACAAATGGAAAAAGACCAAAGGGAGAGCCCATATTTGTGTAGGCAGATATGAAAATACTGTATATTATGCTTTATGGATACATCATGTACTTATTCAAATGCAGCTCTGTTAATAAAACTCTGTAACATTCTCTACCCACCGCTTTTACAATGGAGATTTGCATTTTCAAACGGGGAAAGTAGAAGTGCCCCAAACGAAAAACAAATGAGACTAGAGGAAGAGACAAATCAAAATGTTACTGAGAAAGATACACTTCCAAATATTCAAACTGGTACTCAGAAAGAAAGAGTGACATAACCTTCAAAATACAATATGAAAATGGGTTTAGGTTGAAGCAAGAATTTCCAAACAACAGCATGTGATTAGGGCTGGGCAGTCTTTTGAGCTTTCAACCATGTAATGTTGTTCCCTTATCAAATACATGTCTGAAGAGGTTTTAGATGTCATCCATGCATGGTTGAGTAATTTTGCGATCTCTCCAAGCCCCTATTGTACTACTGTAAGATTCTGCGCAAGACTCCATCCACAAGCCTACATCACCCATGCTCCCACACGACAATTGTCCATAAATATACAAAAACATGATATAAAACTGTACAATACAACTTCACAAACTTGCGCTCTAAAAAGGGAGTAATTTAGCGCCATTTTATCAATGCATGTGGAAATTATTTCTATTTAACACTGAAAATAGAATTACCATTTGACATTTAGGGGGGCTTTGTGATAATCAGCCTACTACCTATGTGCGACGTTCCATTCTGTTCAGTCGGGAGGCGTTTTATTTATAACCTGGGCCAGATGATTGGCATAGCATCATGGCCAACCAGAGTGGACAGCTGGGCCTAAGGAACTTTGGGTTTAAGATTGCAAGGAACAACGATTCAGAAGGTAAGTCAAGAGTCATCAGTCACGCTTTTTATGAGCCAACAACCAACAGCCATACAACCAATGACCAACATGTAGGCTAATTTAATTTGTGGACCGACATAGCGATAACAACACAGCTGATAGAGCGTTTTCACGTGACATAATCCGGAAGTCGGCCATGTTGGTGGGTTTCGAAGCACTGCGAACTGTGAATTTATGCCTCAAAGTTAAAAAAAATATTTAAAAAAACGCAAAATGGTGTTCTATTGAGCAGTCTTAGGTTGTCACAATAGACCCGGACAGAGAAAAACACCTTCAGTTCTATCGTTTACCTAAAGTAGTGACCAACCAGGGTGAACAGACATAGCATTTATCAAAGGAAAGGAGGCGATTGTGGATCGCCAGTCTTCAACAGAACTTGGATGGGAATAATCACGACAACATTCACATATGCTCAGTTCATTTGCAGCCGGTAGGTATTTCATACTGTGCATTGTGATTGCTAATTTTGAACCAATTTGTAGCGACCATGTTTACATAAACAAACACTGACTAAACTAGATCCAAGGCATAAATGTTAGTTGTAAATACTTGTACATGTACATGTTCATTTGCTTCATTAGCCCCTACAGTAAATTGTATTACAATGTTAATATTTTAATCTTAGCAAAACGAGAATAATAAAAAGTAATACTAGTAATACTAATACCAGTACTTAAACACGTTACACATGTAATACAAGTATGCTTACCTTTGCCATCACAATATGCCTGTCTCCAATTTTCCGCACTTTACGCTCTCGTACCACAAACAAACTGGTTGTTGCCTCCAGACCTTTAGAGCTCTTAAAGGTCCCATGGCATGAAATTTTCACTTTCTGAGGTTTTTGAACGTTAATGTGAGCTCCCCTACCCTGTTTAGGCCCCCCCCCCATGGTTAAAAGTTGCGAAATGTCTAAACTGAGCATTTGCGATCCTTTTCTGCGTTACAAAAAATCGGAGCTCAAACGGGCGATTTTGAACAAGGCACCTTATTGACGTCAGATCGAAAAAAGAAATGCAAATGCAGTTCCACCCCCGTCTGTCTGTACTCAGCGTCTCTGTAAATCACGCCCAGAGAGTTTGGACTGCGAATGCGCTAGGCAATGCGAAATGCGTTTTTTTATTTGCCTGGAGGCACGTCCGAGTGTTTCTAGGCTCGGAAGTCCTTTATCTGAGCCTCTGGACCTTTGAACAGCAGTGGTTTAATTTTAT
This sequence comes from Paratrypauchen microcephalus, assembly GCA_036785185.1. Classification (NCBI taxonomy): domain Eukaryota; kingdom Metazoa; phylum Chordata; class Actinopteri; order Gobiiformes; family Gobiidae; genus Paratrypauchen; species Paratrypauchen microcephalus. The sequence continues at coordinate 4,439,191 of JAVJIX010000065.1, read as the reverse complement.
TTTCTGTGGAAATGTGTTTATTTTTCAATGGAACGCTTCAAATCTCTCCCCCCGTGCAAAAACACGGAAATGGATCAGCTGAGCGCTCAGAGCAGAGAGCGGAGAGTTTGGCCACGCCCCCACCCTCTACTATAGGCCAGCTCTTTTCTCCTCATTTGCATTCAAGCAACAACGTCCAGAATAGTGTTTGAGAGAGATATTTATGACTCTTTCTCATCTTATCTCTGTTTCTCATGCACTGAGTGTTGATTTTGAAGAAGGATTCATTTACAGTATTAGGGAACCATTAAGGAGCCATATAAAAGCATCAAGAAGTACTATGTCATGGGATCTTTAAGGTCTTGTGCTGTATATGGGCTTGGGGAGAAAACCGGGTAGTTGACAATGTCAGGATAGCTTACAGCAGCAGAATCGACAAATCGCCACTGTCATTGAACAAACTTGAATCCATCTCATACGGATCTTCTTGCCCAATTAAATTGAGTTTTTTCATATAACGCTTTTTTTCTCCAACTTATCCCTATACAGCTGGTCAACTGTGTCAGAACTTTTGGATTCCGATGTGGATGGTTTCTCGCGAAATTTAGTTTTTTTTTCTGCATGGTTGCTATCTAAACACATGTAATTTTGAGCGCATAAACCAATACAGCCCCACATCCGGGTAATTGTCCTGTTTTTCCGGGTTCGTGAAAACGCTCTATAATTAATGCTAGTTTGGAGTCTAGCTTACACTTTCTATCTAGCAAGATGGCTTACTCAGGTTCATGTTAGTTTTGATTTAATCAGCCTGGAAGTCTGATTCTCCAGGCAGCAAAAAGTGACATTCTTTGATGCTAGGTAGTGAAGTACCTAAACGCCGCGAACATTTGCTTTACTGAACGGAGGAATCCTTGACTAATGCTACTGCAGTAAGGAGATCTGGTGGCACAGTGGGTAGCGCTCATGCTTCACAGCAAGAAGGTTCCGGGTTCGATCCCTGGGTCTCCTGGGCCTTTCTGTGTGGAGTTTGCATGCACTCCGGTTTCCCCCACCAACCCAAAACATGCACCATAGGTAAATCCTCCAGCTTAGGTCCTGACCAAGCCGAAGCAAGAAGATCATGGAGATGGTCCCTGGGCGCAGTAATGTGCTGCATTTAACCCATCCTAATAACAGGATGGGTTAAATGCAGAAATGGAATTTCCCCACTGTGGGACTAATAAAGGCATAGCTTCTTCTTCTTCTGGTTGAATTAAATTGAGTACTAGGCCCTGTTCACATTTGCAGTTTTTTTTTAATTTTCAGAAAACACTTGACCAGAGCATTTTTGTAAAAGATAAAAAGCCGCTCTCTTAAACACACTGTATCATCGGAATATAATGCAAAACATTAGCTCGCATCTGAGGAAAAAAACTGCCAATGTGAACAGCGACAATCAGAGCGCAGCACACAGAGCTGTGCTTGAGAGAGTGAATATTTTAAACGTGACGACTGATTTGGGAATCAAGGCTAATCTGTATTTGTCTGTCTGTAAATGTGCTATAGAAATAAAACTGACTTGACTGGACCATTGTTGTTTTCTACAGCTGACAGTCAGCAGCAACATGCTGCAACTGGAGCTGAAGGGACCCGGAGACTGAGAGAATGGAGCAGGAGTAAGCAGGAGAGCCAAGAGCTGAAGAGGGTACAGATTTGATCATTCTTCTCTTTGGACCTTTGCCTTTATAGTTTAAGAAACATGGGGATTCTCAGTTTACATTTATGTTTTATATTAATATATTTGGAAGATGCTGTTTTTAAATTTGTTCTTGCATTTGAAATAAAAATGGACTTTACTTCACATGAGAAAATTCAGATATTCATTTACAATGTTGCTGAGGTTTTAATAGATAATAATTCAGGGATGAAAGTGGCCAATCATGAAAAAAGCGGAAAGTCACGCGCGGTGTCCGCAGCACCAGAAGAGCACGCAAGCTCACGCGGCCCCGCACACATGTAGAAGCTTAATACGAGACATGTACTTTTGTTTCTGAATACGGGACGATTACATTTTTCAACGGACGGTTGGCAACCCTAAACACAATTATACATATATAATACACACCCAAAATTTCCAACGTATTTGGAAAAAAAAAAAATAATAATTACCACGCGGCTAAAAAAAAAGCGGAGATCCGCTAAAAAGCGGAACTCTTTCATCCCTGATAATTACAAAAAGTTTTACAAGTACCATGCGTATGAAGTAATTTGTCTTATCAATTTTGCCATTGCTGTTTACATAATAATCTCTAGATGTCCATAGTTTAGTGGTTATTGTTTCTTTCCGATAAATAGTGTCTTGTGCAGGCCATGCAACTGAGAATGCAAGCTATGAATCAGATGGGATTTAGGATTTGCCATGTCTAGCAAGTCACCCTAAAATGGACTAGAATGCAGGAAATTGCATCTAAAAAATACAACATTTTCTGGGGGAGGACCCCCACACCCCTAGCTGGGATTCTACATACATCTCAAAAACAGTGTTAATACATATTATTTTGAAAAATATGTTAACACCTCACAGAAGTGAAATTATTCCTCTTTAAAAACTAAACAAAATAACTTAATATTTACTGAACATAAACATGACAGATTTTTAATCCACTTAACACAAAAAAGTCATATTTATTCCTTTCCATTTCTTTTCCATCTGCTCAAACCCACATGCTTATTGGCTGTAGAACATCTATTAAAAACAGATCAGTGATTTAGAAATGGCTTAGAAATCTCAATCTTGATTAAAAGTCTATTAATTGCACCGCCCTATTACAAATAGCACTTATTTCAGTGTTTCTCAAACTGTGGTGTGCGTCCTTCAGGTGGTACTTAAGCAGCTCTTCAGTTTGTGGATTTGCTTTATTTAATTTCAAGTTCATTTCATCCACTTTTTATACTCATTTGAATCATTTCTTTAGAATTACAGTGACAATTACATAGTCCACTTTTAGACCTGGTTTGGCCTGGACCTGCAATAGCTCAAATATACTGTAGACTTTCACATACTTGTAGACTCTATAGATCTGGTGCTACTACTGAAAACAATTGCCATGAAAGGGGGAGAGTGCTTTTATAGATCCAAGATGGAGGATGGAGATCATTTTCATCTATAAACGATTGAGAGCAAGAACAGATTCAATTAAAGACTTCTCCCAGGACACTGACAGGTGTAACCCAGAGACACTGAAGGATGGGTCAAATGCAGAGGACAGATAAAAGTGTGCCTTAAACTTAACCTTAGAAGTGGGGCGCTATGGGGGCTGTTAGGACTAGTCTCCCCCTACTGGAGACTGTGGGTCACTGGACATAATATTGAAACTAAAATTGTGATGTCCCAAGATACGATACAGGGAAAGGTAAACGTTATTGTAAGAAATGGATAATAATTTTAAAAAAGCAGCTTGCCCTCTCCAGGTGGGTGGAGAGTCTTGGGAGGAGTTCAAGTATCTCGGCGTCTCGTTCACGAGTGAGGGGAGGATGGAGCGTTAGACTGACATGCAGCTCGGTGCAGCGTCAGCAGTGATGTGGTCGCTGTACTGGACCGTTGTGGTGAAGAGGGAGCTGAGCCAAAAGGCAAAGCTCTCGATTTACCAGTCAATCTATGTTCCTCCCCTCACCTATGGTCATGAGCTCTGAGTAATGACCGAAAGGACAAGATTTCGGATACAAGCGGTCGAAATGAGTTTCCTCCGCAGAGTGGCTAGGCGCTCCCTTAGAAGGTGAGGAGCTCAGTCACACACCTCAGCTGGCTCCTCCACGTCAAGAGGACACACAACAAAACACAACTCCAGTGAATGAAAGAAAACTCAGTATTTTACTGTTTGGTCATTATTTCAATAAAGAGGGATGCTGAAAAAAAATACTGAAAAAATGATATGGATCATGTGGGTTCCGCCGATATCCTGGTTGGACATAAGATTTGATGTCATAAGATCTTGTGCAGTTACTTCAGAGATAAACAACAGTTACATGCACATATGTATGAGTATCAAAATCGGTATTGGAACTGAAAAATCTGTATCAGTGTATCACTATAATATAATACGGGTTATATAAAAAATAATGACTACATTTATTAGTACAAATCCTTTCACTCAGAGGAGGCAGACTGTGATGATTTGTTTTGAATAGTTGCACATTTTAAATATTAAGAAAATAATTTTGAATGAAATAAAAAAAAGATGGAGGATGAAGAGAATTTCCATCTGAACGATTCAGTCTTTGCATTGTATTCAAACTCTGTACTATGAATGACATGAAGTGCGTATGAGGTTTGCATGTGACTAATAAGGTTTGAATGAGTGACAGTGAAAAAACAGGATGTAAAATAAGAATCTATAAACCAGGATTATGACTATCAGGACTAACTCTTGAAAAACAACTGTACAGCTCCCAGAATCTCCAATCTGTGGATACCCCCCTGACGCTCAGATACCATCACAAATATGTTGTGGAACTGTGCGAAACAAACGGCTCAGTCTGCAATCACGCGCCAAGAGGGAGGACTGGACAGTCTCAACAGCCCGGCTTGGTGACATAAAGTTGGGGACTTTGCAGTACCAGGTTTCGGACCAATTGTCGGTTCACCTGAGTTCTAAAGTGTGTTTGATTTCACGCATCTTTCCCTTTAATTTAAACTCTTTCAGAAAATCTGCAGTAAACAGGACTGCTGTATTTTGTCTATCTCTTTTGCACTGACATTCAAGGATACGCAGCTGTGATTACACAGCTCACCATTGAATCAAAGGACACATCAATTGGCTAGAACACGATGACATGTATTTATAAAACACTTTGCCCTTCTCACATAGCTGTCCGTCTCAGCTGTCACATAATATTTTCTGTATTTGCATTCTTGTACTCTTGCCTCCTCCCCCCTACCCTAATGACCTCATGTATACCATTCCACTGTATTATGTCATGTTTTGTGACTGTCATCGATTGTATCTGCATTTTCCATTCTGTTCATGTTCCTTTTAATCATTGTAAAGCATTTTGTGTTGCATTTATTGTATAAAAAGTGTTCTATAAATAAAGACTTACTTACTTACTTACTTACTTACAGAATGTGAGAAATAGTGTTAAAACTAGCCACATGTGTAACACCAGTTTTAATCACAAAATAAAACACAAGCAACTTTTCACAATAATCTGCCACAAATATATAACATTTGGTGATTTTGTGTCTAAAAACACGTCATTGTAATTTTTCTGAATATTGCAATTTTAGATTTGTAATATTATTTGAGAAAAGTAGGATTCAGTTCAGAGAGCACCACAGGTTAGCAGCTTTTAATCAGAATAAGACCCCATGGAAACACAGGGAGGGCATCTGGCACACAGGAAGGGCATCTGACACACATCTGACACAAGGGGTCATATCAGAACATGTTTGTAGAGGTCTAAACTAGGGTTAGCAGCTTTTACACAGAATAAGACCCCATGGAGACACAAGGAGGGCATCTGACACACAGAGATATTCCAGAACAGGTTAGTAGAGGTCTAAACTATGCTTTTCTATACCAGAGATTAACCGATATGGGTTTTGATATTTTTTAGTCGATATGTAGTGCAGATTTTGATATTATTTCCTCAAATATACCATTTTAATTGATTACGCACTCCTCTACCACACTGTTCTATTCACATTAAAGGGTTTAAATGAAGCGTTACTATACTATTATTTTAGACAGTCAAACTAAATATCGGCCTCTGCTGGAGATTTTAAGTTGCAACTTTTCTGGTGGAGGGTCTGCCAAATGCTTTTCTCCATGGAGATGTCACTGCTTTGCCTGGAATGTTCCGCAGTGTAACATTAATCAATTCTGCTTCACATTTTTTCAATTACAGGTGGTTTTATGGTTCAAAAATACATAGAAAAACAGACATTCTGACTGTGAGCGGGGTTGCCTATCCATAGATCTGACATGTAACTTGGTCTGGTTTGGTCTCCATGAAGACAGAAAGGTTTAATACCATACTGTGAAACATTCCAGACAAAGCAATAACATCTCCATGGAGAAAAGCATGTATAACGTAATAATTGCAGCCTGTGTGATTTGCGATTCATTATTCAGCTCTACCACATAAGTTATCATTTTCATTATTATTTAAAGCCCCTATTACATCAGCTCTATTACCTGTGTGTTTACAGGGCTGGCCACTATTCACTGTTCACTCTCTGTCTCCCTGTCTCTCTCTCTTTCTGACAACAAGATATGCTTCAGTTTACATGAGTCAGGTAGGAATTTGTGAAGAAACGTTGAGAAAAAACATCATCAATACACTTACATTAAAGATCCCATGACATGGTACTTCTTGATGCTTTTATATGGCTCCTTAATGGTTCCCTAATACTGTAAATGAATCCTTCTTCAAAATCAACACTCACTGCATGAGATATGACTCTGACAGTCTTCATGAGGCTAGATATGTGTCTAAAATGCTTTATTGTGGGTGTTGCTGCTTCAATGCAAATGAGAAGGACAGAGAGAGATTGGCTAAGGAGCGGGGGGGCGGGTTTCCCCCGCTCTTCAGCGCAGCTCGGCTCGCTGTCTCCTCTCTTCCGTGTTTTACGCACGAAGACAGATGAGAGACTTTGCAATGAAAAAAAGCATATTTACACAGAAAATAAAATGAAACCACTGGTATTTCAGAGGTCCAGAGGGTCGGGTAAGGGACTTGCGAGCCTAGAAACACTCGGACGTGCCTCCAGGCAAATAAAAAAACGCATTTCGCATTGTAGCGCATTCACAGTCCAAACTCTATGGGCGGGATATACAGGGACGCTGAGCGGAGACAGAGGGAGGGGCTGGAGCTGCATTTGCCGATCTGACGTCAAAAAGGTGCCTTGTCCGAACTCGCCCGTTTCAACACTGGTTTTGTGTAACGCAGAAAAGGACCGGAAATGCTCAGTTTAGACATTTCGCAACTTTTAGCCATGGGGGGGGGGGGGGGGGCCTAAACAGGGTAGGGGAGCTCACATTAACGTTCAAAAACCTCAGAAAGTGAAAATTTCATGCCATGGGACCTTTAAAGGGCTCATATGACACTATGTTCTGATCTCTGTTCTAATGTAGTTTCCTTATCACAAACACACCTGGAGTTGTGTTTTGTTTCATTTGCACATGTTTAACACAAAAAATCCTGCATATTTAGCATGAGTATTTTCACTGTTCACTTGCTTTTTCTCTCGTTCTGTCTCTTATGATGTCTCTGTCTCTCTTTCTCTTTGTGATGTCGTGGTATGCCTGAACTGTGCCAGACAAGCTCCAGTTTCAGGAAAAGATGTAAACAAATGCGCTATGCTAAATCCTTTCCATGTAAATTTATTTGTTTAACAAGTCAGGCAAGCAGCAGACTTACACAACAACCACATCTGAAATATACTTAAAGGGCCCACAGTGTAAAATTTGTACACTGTTATCTCATCTATGTTCTAATGTTGTTTCCTCATCACAAACAGACCTGGAGTTGTGTTTTGTTTCATTCACACATGTTTAACACACAAACCCTGCAGATTTAGGCTAAGCTCTTCTCTCAAACAGAAAACACTCTGTTCCACCTTGTGATGTCATGTGGTAATACAGGAAGTGCTGCACTGTGTTGCTGCACTCCACACACCTTCTCTAGAATCATCTGGAGGATTTAAGCCCTGGAATTGCTTGCTGTTCTGAAAAGGTAAATGGGGCTGTTAATCTAAAAGCTTCACCACTGCATGATATCACAAGGTGGAACAGAGCATTTTGAGCTTTGGAGATGTAAACAGACTAATAATAAAGATGCGTGAATGAAACAAAACACAACTCCACGTAAGTTTTTGAGGAGGGAACAGCATTACAACATAGATAAAAGCTCACAAGAGTCAATTTTGCATAATATAGGACCTTTAAAAGCAGGGCCGAAGCCTAAATATATACATTGGTTGTATGTGTCTATTTAGTGCATGAGGATTTGAATAATTTATGAAAATCAAGAATACTGCATATTTGTACAATCTGTTTAACGAATTTTAGGAGGTTGTGTTCACATGGCAACATTCTAGATTCCCTATAGCATATTTAAACCATATATTTTCCTCTGCATCTGTCCCAAACTTTGGTGTTTTCCTGTTCTCCCTGCGTATGGTGGTTTCCTCTGTTCACAATGTCTTCCTCCAATGACCCAAAACATGCACAACAGATCAAATCCTTCAGCTAAGGTAATCCGGACCAAGACAGACCCAGAGACATTGAAGGATGGGTCAAATGCAATGGACAAATTTCCCAATGTAGACAATGCAGTGTACCTTAACATCAACCAAGTGGGGTGCTATGGGGGCTGTTCGGGTTAGTCTCCCCCATAGACTGTATATATAAATGGACATTGCTAACACGCTAGCCTTCATGTTCCAAATAGGAAGTTCACATGTGGCTCTTCCGGCTCCTTCTGACCCTGGCTCCAATTGACTTACACTGGAATATTGTGGTCCCTCTCTCTGTAACTGCTGTTAGCCTCATCATTTTGGTCTTAAAATTTTCCCATTCGCTATTTTGTCCAACAAAAAAATCCTCTTCATAATATAGAGCCTGGCTCCAAATTCGCTCATATAACAGTTAGCATCACAAGCTTCATTTGAGCGCCGCTGATCACTATGGGTGACGTCACGCCCCCTTAGTCCACTTCTTTATACAGTCTATGGTCTCCCCCCTGCTGGAGGCTGTGGGTCACTGGATATAATACTGAAACTAAAATTCACTGCGTGCACATGGACGAGTGTAATCCGATTGCAAACGGAATGGGATCGTATCGAATTCATGTGCACAGGCTAAGGATCATATAGGGATTGGTTTCCCATATCCCCTGGTCCCCATGAACCCCTGGCTTAGGCCGATGGTAATCCACTTGGTGCCGCCTTGTGCACGATATCGGATCGGATTGGCATACTGCGCATGCGCGGAAATTTTTGCCAGGGATTTCACCCGAAAGTGGCAGGAGGCGCTGACGCCGTCATAAGTAGCGATTGTTGCCGGAAAAGTCAGACGAAATCATGGCTGCGAAGAAAGAATGCACAACACGTACACCAATGCTGCTCCGTCAAACTCCTCGAGCGCCATCTTTGTATACCGCCACATAGTTTGTTGAGTAGCCATCACCTGGAAGTAGTTGGACTACAGCGCCACATAGCGTAGCGGAGCCGGCCAGGTCGCTGACCATTATCCGATTACACGAGTTTCATGTGCACTGGGATCTAAGGACAGACCACCCGCTGAGTAACGGGATCGGATTTGGAGAAATCCAATCCGATCCTACCATGTGCACGCAGTGATTGTCCCAAGATACGACACAGCTCTCATTCCCTCACCTCATCTTCCCTGCCCATGTTTATTGGTTATTTTATAGCAGGGGTCACCAACCCTATGCCCGCGGGCACCCGGTCGCCCGTGAGCCCCATTTCAGTCGCCCGCAGAGCAGGTTCTAAAAATAGAACAGGTCGCCCTCGTACTTATATAAATAATAATGTTTTACAAAAATGCTGCGCCTTTATATGCACATATTTTAAAGTAGGCTAATAATAAAAAACACTTACAGATTTTAAATTTTAAAATATATTGTTCGAGTTCACTTATCTGCGCATGACCTGTTTGATGCAGCTGGGCTCATCAAAAAAAAAAAAGACGAGACAGCATGGCGGAGAAGAGAAAGAAATCGTATGTTTTTAACACCGACTGGGACGAAGAGTTCTTTGTTACATGGAAAAGAGAGAAGTGTGTATGTCTCATTTGTGGAGCTACAGTGGCGATTTTGAAACGGCACAATGTGGAAAGTCGCTACGAATCACGGCAGCTTCAACACAAACTTTCCCCTTAAGAGTGCACTTCGAGCTGAGAAAGCACGAGAGTTAAAGGCTGCTTTAGCCAAGCAGCAGTTTTTCTTCACTAGACCACTGAAAAAGGCTAAAAAGGCAACCGAGGCTTCTTTCAGGGAAACAAATTATTTGATAAAAAACAAAAAGACGTTTTCAGATGGAGAAACTGTAAAAGGAGCGATGATGATGATTGCTGAGACAAATTTAAAGACGAGGAAAAATGGATCAGATGTCATCTCAACTCTGGCTGATGTACAACTTGGTGTGAGTACAGTGACAAGACGGGTGTCTGCTATTTCCGAAAACTTGAATGAGCAGCTGGACAAGGACATACGTGAATACAGGTGGTTCAGCATCCAGAGCGACGAGTCCGTGGACAACAGCAGTACGGCTCAGCTAATGGTGTTTATTATTATTATTTGAAATCATTCAGCCTGCTTCAATGTTGAAATAAGAGTTTTATTTATTTAAAACAAAAAAGGGAGTTGAAATAATGTTAAATTTATAACTACATTACCACATTACTAGTATATTTTTGCTACTGAGTAATCTTAATTGTGACATGTTCATTTGCACAAAATAAATGTCACTTTGACAATGAAACACAAATGTGGTCATTTACACATAACTAATGCATGTATGCATACATTGTGATCAAATAAATAATAATACAGCGTAAAAGTGGATTATTTAGACTTTTGAATCATCTTAATTGAGCTGGTAGCCCTCGTATTATTTGATGACCTTATGGTAGCCCTCGGCTTTGAAAAGGTTGGTGACCCCTGTTTTATAGTATAATTATTTCTCATATTGTTATCCTCAGTTTGCTATGGCTAAAGTTAAGATACACTTTGTTTAATGTCTCTATAGTCCTCTGCATTTAGCCCATGCTTCAATCTTTTCAAACTAGGGCATCTCCGCAGCACCAGTGGGACCCATCTCCAGATTTTGAGCTAGACTTGGAGATAGACACCACAAATGTCCCTTCCGTCTCCACAGTGGTTTGGCCTCAGTCTGTCCTGTGCATTTAAAGCAGGTCCTTGTAAATGACCAGAGGCAGATCAGAGACAGCAGGTCTACAGCTTAGACACAGATCGATGTAAAAGACGATCTAGAGTAAATATGTTACAGGTAAAGCATTATTCATAACATTGACTAACATGTAATTGTATTTATGTGATATATGAGATGTGTGTAGAATCCCTCAGTCATCCAGGTAGAATCCATGGCAAAAGAAGTCAATTTGATAACTGAAGAAGCAGCTTGGATAAGCTGGGAAACGTATTTGACCAAATAAACTTTTGTCCAGTTGACAAATTGAATTTCTCCTTTTGCCATATATATAAGATAAGATAAGATATGCCTTTATTAGTCCCTCAGTGGGGAAATTCCATTGTTGCAACGCACAGATCACAGCACGAAAAAGTAACGTCGTCGGCCTCTGCGCGTCCTCCGCGTCCGACCTCCTCCGCACATAGCAACGCACATAGCAACGGTGAAAAAGTTAAAATCCAGAGAAAACAGAGGTCAGATAAGAGCATAATTACAGTTGTTGCTACATATACTACTTTTACTTAGAGGAGGGCAGCTTATCAAATTATCATTTATACTGTGATTGTTGTTTTGAATGCACATTGTGAATATCGTTTAGAATAAAAATACAGCTAAATTATCTGATTAAAATAGTTATGGCAGTAGTTATGGATGGTGGGCGCGCTCTCCAAGCTGACTGGCCAGAGAGTCACAACAGTGGAACAGTGGATTTAACTTAAGTGGAACAACTTAAGTTAAGAGAAAAGCACAGGCATCTTTGCCTTCGCAAATGCCAAAGCTCTCTGTCTGCAAGATATAATTTTTTTTCTTAAAAAGTCTAGATTTTTCTTGAAGTTTGTTGGAGCCACTATGTTTGTTCAGCACCGGCTTCTGCCCAACCCACAGAGCTGCCGTGGGATTGTTCAGTTAGTCAGATTGAACCTCCACATAGCATGCAAACGCTTCAGCCGGAGCCTAAAGTCTGTCTCCATGGAGACAAACAAGCAATGCCACCAGCCAGGCCAAGTTACAGGTCAGATTTATGGAGACCCCAAGCACAATAAGAATGCATGTTTTTCAATGTTGTTTTAAATAATACTGTGTAACATTCATATTACAATATATTTGATTCCTTATCTTCCAGGTCTTAAATACAATTATTATTGATTGTTTATTCCATACTGTTTGATTTTCAAGGTTTGATCCAACACAAACTGCACCTGTACTTGTTTCTGTTTTACCACTAACTCCCTGTAGATGACGCTCAATTCTCTCCACAATGCTCCTCTCTTAATGACAGATAACATCATTACTCTGGCACAAAGCTGCTTGTGTCCTGCAGTCACCTCAGCCCACTCTGTCTACGCAAAACTCCTCAGTCTGCAAACCCAAACAAAACACAGTATTCCAATGCAATAATACACAAAAACAAAGTCAATAGAGAGAAAACGAGTCATTCTACTGCAAAAAATTGGGACTAAAACACTTGGACTCATTTGAACCATAAAAACAACAGAACATACTGCCTGACATTTAAAACATGTGGTCATTTCATATATAAAGTCTTCAAAATCCATTGTTATCCTTTCATTGTTCATTGTGTTTATAGTGTTTAGTGTAATCTTAAATGTAATATGTCCAAGAGAAAGCTCATTCATTTAAAGATTCTGTTTCTATTCTATTGTATTGTACTGACATTTAACACAGACTTTAACCAAAAAACTACTGTGTAAAACGCATGTAATATTTATACTACCATGAAATGAACGCTATACATTATAAACTATACTGAAGTAGTTAAAAATAGGCACTCAGTCTTGTAATAAACAACTGAAAGAAGAAAAAAAGAAATAAAAAAGAAATGTAAAACAGGCCAGTCATATATTTTGCTTGTAGTTACTATATACTATACTAGTATGTTTAACGGTAGGTCTAACAAAGATTGGGGACATGCAAAAACTAAACTGCCAAAAAAAAATAAAAAATCGCTACAACAATTTGACGCACATTTGAATCCATCTCCTCTGGGAATTACAATTTTGCAAAGTGCATTTCAGAGCAGTCGCGTTTTAAATACATTTTTGTTTGTAGAGTCGTAAAAACGTCCTCCATGTCTCACCTGGAGCAGTGGCGCGGTCCTGTGCAGATGTTCACCGGGAGAGAGCGTCCCCGTGTCGGATGAATCCAGACTCCTCACCGCACTTTTCTCCGCATGACACCGCCCGTCTTCTGCGAAGCCCCGCCTCTCCGTGCCGCCCCTGTTCCCTGACAAACCTCCCCCTCACATACAGACCGTCTGATCCAGGCAGATACTATCATAACACAAGTGGTTCTTTTCAAATATAGAGGCATAATATTGCTCTGTTTCAACAATTATTTTTAAGAATAACAGCTAAAACTTGTCCTTAAAGGAAAAGTTTTTTTTTTTTTTTACAATTTGACCCTTATTTCGGTAATAAAACAAGTTGTTTTACTCACCCATAGCACTTTGGTGTCATATGGAGCACTTCCAGAGATGTTTTAGATTTGCGTTAGCCTAGCGTGACTTCTAGCCATAGCTCGGGGCATATAATATATTCCCCGAGCATGTAATATGCCCCGTGCGGGCTCCAAATAACACAAACTTTAGCACTTTTCAAATCATAGAAGCTTGATGTCTTAGTCTACGATTTCGTTTGAGTCAAAAGTGGCCTGTAATCCGAGATTTAGCCATAGTTTACAGCTTTGCGTTTCATGTTTGGGTCCCGGGAGCTGAGAGCACACTCCGCACATGCGCACTGGCGTCCTCATCTACTCGAAACTATGGCTAAATCTCGGATTACAGGCCACTTTTGACCAAACGAAAGCGTAGACTAAGACATCGAGCTTCTATGATTTGAAAAGTGCTAAAGTTTGTGTTATTTGGAGACCGCAAACATGTGCCCAGAGAACTCGCATTATGGAGATCGCAAATCTAAAACATCTCCGGAAGTGCTCCATATGACACCAAAGTGCTATGGGTGAGTAAAACAACTTGTTTTATTATCGAAATAAGGCTCAGATTGTAAAAAACGTTACTTTTCCTTTAACTTTTAGGTTGGGGGTCCGTCACCTGCTTGTATCTATGAGTATGTCACTGCTCTGCCTGGAATGTTCCGCAGTTTGACATTAAACAACTCTACCTTATATTTATTCATTTTAGAGCTCAAAAATACCTAGTAAAACAGGCATTATGACTGTGCGTGGGGTCGCCTCTCCACAGATCTGACCTATAACTTGGTCTGGTTTGGTCTCCATGAAGATAGAAAGATTTAATACCATAACATAATACTGACAGACCCTCCAGACCACCAGAAAAGTTACACAATGCTGCTTTAACAGGAGGCATAATTGATGATTGTACAGCTATAAATAGGATATAGATTATTTGATTAATAGATAATCATTATTGTTTAAATTATGAAATTATAATTTTAGAAAGGACCATTTTAGAAGCAAAATTAAGCCATTTGACTTGTAACTTGGCCTGGTGACATCACCTACTTGTCCCCAGGGAGACAGATACTGTATGTTGAATGGTTATACATCTCTACCAAAGCAAAAACAAACAACAAAAAATGACATTGTGCATCTTTAAAATAAAATAAGACAGAATGATGACAGAAAAAGTGGCCTGGATTCTGATATGTGCAATATATAGTGTATCTATGTACAGTATTACATGTATGGGTGATCACAGCTTGACTCATGCTGCAGGTAAGTGATGTGTGATCTCCATATTTGGTCATAGAAGCAAGTCATCCTACTGACCATTTCCTCATGACCATATTAGGAAAAAACACAACTCCTGAAAAAGGTTTGGAAATATGTACAAATAATGAGGTGGATAATGTGTTGATTTGTAATTTGCAAAACTGTGTGTGTTATATGTTGTTGTATCCAGCAGGATCATAACTTACTTAATATTCAAATGCACTCATCATGACTCACTCAATATTGACCACATTAATAATAGAAGCGATTCATTTGTTCTTCTCTTCTTTCTGTGCTCTTTAATGGGCCAGGGGCTGTATTTACTAATGTGGGCTTGTGGTGGAATATGTCAAGCATTCTTGTGTCACAGCAACAAAGTCCCAGGTTTGATTCTCAGATAAAATGGGGTGGAGCATTGCACAGAATCTCACAGCTAACCGTAAGGAAGGTTTGAGGAGGGTCTGAGACAGATCAATAAATTACTCAGACATGCATGGATGAAATATAAACCCACTTCAGGCATATTTTTGATGAGGGAACAACATTATATCACAATAGAAAGCTATAATAATACCTCTTCTTTAAACAAGCTGAAACCCACAAACACGACTAATATTAAGACTAAGAATATAGAGCTTTACATGTTTTTCATGGCTATTTACATGAACAGATTACCATATGATACATTTACATATAGGTAAGGCAGGAGAAGGGCTTTGTCCAAAAACACAACAACAACAGCACCAGGGGGTAAATTTAATATCAGCTTCCTATTGGACAATCATTGAAATTATCCTGTCTTCTCCTCTCAGGAAATTATGGGTTAGACTCCAGATCTCGCTGAGTGGAGTGAGTGTGACCTCACCCACAGTGTTCTGCTCCAGTCAAATGAAGCTCACAGAAGCTAGCAGTTCTAAAAGCAAATTTGGAGTCAGTTTCATATTAGGAATAGAAACTGATTTACGGACAAAAAAAAAAAAATCTGGTTCATGTAGTGCAGATTAATATGAACATTTTAAGACCAAAATAACAAAGCTCACTGCAGCAGTGACAAAAATAATTATATTTCAATATAAAGTGAATTGGAGCCTGAGTCGATGCAACCATGCTCACTTCCTCTTTGGAATGAGGTGGCTAGCTCATTTCTATATACAGTCTATGGTTTGGCTTCAGTCAAATGAAATCACTTGAGGCTGCCGGTTACAGGAGCCAATCCGAATCCGATGCTGTTGAAGGTATCACCCCTTCCCGCTTCCCTGGTTTAGCGGGGAATAGGCACTGTCAATCAACGCTGTTGCTAATGCTAGTGGCAGCAATCTCAAGGAAAGAAGGCACCTGATTTGTCTATCATTGATGTTCATATCTTGATTTACAGACAAATTGGTGAACTATAAACATCGGGACTATGTAGAGCGGGTTAATATGAACATTTTAAAACCAAAATGAGCAGTTGCAGAGAGAGGGGTGATGGTTTTTCAGTAGAAAGTGAGTTGGAACCAAAATCAATGGAGCCAGAATCACGCCCATGAACACTTCCTATTTGGAATGTGGCAGCCGGTGGGTTAGCTATGTCCATTTATATATACAGTTTTTGATGTTATCACTGTATTACTGTGGCAGGGTGGTTAGCCTGTTTCCTCTTCTCAGTGAGGAGGTGGTGGGTTTGACTCCTGATCTCTCTGAGTGTGTGACTGTTGTGTTCAACTAATCTGTGGGAAAATGCAGTTTAGACTTCAGAGTGTGTATCACACACATACATGAGTGTATGTGAAAGTAGACACTTTCTTCCTGGTTACATTAGTTTTATCAGTGGGCTATCCATGTGCAAATTTACAAATGCTTTGTAGCCAGTTTGTACACGTTGACCAAATTCCTCTGTCTCTGGCCCCTCCTCCTCCCTCCCTCCTCACACTGCAAAAATAATATCTGGAATGTGTTTTAAGTGACAGGAAAACTGAAAACATGTCTTCTTATTGTGAGCAGGCTTGCATCTCCACAAACCTGACTCTGATTTGGCCTCATCCTGCTTGATTCCATGGAAATATTATTCCTTGGCAATAATTTTCCAGAGTATGCCATAAAAATGTATCGCCATACAGAATGATTTTAACTTTTTATTTCCATGTAAAAATGCAGGTTATGTGCCAACTCTGGAAAGTTGCATGCTGTAGCTTTAAATTAAATGACTTAAGTTAATATTAACCAGAATTTTAGAATTGCTTAGTTAGATTTAGAGTTTAAGTTAGATTTGATTTGTTTCATGCTATATATAATTCCAAACGACTACTTAAAGCTGCACTATGTAACTTTTCTGGCAGAGGGTCTGCACAGAGGGTTGTTTATCTCCATGGACAAGCTACAGATCAGATCTGTGGAGGGGCGACCATGCTCCCATGAATCACTGTAATTAAATTCAAGATAGATGCAAAATCTATAGCTACATTTAATGCAGTCCTGTGGAACATTTCAGGCAAAACAATCACATTTCTGTGGAGACAATAAAATAGAAATATGACTGTAGAACATTTTCTCACACAATTAGCAAAACGTTAGCTGCACAAAAGGCACATACAAGTAGGCTACAGATCAGAAAGACAATGAAGTAAAGCATCTATTCTCTACATTGGTGGCAGTTTTCAGCTTATTTTGGCTTTAGCAAACTCCAATTCCAATTCCAGGCAATTTCAGGGCTGAAATGATCCAAATTATTCTAGTGAAGGTGTGTGGAGTTTAAAAACACAGTGGAGCACTTCCTGTATTACCTCATGACATCTTAAGGTGGAACAGGGTATTTTCTGTTTGAGAGAAGAACTCAGCCTAAATATGCAGCATTTGTGTGTTTGTGAATGGACCAAAACACAACTCCAGGTCTGTTTGTGATGAGGAAACAACATTAGAACAGAGATCAGAAAACAGTGTCATATGGGCTCTTTACTGAATTATCCATATCAACTAGGTCCATTCAAATGATCGTGGATACATCATCTTAGTAAATTCTGAATACAAGTCCTCTCATGTGTTTGTGTTTTACAGTGTAGCGCTCCTCCTTTTTCTCTAATTTCTCAGGCTTTCTTCACACTCACAGATGTGCTCAGTCTTGTCAAAGTGAATACCTCAGAGCTGCAATTTTAAAGTTTTGGGGGAAAAAAACACAAGGGGGGAAAACAGGAAGTTATGTAATAAGAGCTGTCTTTACAGGTGCATTGTGTAACTTTTCTAGTGGAGGACTCGCCATCTGCTTGTCTCCATGGAGATGTTGTTGCTTTGTCTGGAATATCCCAGTGTAGCATTAAACATGTCCATCTTCCATTTACTCAGTAACATGGGTTTTTATCGACTTTAAAACCGACATGTAACTTGGCCCTGTGATGTCGCCTGCTGTCTCCATGGAGATAAATAAGCGCAATGCAGTATTGTAGAACATTCCAGGCAACATTTTCATTGAGAGAAGCTGGTGATGGACCTTCCACCAGAAAACTTACACAGTGCACTTTTAAATGAGACATATGCAAAATTAGCCTTTATGAGGTTTTAATTTGGCTCCCTCATCTTTAGATAAATTGTAATTTGACAGATTTGTGCATGTTTGAGCAATCCTGAATTCTCCTACACTTGAGATTTGAGTGTTCTGGAAATTGCCATTTAAACCTACCCCCCTATCCCCGTCCACTGCCATGGACATGTACTGTCGGCGGTGCGCGCAAGTGCAGCGGCCCCTCCCCTAGCCACTCTATCACTGTCCTGCCTGGTTAGTGGGGAAACTAAATTTCGAATTCATTCTATGTACATGTACATATGATTGTTTTTGACAATAAAGCAACTATGACTATGACTATTATTATTTTAGATCAATATTATCATGTAAAATAAACAAAATGTCTAATGGGACCTGAAAAAAGCATAGAATGTCTTCTTTAAAGGTACACTGTGTAGGATGGTGGCGCATTGGTGGATGGTGGGTATTGCAATTCCGGTTTTAGCTACGGCAGACCTCGAGGGTCACCCGGGCGTGACGTAACACGGACAGCTTGGCGTACCTGGAGGTGGGATCACCGGTAGCCGCGCCCGAACCGCGCGCACGCGTGAAGCGCACTCGGCGCTGTGCGCGGGTGGGGGGAATCGGGAACCGGACCGCGGAGGTCGGAGGTTGGTCTGAACCCAGGGTGCGGGCCCGCGCTGCAACAAAGCCCCAGCCGCGGTAGGTACTATGTCCTTCTTTTTTTCCTCTTAGATGAAGGTGCTTGCTCCTGCGATGTATGTGCGGAGTAAGTGTGATCCGGCAACATGCTTGTCGTTGTTTATCCAAACGCATACTATCTCGTTGTGTGAAATCCACAGGCCAGTGCCGACAGCTATAAAGAAAACGGCGAGGGCGGAGCTCAAAATACAGTATGTCCTTCTGCGGCTCTCGTAATTAAAATGGATGCCGCTACATGGGGAAGATCCCCCCCTTTTATGCAGGTGAAATCGACTATATCTAAGTCCAACAGAATGCTTTGATTTTATGATGGAAGTGAAAAGGCTTGGAAAACACTGTATTTTTGAATGGGTATCTTCAATTTCGGTAATTAACGGGTAAAAATCTTACACAGTGTACCTTTAAAGGACTCATATTACGCTCTTTTCTGACTAATGTTCTCATGTTGTTTCCTCATCACAAACAGACCTGGAGTTTTGTTTTGTTTCATTCACACAACTTTTAAATTGCCACGATGCGACTTTTCTGGTGGGAGGTTCCATTATCTGCTTGTTTTCATGGAGATGTTACTGCTTTTCCTGCAATATTCCACAGTAAGGCATTAAACGTATCTAACTCAGTGAAGACAACTGGGTGAAACCATCAGGCCAAGTTACAGATTTTGGAGAGGTGAGTCCTCTTACAGAAGGAATACAGATATTTAAAAGAGAATTAACGTTTGTTTTTTTTTTGTTTTTTTTTACAATCTGAGCCTTATTTCGGTAATAAAACAAGTTGTTTTACTCACCCATAGCACTTTGGTGTCATATGGAGCACTTCCAGAGATGTTTTAGATTAGCGATAGCCGTAGCGCTAATATATTCCCCGAGCATGTAATATGCCCCGAGCGGTCTCCAAATAACACAAACTTTAGCACTTTTCAAATCATAGACGCTCGATGTCTTATTCTACGATTTCCTTTGAGTCAAAAGTGGCCTGTAATCTGACATTTATCCATAATTTACAGCTTTGCGTTTCATGTTTGGGTCCCGGGAGCTGAGAGCAAAATAAACTGTGACTCCGCACATGCGCACTGGCGTCCTCATCTACTCGAAACTACGGATAAATCTCGGTATATATTAGCGCTACGGCTATCGCTAATCTAAAACATCTCCGGAAGTGCTCCATATGACACCAAAGTGCTATGGGTGAGTAAAACAACTTGTTTTATTACCGAAATAATGCTCAGATTGTAAAAAACATTAATTCTCCTTTAATGGTATTTTTCAACAATAAAAAACATATGTAAAGGAATGCAAGATACAGATACATAAGTTTAATGCCATACTGTGGAATATTTATGGAGACAGGCAGATGACAGCCACCCTCTACTAGAAAAGTTAGATACAGTAGCTCAGCTTTAAGTTTGCTTTAACTCAGCGTTTTGATTTTGTAGGCATAGGTTAACCACTCGGCCGCCATAACTGCCTTTTTTCCTCGTAATATTTAAAGGTCCTATATTACGCAAAATGGACTCTTGAGCTTCAAGTCATGTTGTAATGTTGTTACCTAATTGAAAACATACCTGGAGTTGTGTTTTGTTTCATTCACACATGTTTGAGTAATTCTTTATTATTAGTCTGTCTACATCTCAAAACCTCAAAATGCTCTGTTCCACCTTGTGATGTCATGAAATGGTAGTTTTTTGTTTTGTGTTTTATTAACAGCTACCTTTGACCTTTTGTTTAGTAAAGATGTGCAATTCCAGGTCTGAAATGATTCAAATGATTCTAAAGAAGGAGTTTAAAAACACAGTGTAGCCCTTCCTGTATTACCACATGACATCACAAAGTGGAATAGAGTATTTTTTCTGTTAACTCAGAATAATTAAATAAATATGGATGTGAAGGATTTGTGTGTTAAACATTTGTGAATGAAACAAAACACAACTCCAGGTCTGTTTGTGATGAGGAAACTACATTAGAACAGAGATCAGAAAATAGCGTCATATGGGCCGTTTAATCGTATTGGCTCAGAGTAAATAATGCATAATCTTGTACAAACCTTTGCACGTTTAATAAATGTTTACAGTCTACATTTCCAAATCAGAGCCATCAGTGGGTTTGTTCCATGTGAAATCATTTGTTTTGAGTGAAGATCTCTGTAATCCTCGTAAGCAAATATCTCTCAAAAGAAGGGGACATTTGACTTTTCAAATCAGGTGCCGTGCAATTGAATGAGTCTGACTGTCTTCTTCGTCTGTGTAAATAAACAAAAGAAAGTGCTTTAGAAAGTGGTGCCATTATTCAACCCCCAAAGACGTGAGTGTTGTCAGGTGAAAGGACTTTAAAGATCCCATGACATGGTACTTCTTGATGCTTTTATATGGCTCCTTAATGGTTCCCTAATACTCTAAATGAATCCTTCTTCAAAATCAACACTCAGTGCATGAGAAACAGAGATAAGATGAGAAAGAGTCATAAATATATCTCTCAAACACTTTATTCTGGGCGTTGTTGCTTGAATGCAAATGAGGAGAAAAGAGCTGGCCTATAGTAGAGGGTGGGGGCGTGGCCAAACTATCCGCTCTCGGCTCTGAGCCCTCAGCTGATCCATTTCCTTGTTTTTGCACGGGGGGAAAGATTTGAAGTGTTCCATTGAAAAATAAACACATTTGCACAGAAAATAAAATTAAACCACTGCTGTTCAAAGGTCCAGAGGCTCAGATAAAGGACTTCCGAGCCTAGAAACACTCGGACGTGCCTCCAGGCAAATAAAAAAACGCATTTCGCATTGCCTAGCGCATTCGCAGTCCAAACTCTCTGGGCGTGATTTACAGAGACGCTGAGTTCAGACAGACGGGGGTGGAACTGCATTTGCATTTCTTTTTTCGATCTGACGTCAATAAGGTGCCTTGTTCAAAATCGCCTGTTTGAGCTCCGATTTTTTTGTAACGACATTTGTAACGACATTTCGCAACTTTTAACCATGGGGGGGGGGGGGCTAAACAGGGTAGGGGAGCTCACATTAACGTTCAAAAACCTCAGAAAGTGAAAATTTCATGCCATGGGACCTTTAAGACACTAGATTAATATGGCAAATTTGTGGAGCCGATTCCCAACAAATAATGAGAAGGCTGGCTATGTTTACATGTACAAAAAAGATCTGATCCTTTTCTAATTTCTGGATGTTAAAGATTGAAAGAGCTATTTTAAAGCCACAGTATGTAGCATTTTCACCTAAAAAGAGGCTAAAATAAAATCATGTTTTTTCATATTTGTTGTGCTTATTGATTGCACTGAAAATATGTGTCTTCTTTACACAGTCTATGGATGGAGCTGAAAAGGTGGTGCGAGATTATGGTGGACTCTGAAGGGGAGCATTGACGGGCTGGGAACCATTTTTAATCACTGTAAACCAGTAGCTCAGTTGGTAGAGCGTTTGGCCACTGATGATTTCCAGCTCCCACAGATGAGTGCTGGCATCGTGTCCTTGGGCAAGACACTTAACCCCATGGTCTAGAGCCCCCCCATGTCAGGAGAGCTACATCAAGGCCGGTCAAATGACGTGGAGCCGTCCTCCCGTGTACCCACCATCCGCAGGAGGACCCATGGGGGCTGGTGCGTTGAGATCTGGGCGGCAGATCTGCTTGGACTGTTGCCCCCGCAACCCGAATACCGGATAAAGTGGAATATGATGAAGGTAAACCACAAAGTGAAGTTGAAAACGCGTTGATAAAAACAGGTCTATGCTCACCCTGGCTCCAAATTAGCTCCTATAACAGCATGCCTTGATGAGCTTCATTTGACTGGACATTTAGCATCACATTCCGTCAGTCCACTTCTTTATACAGTCTATGTTATGTACCCCATAATGTGTTGGTATTATGGTATAGCAGGTAAACAAAGAAGGCGGTTTCAGTATAGCTCCTCCTTTAGACTCATGTAAATGACCAGAGAATCTGCATCAACTCAAACGCATTAGCCAGGCTCCACTGACTCTGCATTTTCATATTAAACTTTTCTTAAACTTGTTTTTTTTTTCAGAGCCTGGACTCTTTATTCGGGCTTGCTCATTTACATTCAGACTGTCTAGATGCAAAATGTAGAGACATATTTAAGAGTATTTGTTAGATTTTGACTTCAAGATGCATTGTGTAACTTTTTTTCCTGGGGGTTCATCAAATGCTTTTCTCCATCGAGGTGTTCTTGCTTTGTCTGGAATGTTTCACAGTATGGCATTAAATCTTTCTATCTTCATGGAGACTACATCAGACCAAGTTACAGGTCATATCTGTGGAGATGCCACCCCGCTCACAGTCAGAATACATTTTTTTCTGTAATTTTTTAGCTATTAAACCACTTGTGATTGAATAAATGTAAAGTAGAGCTGTTTAATGTCATGCTGTGGAACATTCCAGATAGAGCAATGGCATATCCATAGAAACACACCAACCATACATCTTTAAAGGCTCCATACTAGGCTATTTCCTGATCTCTGTTCTAATCTAGTTTCCTCATCACAACCAGACATGGAGTTGAGTTTTGTTTCATTCACACATGTTTAACACACAAACCCTGCAGATTTAGGCTGAGTTCTTCCCTCTCTGTTCCACCTTGTGATGTCATGCGGTATTACAGGAAATACTCCACTGTGTTTTTAAACTCCACACACCTTCACTAGAATCAGTTGGATCATTTCAGCTCTGGAATTGCTGATCTCTACTGAACTAAAGGTAAAAGGAGCTGTTCACTTGAAAACGATCTCTTCATGACATCGCAAGGTGGTACAGAGCCTTTTGAGAGATGGGATTTGAGATTTTATTCCATTGCCTGTGATTTTGTTGGTCAAAAAATACAGTGAATCACCTCTCATAAATCTGACTTGATCTGATGGTGTCACCTCTCGATGAGGATAAATATGTTTCATGCCACACTTTGGAACTTTACAAGCAAAGCAGCAACATCTCCATGGAGACAAGAATGTGGCGAATCAACAAGTTACAAAGTGCAGCTTAATCCTTTCAGTCTTGTTGGTATGGAAGAATAATGCCTTAACTGTGTAATCGTTAAGTGAATAGTTTTGGTACAATGGCTGAAAGGTAGTAAATGATTTGGTATTTACTTGTGGTATTTACTTGTGGTATTTACTTGTGGTATTATGTTGGCAGTGAGTTCAGTACTGCTTGGCAAAGTGGAGTTTGCATGTTCTGCCTGTGCTTATCAATCTTGTCAATTGAAGTCAATACTACAGTATTTGACTGCTGACTCCCGCTGACGTTTACACCGGACCATTTTAGACTGTTCCCACAGAGAAGCACATGCGATGTCTGCTGTATGTACTAAAAGTAGAACTCTAAATTGATCGTTCCAAGTCACTGCTACTACTACAGTGTTCATGGCTTAAAGAGGGGGTATTACGCTAAATCTCTCCTAGGCCCTATTTAAACCCTCCTTATGGCTAGCTGTAAGATTCTGTGCAATGCTCTGCCCACAAGACAATTCTCCATAAATACACAAAAACATGATATAAAATTGTACACAAACATGATGTGATGTGCAGTAGTTTCATTAGCAGGATGCACGCTGATTGTGTTGTGATTGCACTCTGTAGGGGGAGTGACTTAGCACAGGGAGCAACGGGAGGAGAGACTCAAAGCCTCAAAAACAAAAGTGAAACGTATTGTCATGTTCACACGCTGAACAGCAGATATTTTCAAAACAATAAAAGGTAACATGGTGATCTAAACAGGTTATACTGTATGTTCCAATACATAGCCCATAGAAGTGTAATAGACAGAAGGAAAGTATATTTGCAGCAGGATACTGTATTTCTGCCACTCACATCTGGGGTATTCAGGGTCAAACATCAACAGCACAGTGACAAACCAAAGCTTCTCAGGCACTAGTATATGTCTCCCACTCAGTCTACTTAAAATACCTCCAAAAGACTCTGGGTCAAACATTATCATTAAACAACCGGGCTGCCTCGTAAAAGCTAAAAGCAAAAAGGAGGATAACACACAAGGCTTTGCTTTGCATAGAATCTTCTACGGTATGGCATTAAACATCTGTCTCCACCGCCACCAAGCCAAGTTACAGGACAAATCTGTGGAGAGGTGAGACCACTCACAGAATGTATGTTTTTAAGGTACTTCGGCAATAAACAGGAGGCAGAAAATTTACATGATGCACCTTCAGTATCTGGCAGACACCACCTGCTCCTGATCTCCTGTCTTCTTATGTAAAAACTTGGGGCATTCAACTCACTCAATAACAGTAGCTGCTGAGGCTTGTAAAGTCTCATCTGATCTGATCATCATAGAGTTTTACGAGAAGCACAACTGGACATTCGACCCAGAAGACCCACACTTTACAAATCATTTTACATTTTTGCATCAATCATCTGCTTCCATTTTTTATCACAGGCTGTTCACAAACTTTCACATGAAGAAAAGACAAAATGTGGCTTTCCAAAAAAAGAAAAAAAAGAAAGAAAAAAAGAACACCAAATTTAAAGCTACCATATGCAAGTTCATTTTTTCCTATATGTTAACTTTCTGTTGGCATGAGGCTTGATTCCATGGAACCAGTGTTAAAACCATACTTTGGGACATTCTCCAGAGATAGATTCGCTTTGTGCCATACTGTAACAGAAAAGCCAATGTAACCACATTTCCATGGAAACAAGAGCCTTCCCCAGGCCAAGCAAGAGTCAGGTTTGTGGAGACGCGAGCCCTACCAGAGGAAGGACGCATGTTTTTCAGTGCAAAATAAACACAACCTAACCCTTTGTTTTATATATATGATCAATTTTAAAAAGTACTATTACTCATCACGTAAAAGTACTGCAACAAAGTGGTACAACTACTGCTACTACAGCATAAATACTGGTACGGAAAATACAACAGCTACTTCTCCAATACTGTTACTATTATCACTACTACTACTACTACTGTTAGATTGTGTCCAAGTAATTTCCCTTCTAGATCAATACAGTTTGTCTAAGTCTAAACCTAAGTCTAAATCTAAGTTTAACTACTACTACTTCTACTACTACTACTGCTGCTGTAAAGACAGTGTTTTTCAGTGCATTATAATACGGTAAAAAAGCATATAATTTAAAATGTAATAGTCAATCACATTATTTTAATTTGTTAATTAAAATGTTAATTTTAATTCAATATAGGACTATAATGTTTATCTTTTCAACCATAGTTTTCATTGTCTCTAATCCTTTTCTTGTGTAACCAGCTCGGATCCTTTCTTTCTGCAGTAATCCAAAGCTCTCAGGTATATCAGGTGAATGTACCCGGAGACAGAGGAATAACTGGCCATGCCCTCTCACAACCCTGCACTTCCTTATATGGCTCTGCTCCCAGCACCGCTCCTGATTGGTCGAAAGGGACAGGTACTGCGTGTGCAGACACACCTGCGCTTTTAACAGGTCTGAAATGGGGGCAGGTAAAGACATGAGACTCTGGTTTAGTTAATTCGAGGTAGTATTTGAAGAAGGTAAACAAGTGGACAAGAACTAAAAATATCCAACATTTTAAAAAGTACTTATCATAGAATAAATATATTTTAAGTACTGCAATAAAGTGCTGCTAGTAC
Organism: Paratrypauchen microcephalus; assembly: GCA_036785185.1. NCBI lineage: Eukaryota > Metazoa > Chordata > Actinopteri > Gobiiformes > Gobiidae > Paratrypauchen > Paratrypauchen microcephalus. Next base: position 4,412,775 of record JAVJIX010000065.1, on the reverse strand, counting down.
TTCTGCCACTGATGCTACTACTACACTTACCATAGATACTACTACCATATTTACAAATATGGTAGTAGTACAAATAACTGCTCCAGTTCAATGCTAGAACAACTGGTACAAAAACGACTACTGCTGCTGCTACTACTACTACAGCTACTATCAAAGTAAAAAATGTGGTAAAATTATTACTTTTACTGCTTGTATTATTTCCAAATAACTACTAAACAAACAACTATATAAGACTTTGAGGACGTATATAAAAAAAACAAAAAAACTAATACAACTCCTGCTACTATTGCTACTACTTTTTACTAGTAGTACTACTGAAGAATTCTACTAAGTATTGATTGGAAATGAATGAATGTGCCAAATACAACTATATAGCCTTCTTCATACTGAAGTTACAAAAACTACTACTATTACTCCTATTATTATTACTAATTACCAATTTTACCACTTATATTGTTTCCAAAGTTTAACCAAATAATTCTAAGTAAAAAAAAAGTACTGAATGAAAATGAATGAAAGTGCAAACTATTACTACATACCACATACTGGAGATACAAGAATTCTAATACTTTTTCACCTGCAACAGCAGCAGCAACAACTACGACAACTACAACTACTACCACAACTACAACTACTACCACAACTACAACTACTACCACAACTACAACTACTACCACAACTACAACTACTACAACTACTAGTATTATATCCAGTCTTATCAATTGCCAATGAACCGTTCTATATTGAATGAAAATGAATTAAAGTGTCAATTCTATTATATACCACATACTGAAGGCACAAAAAACTACCATTACTCCAACCGCTACTGTTACTTCTACTAACTAGTCTGGTTAACACCTGATCATATCACAAGTGAGATATGGGTCTGGAAACTCGCTTCGAAAAATCCCGTAGCGGAGGTGTGGTTAGCGACCGCCAACGGCCGTTTATTGGGCGTTATGAATGTCTATCATTGAGCGTATACGTAAGTCCATAGCCAATCATGCCAGTTGTCAGTTCAAACTACAAGCTTCCGTTTGTCATGTGGTACGCGTCACCGTCTTGCCACACCTCCCCCGCTCTCTGATTGGGGCCCTAAATCTGGGACTCTCGCTTGGACGAGTTTCCAGGCCGCCTTCCAGTTCGAAACGAACGGAAGCGGCCTGGGAATTCCCAGGCTATCTACTAACACCATTACTACTTGTATAAGTCTTATCAACTGCTATTGAACCATTGTTCGTGTTAAAATTACTGAATGAAAATGAATGAAAGTGCCAAATACTACTACACTATGCAGGTGCAATTACCTCAACTACCTCATTCAGCTACTATTATGACTGCTGTTCCTAGTACAACTCTTTTAAAATCTGAAAATATGATAATAGTATTTAGTATTGTGGCCATACCTGCCTGTCAAAGCCTGATCCCGTCAGATCTCAGAAGCTAAGCAAGGCAGGGCCTGGTTAGTACTTGGATGGGAGACCGCTGGGAATTCCAGGTGCCACAGGGGGGCGCCAGTTGCAAAAAGAAAACTGTCGCTGTGTCCTTAGGCAAGACACTTTACCCACATTTGCCTAGTATGAAAGTGGAGTGAGTGTTGGAGGTGGTCGGAGGGGCCGATGGCGCAGATTGGCAGCCTCGCTTCCTTCAGTCTGCCCCAGGGCAGCTGTGGCTACAGAAAGTAGCTTACCACCACCAAGTGTGGAGTGAATGAACAATGAACTGTAAAGCGCTTTGGGTGTCATGAAAGGCGCTATATAAATCCTATGAATTATTATTATTATTATTTCCATTTTAGAAGTACTGTAATGTTTTGTAAAATATTGTATTTTGTAATTCCTGAGTACCTTTAAGCAGTATTCACTCTGTCTTGCATTTCATCATAACGTTTTGGTTTTGTATACACGTTCACAATAAAATTGAGAATGTATCAATTCATTTGGGTCTATAGTACTGACCTCACAGGGAGTTTAACTTTCCAGAGGGAGGACGGCGGTCACTTTCTTGTATCCATAGAGATGATTCTGAGTTGCCTGGAATGTTCCACAATATGGTGTTCAATAAACATCTAAAATGTATTTAAACTTGTTTGACTGGTAATATAAAATTCCTTGAAAACCCTGCATTGCATGTGGCTGGTGGAATCATGGAGATGTTATTGATTTGCCAGCTCTCCACCAGAAAAGTTATAGTGCAACTTTGAAGGCTGAGTCATACTTGTATTACACTACCCACCACTATGCTGTATGCAGTACTGCAGATATTCTTTAGTGTTGGAGAATTCAAATACAGACAAAAAGTCATGTTATAATGTTGTTTCCTCCTCAAAAACACCTGGAATTGTGTTTTTTTTTCATTTACACGTCTGAGAAACCCTTTATTATTAGTCTGTCTACATCTCCAAAGCTCAGAATGCTCCACCTTGTGATATCATGTAGTGCTTGCTTTCAAGTTAGCAGCTCCTTATTCCTTTTGTTCAGTAGAGATTTGCAATTCCTGGTCTGAAATTATCCAAATGATTCTAGTGAAGGTGTATGGAGTTTAAAAACACAGTTGAGCACTTCCTGTATTACCACAAGACATCACAAGTGAAGTTTGAGAGCAGAACTCAGTCTAAATATGCAGGGTTGGTGAATGAAACAAAACACAACTCCAGGTGGTGAGGAAAGTACATTATAACAGAGATGAGAAATTAAGTGTAATATGGGCCCTTTAAATAAAAATGACAAGACTGACCACTGCATCAGACTAAACACAGTTAACAAACCGTATCGTGTCCTTATGTTTCCTGTGGCTGCAGTTTCCTGAGTTAGGATCATTTCAGAAGAAGTCACGTATCAAAACAGATTATGTCCCACTCTGCTGTTATTTTCATGCAGAAGTGGGACCAACTCACTGTTGTGCAAGTCTTTGGCTTCTTTGTGTTGCCCGTTCCCGCCTCAAGCACAAAGGGGACCGTGCTTTTGCTGTGGCAGCTCCACGTCTCTGGAACAGTTTACCTGCTGACATCAGATCTGCTCCAACAATCACCACTTTTAAATCCAAACTAAAAACTCATTTGTACACTGTGGCCTTTGACTCTCAGCTCTTTTATCTCTATCTTTTATTCTGTCTTTTATTTCATCTTATGTATACTTGTGCCATGTCAAATGTTCTTATGTATTTTATGCTGCCGATTTATTTATTATTTTTAGCTTTTTGACATTGTACAGCACTTTGGCCAGTTCTAACTGTTTTTAAATGTGCTATATAAATAAAATTTACTTACTTTACAAGTCTGAGTCAAGTCCCAAGTTAAAGACAGGCAAAGTCAAGTCCAAGCCTTCTACACTGAGCTTCAAATCATTTCAAGTCCTTACATTGAAGTACCCAATACAGCTTGTAGTTTTGCAATTTTAATGCTTTTTAAACTAAATTGTACCATTTTAAAAAGTCATGCAACAAATAGCGATGTAATAATAGGCCTATCCATATATCTTGCGATATTTAATGCAATATTTTGGAGACTCACAGAACTGTAGATATATATGCTACTTTTTTTAAATGCCTCGACAAGACCTGTCTGAATCATTACTGTCATAATCCAAAGAATTAAGATTTAAACGTTAAGCTAATTTAATTAAAAAAAAAAATTTTAAACTAAAAAGATTACTTAATACATCTAAATATGGCTTTTTTGAGTGAATTGTAAAAAAAAATGTATGCAATCGCCATTAGAGAAAATGTGAAATTGACTATTTTAGTAAATTTATTTCACCAAAAACATTCAAAAAGAATTTAAAGCTTATTTGTACTTTTTATTTATTTATTTTTTACAAATGGTTACTCAAATGAGACCTTGGGAAGCCTTAAAAATAAAGAGATGACGCCCTCTAGTGGTTATACTTTACACTGTCATAATTTATTATCGTATTCCACATGATGTACTGTACTTTTAAATACACAAAATGATGGTTGTATGGTGTTACATAGAGTTTCTGCAGTAGGTTCCTCTCAGTCTGATGTCTCTGCTGCAGACTCCAATTCAGATAAAATGGATCTGAAAAACACAGATACATGAAGGACTGTCAACTCTAATCCATGTTAGAATGTTGTTACCTCCTCAAAGACAGACCTGGACTTGTGTTTTGTTTCATTCACACATATTTGAGTAATCCTTAGTTTGTCTACATCTCCAAAACTCACAATGTTCTCTGCCACCTTGTGATGTCATGAAGTGTTTTATTTATTATTTATTTTTCCCAAGTTAACAGCTACCTTTTATTTATTTTTTTCCTGTAGAGATTGTCATTTCCAGAGCTGAAATTATCCAAATTATTTTAGTGAAAGTGTATAAAATAAAACACAACTCCAGGTCTGTTTGTGATAAGAACTAGAAAAAAGAAAGATAAGAAACTACATTAGAACATAGATCAGAAAATAGTTTAATATAGGCCCTTTAAGTCACCATGCTGCCAAAATAAACTTTTGTATTTCGCCATGTATAATATTATAACATGATTTAAACTGGTCTTTACCTCTGCTCTTCACTGAGTTTGAGTTCTTTCTGTGCCCTCCCTGATAGATTGTGGGTACAGGGCAAACAGAAGGAGGCGGAGGTCTGAACCAGCTCCACAGCTCTGTCACACGAGCCAGAGACTACACACCAAGACAGGAACTCCTCCATCAGGTCCACTCTGAAGAAGACAACGACATATGAACAACAATGTAACGCTATGATCAGAACAAACCAAATCATTTAAAAGGGGACACGTGTAAAACTGACTACCACCTATCTCCGCCCACTGCCCTCAATGTACTTGTGATTACTCAAACAAATCTCACTCAGCCCCACACATGTGCAGTAAAAGCAGTGTTACAGAGAAATGCCACCAGAGGAGTCAGGCTGATTGATTTTATATATACAGTGGTACCTCACCTTACGAAAGACCCAACAAACGAAAATTCCAAGTTATGAAACGCCTTCACGTTAAATTTTGGTCTCTAGATACGAAAGAATTCATGTTACGAAACGTGAAATATCAAAAATTCAAATAATGCGCGCTCAGATGCACGCCCCGAAACGTAAATACACTTTATCAACACACACGGGGTTAGGTTCCAGAAATAACCAGCAACAAGAGAAATCCCCCAAGTAGGACAACTTTATATTTTACAATTATTCTACATGTTTTAAGGCTGTAAATGCCTCACCACACACATTATATTTATATATTTATTTTCTCAGATTGGAATTAAACTTTTCTCACATTTCTCTTTTGTTTAAACACTCAAACTTTCATAGATTTTCAACATCTATGGGGGGGGGGGGGGACATGGCTCCGGAAGCCCCGCGCGAGGAGCACCTCACCTCACCGCGCGAGGAGCACCTCACCTCACCGGGCCGCGCGAGGAGCACCTCACCTCACCGGGCCGCGCGAGGAGCACCTCACCTCACCGCGCCGCGCGAGGAGCACCTCACCTCACCGCGCCGCGCGAGGAGCACCGCTAGTCCTGGTCTGCACGACCGGCACCGGGGCTGCGAGCACGAGATAGAACCGCGGCGCCCAGACCGCGTCCTCTGGAGCCCGAGCCACAAACCAGCCGCACGAAACCAGCAAAGAGCGGCACGTGGTAGTTTAATCCTGGTTTAGTCCAGGTCCAGTCCAGGTTTAGACCTGGTTTAGAACTGGTCTAGACCTGGTTTAGTTCTGGTCTAGACCTGGTTTATTCCACGTTTAGTCCTGGCTCTACAGTCTCTTAGCCAATCAGGACGCAGAACACAAAGTTACACTATAAAAAAAACGTTACACTATAAAAAACAACAACCTTGGAACGAATCAGGCCTTTTCCATTGAAATAGCTACTCAACTTACGAAAAATTCACGTTACGAAACCACTTCTGGAACGAATTAATTTCGTAAGGTGAGGTACCATTGTATATAGAGGTCTAGTGGATTGGTCTTTTCACTCCCCCTTGTGGAGTCCTTGTTGCTTTCACACATCACTCTCCCTGCATTTTGGCCCTTTATGTTTGGTATACTTTTTTTGTATTCTACTAGGAAATAACTTTTGAGGGAGACATGGTCTGTTACAGAATAAACACTTACGTTGGGATTCTGTTTTTTTCCTTGAACCGTTGAAGCATCTCCCTGTAACAAGAAAACTGTAAGTCCTATGTACAATTAAGCAAAGTACAAACAAAATGCACAGTGTTTAATTGTACATTGCACTTTTCTACTTTTCTAGTGAAGTGTCCATTACTTGCTCGTCTCCATGGAGGTGCTTTTCCTGAAATGTTCCACAGTACGGCATTTAACCAGACCCCCCAGGATTTCGCGGGCATTTTTTGTGATTGTTGCGGGCTAAAATGCCTGAATTTGCGGGACCTTTTCCAAAAAGTTGCGATGAAAGTTGCGGTGCTTTTAAGGTTTTTGTTGCGATTTTGTTGCGGGAGGAAGTGAAAGTTGCGATAAATAGTTGCGATTTTCGCTTTTTGTAATTAAAATTGAGTAATATTTTGAATACTGAGTTATTACTGACAAAGAATAATACAAAGACACAGAGATCACAGATATGGTCCTAAAACAACCTTACCAATATCGAAAATAAATTACTACTAACTGTTTTGCGCCGTCTTTTGCTGTTATTTTTGTGGGCAAATGGCACTGCAGACATGTTTCTTTGCCATTAGAAGCCATGTCCCAGTTCCCAGAGCGCGCGGCCCGAAGGGCATGTGCGTCACACTTTTCGACAGTACACCGGCGCAACGACTGCTGTCCCACTTCTTTTTTGTCCCATGCGCAGTTAACACGCGGTCCGAAGACCGCAGTCGTTAAGCGGTCCGCGGACTGCAGTCGGGACTGAGCAAGTGTGCATCGCCTTGACTGCAGTCTGAGCCCACACACCCACAACACGGCCGCAGTTTAGTTTTGTCACACGGAAGTAAGACAGAAGGAAATTGGTCGGCGTTCAATACATCGCCGATGATTGGTCAAAATTAGTAAAAATTGCGGAAAAGTTGCGGTGATTGGTCAAAATTGCAACACCGTCCTGAATTCGCGGGGATTGGCTGAAGTTGCGTTGAAGTTGCAAATCGCAACATCGCGAATTCCTGGAGGGTCTGTTTAACTTATATCTAGGTGGAGACAAACAGGTGACACCACTTGACCAATTTATAGATCAGATCGGTGGAGAGGCATTACAGTAAGAATGTATTTTTGAGCAAAAAAAAAAAAAAGAAGCTCCAATTACGGTAAATAGGTGTAAGAGAAAGTTTAATGCCGTACTATGCGAATATCCAGTAAAGGGCCATTTTACCATTTTTTACCATTTACTATTTCACTATTCTCTCAATTATGTTAGAATGTTATTTCCTCAGCAGAAACATATCTGGAGTTGTGTTTTGTTTCATTCACACACAAAAATCCTGCATATTTAGACTCTCAAACAGAAAATACTGTTCCACCTTGTGATGTCATGTGGTAATACAGGAAGCTCCACTGTGGTTTTAAACTCCATAGACCTTCACTAGAAATACATACATAGAAAGACATACACTTCAGCCGTGAATTTGCCAATCTCTTCTGAACAAACACTAAAAATGTAGCTGTTCACTTGAAAACTACCACTTCATGGCATCACAAAGTGGAACAGAGCATTTTCAGCTTTGGAGATGTAAACAGACTAATAATAAAGCATTACTCAAATATGTGTGAATGAAACAAAACAACGCCAGCTCTATTTATGATGATGTAACAACATTATAACATAATTACAGTTCACAAGAGTCAATTTTGCATAATATAGGACCTTTAAAGTTACATTGTGTAACTGTCATGTTCTGTCCATGGAGATTCCTTTGTCTGGGATGTTTCACAAGTATGGCATAAAACCTCTCTATCTTCATGGAGACCAAACCAGACCAAGTTACAGGTCACACCTGTGGAGAGGCGACCCCGCTCACATTCAAAATGTCTGTTTTTCCAAGATATTTTTGAGTAATAAAACCACCTGTAGTTGAATAAATGTAAAGTAGAGCCATTTAATGTCATACTGTGGAACATTCCAGGCAGAGCAATGACATCTCCACAGAAAAAAGCAGGTGACGAACACCCAACCAAAAAGTTACACAGTGCACCTTTAACTAATGAACCTATGAAACACACACAAGTTTTTATTTAGTACCAGGCCTGTGTAGATGTGTGGTCAGCTCTGAGCAGTAGAGCAGTGATGTGGTTCAGAGACGCAGAGCTCCAGTCCAGGCTCCGCCCCCTGTCCCTCTCCCCCTCAAACACAGAACGGACCTCCAGAGCGCACTTTGAAAACTGCTGCTGTACCTGTAACAAAGAGAGAAATACTGAAGGGTTAGGCAGGGACCAGGGACTATACACAGGAGTTTCAGACAGTGGTAGAATGTGGGTAATGTTTTTTTTCTTCAGCACAAACAGACCTGGAGTTGTGTTTTGTTTCATTCACACACGTTTAACACACAAACCCTGCAGATTTAGGCTGAGTTCTTCTCTCAAACAGAAAACACTTTGTTCCACCTTGTGATGTCATGTGGTAATACAGGAAGTGCTCCACTGTGTTTTTAAACTCCATATACCTTTGCTAGAATCATTTGGATCATTTCAGTCCCGGAAATCTCTACAGAACTAAAAGTAAAAGGACATTCATGACATCATAAGGTGGAACAGAGCATTTTGAGCTTTGGAGATGTACAGTAGACAGACTAATAATAAAGTGTTACTCAAACATGTGTGAATGAAACGAAACACAACTCCAGGTCTGTTTTTGATGAGCTAACAACATTAGAACATGGCTTAAAGCTAACGGAAAAGGCAAAAACTATTTAGAATGCTTTCACACTTTCACACACCAGGACTAACCCTGAAACTAAGCCTGAACTAGATCAGGACTGAATAGGGAATGGATCAGGACCAAACCATGTCCACATTAGGATTAAAAGGGACAGTGTGTAAGATTTTTACCCGTTAATTACCGAAATTGAAGATACCCATTCAAAAATACATTGTTTTCCAAGCCTTTTCACCTCCATCATGAAATCAAAGTATTATGTTGGACTTTGATATACCTGCATAAAAGGGGGATCTTCCCCATTTTGATTACGAGAGCCGCAGAAGGACATTTGGGCTCCGCCTTCGCCTTCGGCAAGGGCTGGTTGTTTTCACACGATATAGTACGCGTTTGGATAAACAACGACAAGCATGTTGCCGGATCACACGTCGTAATGGATCTAACACGTGTTTTGGACTAAATTGTTTTACTGGATTTTATTCGCTGGATCCTTACGGACAGATTGAGACCAAGTTTATGGTGAAATGGTGAGTTTGACCTGTCCAGAGGCTTCAAGGTAAGCAAAGTAACAAACGTCGTTTTGTGCTTTTCCGTATAAAAGCCCCATGTGCTCGGGGAGTGATTGTTGTGCCGGGAAATGAATTGCATAGTCAAAAAGAGGAGATTGTAAGGTTTCATTTGATGTGTAGATTGTCATGGTACACGATCGGGAATGTGTGTTTTCATGCGAAAAGAAAAAAAAAAACAGTGAACGGGACCACGTTTTATTTATACAGTAGCGCCAGGTGCGCTTCACGCGTTTGTGCACGGGTACGCGAGCTGTCCGCGTTACGGCGCGCCCGGGTGACCCTCAAGGTCTGCCGTAGATAAAACAGGAAGCGCAATAGCACCATACACCTATGCGCCACCAATCCTACACACTGTACCTTCAAATAAATTTAGGACCAAATAATAAGTCTAAATACATTGTGCTTTATTGGATACTTATGTCCCAATAACTGTACAATGTTTGCTGAAAATCTAAAAACAGCTGAAGATGAAAAGCACTGACCTCTGGAGAGTGTTTTTCTCTGGACATGAGGCTGAGCAGCTCCTCCACCAGGTCCAGTTTGTTGTCATGACCCAGAGAACGGATATCTGACAAGCAGAAGAGGAGTCTAGTAATTTGTGAAAACTAGGATTATTATCTTAATTTTCTTATTGTGCAATTAAGCAGTTGGCATTGCAGGCAGTTTACATTTTCATTCTTATAATTTCCTATTATTTACAAAATTGTACAGCACTTCTTTGTTTGAAAGATTTTACTTTTTTTGCCATATCACCCAGCCCTAGGTGGGAGACATATCAAAAATGGATTATATAGCAAATGTTGTGCACATTTTAAATATCGAGTAAATAGTCTATAATTAAAACTAACCTTTCCAAATAGTGGGTAGCAGGTCCAGTCGATTGTCTGTGTCCAGAGCCTGGAGCAGGTCCTTTAGGCCCTGCGGGTTTGGGTAGTATAACTGCAACACAAGAAAATACATATAAAAATATGAAAATAAATATTTTTTTTCCCCACAATTGCTGGGTTTCAGATGACATCACAACATTCTATAGGCCAATATTTTAAAATACAGATGTGGGCAGGTAATTACTTTATTCAACTGCAGATTCTTGTTGTAATACAGTGACATTTTAATATTTTCTAGTTCATATCAATACAATAAAATCATAACTTCTATGTAAAAATTCTGTATTAAATTCACTGACCGATGGAATGAGTCTGTTGTACCATTTCAGAATCACGTCCACGTGTTCCATTAGACACAACAGGTTAAAGAAACGGCCGCTGACATTCAAAATAAATATATGCAATTAATATAAACATATATTATAATCAAGACTTAAAATCATTATTTAAAACTCACTAGTAAATGCTTTGTTGATACGGATCTCCAAGAAGCCTCCAGTTTTCCCCAAATTCAACCAAAGAGTGAACTTTATACCCCAACTCCATATCTTTATTTTCCAAACACTGTAATGAAAAACTTTAGATTAAAAATGATCAAAACATTATGAAAATAAATACAAAAAATATAAAACTCACAATTCTCATGGCACTGCTGAAGAAAAGAACTGTAAAACAAAACAAATTTACAAAAAAATTCTTAAAAAGGAGGTACTGTACTTACTATGGGGTAGCACATCACATATTTAGATCCCCATGTTGCCTTTCGTTTTGAAAATGCTATAATTTACGAAAACAATGTAGTAACATGTTTTGCTAGTTTAATTTTTTGACACTCTGTCTCCTCTCCCTTTGCTCCCCATGCAAAATCACTCCCCTTCAGAGCACTATCACTTTACAATCAGCATGTGTCCCACTAATGAAACTACTGCACATCGCATCAGGTTTGTAAAGTTGTAGTGCACAGTTTTCATGTTTTTGTATTTATGAAGAACTGTGGGTGACGTAGGCTTGTGGGCGGAATCTTGGACAGAAACTTGCAGCTAAGCATAAGGAGAGATCACTAAATTACACAAACATGCATGAATGACAGGCAGGTTTTTGATGAATAGGTTTTTGAGGTCGTTATAACATGGGAGAAAGCTTTGAATTTTGTACCATCATCTGGATCCTGGCAGGTGAAGCTGGTTCCTTTAATCACCGTCAGCACCTCATATAAAACATCAGTGTTGTTTGGGCTTGAAGCACCTGGAGAATAGTGAATGTGTTTAATTAACATGAGGTAGATTCCTATTTGTGTAGTGGATATTTTATTTTATTTACCTGATCTGAAGAAAGCAGCCAGGAGGTGGTCATAGGTGGCAAGACTGGGAGCTAAAAGTAGGAAACAAAGGTATGTTATTATTTATTATTAGAACAAATCTATCCATATTTTAATTTGTTTGATAAATCGCTAAAAAAGTAAAACAATTTTTTTAACTGAAAAGTTTTACAGTGATCTTTTTGGATTATTGAAAGTACACCAGTATTAAGGTATTTGTTTTTAAATCATTGCTTTTGAATTGGTTGGTTTGAACTGATGTATTTTGGATCCATTACCATTTTACTTTTTACATTTCTACTTAACTCATAAAATTCAAATAGCAAACATTCATTATGTAACAAAAGAAAAGCACTGAATTGCAATCTCATAAAAGCAGAATACTGTCACGGGATGATCACATTAGAATTTTTTATTGTCATATTTCCAACTGTCTAACTGACCATTTAGTACGAGTATAGAAACTCCTATAGGGAGGCTTAAGCTTAAATATTTATAAGTGCAAAAAAGGTACAAGCAAGAGATATTGAGCTTGAAAAACAATGGTTCTTTCCAACATATACTGAACAGTAAGTTGATAAAGTACCGGTATTTACAGGTCTATTACATACTGACCGATGCCAAGAGCCTTCATCTCACTGAGCGTGTTCAGGGAGTGACTCTTGGCCAGATATCCACAGCGTCTCAGAGACTTGAGCACAGAATTAAACGTGTGGAGAGACGGAGAGATCTGCTGCTGCTTCATCTGATTCAACAGCTCCTAAAGACCACAGGAAACGGCACATTGAGGGACAAAAAATACAAAAGCGATCCGTTTAGGAAAAGTATGGCTCAACATTCTCACATAGCTACATACTACAAATTAAAGAAAAAAAATAAATCAACTACTTCCTACTTTTTTTTTTTTTTTAGCCTTTTTTTTTTAGATCAATACAATTTATACTTAATATCAAAAATTACGACTGGGCAATTCATCAAAATAATTTGATTCATTTGTGTAATTAATAATTGAGATTTTTAAAAATTGTGAAATCAAGGACTGTTATGAAACAACTTTACTTGTGACAATCTTACTTGCAAAGCAGTGTTACTGTGCAATATCAATTAGATATCTATATAAATGTAAGTGAAGGCAGTTTACAATTTCTTAGATATTGGCATATGATAAGAATGAAAATATAAAGAGCTTCTCCTGTTAGAAAGACGAGTGGTCCCTGCTCCGACTTAGATCAAAATCATAATAATACAAGGTATATATATATATATATATATATTTTAAATAACCTATACATTTATAAGGCAATTTATAGAATGTAGTTAGCCAAGAATATCTCATTATATGTAAACTTGGTACAAAGCTGTTCTGGAGCTTCTCGATGGATAAGTAACGATTACATTAGACATTTTTGTCATAGTTTTGTCATACGTTTGTGTGTTAAGGGAATAACCATTTTCAGCCAGTTTCAGTCTCTGCTTTTGTTGATATCAGGTAATGGCATATAGTGAAGTACAAGTATAGGTATTGGCATCAAAACTGAAAAGCTGAATCTCTAAATATAAGCAGATAATCTTACAACAATGAGGTCCCATCTGTCATTGTATTTCTCTCGGACTTCTGTAGCAGCCAAGATCAGCGCATTGAAGATGTGAACGTCACCTGGAGTAGAACATGTGCAAAAGGACCAAGCAATAAACAAACATCTTAGCAGTACAATCATATAAAAAGCTCAGCCCACCTAAAGCCTAAACAATAAAAGGCAACATGGTAATCTAAATGTTATGTAATGTTATGTTAATCTATGTTATTTGTTAACAAGTGTAATACCCCCTCTTTTGTTTCAAAACTGAGATTAGCAAAACTACAAATTATTATTCATATTTTTGACTTTGTACTGACCCATGACCCTGTTATTGAGCATGTCTCTGTAAAAGTCAAAGGCCCTGGCACACGCTCCATGCTGTAGAGAAACAGAAGAGATATTATTGAACCATTTGGGGGGAAAATATTGCGATTTCTGACAAGCATTTATGTTTTACTAATAGGATTCCTTTCAAGGAGAATTGACAAAAAGAGTGAAATCTGAAGTGAGAAACTAATACAAGAATCACATTTCAGAACAGGTTTGTACAGATCTAAACTACAGGATTAGCAGCTTTTATGCAGAATAAAACAGATAGAGATGTTGTCATTTGTGGAAATTGTGGGAACCTTTGTGATTGCTGTTTCCATTCAACTTGTGACTTTGATTCAATTGCAAATAAACTTGCAGCCAAAAAAGCTATTATTATAATTCATTTATTGCTATTAATCTAATCAGTATTGTTCCATGGGGAATTGCATAACTTCACATTAAAGGGCCCATACTGCTCTATTTTCTGATCTATGCTATAATGTTTGCTCATTAAAACACACCTGGAGTTGTGTTTAAACTCCATACACTTTCACAAGAATCATTTGACTAATTTCAGCCTTGGAATTGCCAATCTCTATTGAGCAAAAGGTAAAAGGTAACTGTTGTCATGAAGTAATAGTTTTCCTCAAGTTATCACAAGGTGGAACAGAGCATTTTGAGCTTTGGAGATATAGATAAACTGAAACTATTACTCTTGTGTGAATGCAAGAAAACAACTCGGGTATGTTTTTGCTGAGGCAACAGCATTACAACATGACTTAAAGCAAACAACAGTTTTGTGTAATGTAGCACCTTTAATAGTGTACAAATGCCCCTCACCTTGACCATGCCTCTGATCAGAGCAGAGTAGCAGTGCGTGTCTCTTTCTAGGAGTAAGTTGAAGATTCGTTCTGCATTGTTGTTTTCTTTCCAGGTGGATTTCAGGAGCTCTGATGCTTTTCTAAACCTGCCCTTACGTCTCCTGGTCTCCTCTCCTCCCTCCTCCTGTGAACAGAAACAGCTCATAGGATTTTACACAATGTACATCTATAGTTAAGGTGCATTGTGTAACTTTCTGGTAAAGGGTCTGGTAAAGATAAAGGGATAGTCTGTTGTTGTTTTTTTTAATGTTTGCGTCCCAAACAGTCGTCAACGAAACATCCAGCAGCGTAGTTAGCGTTCGCATATTGTCTCTCTCGATTCGTATCACTGCGCCCATGTTATGTCTATTAGCCTGTTCACTTCTAAACTTCGGCTTGCAGCGGACCGCATCCGCCGTACAGTTCCGCTAAAGGTTAACAGGCTAATACAGCTAATATGCACGCAGTGATACGACTCGAGAGAGACAATATGCGAACGCTAACTACGCTGCTGGATGTTTCGTTGACAACTGTTTGGGACACAAATATATTACCTTTTGGACAAATGTTTTGTTTCGAGAAGAAAAACAAGCTTTATTTCATGTTCCGGGAAAGTTACCGGACCTACTTATGTGGGCTCCAGAAAGCGAGCCAAACCGGGCTGAGGGGAGACTGTCAGAGGTAAGCCGGTGTCAACACACGTAACTTTTAGAAGGAAATCCATACAGATTAACATAAAAAAACAAAACGCACTATCCCTTTAAATGCTTTTCTCCGTGGTTAATGTCATACTGTGGAACACTGCAGTCACAGCAATGACATATCCATAGAAACAAGGTGACCGACCACCAACCGAAAAGTTACACAATGCATCTTTAAGCCCAAACCCATTTTGTAGTTTTTTTTGGGGGGGGCGGCCAAATTGAGTTTTCTGTCTAATTCTACTCTCCAAACCCTGATGTATCTGTAGGGGTCTTTGGTTCATCTTAAGCCACTAAGAAAGTAAAAAATAATAATAAAAACAATAAAATAAATAAAAATACTATCGTTTCAACTTAGAAAACCTTGAAAAACAGCAAATGAAATCAAGTAAAAAATTTACAATACTTGCCATATTTGATGAGAAAAAGAAATTCTTATATTTTATGACAAAAGGGTCCAGGTCTAAAATTTCATGCGCTCCTTTTCAATAATCTTGGACAAAGCTGTCATGTTCCATCATTACACATACAGTATACAAATATGAGACACTATTCAATTAGACAAACTCCACACAAAGTATACGTTGGCTGTTAAAGTCCTTCACTCACGGTGCTCTCTCTGTCGGGCATTCCCTCGGCGACCGGATCTCGATCGGAGTAAAAACTGATCAGGTCCAAAAGGTCGTGGGTCATTTCCATGGAGACTGTTTGACCTAATGAGAAATCACAAATAATGTTACTTTCTGAAAATGACAATAATAGGTGAGGGAAAAACAAACTAAACATGTTAGGGCTGAACAATGTCATTTTATATAGTCTGTGTTTGAATCTAAACCTTTAATTTTAAAGATCCCATGACATGGTACTTCTTGATGCTTTTATATGGCTCCTTAATGGTTCCCTAATACTGTAAATGAATCCTTCTTCAAAATCAACACTCAGTGCATGAGAAACAGAGATAAGATGAGAAAGAGTCATAAATATCTCTCTCAAACTCTTTATTCTGGGCGTTGTTGCTTGAATGCAAATGAGGAGAAAACAGATGGCCAATAGTAGAGGGTGGGGGCGTGGCCAAACGCTCCGCTCAGAGCTCAGAGCCCACAGCTGATCCATTTCCTTGTTTTTGCACGGGGGAGAGATTTGAAGCGTTCCATTGAAAAATAAACACATTTCCACAGAAAATAAAATTAAACCACTGCTGTTCAAAGGTCCAGAGGCTCAGATAAAGGACTTCCGAGCCTAGAAACACTCAGATGTGCCTCCAGGCAAATAAAAAAACGCATTTCGCATTGCCTAGCGTATTCGCAGTCCAAACTCTCTGGGCGTGATTTACAGAGACGCTGAGTACAGACAGATGGGGGTGGAACTGCATTTGCATTTCTTTTTTCGATCTGACGTCAAGGTGCCTTGTTCAAACTCGCCCGTTTGAGCTCCGATTTTTTGTAACGCAGAAAAGGATCGCAAATGCTCAGTTTAGACATTTCACAACTTTTAACCATGGGGGGGCTAAACAGGGTAGGGGAGCTCACATTAACGTTCAAAAACCTCAGAAAGTGAAAATTTCATGCCATGGGACCTTTAAAGGCACACTGTAACTTTGCTGGTGGTGCACCTGCCAGTTGCTTGCCTCCATGGAATGTTATCATTTGCCTTGAATCTTCCACAATATGGCATTAAGCTTATCTATCTCCACAGAGATAAACATGTGATGCCAGCAAGCCAAGTTGAGGTTTTTCAAGTTTTTCAAAGTATTTGAGAAATAAAATAACTTCTAACTGAATAAATGCACAATGAATAAGTTAAATGCCATGCTGTGGAACATTCAAAAGCAAAACAATTAGACTAAGCCAAGCTTTACTGAGTCACAAGAGAAATGACTTGGATACAGTAGCTCACACATCACATTATATTATAATAACAAGAGAGAAAAGTATAGAAATGCTAATTAATTCTAAGTAAGTAGCAAAAAAGATAACATATCAAATAAGTGTGAAATAAGGCATAATTATATAAATTTATATGTACAAGTCAAAATAAAATAGAAAAATGTGTACTAAAAAATCTCAGCTATATACAAGCTATATACATAACAATGCAATTTCTGTGAAGGCAAGCAGGTTGCAGACCCTCAACCTGAATGCTAATCAGTGCACCTTTAAATAATACCGTACTTTTCGGACTATAAGCCGCTACTTTTTTCTCACACTTCGGACCCTGCGGCTTATAATCAGGTGCGGCTTATGTATGGATTAATTCTTTATCAAGACAGCGAATATAAGACGTAAACCGAGCTCCACTGCATGTGTCAGCGTTTTCTGCGTTTTTCTATAATTGAAAGGACCTGTGCGGTATTTGTACTCCTTACAACTACATATATATATGATAGTGACGGTGGCACCGTGATGATGTGTTTAAGGTATTACATTATTTTATTTTGCCGGGATATTTCTTCCTACGATGTTAAAAATGTGCACAGTTTAAAATAAAATAAATACATCTGTATTTTCAGACCCTCCAGGAATTTGCGATGTTGCGATTTGCAACTTCAACGCAACTTCAGCCAATACCCGTGAATTCAGGGCGGTGTTGCAATTTTGACCAATCACCGCAACTTTCCCGCAATTTTTACTAATTTTGACCAATCATCGGCGACGTATTGAACACCGACCAACTTCCTTCTGCCTTACTTCTGTGTGACCAAACGAAACTGCGGCCGTGTCCCCCGTTCCCAGAGCGCACAGCTCGGAGCGCGGCCCGAAGGGGGC
Source organism: Paratrypauchen microcephalus (assembly GCA_036785185.1). Lineage (NCBI taxonomy): Eukaryota > Metazoa > Chordata > Actinopteri > Gobiiformes > Gobiidae > Paratrypauchen > Paratrypauchen microcephalus. The sequence goes on along the minus strand of JAVJIX010000065.1, from coordinate 4,394,984 downwards.
TCAGACTGCAGTCAAGGCAGTGCACACTTGCTCAGCCCCGACTGCAGTCCGCGGACCGCTTAACGACTGTGGTGTTCGGACCGCGTGTTAACAGCGCATGGGACAAAAAAGAAGTGGGACAGCAGTCGTCGCACCAGTGTACTGTCGAAATGTGTGACGCACATGCCCTTCGGGCCACGCTCCGAGCCGCGCACTCTGGGAACTGGGACACGGCTTCTAATGGCAAAGAAACATGTCTGCGGCGCCATTTGCCCACAAAAATAACAGCAAAAGACCGGGCGAAACAGTTCCCCTCCTAGTAGTAATTTATTTTCGATGTTGGTAAGGTTGTTTTAGGACCATATCTGTGATCTCTGCGTCTTTGTATTATTCTTTGTCAGTAATAACTCAGTATTCAAAATATTACTCAATTTTAATTATAAAAAGGGAAAATCGCAACTATTTATCTCAACTTTCACTTCCTCCCGCAACAAAATCGCAACAAAAACCTTAAAAGCACCGCAACTTTCATCACAACTTTTTTGGAAAAGCTCACGCAAATTCAGGCATTTTAGCCCACAACAATCACAAAAAATGCCCGCGAAATACTGGGGGGGTCTGTATTTTGTGTTTGTTTGCGACAACTTAAGTAAAGCACTGCCTTATGGGAAATTTCCCACGGCAGGCTGCGAGTCGAGCTCGCGTTACCACGATTTGACCAATGTCTATCCGAGTTGCTATCAAGAATTACCAAGAATTGACCAATCACGGCAGGAGTTGCTACCACGATTTGCTACCAAGAATTGGTAGCGTTCGCATATGAAGTGGAAAACACTTTATATGGAAGACAATAGTAAACCTTTTCAAGGAAGTTAGTACAACACACAACATTTAATCACTTTCATGAGAAATAGAAAGGTGAAGATTGTGGTAGTGTGGTCAAGTTAGTCAAAGTAGTAGTGGAGATAGACGGACGGTCGGATACTTAGCAGTATAGTTTAGTAAAATAAATCGAGGCACTAAACGACACAAGGGGGGAGCGGAGAAAAAGAGGGAAAAATTGAAGAGAGCACTGCTATCAGGGGGCGAAAATTTTGCACAACCTGGACATAGATGACGTTATCGATCGGGTTGCGGAGAAGAGCAGGCACCTTCGCACTTCGCATGAAGGTAAGACACTTTTTGTTTTTAATTATGGTTGGGTTGAGCATTGATTTCCATGATTTTAATGCAGCTGTTTAATGCATGGGGCTGACGTCTGCCGCTGTTACCTGATGTGCTTTGTGTGTGTAGCCCAGTGTTTTGGTTTTTTATTCTGTGCGATTCTGTGCTGGCATGAGGCTACAGGCTGGCCATTTTACAGTCGTTTTACTGCCGTGTTACTGTCGTTATGTTTCTGCCGTAGGTGCTGTTCGAACGTACCGGTATTTACGTTAATTTAAATTTAAAAAAATCCTTTTGTGTACCATCTTTCTGTGTAAATATCCTTAAGTAACAATGTGGACACCTGCGGCTTATAGTCAGGTGCAGCTTATATATGTACAAATCTTAATTAAACAAAAAAAAATTGGTTGGTGCGGCTTATAGTCAGGTGCGCTCTATAGTACGAAAAGTACGGTACTTCACTACGTACATTTTAAACTCTTTTCTTAAATACACTTTAAATACATGTCCAGGAGTGACATTTGACCCATCCTGTTTGACCCACTGTTATTAGCAGTGGGCAGCACATGACTGCGCCCGGGGACTATCTCCATGATCTTGTTGCTTAGGCTTGGTCAGGACCTAAGCTGGAGGATTTTACCTGCTGCATGTTTTGGGTTGATGGGGGAAACCGGAGTGCCCGGAGGAAACCCACCCAGACACGAGGAGAACATGCAAACTCCACACAGAAAGGCCCAGGCGACCTGAATTTTACAACGTGCCACATGGGGATCGAACCCGGAACCTTCTTGCAGTGAAGCGTGAGTGCTAGCCACTCAGCCACCGTGCCGTATATTGTATATTATTATAATATTTACTCACCGCTCTGGAGCAGCTGGTCGTACATATCCACAGCTGCAGACACCCTCCTCAGACGGAGCCTCTCCTTCAGAGCAGCTTCACTCACCTCCTCCAGACTCAGAGACACACACTCTGGCATCAGACACTGGATAAAACAATATAAAACAGCGTGACTAAAGCTAAATTAAGATCTGGTGGTACTCAGAAGGAAACTTAAATGGTATTTGTATAACATATTTGAGAACTGCAGTAATAGAAAAAAATTAACCACCGAATACAGAAAAAAATGAACCCTTTTTGAACAATTTTGTTACATTACAGATCAACAGACTGTATTGCTGGGGGAGCAGCACCAGTAAAAGGGACACTGGGCGGATTGACAAACTGATCTGTAAAGCTGGTCACGTGATCAGCTGTGTGCTGGAGACATTTGTCACAGTGAAGGAGAGGAGGACAATGGACAAACTGCTCTCCATCATGGACACCTGCTGACCTACTGCACCAGACCATAGAGGGACAGAGGAGCTCATTCTCCAACAGGCTCCTACAGCTCCACTCAAACAGTTAGAGATACAGGATTCATACCATACTCCATACAGTTGTACAACAACGTACCCTTATGTAACAGATAATACTCCCTACAACTGTACAACAACTCAGTCTTAACAGATAACCTCATGCTCTGTCAATCAGTACATTATTGCACTGCCGTTTTTTTCTCCTGTCTATAGCTGTGATTTTATATTTTATTTTCTATTTTTCTATTTTTTGACTTGTAGACTTGTCTCTTGCCATCTTTTTGCTATACCATCTATTTTTGTTACTCTCTGTTATATACAGTGGTACCTCGCCTTACAAAATTAATTCGTTCCAGAAGTAAACCAGGACCGGACCAGGTCCAGACCCGGACCAAACCGGGACCAGACCAGGATTACGCTCTTTGCTGGTTTCGTGCAGCTGGTTTGTGGCTCGGGCTCCAGAGGACGCAGTCCGGGCGCCGCGGTTCTATCTCGTGCTCGCAGACGTTCCAAGGTTTTTTAATAGTGTAACATTGTGTTCTGCGTCCTGATTGGCTAAGAGACTGTAGACCCAGGACTAAACGTGGACTAAACCAGGTCTAGACCAGGTCTAAACCTGGACTGGACCTGGACTAAACCAGGACTGGACCAGGTCCAGACCCGGACCGAACCGGGACCAGACCAGGATTAAAATCACACCGCGCGGCTCCTGCGCTCACCCGCGCATGCTCGGCCCGCAGCTCCGAGGGGGAGGCACGGCCCGGGCGCTGCTGCTCCATCCCGCGCCCGCAGCCCCGGTGTACGCGCAGCCTTAAGCCGTGGCGCGCACCAACCCCTTGGATAGGTGCGCGCCACACCCCGGGACATGGCGTGGTGTTCGTGTCTCCGCTCCCCTCGTGCGTTCGGCGTGATATTGAGCCATGTCTCCCCCCACGCTTCACTATCGACACATTCCGTTGAAAATCTATGAAAGTTCGAGTGTTCGAACGAGAGAGAAATGCGAGAAAAGCCCAACTCCAGTCTGAGAAAAGTGTAGAATGTGTGTGGTGAGGCATTTACAGCCCTAAAACATGTAGAACAATTGCAAAATACAAAGTTGTCCTACCTCGCGGACCTCTCCCACCGCGGGCCACCTCTGGAACCTAACCCCCGTGTGTGTTTCGGGGAATTGTTTGAATTTTTGAGATTTCGCGTTTCGTAACTTGAATTTTCTTTCATATTTAGAGATCAAAATTTAACGTGAAGGCGTTTCGTAACTTGGATTTTTCGTTTGTAGGGTCTTTCGTAAGGTGAGGTACCACTGTATTATATTCTGATGTGGGAGCTATTGTATCCAAATAATTTCCCTTGTGGATCAATAAAGTTTGTCCAAGTATAGAAATAAATCTCTAAAAAGCATTTTGCAATTAAATAACCAATAAATCATTAAATAACCACAATCACCAAAAGAAAATGTGCGTCATTGTGCTCTTACTGGTATATGTGGTTCTGCAAAGTCTTTGGTGAAAAACTTTGGGTTTGTATTGATGAAATATTTGGCAGCAGCTCGACCAGACTCCTGAGAGAGCGAGAACACGGTCTGAGGACAAAAGAAAAGGAAAATCAAACCTTCCAGAAGAAACTAAAAAACAAAAACAAAAGAGAAATTATTTAGAATTTACAAATTCAGATGATGTTCTTGGAGAAAGGTAGGGGTCATCCTGGAATTGATACGGATAGGCAGTGGGGTCCTGCTCGAAACACAGGGAAACAAAAATAAAAAGATGTATTATTTAAATGATAATTTAAATTTAATTTGTAACAAAAATAACAAAGAGGGGAATACATTAAATGTGTACTGTGTAACCTTTTGGTTGGGGTTCCGTCACTTGCTTGTTTCTATGGATATGCCACTGATCTGCCTGGAATGTTCCACAGTATGACATTAAACAGCTTTACTTTACATTTATTCAATTACAGGTGGTTTTATAGCTCAAAAATACCTAGAAAAACAGGCATTCTGAGCGGGGCCTCCTCCCCACAGATCTGACACTTGGTCTGGTTTGGTCTCCATGAAGATAGAAAGGTTTAATAACATACTGTGAAACATTCAGACAAAGCAATAACATCTCCATGGAGATCCTCCAACAGAAAGGATACACAATGTATCTTTAGAGGCAGATAGAGAAGATAAAATATACTTACACTTTTGACAGTTGCAGCCAGAGCCTCTAAAACTGCCACTTTGCTCCTGTTGAATTTTAAATATATTTGATAAAAGATTTAATAATGCCTGAAATAATATTGCAGATAGGTTTTAAAATACTACTGGGACTAGATACTTACCATGTTTTCTTTTTGGGGATGACAATGATTTCTGGACATTCTATAAGCACAAGAAAATGTATAACATGGAATAAAAATTAAATTCAAACTTAACCCTAACCCTAAATAAAAATAATAATAATCATGACACTGACCTGTATTTGCATCAGCTGCTTGTTGATGGAGGAAAGGGCTCCAGTGAAAACTCCTGACAATAAAATTGAAAGATTATTGAATTCATGGTCACATTTTAGACACAAAAACAATTATGTTAAATTAGGGACAATGAATAATGCATTTTGAAAAAGACATACAAAACAAGAATAGTTTTGTTTTGTATGTTATTCAATTCTATACACATTCCCATTATCTATATTTGATATTCAAGCATTGTGTAACTTTTCTGGCGGAGGGTCGGCATTCTGTTTTTCACCATAAAGATGTTATTACTTTGACTTTTTGCTTCAGAAATTGTAGCCCACAAGCATGACCTCCTCGTCCTGTCAGAAGATCCTCGTGCAGTTTCACACAAAATGTGGCGATATTTTAGTACAACAAGTCCAGCCTGTAATGGTGCTCGATGAAAACAGTGCATTTAAGCTTTCTTACCTGCGAAACCATAATTTATCGATGCTGTTTAGGAGAAATTGTCCGTTTTTGTGTAAGTAATGCCCTACGTGCCTCCCTGACGCCGCCATGTTGTTACGAAGTGAACAAGCATTGTGGGGGAAGATACCAAGACTACAGAATACGGAAATGAACACGCAGTTTTATTTTTTACATAGTTTAATATGCACAATACATCGTATCGTATTATTATATAGCTTTTAAGAATATTAAGAGTTTTCTCTATTGTTTTATATTCTCATATGAGTGTAAAACAACTTGTACTCAAATAAATTTTCTCTCCCTCTATGTTCCGCTTCAGTGGTGCAGTCCCACGTGTGTAGTGGAAGGAGTTTCAGGAGACGCGTGGGGTTAAGCTAAAGTTATGATTTCGTCAAAATAAAGTCGTATAAATTGCATATTTTTTCATAATGTTGTTCGATAAGGAGATACCATGGCGGCGCCTGGATGGCATGTCATTTGGGCTGTTTTCTACCGACGAAATTAGGTGAGAATTTGCTAAAGTGCGTCACGAGTGCTGCGGGTATGACTAGTTACAAACGTGAAACATGGCAATTAGTACTGTATTAGTAATGATTTAAGACTTCCCTTTAAATGCAAAGATATGAAATAAAGCACGGAATTCTAAAGTGATTCGATATTTTTTATTTAAGAATGTTATTACAATACATTGGATGCAGTTATGAGATATCAGAAACTGCATTTATTCTCCTAAAGGTGCACTATGTAACTTTATGGTTCACCTTCTTGTTTCTATGGAAATGTCACTGCTCTTCCTAGATGGTACTACAGTATGACATTAAACAGATCTACCTTACATTTATTCAATTAGGTGTTTGTTTTTTTTAAAGCAAAAAAAATACCTAAAAACACAGGCATGCTGAGAGTGTCGCCTCTCTAGAGATCTGACCTGTAACTTCGTCTGGTTTGGACTCCATGAAGATAGAAATGTTTAATACCATACTGTAAAACATTATAGACAAAGCAATAACATCTCCACGGAGAAAAGAATTTGACAGACCCGCTTGTTGGTAAATTTGTAACACTTATAACAAATCTATTCTCGTATAAATGTAAGGTACTCCTTTATGTTAAAAAAAAGAGGAATAAAAGCCTTAAAATTATTATGAGGCTAAAGTTGTTGTGACCTTGTTTTGTCTATTGCTGTTTTAGTGTGTTACAGTTAACACACAGTATAACACGTAAATTGTTGCCACTGTATTGTATTGGGAATCATTAAAAGGATGTGAATTAATCATGGAATTCTCTCTGTGTTTTTGTAGGAAGCTGAGTGTGAAGTTAATCACAAACTCCAGATTTCTTGATAATGTGGGAAACGTGGCTCCGAACAGCCTGTATGACTTGGCTCTGGGTCCAGCTGACAGCAATGAGGTGCAGTAATTTTGAAATTAAATTTATTAGGAGCACCAATCATAGACTGTACTGTATAAAGAAGTGGTCTGAGGGAGTGTGACATCACCCATAGTGTTCAGCTCCAGTCAATTGAAGCTCAAGAGGCTAGCGGTTATAGGAGCGAATCTAGAGCTAGAGTTCCGTATTAGGAATACAAATTTATTTATGAACAAAATAGTGAAATAAAAACACCGGGATTGTGTAGAGTGGTTTAATACAAACAGTTTAAGACCAAAATGACAAGGCTCACAGCAGCAGTTACAGAGAGAGGTGAAACACTATTCCAATGCAAGTCAATTGTACCTAGAGTTGATGGAGCTGTCAGTGCACCTGTGTTCACTTCCTGTTTGGAATGTGGCAGCTAGTGGTTTAGGGGCCGTTTAGACGAGGACGATTACGACTGAAAACGACAAAATATTCTATCGGAAGTGTCTTTCGTTTACACGGCGGCGGCGCCGTCGGGCTCTGAAACCGCAAAAATCTGAAGACTCCTTCCAGAGTGTGGAGTTCTGAAGACGGCGCGGGTTGTGTCTCCGTCTAAACGGCAAGAAGCGCAAAACATGTTCACGTCGCATACAGCGCCAAGCCGGTAAAAACAATAACAATACGTCGCCGGTGACAGAGGCGAGTTTGGACAAGACCGGGCAGAACCAGTCAGTGGTGGGACAATTTTGAGAATGGATTAGTTGATGACAGTGCTTGGGTAGAAAACTTCAGAATGACTTAACAAGCTCTTGTTGCGTTAAGCGAAGAGCTCCGACCCTACCTCGAGGGCGAAACAACCGTAATGAGAGTCGGTGTCCTGAAAAAGGTAGCTCTGACATTATTAGCGGCCTATATTAGCGGCCTGGCATGCATATTCAATCGAATTCCCCCACTTTTGCGTCGTCGTACAAACAAACATTTCCTGTTGAGAACGCTCGTCTAAACGGGGATGAAAAATTGAAGACGAGACGCCACTTTTGCGTCTTCTGTTTTGATCGTCGCCGTATAAACGTAGCCTTAGCCATGTCCATTTATGAAGTCTGTGGGAAAAGTCAAGATTACTAATATTAACAAAATTATAAATATTAATTAATATTAATATTAAATAAATATTAATGTAAATATTAAACTACTGCTTGCTAATAAGGATACAATAATCATCCCTCCATGTAATAAAGGACTTTTAATATATTCAGTCGGTGTGCCTCTGGTTTGTACCTTACCCATTTCTACATTTTAGAGAAACATTCTTTTAAGAATTCAAAATTTAACCCTCATAGAGCACCTGTACTGCTATGTTTTGTTTTATTTTCTTATGACGTTGTGAAGCGCTCTTACTTTTCTCTTCATCTGACGTCAAGGTTACAGTAGCGTTATAATCTGGCTCTGTATTATTTTTCTTCTTTATTTGACTTTTTATTTTTTTATTTCCAGGTGTGCTCCACATGTTGTCAGGACTTTAACAGTTGTCCTGGTCACTTTGGTCACGTGGAGCTGCCTCTGCCGGTCTATAACCCTCTGTTCTTTGAGGTAAGAACATTTTAACCTTAGAATTACACTTAAATATTGCCTTCTTGGATTCACTAATAAAGTAATTATAATTCGGGCCTTTAGTAAGCCTTTAAGCAAGGTACAGTTTATACCACACAGTTTACGCAGGGCACAGTTCATAGCAAAAATATTGTTAGGATTAGGGTAACATACATATGTGTTTTACATTTTATTTATTCATTTATTAGTTCTTGATAACAATAGTGCTTCTTACATAGTATTAAAAGTTCAGCTCGGCTTGTTTAGTCACTGGTATGATAGTTTAATAGTTTTATTATTATTTCTTGCCTTTTCTCATACCAGTGGGTTTCGGCTTCCTGTTATATAAAAACATTTTAAGTACTTTTTCCAATTCAAAAGATTTTAATTGTTAATCACTATGGCAACAGTTTTTCAACCTTCTGGACCCATGCATAAATGTTGTCATGTAGACAAGTGTCTTTCTTACATTTGAACACTGTGTTTTGTGTTTTCGTCTTTCAGAAACTCTACTTCCTGATCCGAGGCTCGTGTCTGTACTGTCACCTTTTGACCTGTCCTCGAGCTGCGATTCACCTCCTCATTAACCAGCTCCACCTGCTAGACCACGGGGTACTGAAGGAGGTGTCCCAGCTCGAACAAGTCCTCACACAGGTACAGAGCTGGGCTTTTATACCGTTATAATGTACTGTTACTTATGTTTAGGTTGTAACAGTTACACATTTGGAGTATTCATCTCCTGAAATAAAGGTTGGGCCCTCCTTCCATCAGTACAAGATGTTGTTGTGTCCTCAGGCAAGACCATAGACTGTATATGGAATGGTATATGTAATGGACATAGCTAACTTGCTAGCTGCTGTGTTCCAAATGGAACGTGAGCATGCTTCTGGCTTCACCGACAATATTTAAATGCATTTATGTGATTAAAAATCTTCTGTTGTTGCTTTTTATATATTTTGGTCCGTTTTTAGGTTGTGGAGGCAAATCCCAAAGCCACTGGAGAGGAATTCCAACAAGCTTTCAAAGAGTTCACCAATAAGGTCATCCAAGAGACACTGGTCAACAGCAAACCGGTTAGTAACATTATTTATACAGAAAATACGAATTCAAATTATTTAATATACAATTTGTTCATTATGCACAAAGTCATGTTCATGCTTTATTAAGGCCCTAGGTAACTTTTCTGGTAGAGGGTCTGTCACCTGCTTGTTTATATGTCATTGCTCTGCCTGGAATGTTCCACAGTGTGACATTAAACAGCTTTACCTTTTAAAGCATTTATTCAATGACAGGTGGTTTTATAGCGCAAAAATACCACGAAAAACAGAGTGGGGTTGCCTCTCTACAGTTCTAATACTGTGAAACATTCCAGACAAGACAAAGCATTTGACAGACTCTCTACCAGAAAAGTTACACAATGCATCTTTAAAGTATTATTATAAAGTCTAATATTTGATTTAATGTTGTTTTCAGATCAAACATGTTGTTCACATGAAGAACACTTTGATAAATGACTTCTGGAAAAACCACATGAATGCGAGGACATGTCCCAGCTGCAAGTAATTACTACTACTGCTATCACTACTGCTATTACTACTGTTATCACTAGTGTGACTACTGTCAGGCGATTAAAAAATTAATTACAGTATTTGTAATTAATCAATCTAATTAATCACATTGTAAGATTGTGAGAGAGAGAGATTGCGACTGAGTGAGCGAGTGTTCGATCGGGCGAGCGTAAAAAAGGACTTAGCAATTGAATTTGTCAGTTTTCAAGTGTTCACTTTGCTCATTCGTTTCCCAAATTCTGCGAGCGTGGTTTGGTGAAGTGCGCACTATCACCTGTAACAATGGAACTTGCCCGCACATGTTTATCGTTCAAATGATCCGTCAGAAGCTACAAATCAGCGCGTTCTTGTTGACAGTCCCGTCTTCATTCTTTTTATAAATAAACTTACCGTTCAAAGGCCCAAGCAGCGATTTGCTCATTGCACGCTAGAGCTGGGCGATATGGCCTAAAAATAAAATCTCAGATTAAAAAAAAAAAATCAGATTTCCGATTTTAATCGATTTTTTGATTTAATCGATGCTAATCACGGTAGCCTTTCTATAGTGTTTGTAATGTAAACTAGCCTTATGCTAACAGTTTGCCAGCTAACAGAGGGGAATACCTCTTATCCATCGTGCACATGTGGACTGGTTGGGCAAACTCCCATGCACCCTTGAGCACCCAATGGAGAGTATAGAACTGGTCCACTGTTCTCCAGCCGGGACGAAAACCACACTGCTCCTCCTGAATCCGAGGTTCGATTATCGGTCAAATTCTCCTCTCCAGCACCCTGGAATAGACCTTACCGGGAAGGCTGAGGAGTGTGATTCCCCGATAGTTGGAACACACCCTCCGGTCCCCCTTCTTAAACAGAGGGACCACCACCCCGGTCTGCCAGACCAGAGGTACTGTGTCAGCCAAGACAGCCCTACAACATCCAGAGACTTAAGATACTCAGGACGGATCTCATCCACCCCCGGGGCCTTGAGGAGCTTTCCAACCACCTCAGTAACTTCAGCCAGGGTGATGAACGAGTCCGCCTCAGAGTCCCCAGCCTCTGCTTCCTCCTCGGAAGACGTGATGGCGGGATTGAGGAGATCCTCAAAGTATTCCTTCCACCCTCCGATAACATCCCCAGTCGAGGTCAACAGCTCCCCACCCGCACTGTAAACAGTGTTGGTGAAGCACTGCTTCTCCCTCCTGAGGCGCAGAACGGTTTGCCAAAATTTCTTTGAGGCCGTCCGATAGTCCTCCTCCATGGCCTCTCTGAACTCCTCCCAACCCTGAGTTTTTGCCTCTGCTACCGCTCGGGCTGCAGCACGCTTGGCCCGCCACCCGTCAGCTGCCTCAGGAGTCCCATGAGCCAACAAGGCCTGATAGGACTTCTTCTTCAGCCTGACGGCATCCCTTACTTCCGGTGTCCACCACCGGGTTCGGGGATTGCTGCCACGACAGGCACCACAGACCACATGACCACAGCTACGGGCAGCCGCATCAACAATAGAGGCCGAGAACAAAGCCCACTCGGACTCTATGTCCCCAGCCTCTCCCGGAATCCGGGAGAAGCTCTCCCAGAGGTGTGAGTTGAAGGTGCCTCTGACAGAGGGCTCTGCCAGATGTTCCCAACAGACCTTCACGATACGGTTGGGCCTGCCAGGTCTCTCCGGCTTCCTCCCCTGCCAGTGGACCCAACTCACAACCAGGTGGTGATCAGTTGACGGCTATGCCTCTCTCTTCATTCAGGGATGAAAGTGCCCAGTCATGCCCAGTTCACTGGGGTGAACTCCCAACACACGGCGGCTGAGCTGTGGGGCAATGAGCAGGCCCACACCGGCCCGCCGCCGTTCCCCGCGGGCAATGCCAGAGAAATGGAGGGTCCAGCCTCCCTCGAGTTGGGTTCCAGAGCCCAAGCTGTGCGTCAAGGTGAGGCCGACTATATCTAGTTGGTAACGCTCAACCTCCCGCACGAGCTCAGGCTCCTTCCCCCCCAGCTAGGGTGGCATTCCATGTCCCCAGAGCTAGTCTCCATGTCTGGAGATCCGGCCTTCGAGGCCCCTGCCTTCGACTGCCGCCCAAATCTCCATGCACCCGGCCCTTATGGATCCTCCTGCGGGTGGTGAGTCCACACAAGGGCGGCCCCAGGCTGCCCCACCAGATGCTCGCTGGTGAGCACCCACCCCAGGTCTGGCTCCAGGGTGGGGCCTCGGTAATGCCAGTCCAGGCGAGGTATCTGGAACTGACAGGCCTAGTTATCACTAATACCACTACTGCTACTGCTATTACTGCTATCTCTACTGCTGTTACTACTGTTATCACTACTACCATTACTGCTATTACTACTGCTATTACTACTGTTATCATTACTACCACTAATGCTATTACTACTGCTATCTCTACTGCTGTTACTACTGTTATCACTACTACCACTACTGCTATCACTACTGCTGTTACTACTGTTATCACTACTACCACTACTGCTATCACTACTGCTATTACTGCTGCTATTACTGCTGTTTTCACTACTGCTGTTACTACAGCTATCACTACTGCTGTTACTACAGCTATCACTACTGCTATTACTACTGTTATCATTACTGTTATTACTACTGTTATCACTACTACTATCACTACTGCTGTGACTGCTGCTATCACTACTACCACTACTGCTATCACTACTGCTGTTACTACAGCTATCACTACTGCTATTACTACTGTTATCATTACTGTTATTACTACTGTTATCACTACTACTCTCACTACTGCTGTGACTGCTGCTATCACTACTACCACTACTGCTATTACTGCTGTTATCACTACTACCACTACTGCTATTACTACTTTTAATACTGCTACCACTACTGCTATTACTACTGATATCACTACTGCTATTACTACTGTTATCATTACTACTATCACTACTGCTGTTACTACTGGTATCATTACTGTTATCACTACTGCTATTACTGCTGTTACCACTACTCCTATTACTACTGCTATCACGACTGCTATTAAAAAGGTTATCACTTTTTTATTACTATTACTACTGGTAACCTGTAGCAACTTAGGAGAACTTACAAACTCCCAAGTGCATAGTAAAAGTTAAGTTTGATTTATGTGTTATGTGTTAAGTGCTGTTTTTGTTGTTTTGCCCACATAGACCAGAGAGAGAGACGATAAATATAGTAAGAATAAACATTAAGAATTGTTCTGAAAATCTTTTTTTTTTTTTAAAGGAAGAGCAAATCTACAGTGCGTCGTGAACACAACAGTAAAATCATCATCAACAGTCCCAACAAAACAGGTAAACTTAACTACAGATGTTTATAACTGTTCTGTAAAGTCTCAAAAACTTAAGTGCCTATGTCAAGTTGGACTACTCATTTGACCAAAACACAGTTAAGATGATTATATTTAAGATTTAAGATTTTTTTTTCCTCAGTTTGTCCAATTGGTAGGTTTCAATTTGTACTTCTTGGTTGGAAATTGTGACATTATGCTAGGGATGTAATGTCGTCAATATGGGATTCTTTAAACAGAACTCTCTACTTCCTGTAATTTTCAACATGTTTTTCAATTTTTCTTTATAATTGCTTCCTGATTGGTGTAAAACTATACTTTACATTTACAACAGGTATTATCCCACCAAATTAAGTCAAAATTAGAGAGTCATCAGAACCTGTCATATGCACTTTACATTATTTTTGTTTACAGATGACATAATGGCTGGACAGAGGTCTTATTTGACGGCGAGTACAGCCCGAGAACATGTAATTCAACTGTGGGAGAAAGAAGGTAGGGGTCCATTGATTATTTTCTGTATTTGCCATAATTTTAGTACAATAATAACACAATTTTAAAGGTGCATTGTGTAACTTTTCTGGTGGATTGTTTGAAAAATGCTTTTCTTCATGGAGATGTTATTGCTTTGTCTGGAATGTTTCACAGTATGACTAACCTTTCTATCTTCATGGAGACCAAACCAGACCGTTACAGGTCACATCTGTGGAGAGGCGACCCCACTCACAGTCAGTGCCTGTTTTTCTATAAATCCACCTGTAATTGAATAAATGTAAATAAGAGCTGTTTAATGTCATATTGGGGAACATTCTAGACAGAGTAATAACTATAATAATCCATAGAAACAAGCAGATGACGGACCCCTAATGAAAAATTTTCATGGTGCACCTTTAAATAATTGTCTGTAGGACTGAACTTTATTTTTTTTCTCTTGTGATAGTGATTAGATATGCATTGATGTCGAATTTTGTAAACATTCACCACAGTTAGATCTAATTATTGGGTTATCTGATTGACTCATTGATTTTTACTTGGCATGTAAAATGTGAAAACTTGACAAATTGCTGCTCTTTATAATAAAATGTTTAAATAAATGTGTCCTATTGGCTGCTTGTTTATCGTTTATTAAAGGGCCTATATCACGCTACTTTCTGATCTGTTCTAATGTTGTTTCCTCATCAGTGTTTTGTTTCATTCACACATGTTTAACACACAAAACCTACATATTTATGCTGCCTTTTTCTCAAAATAAAAACACTGTTCCACCTTGTGATGTCATGTAGTAATACAAGAAGTGCTCTACTGTGTTTTTAAACTCCACACACCTCCACTAGAATCATTTGGATTATTTCAGCCCTGGAATTGCCGATCTCTACTGAACTAAAGGTAAAAGGATCTGTTAACTTGAAAACTACCACTACATGATATCAAAAGGTGGAATGGAGAATTCTGAGCTTTGGAGATGTAGACAGACCTTTAAATATTCACTTTCTCTCTTTAGGTTTTTTCTTGAAGCACCTTTTTTCTGGGATGGACACTGGGTCTAAAGAAAACTGCTTTAGCCCAGAGCTGTTCTTCTTGGAGCTGCTCCTCGTCCCCCCCTGCAGGTCTTTGTGACATGTTTTTGTATAATCGTAATGTAATCATAAATAATGCATAATAATACTGAATGAAAAATGTTTGTTCAGATACCGTCCTATTAACCGACTGGGGGATCAGATGTTCACGAATGGACAGACCGTGAATATGCAGGCGGTGATGAAAGACTGTGAAAGTATCAGAAAACTGCTGGCACTGATCGCCGGAAAGAAAATACAAGAAGTGGTAAGAAAAACAAATGTTAATTAAATCCGCCATTCTCTCTTCCTGACAGCTGCCCAGACCAACACCTCCTCCACTGGAAAAATTACATAGGGTACCTTTTAAAATTGGATAACGTGACTGATTCCAGAGGCAGACCATAGAAACTAGGACACAGGTCACATGACTTTTATGGTCAAGGGCACTGTCAGACTAAAACTATGCATGAAAACAGACCCTCCCCCAGAATATGTATATATTGCACCTTTGTAATTCTAAAAAGTTAATTATTCTAGATACAAAAATATATAAACTAGGGCATAGGTTTCATTGACTTTTATGATCTGAAGCACATTAGTGAATGTTCTGCAAAGTTTCACAAATTAAACTTTGTGTATTCCTATAGGTGGGAGAGATCTTCTCTCAGAACCCAGTACCTTTTCCTGAATGACAAAAGAATTTCAATTGCAAACTGTTACAAACAACCAACTATAAAATAATGCAAGTGCACACTTAGGAGGAGCAGGGTGGGGAAGTGTCAGAACAACATCAACTTCAACCAGCCTTCTTCTCCAGTTGCTTCACTCTCCTGAGCTTAGCAGCTGCAGAGTGTTGTGAAACCTTTGGCTTCTGAAAATTTGAAAACAAATACATTACTTAGTTGACCCAAATTATTACAAACTTTTAAGTTTATCGTTCAGTTTACCATTAGTATTGTAACTTAACTGTAAAACAATGCATTACTTTAAGGGTTTAGGTCGTTTTCACACCTGCCTTGTTTGGTTCGTTTAAAACGAACCAGAGTTTGTTTGCTCCTTTGATTCTGACCTTTTGGGCTGGTGTGAATAAAAACCAAAAGTCTCGATCCGGAGCAAACAAGCGAACCGAGACCACCTAAAAATGTCGGTCTCGGTCCGGTTCCATACGAACTCTGGTGCGGTTCGTTTGAGGTGAGAATACAGACCGGACTTGATCCGACACATGTTGGCTTTTTATACTTAACAAACAAACTCCCGTCGTATGTCGAGCATTATGGGAAACTGAGGCTGACGAAACTAAACGAAACGAAACTTACAAGGCTTACTTACGTTTTGCGTGAAGAGCAAGAGTCAGAACTTGCTGCGCACATGAGCGCTGTCCTCCGTAGTCGTCTTGCCCTGCGTCTTCATCGTTTGGAAATTGATTGTAAAATAGTGTAAACCTCACGATGCTGCTCAAACATTTGTGAGAACTGTAAAAACTGAGCAAACCATATCGCTAAGGCTAGATTGAAAACAGCAGGTAACACCATTATTCTCCTCCTTCCGGGTTTGGACACGGCATTTGGACAGGGCTCATTTCTGTCCAATAGCTGAGCGACCTCAGCACACGTGGTTTTGTTTATAGATGTTAGTTCGCTTGGGGAAAAACTGCAGTGTGAAAGCGAACCACACCTAAATAAAAAAAAATACCAAAGCAAGTGAACTATCGGACTGGTGTGAAAACGACCTTAATGCTCATCCTGCCAATATGTAAAAAAAAAAATGTTTTGTCCCATTTGACTTCACATCAATGGGGATAGAGGGGCTTTACTGTAGTAACTTTACAATGCCAGCCAAAACCAACATTGTACATCATATTTTGTCAACTAAAAGAAATTCTATTATAGTGAAATTTGTATTTCTAAGCACATGGCATGAAAAAAAGGCAAAAATATGTATAGTTATACCCCTGAAACTGAGAACGAAAAACAATATCTAGGAGTCTGTAGAGAGTCTAAGGCCCTGTCTACACGGCAACGTTTTGGAGTGAATCCAATAAAGTTTAGCGTTTCGGTCTCGCGTCCACATGGCACCAGCGTTCTAGGTACCCCAAAACGATATTTTTTGGGAACAGGTTCCAGAGTGGAAAACTCTGGCTCTGGCTAAACTCTGGCAGATGTCTGGCCGAGTAGAACGGATTTGTTTACACCTATGTCACAACCACATGGCCAGAACAAATGGCAGCCCTGCGCAACATTCATTCATAACAAGACAGTGACCATGGCGGACACCAGAGTAGCAGTAGTAGCAGTGCTGCAGTTATTTACAGATTATTTGCGTTATTGAAAGAAAATGTACTGCAGGTATACCAACTGCCTTGTCACATTTGTGCAGAACATGAGAACCGCACGATTTGGTGTGGGAATTATTTGGGCTGCTCTCCAGAACACAAGGCAGCCGCTCAGTATCTGTGCGTTTCGGAGACTCACTGAAGGACTGGAACGATACTGGTGAGCCTCACAGAGCACGGGACTGAGCCACGGGGCGGCAGTAGCTCAGTTGGTAGAGCGCTTGCCTAGTGATCCAGGGGTTGGCGGTTCGAATCCCACTCTTGACGGGTGGACCGCGTGTGATCCCGCAGATGAGCGCTGCCGTTGTGTTCTTGGGCAAGACAGTTAACCCCACCTCGCCCCTCCAGTGCGTGCGGACACTGGTAACCCCCATGGCAGAAGATAAATCAAGGCCCGTTGTGAAGTGAGCTGTCCTCCTGTGGACCCACCACCCGCGGGAGGATTCATGGGGGCTGGTGCTTGGACTGCTGCCCCTGTGACCCAGAAAATGGAAAAAGCGGAAGAAGATGAATGAATGGACTAAGCATGTGCGTGTACCCTACTGGCCAACTTTGAAAAATGATCCATGTCTGTAATAAATGCATCCATAGAATTGAATTTGGTCCAAATTCAATAATGTTGACATTTTATGTCTATATTAGGGGGCGCTATAGTGTTCACTGTTATTATAGTTCATATTTAATTACATACGGGCCGGGGTCACACAATTGTGATTTGAATTTGAGCTCTCTAGGCCAGTGCCTATGGGCATAACAGGCCATCAAAGAAACAGGAAAATAATGTGTTTTTCGCCATCATGCTACAGGCGTACGTAAGAAGTATCCCAAAATAACGCATTTGGACCAAAAACCAGGGACTTGAATTATTTTGCACACACCCAAGTCAAAATGGCGGCAAATTTTTGATCCAATACGGCTGACTTCCTGTTCTTCATAGGGGCATGCTCCAGTTCATCTTTAGGCTTGTCTCATTGTTCTCTATCATCGTTCCAAATTTCATTTGCCTGCAACAAACTTTGCCTATTCTCGCCCCCATAGGGGTCTGATTCTAAGTGGCACTTTTGAGTCGGTTTGCTTTGTGCATTGTCTCAATGCCAATTTTATCAAATGTTTCGGCCCTCGCCCCTCCAGCTCACCCATTCCATGTTTTTGTACATATACATTCTCGTAATTCTAGTGATTAATGATTAAAGGGCCTATATTACATTATTTTCCGATCTCTGTTCTAATATTGTTTCCTCATCATAACAGACCTGGAGTTGTGTTTTGTTTCATTTACACATGTTTAACACAAAAATCCTGCAGATGTAGTCTGAGGTATTCTCTCAAACAGAAACACTGTTCCACATTGTGATGTCATGTGGTAATACAGGAAGTGCTCCACTTTATTGTTAAACTCAGAATCAGAGTCCGAAAGACTCAAGTGAACACAATTCACAGAATTGGAACTTGTCTCGGTGATAAGGTGCGAACATAAAACACTAAATAATAATAATAACTACAACATAGATATGGGCAAACTTTTTGACTCGTGGTCCACAAAGGGTTCTAAAATTTGACAGAAGGGCCGGACCAGGGGCAGGTGGATTTAGTGTTTTGGTAAAAACACTAAAAATAACATGGGATATGTAGAAAACATGTGCTTTATTTCAATTAAAAATGAACAAAATCATTACAACAAAATGTCCATCTTTCCACGGTATTTAGCCATTTATTGAAATGATAAAGGAAAAGTAATAAATGCAGCTTTTTTAAATTACTAACAGTTACTATTTTAAAGCACTGAAAGTTCTGTTCTTCAAGTTCTTTCGTTCTTTTGTTGACTGTTTTGTGGCAAAGTGACGGCTGATATATTCTTTAAAAAACGCTACAGTCTCAGGCATAGGCATACCGCAGTTGATAAGTATTCTGTGAAAAAATATTTACTTGTCCACTCCTTATTAAAGGTCCCATGACATGGTACTTCTTGATGCTTTTATATGGTGCCTTAATGGTTCCCTAATACTGTCAATGAATCCTGCTCCAAAATCAAGACTCAGTGCATGAGAAAGACACATGTACACAGTCAGAGTCGGAAAATCTCTCTCTGAACAACTCATTCTGGGCGTTGTTGCTTGAATGCAAATGAGAAGGACACAGATAGGTTAGAGGAGCGGGTGGGGGGGGGCAAATGCGCCGCTGGTTCCTTGTTTTAGCGGTGCGCTGTCTCCCACTTCCGCGTTTTAAGCGCGGAGGAAGAAAGGAGAGGCATTTCAATGACAAAAACACATTTTCACAGAAAATAAAATTAAACCACTGCTGTTTCAGAGGTCCAGAGGTTCAGATAAAGGACTTCCGAGCCTAGAAACACTCGCACGTGCCTCCAGGCAAATAAAAAAACGCATTTCGCATTGCGTAGCTCATTTGCGGTCCAAACTCTCTGGGCGGGATTTACAGAGACGGTGGGTAGGCATCCAGACGGGGGGCGGAGCTGCATTTTTCGATGTGACGTCACATAGTTGCCTTGTTCAGAATCGCCCGTTTGAGCTGTGTTTTATTCTAACGCAGAAAAGGACCGGATTAAGAAGCTTAACGGGCCACATATGGCCCCCGGGCCGTACCATATAAAAGGTAGCTGAAAACTACCGCTACATGACATCACAAGGTGGGACAGAACAGTTTGAGCTTTGGAGATGTAGACAGACTAATAATAAATATTACTCTCATGTGTGAATGAAACAAAGCACAACTTCTGGTATGTTTTTGAGGAGGTAGCAACATTCTAACATGAGTTAAAGCTCAAAAGAGTCAATTTTGTGTAATATAGGACCTTAAATTAGTCCACTAATGGAGAAAATGTTGTCCACTAAGACTGCATTGACCAATTCACTGACAATTCAGGGTGTACAGACACAAAATATGTAATAAAGATTATATGGAATAAAGATTTATTGATGGATGATATTAAAGATGGAGAAATGGGCTGAGAACGGAGAGTGAAGACAAACTTATCAGGATAGGCTTGTGTGACTCGGACGTTTGGGTAATTAAAGGGGTGGTTGAGTAAGATGTTGAGACACGGTGGAGACATAGGGGAAATTGAATTGCAACACACTGTTTAAGAACACTGGCTGAGCTTGCCTCTCCACAGATCTGACCGGTAACATTGTTGGGAGATATTATCTGCTTGTCTCCTTGAAGATACAGTATACATGTTTAATGCCATACTCTTGAAAGTTTCAGGCAAAGCAATACCATTTCCATGGAGAATAGCAGGTGGCAGCCACTTCACCAGAAATGTTACACAGTGCGTCTTTAAAACTCTTCCTGTTTTGTCTCGTCTCCAGGGCCCAGAGCAGCCGGAGCAGGAGCAGATGGACCCTTTAGACCAGTCCTTCATTACGTCTCTCCCGGGTCAAACTCTCACAGATAAACTGTACAACATGTGGATCAGACTCCAAAGTCACGTCAACATCGTGTTTGACAGTGACCTGGACCAACTCATGACCGAGAAGTACCCTGGAATCAAACAGGTACTGAAGCAGGACTGAGCCAGGGACTGAGCCAGGGACTAAAACAGGGACTAAACCACTATAACTAAAGTTTAAAGGGATAGTTCAGGTTTTTTGATGTGAATCTGTATGGCATCCCCTTCAGCAGTGTCGTGCATTAACACTGGCTTACCCCTGACGGTGTCCTCTGAGCCGAGTTTCTGCCCGCTGGCGCTGACAAAAGTAGGTCCAGGAAGTTAGCCGGGACATTTAATAAAGCTTGTTTTTCTTCTCAAAACAATATTTGTCCAAAAAGTTATATATTTGCATCACAAAACAGCTGCCGACGAAAAAGTCAGAAGTCATAATCGCTTAGTGCTATTTTCTCTCAAGTCATATTACTGCGCGCCTATTATTATTATTATTAGCCTGTTCACTTGTAAGTGGCGATCTTTACAGATTCACATCAAAAAACCTGAACTATCCCTTTAATGTAGATAGATAGTTTCTTTCAAGCTCTTGTGTACTTTTCATGACCCCATATGGGAAAAATGAATAGGAAATATCTTATGACCATAAATACACAGTAAATTTAATGACCCAAATAAATTTTACCTTCACATTTTTTCAGATTCTGGAGAAAAAGGATGGTCTATTCAGGAAGCACATGATGGGGAAACGTGTGGACTTTGCCGCTCGTTCTGTGATCTGTCCGGACATGTACATCGGCATTAATGAGATTGGAATCCCCATGGTAAAGAAACAATAGTCAAATATTATAGTGCTGAATAATTAAAGCTACATTATGTAATGTTTCTGGTGGATTGTTTCCATGGAGATGTTATTGCATTGCCTGGGATATTCCACAGTATTACCTAAACCTCTATTTTGTTTTTATATATATTATATAAATATTATATATATATATATAAATAAAAAAAAAAAAAAAAGTGCTCCTCACCTTCCATGGTGGTTGGTCTCTCACTCTCATCCAGCTCGGGTCCTCTACCAGAGGCCTGGGAGCTTGAGAGTTCTGCGCAGTATCTTTGCTGTTCCTAGTACTGCACTTTTCTGGACTGAGATGTCTGATGTTTTTCCTGGGATCTGTTGTAGCCACTCCTCCAGTTTGGGGGTTACAGCCCCGAGTGCTCCGATCACCACGGGCACCACTGATGCCTTTACCTTCCAGGCCTTCTCCAGCTCTTCCTTGAGCCCCTGGTATTTCTCTAGTTTTTTGTGTTCCTTTTTCCTGATGTTACCATCGCTTGGTATTGCAATGTCCACCACCACGGTTATCCACCACCACTATGTCTGGTTGGTTCGCCATCACCATTCTGTCAGTCTGTATTTGGAAGTCCCACAGGATCTTGGCTCGGTCATTCTCCACAACCTTCGGAGGTGTTTCCCACGTTGACCTTGGGGTCTCCAGCCCGTACTCTGCACAGATGTTTCTGTACACTATGCCCGCCACTTGGTTGTGTCGCTCCATGTATGCTTTCCCTGCCATCATCTTACACCCTCCAGTTATGTGCTGGACTGTCTCAGGAGCCTCTTTGCACAGCCTACACCTTGGGTCTTGTCTGGTGTGGTAGTTCTGGGCCTCTATTGCTCGGATGCTCAAGGCCTGCTCCTGTGCAGCCAGGATGAGGGCCTCTGTGCTGTCCTTCAGACCAGCCCTCTCCAGCCATTGGTAGGATTTCTTGATATCAGCCACTTCAGTTATGTTTCGGTGTAGGGGTTTGTCCTGCCATGATGGTCCCTCCAGCACCTCTTCCTCTGCACTCCACTGTCTGAGGCATTCCTTGAGCACATCATCTGTCGGGGCCTTGTCCTTGATGTACTTGTGTGTGTATGTATGTATATATATATATATATATTTCTCAGTCACTGTTTTTGTGGTAGGTTTTTGCCACTAAGCTGACCTACCCTCAGCCTGTGACTCCCTGGAACGTGAAGGAGCTTCGTCGGGCGGTTTTAAACGGTCCAAACGTGCACCCAGGGGCCTCCATGGTGATCAGTGAAGACGGAAGAAAGACTATTCTATCTCCTTCAAACTTCAGCCAGAGAGAGGCAGTCGCCAAACAGCTCCTGACGCCATGTCCTGGGCCACAAAGAATGCCCATGAAGATCGTGAGTGGCTTACGTCTATACAAAATAGTTTTAGCTTTGCTTTAGAGTTGGTGGTATTGACAAGAATGAATGACAATAATTTGATAATATTTTAGCATATCAAATCTGTTTAAAAATACACCAGTAAATGGCTTGGTCATTTTTAGAGAAAAAAAGTATACATAAAAGATATATTTTGCTCAGTTTTAGGGGAGATTGTGTTTTGATATAATTAAATAATTTTCCTCACAAAAAATGTATATTTCAGTATGTGTCTTATTTCTTATCCTCTGTAAAAGTAAAGCAATTCATCAATAAATTATTTCTGCTGACATAAAAAATATGTAATTTATCATAGTTTTAAATAATATTCATATAGAATGTGCTTTTTTTTCCTGTTCAGGTGAATCGTCACATAAAGAATGGAGATGTGCTGTTATTGAACCGTCAGCCCACCCTCCACAGACCCTCCATCCAGGCCCACTGCGCACGCATCCTGCCCGGGGAGAAGGTCTGGGCCCATGCCTCTTTTAATATTATAATATGATATGCGTCTTTCTCACTGGTTTGTCTTGTTTACAGGTCCTGAGGTTGCACTATGCAAACTGTAAAGCCTATAACGCAGACTTTGACGGAGATGAGATGAACGCTCACTTCCCTCAGAGTGAACTCGGCAGAGCTGAAGCCTACACTCTGGTCAGCACCAACCAGCAGTACCTCGTCCCCAAGGTCTGTACTACGCTTGTGTGAAACTATGTTAAACCAGGTATTCAGAATCACTCACCCCTCGGATATATGAAGATTAGTATTGTCCTAATGGTTTGTGTTACCTAATGTGAAAACTAGTCAAAACTCACCTTTCTGACATAAATGTGGGATGAATAGTTTTGTCACAATTTTCCATAACCCCCCATAACCATAGGCAAACTCCAGTTATCAACTTTACATTAAAAAACATATTTTCTGTTTGGAAAAACTTTAATGGATTTAGTTAGTCAAATTTACAAGAACATACCTGAAGATGTGTTTTGTTTCATTCACATGTTTGAGTAATTGTTTATTATTACTCTGTCTACATCTCCAAAGCGCAAAATGCTCTGTTGTGCCTTGTGATGTGAAAACTACCACTACATCACGTTAGCATCTGCCTTTTACCTTTTGTGCAGCAGAGATGAGCAATTCCAGGGCTGAAATTATCCAAATGATTCTCTTGAAGGTGTGTGGAGTTTTGGAACACAGTGGGGCACTTCCTATATTACCACATGACATCACAAGGTGTTTTCTGTTTGAGAGAAGCCTAAATATGCAGGGTTTATATCTTAAAACATGTGAATGAAACAACACAAGTCCAGGCATGCTTGTGATGAGGAGACATTATAAAATAATGTAATATATATATAATCTGTTTGATTGGTGAAATGACAAAATAACTTGAGTCACCTTTTGAGCTGCCTCTGATGACCAAATTTGCCAAGGGTTCAAATAAAGACACCTTAACCCAAACACACTGTGCACTGACCTTCCCCTGTCCTCTCCACAGGATGGGAAGCCTCTGGCCGGTCTGATCCAGGACCACATGGTGTCTGGGACTCGGATGACGATTCGGGGCTGTTTCTTCAGTAGAGATCAGTACACAGAGTTGGTCTACAGAGGACTCACTGATAAACAGGGGAGAGTGAAGCTCCTCCCACCAGCTATTCTCAAACCACACCCCCTCTGGACTGGAAAACAGGTGAGCTGTCTGTCTCTACTACTATATTGACGCTTCCCAAACACGTGACCTTCGTAAAAGCAAGTGCCATTTTGGACACGAACATCACCGCGGTATGAACGTGTTTGAATGCGATGAAGACGAGTCGGACACTCGAGATTTGGATTAAACGAAGTGAACCAGATGACACCTCAACTATCCAGCGAGAGAGCACATTTACAGGGTGAGCAGAGGGAGAGATATTTTGAAAAGCTGAAAATAGCTGGTTTAGATAGTGATGTCTACCTGCTTCCGCCCGGATTGTTTACGGACGTGAGAAAGTACACCAAGACCTCGTCGTTACCAGACTTCGGTCCTCATGATTTGTACATGTATGTCACAAGTAACCCATCGCCATACACAGGATGTGACCTGAAGGCATACAAGAGTTTGGATGCCTACAAATATTTCGTATCTGGCTGGGTTACATGTCTCTATCAGTGGGTCGTCCCTGGAGCTGGTGGTCGTCATCTCATTACCGCCAAGGTTTGTTCACAGTTTTAATTTAATATCGGTCCTCTGGACAAACTAAATGTCACTGACATACTTTTTAGTCTGTTGTTCATGGCCGTTATACATTTGCTGCTACCAGGCAATGAACAAGAACTGTGTTATTAGGCTCAGTGTCTGTGTTGTGTATGTAGGCGATTAGCCGCATCTTCTCCTTCTGTCTGGATCCTTTGGGATACGATAAAACAACATCTCCTGCCTACTGTGCTGGTGATTACTACACCCTGGTGCGCAACAATACAACGGCATGATTGCGAAATAAGAAGTAACTTAACGCAATGGCTATATTCGATATCGGTGTCCTTTAACGTCCCGTTGATCTCTGCTGTGTTGTTGGCTGTGGTATCCCACTTCATGTCCAAAATGGCGGCCACAATTTTGTGACGTCACGTGGGATGGGTCAATACTAGTGATGGGTAGATGAGGCCTCAAGGTGTGTGCCACACATTTCAATACATGTGTCGACCCTGTGTTGACACGGCGTCGGTGCATGTAAAGGCATCATCTGGTGGTTAAGAAAATGTACTGCAGTCAGTGAAAAAGGTTAAATGAAACACTGAGCTTAATTCTTTCATAAAAGATAACACAGCACAGTAGGTTGTGTTGACATGATTCAACATAATCCCTATACATTATACAATGGAGTTTGAGGACAGGTCAAATTCTATGGAAATATGCAAATACTATTTGCTGTTTAACTGTCAGAATACAGATTTGTTGACCGGATTTATGGTAAGTATCTGTGTCAGTTTAAAGGACTATTAGCCATAAGATTAATATGACAAGTTTGAGGAGCCAAATAAAGATCAAGTTCGACATTTGTGGATCATAAGTTTGGATTTGTTTTTAAAGAATCATCACAGTAACAATAGAGTTGTATCCCTGCTCTCAATCTGAAGTTAGGATATCATCATATTCTAGAATGTGAATGACCATTATCAACTGGGTAAGATGGTAATGTAAATATAAATCCTGTGTGCAGAATGTGAAGTGTTATTTGTGACTTGATTTTTGATATTCATCAAAGCTGGCACGGGAAGAATGCTTGTGTGAAACAGTAATAGGGCTTGTGAGACAGTAACAGTCTCACAAATACAAGTAAATTTCCACTCCACTGTGAAAAGTACCTTCTGTCTTGATTCTGATTATTTTCTGTAGGTGGTGTCCACATTGCTCCTGAATATCATCCCAAGGCATGCAGTTCCTCTGAATCTGGTCGGAAAATCCAAGATCCCGAGTAAAGCCTGGATTCAGAACCTGCCCAGGTTGTGTCCCGGATACAAACCAGAGACTATGTGTGACTCACAGGTGGGTCCAGAAGGACGCCATGGCTAGACCAGTTTGGAAATGTTCTAGATGAGAAACTATATTTTTATAGTAATTATGAGAATTCATGTTATTCCTACATGTTCAGATTTGTACTTGTTTGGGCCTTTGGGATTAAAAAACAAGGTTTTAGGTTTCTTTATTAGTCTCCACAAGGGAGAAATCTGACTTGGATTTAAGTGAAGGTTGCAGTACAGACAGAGAGACATGCAACCAGAGCCCTTTCTCCGTGTCGCCAGCAGAGCAGCGCCACCTTTAAACAGTTTGATCTAGTCTAGTCTAGTGAATCTCCAATTCACTATTTGTCATTCATTTTTGTTTAGTTTTTATTTGCAAGATTTCTGTTCATAGGTGGTGATCCGGGAGGGAGAGTTGTTGGTTGGAGTTCTGGATAAGGCCCACTATGGCTCCTCTGCCTATGGCCTGGTGCACTGCTGTTATGAGCTCTACGGAGGAGAGACCAGCGGAAAACTGCTCAGCTGTTTGGCCAAACTGTTCACCGCATATCTACAACTCTACAGAGGATTCACCCTGGGTAGGTTATTTTAAATGGCCCATATTATGCTATTTTCTGATCTCTGTTCTAAAGTATTTTCCTCATCACAAACAGACCTGGAGTTGTTTTGTTTCATTCACACATGTTTAACACACAAACCCTTCCAGCGTGGTACTGTGATAGGATGCTACCTAGTCGTGAAATTTCTTCGCTCCTAAATATTCCACAGTCAACTGCCAGTGGTATTATAATGTGGAAGCAATTGGGAACGTCAGCAACTCAGCCATGAGGTGGTAGGCCATGCAAATTGACGGGGCGGTGTCAGTGGATGCTGAGACGAATAGTGTGCAGAGTTCACCAACTTTCTGCAGAGTCAATCGATACAGAGCCTTCAGATTAGCTCAAGAAGAGTGCATAGTGCTTCAGGGAATGGGTTTCCATGGCAGAGCAGCTGCATCCAACTTAACAGTGTACATGGTATTTTAGGTTGCTCTGTCCACCGTTTGTATTATATTTTTACTGCAGCCCAGTTTAACAGCTCATTTAAACTGACTGAGTGGAATTAAGGTGTTGGTTAACAATGTATATAAATTTTCCATCACATCCAACTATAATATTTTTTTTTTTCTGTTCAGGTGTGGAGGACATTTTAGTGAAGCCTGGCGCCAACAAACAACGTAAAAAGCTGATTAAACAGTCACTGAACATTGGGACCAAAGTGAGTTTTTACATATTTTAAATGTATGACTCTGTGCAGTCCTGTCAAATTCAGTACTCCATCTTCAGTCGTATCTCTGGCCAAAATGGCTGCCACAGAGAAGTGTTGTTTATGGACTTCATTGGTTTAAACTTGATCTCTGAGGATAAGTATGTACACACGTGGACAAAATTGTTGGTACCCCTCAGTTAAAGAAGGAAAAACCCACAATTCTCACTGAAATCACTTGAAACTTACAAAAGTAACAATAAATAAAAATGTATTGAAAATTAAATAATAAAAATCAGCCATTACTTTTGAATTGTTGATTAACATAATTATTTAAAAAAAACAAACTAATGAAATAGGGCTGGACAAAAATGATGGTACCCATAACTTAATATTTTGTTGCACAACCTTTTGAGGCAATCACTGCAATTAAACGATTTCTGTATTTGTCAATGAGCGTTCTGCAGCTGTCAACAGGTATTTCGGCCCACTCCTCATGAGCAAACTGCTCCAGTTGTCTCAGGTTTGATGGGTGTCTTCTCCAAATGGCATGTTTCAGCTCCTTCCACAGATGTTCAATGGGATTCAGATCTGGGCTCATGGAAGGCCACTTTAGAATAGTCCAACGCTTTTCTCTCAGCCATTTTTGGGTGTTTTTGGCTGTGTGTTTTGGATCGTTGTCCTGTTGGAAGACCCATGACCTGCGACTGAGACCAAGCTTTCTGACACTAGGCAGCACATTTCTCTCCAGAATGCCTTGATAGTCTTCAGATTTCATTTTACCTTGCACACATTCAAGACACCCTGTGCCAGATGCAGCAAAGCAGCCCCAAAACATTACTGAGCCTCCTCCATGTTTCACCGTAGGGACAGTGTTCTTTTCTTCGTATGCTTGGTTTTTGAGTCTATGAACATAGAGTTGATGTGCCTTACCAAAAAGCTCCAGTTTGGTCTCAATCTGTCCAAAGGACATTCTCCCAGAAGCTTTGTGGCTTGTCAACATGCATTTTTGCAAATTCCAGTCTCGCTTTTTTATGATTTTTTTTCAGCAGTGGTGTCCTCCTTGGTCGTCTCCCATGAAGTCCACTTTGGCTCAAACAACGACGAATGGTGCGATCTGACACTGATGTACCTTGGCCTTGGAGTTCACCTTTAATTTCTTTGGAGGTTGTTCTGGGCTCTTTGGATACAATTCGAACGATCCGTCTCTTCAATTTGTCATCGATTTTCCTCTTGCGGCCACGTCCAGGGAGGTTGGCTACTGTCCCGTGGGTCTTAAACTTCTGAATAATATGAGCCACTGTTGTCACAGGAACTTCAAGCTGTTTAGAGATGGTCTTATAGCCTTTACCTTTAAGATGTTTGTCTATAATTTTTTTTTCGGATGTCCTGGGACAATTCTCTCCTTCGCTTTCTGTTGTCCATGTTCAGTGTGGTACATACCTTTTCACCAAACAGCAGAGTGACTACTTGTCTCCCTTTAAATAGGCAGACTGACTGATTATGAGTTTGGAAACACCTGTGATGTCAATTAAAGGACACACCTGAGTTAATCATGTCACTCTGGTCAAATAGTTTTCAATCTTTTATAGAGGTACCATCATTTTTGTCCAGGCCTGTTTCATTAGTTTGTTTTTTTAAATAATTATGTTAATCAACAATTCAAAAGTGATGGCTGATTTTGATTGTTTAATTTTCAATACATTTTTATTTATTATTACTTCTGCAAGTTTAAAGTGATTTCAGGGACCATTGTGGGTTTTTCTTCCATTAACTGAGGGGTACCAACAATTTTGTCTACGTGTGTACTACACACAATAAATAAGGTCTTCATTCTAGTTTAATTTTAAACCAAGTTCCTGGGAACCAGTTTGCCCCAGTCCATGGAGGACATATTCAGAACCATGATTTCAGGACTTTTACTGATTGGATTAGGCATGGCCCTGATTTTTCTGAAAATTTGAATTACTGAGGCAGCTGTTCAAAGCCCATGTGGCTGCCTGGAATGGCTGCAAGGAGGGGCATAGCTGCGAGCACTCCAACTTAAGACTATGGGCTGGGTTCACGGTCATTGACCGTCTGGATGGACATAGTGGCTCTAAACCACAATATTGGATAACATCTTGCAAAGAGTTATGGGAGGTATTGAGACCAATATGGACAATTGTGGAAATTAAAAAGCAGCTTGCCCACTAGGGGTGTAAAGATTAACCGATATGGATTGGTTATCGGTCTGTGACCTCTGCGATCCAAGTGTACCGATCAACAGAGCCCGGATCGGTAAAAATGCACTACGAACGGTCCGATGGCCCGGATTTACGGCCGCAAATCGGTTTCCTAGCTCCTGAGACCATGAGCGCTCGGTCTCATAGACAGTAGAAGCGGCCCTGTGCGTGTGTTTAAACTGACCTTTTACCTGTGACGTCGGCTGATGTTGTTGGAGCGCAGTGCGGGATATGCGGAAGTGGCCTGTAATCCGAGATTTAGCCATAGTTTCGAGTAGATGAGGACGCCAGTGCGTATGTGCGGAGTCATAGCTTATTTTGCTCTCAGCTCCCGGGACCCAAACATGAAACGCAAAGCTGTAAATTATGGATAAATCTCGGATTACAGGCCACTTTTGACTCAAACGAAAGTGTAGACTAAGACATTGATCTTCTATGATGTGAAAAGTGCTAAAGTTTGTGTTATTTGGAGACCGCTCGGGGCATATTTTATATGCCCCAAGAACTCACGCTACGGCTATCGCTAATCTAAAACATCTCTGGAAGGCACCTATAGTGATTGTATTGATTCTTATTATTATTCAATATTCTTCCGCCTCTGGGAGTCTATGGCAACCCCTAGAACCGTCTGGTAAAAAGTTGTGAAATTTGGCATGCACATTCCAGCCAGTCTCATTACCCACAGCAATTTATAGGCCCCCACCCCAAACCCTCTAGCGCCACCAGCAGCTCAAAGTTGCGGGAATTTTTAGGTACATTTCTGTGTGTAACGTTTGAACCGTATGTCCAATTTTCAAAAACTTGGCATCCCTGTACTCCTTGGGCCAAGCCGAATCCAACGCACCCTATGACGCCAGGATAGATTTTCCGCCATTTTGAATTTTATGAAAAACACTCAAAATGCTTCTCTTCCCTCAATTTTGGACCAATTTTGCTCAAATTTGGTACATAGCATCTTTGGACTGAGCCTCATTAGAAATATCCCCGAAATTTTGGATATCTCTTATCGTTTTGTCGTGACAGCCAATCAAACGCGTCCGAAAAGTCGCCAAACAGGAAGTGAGTTCATATCTCGGGAACCCTTAATAGGATTACAGTGGTACCTCACCTTACGAAAGACCCTACATACGAAAAATCCAAGTTACGAAACGCCCTCATGTTAAATTTTGGTCTTTAGATACGAAAGAAAATTCAAGTTACGAAACGCGAAATCTCAAAAATTCGAATAATGCGCGCTCGGATGCACGCCCCGCTGTTATCCCCGCTCAAAAAGCACCTTTCTCGGCCTCTTAGCTCTAGTGCCGAACACGCAAGATTTTCAACAAAATGTATTAAATAGTGAAGCGTGGGGGGAGACACGACTCCGGAAGCAGCGCAGAGACATGAACGCACCGCGCGGCGAGGAGCGCGGCGAGGAGCACGCACCGGCTGGTTTGTGGCTCGGGCCACAAACCAGCCGGTGCGAGGAGCACCCCTAGTCCTGGTCTGCACGACCGGCACCAGGGCTGCGAGGACGAGATAGAACCGCGGCGCCCGCCCTCTGGAGCCCGAGCCACAAACCAGCCGCACGAAACCAGCAAAGAGCGGCACGTGGTAGTTTAATCCTGGTCCAGTTCTGGTTTAGTCCAGGTCCAGTCCAGGTTTAGACCTGGTCTAGACCTGGTCTAAACCAGGTCTAGACTCTAGACCTGGTTTAGTCCACGTTTAGTCCTGTCTAGTCTCTTAGCCAATCAGGACGCAGAACCAATGTTACACTATAAAAAAAAAAAGTTGCACTATAAAAAAACAACAACCTTGGAACGAATCAGGCCTTTTCCATTGAAATGGCTACTCAACTTACGAAAAATTCACGTTACGAAACCACTTCTGGAACGAATTAATTTCGTAAGGTGAGGTACCACTGTATTTTCAAACTTTTCACAGATGTTCGCGTCCTTCCCAGGATTCCCCACAAAAAATTACAGGTCCCCAGCTCAAACCCTCTAGCGCCACCAACAGGTCAAAATTTGAGGGACATTTCTGCTTGTAACTTTTGAACCGTAAGTCCGATTTTCAAAAATTTGGTATGCCTGGGATCCTTGGGTGAAGACTGATCAAACACATCCTATAACGTCATGTCCGCCAGAATAGAATGTCCGCCATCATGGATTTTGTGAAAATCAATAGAATACTTATGTTTCTACAAATGAACTTGTAATTTCGACAACAAATGGTGTACACACACATTCTAGACAGTCTCATGATGCCCTTCAACAAATTTTACGTCCCCACCCCCAACCCTCTAGCGCCACCAGCAGGTCAAAGTTGCAGGTACATTTTGGCTTGTAAGTTTTGAACCGTACGTCCGATTTTCCAAAACTTGGCCTCCCTGGAGGCATTCTGTGACGTCATTTTCCACCAAGTAGATTTTTCGCCATTTTGAATTTTATGAAAAACACTCAAAATGCTTCTCCTCACTCAATTTTGGACCAATTCTGCTCTAATTTGTTACATAGCATCTTTGGACTGAGCCTCATCAGAAACTTGCCTGGAGTTTTGATATCTCTTATCGTTTTCTCGTGAGAGCCAATCAAACGTGTCCTAAAAGTCGCCAAACAGGAAGTGAGTTCATATCTCGGGATCCCTTCATAGCATTATTTTCAAACTTTTCTCACGTATTCTAGTCTGTCCCAGGATTCCCCACAAAAAATGACAGGGCCCCAGCTCAAAACCTCTAGCGCCACCAACAGGTCAAAATTTGAGGGACATTTCTGCTTGTAACTTTTGAACCGTAAGTCCGATTTTGAAAAACCTGGTATCCCTGGGATCCTTGGGCAAAGACTGATCTAACGCATGTCATCAAATTAGGCTGGGTCACTGCTTGGCCCCACATTGCTGCTTGCAGCTATATTATTGTATTGTATTGTAATTGTTTGTAATGTACAGATGGGGGTACAGGTCCAATTTCTATTCCTTTGTATGTACATGTTGTAGGCGTGTTCTTATTCAGAAAAGGACGACAAAATTCGGCGAGTTAAAATTATCTAAGTTTAATCCAAAAAATCACCCTAACATAGAATCTAAACAAGGCCTTGGGTGCAGACCTGATGTCAGGCGCTCTGCACATTAGACTGCCCCCTGAATCACACAATTAAACAACATGAATAATGTATGAGCAGGCGTGGTCTTCTCCCAAGAGCTGTCAACCCACAGAGGTCCTGGGGGGGTCACGTTCCAAGGTGTCTGTTCCGTATCGTAATCTGCCTGCACAGATTAGCAGCACCAAAGAGTAACAGAGACCCTAGACAGTTCCTTTCTATGCTTCCTTATTTCCGTTCTCATAAGCAGGGTGGAAAAGGGCAAAGCAGGTGTGGAGTGTGTCTGAGCAGTGTGCATTGTGAAACTTAACCCCCCCCTCATTGTGCTTTCATAAGCATGCATAACTCTCCTGTCACCTAAGAGAACAAATACATATATTAAAGCAGACATATATGTGTTTTTAAGCTAGCGTGCTGTGATGACAACATGAATGCTGAAGATGTCTGTGCCTATCATAATGTGAGCTTGTGTATGTCACCTTTAAAGCATATTACTTCAATGTTCATGTGAAGAAAGTGACAAATAAAGGCAATTATTCATTATATAAATGTATATGTACAAGTCAAAATTAAATGGAGAATAATTAATCAGCGGTATACAAGGGGCCATACGGAAAACAGGTCAAAGATGATATGATGATTGATAGGACATATGGTTATCTGTTACATAAGGTTGAGTTGTTGCACAGTTGTATGGACTATTGTAAAAGTAAGAAGAGAAGAAGAAGACATGCTTTATTTATCCCCGTAGGGATAAATTTATTTATCCCCGTAGGGATAAATAAAGTCGATAAAGATAAATAAATGGGTCTGCATTTGACCCATCCTTCAGGAGCAGTGGGCAGCTCATCTTTCAGGCGCCCGGGGACCCTTCTCCATGATCTTATTGCTCGGCTTGGTCAGGACCTAAGCTGGAGGATTTTACCTGGAGCATGTTTTGGGTTGATGGGGGAAACCGGAGTGCCTGGAGAAAACCCATCCAGACACGGGGTTAACTTGCAAACTCCACACAGAAATGAGACACATGAGACACTATGACTACTGAAATAGTCACTAGTTGAAGTCCTTTTTAAAGCCTTTTCAGCTCTCTTAACTTTGTATTATATTGCTCTCTCTTGCTCACTCAGGCTCTGCAGGCTGCCTTTAACCTCCCCTCTGATGTAGAGCAGACAGAGGCTCAGAGCAGGTGGCAGGATGCTCACCTGAACCCCGACCAGAGAGACTTCAGTTTGGCAGACCACAAGCTTAAAGAAGTCGCCAACCAGGTCAACAATGAAATCAACAAGGTAACAACAAGATCTGTTTAAAGGGGCTAGAGTCAGATCAACATACTGTGAAGAAGAGAGGGCATTTCCAATTTCAAGTGTATCATTTATAAAAAAAAAAATTGCACAACACTTTTAGAAGGGAACCCATACAGATTAACATTAAAAGAACACATTATGCCTTTAAACCTTTCTATCTTCACGGAGACCAAATCAGACCAAGTTACAGGTCAGATCTGTGGAATGGCAACCCCACTCACAGTCAGAATGCCTGTTTTATTTTTGAGCTATACAACCACCTGTAAATGAATAAATGTAAGTTAGAGCTGTGTAATGTCATACTGTGGAACATTCCAGGCAGAGCAATGACATATCCATAGAAACAAGCAGGTGATGGACCCCCAACCAAAAAGTTACATAGTGCGCCTTTAATATTATCTGATTATTACAATTTACTTTTTGTGATATTATTCTCATCAATAAGATGCACCCTAGACTATATATACCCAAATCTAGTTGGATAGTGAAAAACGTCTTCTCCACAGTGTTTGTACAAATTATAAGATAGCTGATTTCCTTAACTTGAATAGACATAATGCTGTCACTGTCTTTGCTCTCTCTCCAGGTCTGTATGCCCAGAGGACTCCACAGATCTTTCCCAGACAACAACCTGCAGCTCATGGTTCAGTCTGGAGCCAAAGGGTCCACAGTCAACACTATGCAGGTAACTCATGTTTTTATTATAGGTGTATTTATTTATTTATACATGCTTATTTTTTAAATTTTTTGTGGAACTTTTTGGTTGGGGGTCCGTCACCGTCAATGTTCCACAGTACGACATTAAAGCTTATCTTTCCATTTATTAAATTACAAGTTGTTTTATAGCTCAGAAATACCTGCAACTTGGTCTAATTTGGTCTCCATGGAGATAGAAATGTTTAATACCATACTGTGAAACATTCTAGACAAAGTGATAACATCTGCATGGAGAAAAGCATCTAATAGACCCTCCACCAGAATAGTTAAATAAGGCACCTTTAAATATTGCAGTTTTGTCAAATTCAATGCTCCCATCTTCAGTCGGTGTCACTGGCCAAAATTGCTGCAACAGTGAAGTGTAGTTCATGGGCCTCATTGATTTAAACCTGATCTCCTAGGATAAATATGTACTATTAATAGCGTTGGTAATATTGTTTCACCGTTTGCTTTTCTTGCTTTTCTTGTCGTAGTCCCCTTAGCAAACGCGTCTTTGAGTGACGTCTGAGTCGCTACAAGTTTAGCCCATCAACATTACAGAATGTTTGTTTGATCAACGTCAGATTTTTTAAAGCCGAAGTACTTCCACACAACTGACACAGCTCCTCCTTTCAGTATAAGTTCCTCTGTTTCTAACAGCAACGTCCATGTTGTTCACTGCTCAACACGCACTGTAGCCATGTCCCAATTCGAGGGTTATTGATCCGTGTACGTAATTTGCGTGGTGCGTGTTGTTAGCATTAGCGTTAGCTGCGTGTCTCGGCTCTGTGGGCTGGACCTGTCCCATTTCGGCAATGGCCTTGCGGACCGCGGAGGGAGCAGCCAAAAAAACTGCTGAAAATGCAGCGGAGCCCTCGAACTGGGACATGGCTTTTGTTTCCACCGCTCTCATGCCACTCCAAAACAGTTCCCCAGCACAACGCTCCGGCGCGACGTTCTGCCGCTCTGTGATCCCGACGTTTTGTACGCACACACTCACCGGTATTGCGGTAAATGAAAAATGCATATCATTTAAAAAAAAACAAAAACACCGGTATTCGGTATTATGTCATAGATGTATTTATTTATTGTAAGCTCCTAAGACATAGACCATGACTCTTTGCTTTCTTTAAAATAGTGATACTGATTTTAGCTCAATCTGAAGAAGTATCTAGTTTCATAGTTTAATAGTTTGCTTTATTGTCCAAAAAACATATGTACAAGACACACAAAAAATCAAAATTTCGTTTCCTGTTGACGAAGCAGACAGTGATAGATATGGCCAGGGGAGAGGCAACTTTGAGATGACAGAGTAGAAAAAGATCCAGTACAATCAATGACAATATTCACAACATATTACGACAACAAATATTGGACAGGTAAAACACTCGTTGATGACGGGTGGGTGGGAATGGGAGCAGTCCAGAAAAATCGATGAAACTGATTGAAAGCAGAAGCAGACATTACTAAATAGACAGGGCAGAGTGTTTACATAATACATTTCAGTGTGAGCCGAATGTGGAATGCCTTGTTTTGTAGTGTGCTGTGTGATAAGGCCCACAGCTGTCGACCTTGGACGTTAGTGCAGAGATGCAGAGTCAAAACAAAGAGTCCAGCTGAATCAGATTTGTCAAGGACAATTGATTACACCGGAAAGGGGAAATTTAACATAATCGATACATTTTTAGAACCCAGGCGAACAGACAATTTGCCCAAACCCTGGTTTCTGCCAGCCCCCCAACTTCATGCCACCAAGCAGGGCTGTGCGACTCAAAGTCCTCCCCCTGGCACGTATGAATGAAATGCGAGCTGCGCCGCTGTTCCACACAGTTCCACATCCATTATCCACGATGTTAGCCTGTGCCAGACGGATTTCCACAGATTGGTGATGGTACAGTTAAATCTGTGTTTCTCCTTCTGATGTAGTCCTCCCTAGTCTACAGCAGCCCCACTATGGTGTAAAATGACCGCCGACGGCTCTTTTATCCGCTCGGCTCCAATTAGTGATGGGTCAGAAAACATCCCCCAGGCCAATCCAGATGTCCTGCCATCAAAATTCCAGTAGTAAATCGGTCTGCGTCCTCCAGTAACAGCGGTGCCAGGCGCACGACGCGTCCCTTTTGTATCCGGCAGCGAGTTTCCCTCGGGACTGTCCAGCTCTCCGGACCGGTGCTCCTCTGTGAAAAAAGTATCTAGTATCTTTACTATCTTAAATAATTATGTAAAAACATCACCTTGTCCTTTTTGTTGCAGATCTCGTGTCTGTTGGGTCAGATCGAGCTGGAGGGGCGGCGGCCTCCCCTGATGCCTTCTGGGAAATCTCTGCCGTGTTTTCAGCCATACGACCCCTCACCTGGAGCCGGGGGGTTTGTGTCCGGAAGGTTCCTAACTGGCATCAAACCACAGGTGAAATGAAAACACTGAACTTGTTATAAATTATACACACAAATGGTTAACAAATGTCTTCAGACAGAAATGACCTTAAAGCAGACATATTGTGGTTGTCTCTACTGTATAGTTATAATCTACAACACCCGTGGATCATTGTTATTATTCTGACATTTTAAATCACAAAATTAATCTAAAGCTTACATGGCCGTAAACATCATGACAACAAAGCGCCACATGCTGTGGGCCCTAAAATAAAGTAGAAAACTTGTTAGTTTAAGTTTTCTACTTTATTTTATTCTATTTTATTCCTCTCCAAGTACCGAAGCAATTTCATAATGTTGTGAACATGTTCAAACATATGGCAATAAAACCTTCTGATCACACTAGAGCAGAGCCTATGATGTCTTGAATACTGGAGAATAAAAATTACTCAGACATGCACGAATCAGTCTAAATACAATTTCAGAGGGTTAATGAGAACACATCTGGGGAAGAGAGAGAGAGAAAGAGAATAACTATAACACGACTAAAAATCGATTTTAGAGATTCAAGATTCATTGTTTATTTGTCATATGCAGGCTCAGCACAAGGTCAACAATGCAATGAAATGCTTAGGATCAGAAGAGCCATTGGTTCGCTAAGATAGTCAAGAAGTACTAATAACATGCAATAATAGTACATGGTAAAAAAGTGAGGTAAACAATATAATAAAAATATGTAATAAAATGTAATAAAATACAAGGTACAGGTAGGGTTAAATAAGGTGTAAGTAGAGTATTTCACAGATTGCACATAATATAGTGTAGTATAAGTGTTGCATGTGGATTCCGTATTGCACATAGTATAGTATGAGTATTGCACGTGGTTTATGATGCAGGTTATTGCACAGGTAACAGTAGCATTTACAGTGAGGTAGTGACAAACATGATACATTCATATAGAGCAGCAGCAGTAAACATATTTTGTATAATGAAAAGTAGTTCAGTGCAGTATTATTGAGAGTTCAGTATTATTTAGAGTAGGGCTGCTCGATTATGGAAAAAATCATAATCTCTATTATCTCAGTCAATATTGAAATCACGATTATTCAAACGATTTTTTTCAAAATCCCCTACCTACACACACACACACACACACAAAGTGGGCTACTCTCCCTTTAAACATTTATTCTTCTTCTGTTTTATTCTACAGATTGCCCTAAACTTAATAAAATATAACCTAACAAATATAAACATAAAATAGCCTGGTGCTATGATATACACACACACACACACACACACACACACACACACACATACACACACACACACATACACACACACACACATACACACACACACACATACACACACACACACACACACACACAAACAAAAAGTTATCACACACAGCTATTCCTCACTTTCCTCACACAGATTTCTCCTCAATATAATATAATATAATATAATATAATATAATATAATATAATATAATATAATATAATATAGCATAGCTAAAATAGAATAGTGATATGTTACTCTCCAACAAATCCGAAAAAAAGCTCACAGATGAAGTGTTGTCTGGGATAAGTAATTCATGTAGACTATTGAAAATGCAGATCGCGTATCTCTACAAAGTTCCGTGTAAAGTGTGTCTTTGTACGTTGTATTCATAGTAAATACCACGAAGGGTGAAAGATCGATTTAAAAGTGATTAAATGTTGCGTTATACTAACTTTGTTTACTATTGTCTTCTGTAGTTTCTGTGTTCTTGGCTTCATATGCGAGCGTGTGCGTTCTTGGTAGGAGCTAGTGCTGTCATTGGTCAATTCTTGGCTGCAAATCGTGGTAGCAACTCCTGTCGTGTGATTGGTCAATTCCTGGTAGCAACTAGTGTGAGCTCGACTTGCAGCCGGCCGCAGGCGGCAGTAAGTCTGCACTGTGCATTGGCCTGCGTGGAAGGGAATGTATTGTCCCTCTCGACAGAGAAATTAAAAAAATAATCGTTTGGACTCGATTATATGAATTTTGAAATCGTTTGACACCAAAATCGAAATCGTGATCAAAATTTGATTAATTGCACAGCCGTAATTTAGAGGACTATCCAGAGTTCAGTAGACTGACAGCTTCGGGGTAATAGCTGTCTTTGAGTCTTTTTGTGCATGCTGGCAGGCTCCTGTAACGTCTACCAGAGGGTAGCCGACGGAAAATTCCTTGTGCTGGATGAGTATGGTCCTTAATGATGCTGCGTGCCTTATGCAGACCCCTGCTGTGGTAAATGTCGTGGATCAAGTACATGCTGTCTTCTGAAGTCCACAATCATTTCCTTAATTTTGCTGACGTTCAGAGAGAGGTTATTTTCCTGACACCAGCTGGTCAATAATTTCACCTCGTCTCTGTAGGCGCTGTAGTCGTTGTTAGTGGTGAGGCCTAAGATGGAGGTGTCGTCGGCAAACTTGAGGATGATGTTGGAGCTGTGCCTGGCGGTACAGTCATAGGTGAACAGGGAGTACAGGAGAGGGCTGAGAACACAGCCTTGGGGTGCACCAGTGCTAAGGACATGTGTGGAGGAGAGGTGGCTGCCGATCCTCACCTCCTGTGGCCTATTAGTGAGGAAGTCCCATATCCAGCAGCAGATGGACGTCCTCAGGCCCAGGGCGGTGAGGTTAGAGACCAGTTTGGAGGGGATTATGGTGTTGAATGCTGAGCTGTATTCAGTGAAAAGCATTGTCACATAAGTGTTTCCTCTCTCCAGATAAGAGAGGTATGGACTGCGAGAGCAATGGTGTTGTCTGTAGACCTCTTTGCTCTATATGCAAACTACAGGGGGTCCAAGGTTTCGGGGAGGG